>JAQMRL010000004.1:21930900-23130900 GCA_035578175.1 Catonia carolina
CATCAAACGCTATTGCTTCAGATTGTTTTATAAAAGCACTTCACAGAATTTGGTTTTTTTTTGAAATTAATTATTAAATTAAATTAAAATATTAAAAATATTAATTTTATATTTAAATAAAAATATTAATTAATTATTAAATAGAAATTAAAATATTGACAACACAAAATTAATTTATCAATAAACTGCATTGTTTCATACTTTTTATTTTTAACAAGCTAACAATTTATAATTAAAGTAATATTAATAGTTTAAATAGAACAAATATTTGACAAAAGGACACAACATTTAATTTATAAGGAATTCAAACACAAAAGTACGAAATTATAGAAAAAGAAATAAATAAATTGTTATTAATCTGTTTGATGTAATTTGTTTTCAAAGTATTGATGAAGGGCGGTTCTTACTAGACTAGAAATAACCGGAGTTCAAAGACAAAGTAGACGGATATTTGTTTCACTACAAACAGAATTTGAAATTAATTCTTCTACTGCGAATTTAAATCGTCTAAAATAAAATTGGATAAAATAGATTCATTTGAAAAAATTCGAACAAATGAACGAGAAGAGAATGAAAAGAATTAGCATAACTAAGTAGGTGTCCCTCGATAATAACGAATTGTTTGAATACATTGAAATCTACGAAGCTAATTTATTATATAGGTAGTTTGTATTTTACTAAAGTAGCCCGCAAGAAAATGGTCCTATGGTGACTATGTAGACGTTTCGCTTCATCTCCCCCCCCCCACACAATCAAACGTTGTCACGTCTAATGTCATATTGTGTTTCTGGGAAACAAATAAAACCCTGTTCCAGCGATATTTCCGAAACAAAACTAACGTATTTGTAGTGTGAATGTTTCGTGTCATTTCTATAAATAGATTTTTGGAGTGAGAATTCTAGACCGTTCGTTCGAACGCGAACGAAGGTATTACCGTATTGGGTAAGTTACAGAGTGAACCTTACGTTTTTAGCCCCATTTTAGAGTCAAATAACTATTTTTTTTCCTTTGTAACCTATGGCAAATAATATATGAAATTAAAGCAAAAATTCTGAATTTATAACGAAATAAAAAAAATCTTGTGTGAAACACTCACACGACTTTCTCTTGCTAATTTAAAATATGACCTAAAATTAGTAATAAAACATTAGAAATAAAGAAAAAACTAACATCAAAAAACATTACCTTATTTTAATCATTAGTGAATGATGCAAAATGAAAATCAACCACAGTTTGGCTTAAAAATACAGAAAATCACTCTTACAGGCTAAACTAGGCTCAGTATAGAAAAATATTTAAAATAAAAGTTGTAGATCTTTTAATTTCCTATAAATTTAAGTTATATACACGTTTGTCGTAAAATGCATACTAAGGCTGAAATCTCAAAAAAATCAATTTTTTACACGTTTTTGAGGGAAAAAAACAGAAAATCGCTAATCACCGCTAAAATAAGCGTTATACAACAAAAAAGTTTGAAGTAAAAGTTGTAGGATTATAAATGCTCTACAACTTTTATGACATACATTTTTGCGCTAAAATGCATATTAAACGCAATCTTAAATAAACAATTTTTTACGTAAAGACAGCCTCTTCTAGAATTTCAGCAGACATGGGACCTGCCCTATCTTGTAGAGCATAAAAATGTAGTAAATGAGGCGATTTTTTAAAAAATTGTAAGAACCGTTTTTGAGAAAATCGCAAAAAAGTGAAAAATGGCACGAATAAACTACCAATTTTGATAAAAATGTTTTTGCTTGGTCCTATAGTGGTATCTAACTTACGTTTTAAGTTTCAACTTCGTACGGTGTTACATTCTTGAGATATTGTGTTCATACACACACAGACATACATGTATTTTGGGTTCAGGGGGTCTGAAAACGTGTAGATCCAGTGAAAACTTGATTTCAAAAAAATCGACATGAAAACAATACTTTCATTCCTATATATTCATATTGGCAAGAGAAAGTAAAAAAGTCGTCAATTTCAAAAAAAAGTTATTCGTTGTCAAACGCAAATAATGTCGCAAAATTTAGGTTGTCTAACTTAGTGCGCGCGCCACTGACTTAAAGATCACAATTCAATTATAACTTTTATGTAGTAATAAAATACGCATCATTAGTAACCCAAAGTAATTTTGCCGGATTTTTTTGATTAAAAAAGAGCTTAAGACGGCTATTTAGGGAGACATCTAAAAATTCTTGCCAATTGAATGAATGTGCGGGGAGTGATCTGGCAACAATGCTTTAACAACCTTCAGACAATTTTCGTGCGGGTTATTGTAGTATTTAAAAAATTAATAAAACTTGAAATAAAAGTCTCATGCGAGTAATTGGGAAAGCTTTCACTGACTGATTCACTCGTCACTAATTCTCCTACTTACACAATAGCTAGAAAACAGAAATTTAGAGGGAATATTCCGTTTAGGGCAAATAACAAAGTTAAAATAAATGGTTTCAACAATCCAGCGTTAAGAGGTTGAAAAGGGGGTCTACCCTTAAACAGATATTTCCCGTTTACCAAGTTCCGGAGTAGACAGAAGGCTGACTACTCGGTGGAGTTGTTACTTATAGTTCAACTACAAAAATTACTCCTTAACCGTTTCTAAAATGTACCCCTAGGAGAATTAAAATGACGTTCAACCCTTAAACCAATATTTATTATTTATTAAGTTCCAAACGAGTAAGATGACTGAAACTTGATGGAGAATTTACGTGTAGTGATTTTTAAAAAATATATCCTTAACAATTACAAAAATGTACCCGTAAGGGATTGAAAAGGGTGTTCAAACCTTAAAATCAATACATAAAGCAGGAAAAACAGGTACCCCCCACAACTGTATATAATTACCTTGGTTTTTAAGATATTCGACGTAAAACAGAAAAAAAACTGTGCGTAAAAACACTTTTTTTAGGTTTGAACTACAATAATTTTGTTAAATGACTAATAAATATACAAAAGTTGAAACATAACGTAAAAAATTAAATTTTTGAACAAATTGGGATAAAATAAGAAAGAAACAATTAATTACAAACGGAAAATATTCTTTTTTTATTTTATTCTATAAAACATTATTTTCAGTTTCACTTTGGCCTTTTTCAGTACGCTGTAATATGCTATGTTTAAAATAAAACAATGCTATTTTCTGTTTGAATTTGAATGTTTCATGTCTTATTTGATACCATTTGTTCAGAATGAAATTTTTTACAAGTTTCGTTTTAACTTTCTTGTATTTATTAGTAATTTAACAAAGTTATTATAGTTTAAACCTAAAAAAACGTGAATAGGCACAGTTTTTTGTTTTACGTCAAATATCTTAAAAACCAAGAGATATATATTTATGAGACCTATTTTATTAGATTTTCGGGTTAAAATCCATAAGAAACAATTGAATTCGCTCCCGTAATTTACACTCTCAGAATTTCAGTAAGTCTTTATTTCACCGAGGGTAGTGAATTCCGTGCGAAATTTTTCGCTAGCCGTAATTTGCAACCAAAGTGTTTTAGGACACATGTTTAGATAAAGTTTTGTATTTCTTTTGTCCTGTAGAGTAAGTTTAGAAAGCACCAGTAAACTTTTGTAAATCACTCTTTAGTTACAGCACGAAATAAAAATACAGTAAAAAATTCGGTAAATTTTAATTAAACCCAAAGAAAAAAAACAACAAAAATTTATGAAAATTTGAAGAGTGACAATGCAAATTTATACCCCTATTTATATTCTATCCATTTAGGAAGAGTATATAAGAGTTTAATAATGTAAAATCTATAAGCTCCGTTTAAATCCCCCTGCGTATGATAACATGGCTTCGCAGATACATTATTATTCATTCTAATCTCTCTACCTCACTCTAAAAATTCTTTCTCTCACTCACTCACCTATTTCATTGTTATTTCACTCCAAAAATCTCTCAACTGTTCCTAAATACTACTCTGTCATTTCCCTATTAAAATCAATACTATTTTTTATGAGTTATGATTAATCATTTATATCCCGTATCATTTTTATACCATATAAATTTATTTACAAAAAAAGTACTTATTATTGGTCGTAGCTTTGCTTGGGCTTTATGCCAGCATCATTACTGATTCTAGGTTTAGAAAATTGGAAGGTGATTTAAATTCATTTTCATAATTTACATATTGAAAGCGCGAAGTGATTTAATCATATGATTATTTCTAGAATTCTAACAGGTCAAATTTACGATTCTTGCGGTGATGAATTATTGTGTTTGATTATCATAGGATAATTTTTTAGCGTTTACAGATGATTTAGATGATAAACATGAAGCATTTTCACTAAAATAGAACGATCAAAAGAGATTACTGAAAAATTTTGTTTAAAAAGTATCTTCTGAGAAAACAGAAATCTTCTGAAAATTCACACCCAAATCACTTAAAATAAAATCTATGAAAGATAAAATAAAAATAAGGAAATTAGAATAACTTTTCTTCACGTCGAAAAATATCTATTACAAGAAAAACGTTTTCGCAAACAGTTAATTGCGACGTGCCAACACAAGTTTTGAACCAGTGATTACTGGTCTAGTGATTTAAAGTAAAAGGTATACCTTTCATTACTCTATTTATGTATACCAATTTATGATTTACCAACAAAATATCTCAGAACCCCTTTTACCTCTTTCTTGCTCATACAATCTACATTTCTAATAATGACTCCAGAATTTAAAAGAAATCCTTTCAATTTATATTATTTTTTTACTACCTGGTCTTTCTAAAAGCCTAATAATGGTTCAAAAGACAGCTTCTTTCGTCGGCAGTTAGTTTAGTTCTGTCAGTTCACGTTGCCATACGGATTGCTATTATAGTGAATACATTGTACGTTAAGAAAAGGTCGGCGTCGTTTACACATTGTATTTGGTTGTATGTAGGTGGTAATTGTTAATGTAAAATTATTACTATTGTAAATTAAGTTAATTTAAGCATTACGTTTTTGTAATTAATTGTATAAATATACATTATAATTAAAAGGAATTATTTTTATTATCTATTATAACCCACCGGGTTGGTCTAGAGGTATAGTCGTCGCCAAAATCAGCTGTTTAACAGCTGATTTTCGGAGACGAAGGTTCCTGGTTCAAATCCTACTAAAGGTAGTTACTTTTATACGGATTTGAATACTAGACAGTGGTTGCCGGTGTATTTTGATGGTTGGGGTTCAATTAACGATACTCTCTCAGGAATAGTCGACCTGGGTCTGTACAAGACTACACCTCATTTACACGTCATACACATCATCCTCATCTCATTGGGTCATGGGGTTGCTTATTGTTCTAAATTGAACAGATTGCAACTTACATATATTAGGAATTAAAAAAAAATATTATCTATTATACCCAGACCCCGAACGAGCCGAGGCTTAGGTGGTACAGAAAATACTTGCAGTAACATTAAGGGGTGTCTCAACAACCTCCACCATGTTAACGTGTGACCCATTTTCTCAGGAATTGTTAGATTATTATTACTCCAAATTTTCAACATATTATACAGTATTTTTTGTAAATTTTAACACAGTCGTTTGTAGGTACGATTATTTTAAAAAAACGAAAAAAATGCCAAAATACCCAAAGTGTATTCCATATTTCTCATTAGAAATAATTATTAACAGAGAAACTGACAAACCCTTTTGTTATAAGTTTTAAAACATATTAAGTGATATCCATACAAAATTGCAAGAAATTATCTCTGCCCTTTTCTGATAAAACGCGTCTTTTGTATGAAAAACTAATTTATCGGTAAAACGCATTTAAAAATATATTTCTAAATATAATGAACATTAAATGCTGCTGTCTGAGGTCATGCCACTAGTAAAAATGACATATAAAACACTACTCATTATTTTTTAATTATTTATATTTTAAATTATATATACAAAAATTTTTAGCGTACAATCCTACAATAAAAAACAACAAAATTTTAAAAAATTAACAAAATTAGATTCAGACCTCTTTTAAGCAATACATTGTTTAAACTAATACTAATAATAATAATAATAAAATGGTTTTGCATGTTTCACAATATATATATATATATATATATATATATATATATATATATATATTTATTCCATTTACTTCAAAAATTCAGCGTGTAATTTTGTAAAACTATTAAAAAAACTATAATTTATATTTTAATATTAGTCTTATAATTACTCAAACTCATTTATTCTTAAAATTAATTTAAAAGGTTGCTTTAAACTATACTAAAAGTGTATTTTAAAACTGTAATTATATTTATTGCAACTATCTTATATTTAACTACTAAATTATAAACAGCAAAGGAATAGTGGAGTATCATGCAATAAAAATGCAGATAGTATCCGTTGGAACTAGTTAAAATTAAGCAATTAACATGTAGATTAAAATTATCATGAAAATAGTTTTATGGTAATTGTCTAAGAATGTATAAAACACGAAATCTAAATTTTAAATTTTAATCAAATATTAGCGTAAAATTGTTATCTTTTAAATTGATAATGTTACTTTAAATTATTAACCTAATATTAGATGCAATGAGAAAACTGAATGGGCCTCGGTGGTTCAGGTGGTATAATATGCAAATTCTTAATGAAAGTACTTGATTTGATGCTCGGTTGAGATTTGAGCGGTTTATTAAAAGGGAGACTGAGGAAAAAATATAAATTACCATTTGAACTTGGAGGGTTACGAAATTGCCATTGATTTTGAAGAAGTGCTAAGATACATTTTTAATTTTTGTAAAATTTAAGTCAAATAATAATTATTAATATATTTAATAATTATTAAATATTTAATATATATTAATAATTTAATATATTTAAGAAGGCAAAGGTAATGGCATTTAGGGGGAAGGAGCCAGTCAGAAGTAAATTGGTATAGATAATAATATTTTGGAACAGATCTCCCACTTTCAGTATCTAGGTTGCAAAATTACATACCTACAGGATAAAGATGCTTACAATAAGATGCACCGATTCCAGCAAATATGCGGAACTATCCACCGCACTTTAAAAAATAGCACCAGCAAAAAAACGAGGGTGAGATTTTATAAAACAGTAGCAGTGCCGACTCTACTCTATGGCAGTAAAACTTGGGTGCTATCAAAGCGAAAGGAGAGTAGATTGCAAGCATCTGAAATGAAATTTCTTCGTCATACGTATGGGTGTAGTAGAGAAGATCGTTACAGGAATACCGAGATAAGAAAAGAACTAAACATCTTCTCTATAAACAACAAGGTATCTCAGAACAGATTGCAGTGGTTAGAGCATGTAAACAGAATGCGGGATGATAGGATACCTAAGCAGACACTGGGCTATACGTCGGAGGGCAGGAGAGAGCGAGGACGCCCGAGAAAGAGAAGGGCAGATTTGAGAGGTTCGGAACAGGCAGAGGTGCCTAATCCTTGAAAGAAAAAACAAAGAGATTTAATAACCAAATAAATAAGATAGAATTTTGTAATTTTCAAGAACTGCATAGCTCATTAAGTTGACACAGAACACAAATAATCATTGTTATATGAATATTGTTTGTATGTTACTACATTCATTGCAGTCCCTTCTTTAGTCGTATAGTATTTTTAGCCGTGAGATTACAAGCTTAAGTCTAAAAAAAGTTTTTATTTAAAATTTAAGATTTTAAAATTAATAGAATAAATATTTGATAAGATTTGATTAGTAAAAAAAATTAATTTTAGTACATTTAAGTTTTTTTTAGTGTTCTGCTGATTTAATAAATTAAGAATATTAAAAATTTTACAATTTTTAAATTTAAATTTTTTAAACCTAATGTGTGTACTTTGCAATCTGTTCAATTTAGACAATAAACAACGCCATGACGCAAAGAATGTGACGTGTAAATGAGGTATATTCTGCACAAAATCAGGCCGAAGATTCCTGATAGGGTATAGAGATAGGGTATAGATAATCGAACCCAAACCATCAAAGTACACCGATAACAGGTGTCTAGTATTCAAATCCGTATAAACGTTACTATAGTTATTTGAGTCACGAGTTTGCACTTGTTTGCAACGATAGGTAAAGGGAGGAAAGCTTTGATTTCAGTACAACAAACACAATAACTTATATTATGCCCAGAGCATATACAGTATACAGTGGAACCGTTTGTAGGTTAACTGTAGCCTACGAATATACCTGTTACCATAAACAGAAATGTTAGTTTCTCGAAAACGTTTTTATAACTCCACCTATTTTTGAAAGTATGAGCCGCCACTGTAAATAGCTGATACGTGGCGACGACTTACCCACTCAACCAATCCGGTGGGTTAATCTATGTTGGGAATTTTTCAAATTGTCATCTATAATTTTGTTTTGTCCGTCCGTTACACCGAAATGTTTGAAGCAATTATAGATAGTAACAAACGGTTTTAGGATTCGTATTTACATGAAACGTTAGTGGGTCTGAATTGAGTTAGAGGTATCGGTTTTGACTGAAAAGGCCCAAAACCGTAAGTCAAAAAATCAAAGTCGGAATTTGGAAACAAAAATAGTCTTATTCGATTTCTCTTAGAGTAGATACAGAAATAATTGGGTTTGAAGTTTCAATTTTGACCGGAAAAAAACTATAGATAGTAACAAACAGTTTTAGAATTCGTATTTACATAAAACGTTAGTGGGTCTGAATTGAGTTAGAGGTATCGGTTTTGACTGAAAAGGCCCAAAATCAGAAGTCAAGAAATCACAGTCGGAATTTGGAAACAAAAATAGTGTTATTTGATTCCTCTTACAGAGCAGATACAGAATGTTTTAGGTTTGAAGTTCCTGAATTGATAGGAAGTGGCCCAAAACTGGAAGTCCAGAAATCAAAGTCAGCATTTAGAAACAAAAATAGTATCGTTAGATTCTTCTTAGAGTTGATACTGAAATCACTAATGGTTTTTTTAGCATAAGTCTTCTTAAAAATTTACATCTGCCATGAGACGCGTCCTCTCATGAAAGAGATTTTTCACAAAACTTATAACACATATTTTCTAATTTCGTTTAATCGGATTAATCTTCTTAAATTAATTTATTTGAAATTAGTGTAAAATATTGTATTGTTGTAGCAAAATGGAAATCGTTCCATTATAATGTAAGTAGATGAAACTTTTGTTTCAAGGTTCTTGAGAAAATTATACATTTTGCCGTTAAATTAATTTGTAATTATGAAAACATACCAAACCGAAATAATTTTGGGGAAAATGAAAACTATTTTGATGCCAGTAGAATCCTTATAAATTCATGAATCCTTACAACTAAATACAGATTAAGTTACGTAATGATGATATTTTAGCAAGATGTAATTATTCAAATTCCATGTAGCACGTATTAATAATGATAATGTAGGTCACATTGTCATCCATAATAAGATTGTTCATTTCATAATCCTAATGATAAGACAACAGTAAATTCGTTATCAAAGATAAATCAGTATATTAAGTTTTAAACCATTGAAGTATTTTGTAATAAAATAAGTTATTCCTAAGATTTAAAGCGGATGTTCCAATTCTACTAATCGTACATTTTAGTGTCATTACTTAGTGGATAATGTGAAGTCGTAAATATGTGCCATTAAATTCAAGCGGGTTTATTATCTGATTGATATATGTACACAGATATGCTAGTGCCCTCACTCACTCACTTACTAATTCTTAATGATAATTAAAGATTCTGAAGTCAAGAGATTGCCTTTTGCGTATGGATGGGCTGTGAGGAAGGGAATTGAAAATTTGACAGTGCTGCCAACCTCAACAGTGAGACACTACTCGTACATTTCACTACTGTGCAGTTTTCTACATACATTTCGTAAGCTGCAGTTTATTCCAAGAAATTGTTTTTCTCATAAACCTTATGAGAAATAAGTGCAATTTGGATTATTGTCTACGGCTTAATTACACGGTTAAAAATGTTTGATATACTGTAATATTACCAACTACCTACTGTTGATTTCTTTATTACAGATACCCGAGTTTGGAGCCTTGTTTCTTCAAAACTGCTTGATCCATATTAACGTTCTATAAACCAAAATTTAGCTAATTTCAATCTGCGTTGTTACACGTCAGTTTCATATTTTTAGCGTTTATTAATATTCCGATATCAGGATGAGAAGAAAAAAGAGCCAGTTTTTTGTTGTTGCTGCAACACATTGGATGCATTCCGAGGCTTATAATTCAAACACCGCTCAACCGATTTATTTGAGATTTCGCTGCAATATAAAGCTGTATGTTGTTATTGTACGTACCAGATTTCAAATTTTTAGCATATTTAAATATTGAGTTATTAGTAAAATTTTTAACCCCTGTTAACTCCATAACTGCTCATTAATTCGGCAATTTCAAAAAACCATTGTATTCAGAATAAAAAAATTAATACCAATTCACTAATATTATGGAACAGCGATTGACCAGTTATTACTATTTTTTTTAGTAATTCCATTGGGACATTTTTTACGAATAAATCGCCTTCTTTACTATCGCTGTCAGCGGAGTCTTCACTATCAGTCTTATTACTTACCAGGTGTCAACAAAACTGTTAAAAAATAGCTTCTTTACGAGTTACACATGTAGGTTTTTCATATTTTATTTGTTTTCGGGTACTGTACTTTACTGATAACCACCCAATTTGATCGCTGCTTTTTGCTGTACTTTTTTGACGTGATTCAGCATGAATTTTTGAATAGGGACCCCCCCCCCCAGTGGAGTTTTTTTCACAGGAATCAGGTGGTTACCATACAAAGTTGCTCGCCCAATCAGTGTTGCTCAACAAGTAATAGCAACTTTCTACCAGCTGACTGACTGGGCTGGCCCGTAGGCTTCACATGTTACATACAATATTTTTAAAAATGAATTACTGCCATGACCTTTTATATATTTTTTTTAACTTTGATATAACGATCTTTTTCTTTACTTATAACCACAAAAACAGGCATTAATCATCTCAAGTTTTAATTTTATTTACTTCATTTCTTCTTAAGCTGTAACGATTGTTCATCTTTTTTATAAAATATTATTTGAAGGAAAAGTAATATTGAAGAATTGAGAAGAAAAACTTTTCTTTTCGAAGCACTTTTTTACAAGTTTTATCTTTTTGTTCGTTCGTTTCTTTGGTGGATTTACTTTCATTAGGTTTAGGTTTTTTCTTTTTATCTTCTCAATAATAATACACGATGTATTAAGAGGGGGGTGACAGAGATAAAGGGGCAAGGGAAGTGGAAAGAGTGTGAGAAACGGGAGGGGGAAAGATGGGTGTGTGTAAGTTTTGGAAAATGGTTTCACTCTTTGTGTTTTCTTGATGTAAACTTATGAACAATTTATAAATAAGGTTAATCTGATGCAACTATATGAAGTCAATCCCCTTAAATTCTATAAATGTTTTATGTTTAAAGTCTTCTGGTTCAAAAAATTATTTATAAAAAATAAAATTTAATTTAAAAAAGAATTGAGAATTAATGGGTACAATGCTTCACTAGGGTTAGCCTTAGTAATTTTCATGAACGTTAGCGTATTAATATTCAAAACCGATTCCAATTAATTTTTCTAATAAAGAAAAACATTGTTTAAATTATTTTAAAATGCTGGTGTGAAACACTCACACGAATTTCTCTTGCTAATCTAAAAAATACAAATATAACCTATGTTTAATCATTAGTAAACAATGTAAAATGAAAATCATAACCTAGTTTAAATCATGAGTGAATGATGCGAAATTTAAATTAACCGTGTTCGACTTAAAAATACGGAAAATCACTAAAAGACGCTAATCTAAGCTCTGTAGAAGAAAGTGCTTGAAATAAAAGTTGTAGATGTTTTAATTTTCACAAACATTAATTATACGATTAACACATACATTTTTGTTGTAAATGGCAGCAATATTAAAAAATTCCATGTTTTATCGATTTGGACGAAGAAGTAAAAAATATTACTAATTAACGCTAAAATAAGCGTTGTACAAAATTATGTTTAAAATAAAAGTTGTAGGTTTTTATTGTTCTACAACTTTGATTTCATACGTTTTTGCTCTAAAATGCATATTAAGGCCGCAATCTTTAAAACAAAACACTTTTTTTACCATGAGAACGCAAGCCCTCAAAAATTTCGGCAGACATGGCGCTTACCCTATCTTATAATGCATATACAATGAAGTAAATGAGGCGATTTTTGAAAAAAATCATAAGAACCGTTTTTGAGAAAACCGCAAAAATGTGAAAAATCGTACGAATAAACTACTACTTCGGCTGATCGATTTTGATGGTCATATTCGTATCCGGGCGGATAGAGATACCTAACTGGCGTTCCAAGTTCAACTTCTTACGCTATCCGTTCTTGAAATATTTTGTTCCCGTGCGCGCGTGCACACACCCACACCCATACATACACACCAAAGTCGTATGAGTATTTTACACTTGATTTTTATCTATTTAATGAAGTCACTTTTCGATAACCGAATCAAGTGAAAATGTACAGATAAATAAATTTAAAAGAAGATACATTAAAATATATTAGCCAATCTTCTATCCATTGCGATTTAACTCATTCTTATCATTCCAATATTTCGTACTCTTAGTTAAATTCTGTAGATAAAACTGTACAACAAAAAAAATATATATGTAATAAAGAAAAAGGAAAAAATGTCCGATCGTACAACTTATTCCTGTACAAAAATGAAAATGGTATAGCGGATGAAAATATACTCTGAAGCGTAAATTAAATTTTAAAATGAAGGGGTTGGTGGTACCGTATTTTACCTTCTCGGTTAGGGGTGGTTTTGGTTAAAGGGTGAGGAAGGGATACGATACTTGGTTCGGAGATGAGAGAGCAATCTGATTATTGCCAAGATGGGGGATGAACGAATAAATAGGCGACGCGTTTCACCATTCCATTTTAGAACTGAACTGAAACTGAAAGGTTCCATTCTTTCATTTTTAGTACCGTGGCTCATTTTTTAATGTTTGGTTTATGTTCGTATTATTGATTCAGATAGAGGTATTAAAGTGGTTTTTTAATCTAATGAGAAAAATTATTGGCTAGAAAATTGTAACCTAACAAGTATCCGGAATTCCGTTACGTAATTTACATTAAAAATTTTAATTTCAGCAGCTAACATACCAAAGCGGTCAAAGACTGGTAATTTTACAATTAGAATATACTTGAGATAAAATTCAAATCTGTACAATTAATGGTCAACCATTTTGTTCACACACTAATTTTGAAAAGAGTTTGTCCCATTGCATTAGTGAGTCCTATACTTAACTAGGCTTAGTCGTTGGAGTTTTCAAAATTGTATAGATACATTAAAAACTGTAGATAAAACTTATTCCCAATCGCAAGCACATCGCAAGCGGATAAAGAGATAAAAACTAATTTTATCTAAACTTCCAGTTTGTAAAATTGTATAGTGCCCTATGGGTCGATCATTTAACTAGAATCCCTTAAAGCCGCTTGCCTAATATAGCCAGGAGATACAAAACAGTGGGAAGTAAAGGCATTAGCAGATCGAAGAAAATATGGGTACCGGAACAGGTAGAAATACCTAACCTGTGAAGAGAAGAAGGAAATACATAATATGTATTATGTTAACATATATGTTTAACATATTATGTTAAAGAAAAGAGCACGTATAAAAGAGATAATGTTCCAGTAACATTGGCTATGGACCCAATAATCGTCCCCTTCAAACCACCCTATGCTTATCCATACTTAATTCTTAAGCTGTCAAATAATATTCGACAGGTAATTTGGCATGGGTGATAAGGAGAAGGCAGGAAAGAAGTATCAAACTGCAGAAATTCTTAAGGTCTGTCAGGGATTGTAAAAGACACACTTTATTGGGAGTGGCGTGGGAACTGATAGCATATATGTTTCATTATTATAGGTCGTTAATGCCTATAAGGTAAGGTAGGCACACTAATTTCCTGAGCTGGTGATGAAAGAGAGAAATGAATGTGAGAAAATGCGTGTTGGTCAGTGACAGCGAGAGGGAAATTAGGCTACTATGCCCTTCCACGCCCCGCTGACAGTATGTAAATTTTTTAACCCGACATTTTCCTTGTAGTATTATATGAACAGTTCGGAGGGAGGTGAAGGGTTGTTTGCTGATGTCGGATCAAGTGGCCAGGTGGCGGGTTTTTGGTCCGTAGGGGGTTGCGGCCTTCTTGGGGCTGGACCAGGACGCCTCAATTGAGTCCAACACTACTTACCCCATCGTGAGGGAGTGAACATGAGTTTTTGTCGCCACCTGGGATAAAAAAGGCCATTAATACCTACGGTTACTGTCATTTCTACAGAACGATTTTCAATGTGTATCTGGAAAGCTGTAACCATCCTGTTACTACTTCCATGTAGTTAAGAGGCAAGGCATAGGAAGCTGAAACTTAGTACATGATACAAGCGCACAATTGGAACAGGTGCTGAATATCCAGGTAAAATCCAGGTAAAGTACTAGGTAAAATTTTTATCAGGTACAAGTTACCGGGGTTAAGAGCCAATTAATCATCTCGGTCGGATGGAATATTCCCTCAAGGTATATACAAATTTGTCAAATAATTTGTTTCATTAGAAAATACATTAATTAAAAACAAATTCATAGCATTCTGCGAAAAGACCCCAGTAAGATCCAAAATAGTCATTTATGGACACGTACTAAATAGAGTAAGTGAGGCACTATAAATACCTTGGACTGATGCCTCATATGAAGATGACTATGATGTGAAAAACAAATCGTATAAATTTATTCAGATATTTGGGATTATTCGTAGGACACTGAGGCTAAAGGCAATACCCAAAACAAGGTTAGTTTTATAAAATGGTGGTAGTTCCAGCCTTGACATGCAGCATTGATGCGTGGGTGATAAGAAGGGAGGAAAGAAACATCCAAATAGCAGAAATGAAATTCCTAAGGTATGTTAAGAGTTGTACAAGACAAGACAGGATCAGAAATGAAGATATAAGGCAAGAATTGTGAATTTTTCCACTCAACGAATAAATAAAATTGTATCGTACCCAATGGGTCGATAATTTAAATAGACTGCGAGAAAGCCGCTTGCCTAGTGTAGCTATAAGATACAAACCAATGGGAAGTAGAGATATTGGCAGGCCGAAGAAAAGATGAGTGCCGGAATAGTAGAAATACCTAACCCGTGATGAGAAAAAGAAGAAAAGACATAATGTTAAGGGAACGAGGACATATATGAAAGAGATATGTTAAGATTCAGAGGTTCTCAGGAGAAAGACCGTCAAGCTCTGAACCGCTATAAGGCCTGAAGACCTTAAAAAGAAAAGTACAAAAGCTTAGTCCATAAGTTTATTTAGAATGATTTACAACCTGTACTATTTGAGGTAAAGAGCTGGGTGATAAAGTATCGATGCGTCAAATATGAGTGTCCTTTTCCTCATCTAAAGGTCTCATATCAGTCTTAACACCGTTAAGGTGTGTACGACTGTTAATTTAGGTTATATTTTAGTTTTTTTACTTCTCTTGCCCAATACTATATGCGTATTATAGAGAAGGAAAGTATTGTTTTCGTGTCGATTTTTCGAAATGGAGTTTTCACCGGATATAAAAGTTTTCAGGTCCCCTGAACCCAGAGCCTAATTAATGTATAGGCAATTACTGATTTTTCGTAATTTTAAGTCAAACAGAGGTTGATATTCATTTTTCGTCATTCATTTATGATTAAAATTAAGTTGTTTTACATTTTACAATAATATACTCATGATTAAACATAGTTTATATTGTTTATTATTTACATTGACAAGAGAAAGTCGTGTGAGCGTTTCACACCAGATTTTTAAATATTATGTATTGTCATTTTCTTTTGATTTCTTGCCTATCTCTATCGTAATGAATATTTTAAGTTTATTTAAATAATAAATAAAAGTATGCTTACCATTTTCAGTGTAAACAGAACTTGCTTCCAGAAACAATGATATTTTTCCCTTTTTTTCATAAGGGAATTTAACTCTATTCCATTTAATGAAGTCAGATATTTGTTTAGCTAAACGTAAAAAGCTTTCGAAATTAACATTACCGTTTGGCAGTCTGAAACAAAACAAAATAAAATTACAATAGATTTTTTTTTAAAACAAATACAACAAAATGAAATTTAGAATGGAAAACAAAACAAAAATAACTAAAAACTTGTAGGTAAAAGTATTTTACAATTTAAACAACTCGGTTAAAAAATTGTCAGTAATTACTTGTTATTGACTAACATTTAAATCAAAACTTACATAATATTTTACACTCACGCGCTTTAAACAGTGGCAGAAAAGAGGGAGAAAGTACGGAATCGTTTTTTATTCTTTATTTTAAATTTCAAACCATACGAAACTGTATAACTACCAAATGATTCAGTTAAATGCTGAAACAAAGAAGAAAATATAATATGAATTCATAAATAAAGACAATCAATTCCCAGCGGATTAAATTTTGTAATTTACAATCGATAATGACTTACAATCATCATGACCTATGATATGATTAATTTGGCAATACTATATGTTTATAACTTTCCCTTGAAATTCGAACCATTTTGTTACATTACTGCATACTATGTATTGCTTGAGTCCCAGCTTCGTGTAGTTGGAAGGAATGTTGTGCGTTGTTATAGTAGTGGGAGAATGAATGAGTTAGTAGCGTTTCACAGCTGATGCATTTGTAGTGATAGCGTGTACTAACAAGACTAAAAAAATATTCTTATCATCCGGCGCATTAATTTAACACAAATACCTACCGGGTTATTAACTTGGTCGGTTTCATAATATTTAACTTACCAATTTATATCAAAATATGTAAATAAATAAATGTAATAAATACAAACAAATATGTTAAATACGGAAGGTTTGAAAACGAATGTTTTGTAAAACGATTGTTTTGATTTTGTAATACAACAATCGTTCTACCAGCATGCGTCACTCATTCATTATACCTCACCCGTATCCTTCACCCCGCAACTACAAGGAGCTTCGAACCGCACAATACGTACTGTCTGTCTATAACTTGATGACCTCCCGCAGAGAGGAGCAGAATCGGCCTGCTACTAGCATTCTCAATAACACTTCATTATGTACAAAGTCCAGTGTACGAGTTAGTAGTACATAATGAAATGTCATTAAGAAGGCTAGTAGCGGGCCGATTTTGCTCCTCTCTGCGGGAAGCCATCAAGCTATAGACTGACAGTATGTAATTACTTTTTGTTGTTTTATGATTGACCCACCGGGTTGGTTTAGAGGTAAAGTCATCGCCGCGAGTCAGCTGTTTAACAGCTGATTTTTGAGGACGGAGGTTCCTGGTTCAAATCCCAGTACCCAAGAAGAAACCCTTTATCACTTATATCCAAACGATCACACGGAAGCAACTGCTGAGTGCTGTCTTTTCAAGATATATTCGAAAATTGTTAAAACATTTACTGAAAGTTTTTGTTAAACTGTTTGTAAATAATTCTTAACTGATAAAAATAATTCTAGAAAAATAGTTTCACTTTTATACGGATTTGAATATTATAGTACGAAAAATGAAAGATGAAGTCTGTATTTGGAACCGTAATTCTCTTTTTTATTTTTTTGTTTTGCGTCAGACTGTATTGCAATTACTGCTAATGCAGACGGTGAAAAGGATAATAAATGACGATAAGTGATGGAAAATGCCGGACCTGACCGGGAATTGAACCCGGGACCCCGGTGTAGAAAACCGTGTATCTCACCAAGTAAAAAACATAAAAATTCCAGGTTAGGCTTGTTTTAAAGCTTGGTTTTTTGTTATTTTATTTGTGTACATTACAAAACACGGGAGTTTATTAGGCATTTTCTAGCGATTTGAAAAGAAAATATTATGTACCCGTTTTTAGCGCATTCTTTACTTAGTCCATGTTTTAGTCATGCATAACGGTCAATTTTCAGCGGAAAAATATAACGTTTTAGAGGAGATTCCTGCATGTTTTCTGATTAATTTCAGCTAAAATTCAGATTTTTAGTACAAACGGTTAAGGAATTAGAACGTTTTAAAATGAAATTATTTTCTTTCACGATGCACATAACGAGTTTTTTACGTAAAGTTTTATCCTTGGTGAGATACACAGTTTCAAACCCAGGGTTCGTCTTTCATTTTAAGTACGATAGTAGTTACCGGTGTATTTTGATGGTTGGGATATAATTTAACCATACTCTCTCAGGAATGGTCGATCTGGGTCTGCACAAAACTACAGCTTATTTACCCGTCATACAAATCATCCTCATCTCAATGGGTTATTGGGTTGATTATTATTCTAAATTGAACAGATTGCAACGTACGCACATCAGGGGTAAAACACACCATGTTCAATACGTTTCACTCCATACAATATACAACTTCTTATAATAAACAATTTATTTCATCAATAATTTCTTGAATAATCACAAACTGCTACTATGTTAAAGTATAGGCTTACTTTTCTTGCCCCCAGAGTTCTGTTCCACGGTTAATCCAGAAAACACATTAATATTTTACTGTTATTTTATACCTAACGATTTATAATAAATTTCATCAAATCTGAGTTACGTAGATTATAATTAATGTTTAAAAGTTTTATTTAATTCTGTAGGTTAATGAATTTATGCAAAGCAATAAATCTATTAATTAAATCATAACATTTTGTACTGTATTGTATTCGTATTTATGAATAGAAACTAGATTGTAATAAAATCGCTAAAGATAAACTTTGAAATCGTTCATTTTGTATTAAACTTACAGTTGCTACATTTTAAAATGATATTGTTTTACTTAAATTAAAATAATAATGAAGCGCTTTAATAATAATTTCATCTTACTTCATTGAATACATGTAAAATACTGTACTTTACGTTTTATGTTGTGTTATAATGAAGCTTTACAAAGTTTTTATAACAATACTGCGTTAATACAGTATTTATAAATTGTGCTGGATAAACTACTTTTATAATAATGGTACAAGTCAATTTATATACCCTATATAAAAAAAATTGATTTAGGGAACTTCATATTTTATGATAGTAATTTATAGTAAGATTATCTCGGTAAAATATTGTAACGTTGTAGAATGATATTTTAAAAATCTGGTGTGAAACACTCACACAACTTTCTCTTGCCAATGCAAATAATTAACAATAAACCTAACATTAGTATTAAAACATTAGAAATGAACAAAAACTAACCTCAAAAACATAACCTTATTTTAATCATGAGTGAATGACGCAAAATGACAATCGAACTCAGTTTGGCTTAAAAATACGGAAAATCACGCTTCCACGCTAAACTAGGCTCTGGAGAGAAAAATGCTTTAAACAAAAGTTGTAGATCTTTTAATTTTCTTTAAATTTAATTATATACACTTTTGTCGTAAAATGCATACTAAGACCGAAATGTTAAAAAAATCGATTTTTCTCACGTTTTCGTGAGAAAAAAAACAGAAAATCGCAAATTACCGCTAAACTAAGCGTTATACAAAAAAATGTTTGAAATAAAAGTTGTAGGTTTTTAAATTCTCTACAACTTTTATTATATAAGTTTTTGCGCTAAAATTTATATTAAAGCCGTAATCTTAAAAAAACAACGTTTTTACGTGAAAACAGCCTCACCGAGAATTTCAGCAAACATGGCGCCTACCCTATCTTGTAGAGAATAAAAAATTGAGTAAAATAGGCGATTTTAAAAAAAATCGTAGGACCAGTTTTTGAGAAAATCGCAAAAAACTGAAAAATTATACGAATAAACTACTACTTCCGGTTGACCGATTTTGATGAAAATGTTCATGTCGCGTCCGGTAGTGGTATGTAACTTAAGTTTCAAGTTTCAAGTTCGTACGATGTTCCGTTCTTGAGATATTCTGTTCACACACACACACACACACACAGACCAATCGCTAAAAACATGTTTTTTGGGTTCAGGGGGTCTGAAAACGTATAGATCCGGTGAAAACTCGATTTCGAAAAATCGACATGAAAACAATACTTTCCTTCCTATATATTCATATAGGCAAGAGAAAGTAAAAATGGCTAATGGAATAAATTGTTCATTATAAGAAATGATGTATTCTATGAAGTGTTGTGTATTGAAAAACTGGCCATAACAGGCAGGTAAAGTATTAAATTATTTGCACTTGATCTGCTAGTTCCAAGGCTACAAAAAATAGTTCTGTTTCTTATCACATGGTCAGCCAATTATATAACTGAAACATTTTAAAGAACAGAATAGGTAGAGGTGTAAAATACACTATAGTTCGTAAAATGAATAACACAGCCTACTTAATTAATTTTATTCTCTTCTTCAGAAAAACTATTGTTTTTCGAATGTAACGAAAATTATTTTAAATTTTGGTAGTTATTGAAGTTTTTTTAAACATTTTTACTTTCTCTTGCCTATATGAATATATAGGAAGGAAAGTATTGTTTTCATGTCGATTTTTCGAAATCGAGTTTTCACCGGATCTATACGTTTTCAGACCCCCTGAACCCAAAAAACATGTTTTTAGCGATTGGTCTGTGTGTGTGTCTGTCTGTGTGTGTGTGTGTCTGTGTGTCTGTGTGTGAACAGAATATCTCAAGAACGGAACATCGTACGAACTTGAAACTTGAAACTTAAGTTACATACCACTACCGGACGCGACACGAACATTTTCATCAAAATCGGTCAACCGGAAGTAGTAGTTTATTCGTATAATTTTTCAGTTTTTTGCGATTTTCTCAAAAACTGGTCCTACGATTTTTTTAAAATCGCCTATTTTACTCAATTTTTTATTCTCTACAAGATAGGGTAGGCGCCATGTTTGCTGAAATTCTCGGTGAGGCTGTTTTCACGTGAAAACGTTGTTTTCTTAAGATTACGGCTTTAATATAAATTTTAGCGCAAAAACTTATATAATAAAAGTTGTAGAGAATTTAAAAACCTACAACTTCTGTTTCAAACATTTTTTTGTATAACGCTTAGTTTAGCGGTAATTTGCGATTTTCTGTTTTTTTTCTCACGAAAACGTGAGAAAAATCGATTTTTTTAACATTTCGGTCTTAGTATGCATTTTACGACAAAAGTGTATATAATAAAAGTTATAGAAAATTAAAAGATCTACAACTTTTGTTTAGAGCATTTTTCTCTACAGAGCCTAGTTTAGCGTGAAAGCGTGATTTTCCGTATTTTTAAGCCAAACTGAGTTCGTTTGTCATTTTGCGTCATTCACTCGTGATTAAAATAAGGTTATTTTTTTGAGGTTAGTTTTTGTTTATTTCTAATATTTTATTAATAATGTTAGGTTTATTATTAATTATTTGCATTGGCAAGAGAAAGTTGTGTGAGTGTTTCACACCAGATTTTTAAATTTAAAAACTATTAATTTAATTTTGATTGTAAATAATAATTTAGAACACTATTGTTATGTTTTAATATTATAATTTGTTAATTACTCCAGTGGGTTGTAATTTTTTCATGTGTTAAGTATTACCTAATCGACAAGTTACATTTATCGTTATACAACAGATTGTTGTTGTTTAGGTCAACAGCCGAAAGGCTGGTTTGAACCTCTAGAGGTTTTACTAAGTAAAAACGAGGAGTAAGGTGGTTTACCATTGCCTTCCTCACTGAGTTGAAAGAGTATGCTTATCAGCATGCCAGGCCCTCCGAAAAGCACTCACTTTCCACCCTGCAAATGACACCTTCACTTTATTCACCACAGGGTCTGGCTGCATAGTGAAATTCATTACTCTCAGAGTAGATAACTCTGACTAGTGTCACAGTACACCTCTACCTCTTCTGATCTTAAATAGTTCAGTCATATAAGTGGCTAACTATGTGATAAGAAACAGAACTATTTTTTTTAGCCCTGGACCAAACAGATAGAGTGCAATTAAAATAACACTCCACCTGCCCGTTTTGGGCATACAACAGATTATGCATTAAAAATAAAGTTATACGAAAAAAATAGGTTATACATTGCAGATAAACAGAAAATGATAAATAGCATTACTTTTTCAAAGAATTCGCTCATGTTTTGAAGTAAATAATAATTTAGTCGTTTTAAAATGTTTTAAAGTACAATAACTTAAGGTAATTAAAAAATATTACAACCAGTTTTCTGTTGGACCGGTAAATAAAATTCTCATCAAAATTTCAAAATATAAGAAAGAAATACGTTTATTAGAATTAATTGTAATACGTTGTTAATTTAACTGTCATAAATTTCAATTAGTTGCATGTAAAACAAATAACAACTGACCTTTATATTTCTGTCATAAACAAAAATGAACTTTAAAGTTATTAAAAGTTTGAAAGTGCAATAAAGCAGATTAAGTAGTAAAACTTTCTATGTTGGTATTTCTTAAAATTTATTACGTTAACGCTTAAATGTGATTTTGCTTTGATTAAAAGAACTACAGAAATAAATGGCGTTTCACAGAAATATTTATAAATTAATTAATTATGTAAGTTATGTCAAAAACCTTCCGTTTGTATTGATTTAGAAAAAAGTATTCTATTTTATTAATTTATTAACAATACAATTAGATGAAGTAAAATTTATTCCTTTTGAGATACTTAACCATAAGTAGACTTAGCTTTAACATTTTAACCTCTAAGAGTATGGTATAATACTTTAACCTTGAGTGTGCGACACATCATTGTGAGTTTCAAAGTTTAAAATTACTAACAGCTCTATCTCAACCCTCGTCTTCCAACGTTGTCTTATTTGAATAAATTTTTTAAAAACTCGTAGGAGCCGTTTGTGAGAAAGTACAAAAGAGTGAAAAATCTCACTAATGTACTACTACTTTTCTCGCTTTGGAAGCGTGGCAGGCCGAGCGGAACACCTCGCCTAAGGGAAGGTCTTTGTATGAATTCATAAAAGACCTGGGGGGATGGTGTGCCTCTAGTGTTTATTTAAGGAGATCGAAAGTCCGAATCCTCACTGGTAACGGTGAGTTCGCGGCTTATTTGAAAAGGTTCCTCTGCTGGATGATGATCGTGCGTCTGTGGGGCGGAACAGTCAGGAGATCATCTGTTGTACACTCTGCAAGGGTCAAGGCAGCGACTACCCTGGAGCTTCAAGGCCAAGGGGAAAATTGGCCCCTCACGGTACGTGAGAGCTTGTACCGCGAGGTGTATAGCTATCCGGTGTGGGAGTTCCTTGACGAAGTAGCTTCATTTTACCGGCGTCATGTAGTTTAATAAGGGATTCCTGAAATAGGTCTGATTCTCTGGTGCCGTTCACTAAATTTTTCCTAGTCGGGAACAAATTAATAGTGTCGAGCACTTGCTGGTACAATATAATATGGTGACAAGTCCTAACTATATTTTAAATTTTATAATATTCTTACTTCTGACCTTTTATTCGAGACTGTTAGGACCAAATTTCTATTTTAATTGTTCTTGATGACAGGCGCCTTGTGTGTCAAGAAGCTTCTCCGTTAAGAGAGCGAGCATCACGCATCCCCCTAGTTTGCCGACCAGGCTCACCCTCACTCTCGATAACTTTAGATTAGTAATGTAAATTAGGTATGTGACGTTCACCAGTCACGGTAAAATAAAGAGTTCTACCGAACGGCCTCTGGGTCTATGCTCTCGGGCGACCAATCGGAGGGGAGGTGGCGGGAGAAATTCCAGCAAACCAATTACCAATTACTACTACTACTACTACTACTTTTTACTTGACCGATTTTGATGAACATTTTCGTGTCGGTTCCATTAGTGGTACCTAGTTTTAGCTCGGTAGCTAAGAAGCTGAGGAAAGAGCTTCTTTCTGGATTTACCTTTCAGTAGGTTGACCATAGTGTGACAGTGAAATGTAAATGCACGGCTTTAGACCCCAGCGACAAATCATTGACGAACTTCAAACAATGTAGTGACTAATAGACGGAAGGTCGTAAAACGACGCAACTTCCGCCATCGAGGACACCACTTGGACAGAGAAATTCAAATCCCCCATGAGAGGCAAACGGACACCAGCTGACACACTACGGTGCAGCACTTGTTACAAGACTCAGCCAACACATCACTCCCGGTTCTTTGTTTCCCCCCTCCGGCTAGTTGTCCTCGAGATGGTAAAACAAAGAACCAAAATACTGTTTTCTCACCAACAGGAAACGAAACAAACCTGTGCAAACACTACTCGTTTTTAAGAAGGGGATCGTGACAAAGCGTGATGAACCGACATTGTCTATTGTTGTATCAGAACACTTAAGATTGAGGTCATGCCTGTTAATGGAACCCTTATCTAGTAGGATTTTCCCAGCCATTTGGGATCCTGCATTCTTATTGGCCAGACTATCTTTAATAAAAACAAAAATTTTAATTTTGAAAAAGCGGTTGCTTCTCTTTTCCAAAAGATATTCTTTTCGCAACCCCACACAACTTGGTTAATCTATTATAAAATAAATTCTTAAAAGGGAAAACATGATATTAATTAAGAAAAACAACATTGTTACTTTAAAAAAACATGACAGATATTGAAAAGATACCTCAACAGTCATCGGTCTATATGGCTCAAGACAATATCAAGCGATGATCGTAGGCACAGTACAGAATGTCGTCAAAAGTCTCTCAGAATAAATTCCAAGAGCACAAATATGTTGTTCCGTAAAATGGGAATGGCTCCTCTAGAACCGAACACAAAGGGCAAGACACTGCACGGTGTTTCTGTGCAATCAATGACGCTGCATACTTCACTCAAGATGGTAACATACTTCAACATTTTCTCTTCCCCTCCAGTTTCTAAGTTTCTTAACGTTTAAGTTACAACTTTTTACAATATTCCGTTCTTGAGATATTTTGTTCACACACACAGACCAATCAGTAATAACATGTGTTTTTGGTGTCAGAGGATTTGAAAACGTGTATTTTCGGTGAAAACTCGATTTCGAAAAATTGACATGAAAACTATACTTTCCTTCCGTATATATTAAGGAGGTAGAGATGTAAAAGACACTAATCAGAGTATCTCCTGTTAAAATAATGAATTCCATTTTACAGCCAGGCCCTGTGGTGAATGAAGTCACGGTGTCATTTGCAGAGAGGAAAATATGTGCTATTAAAAGAGTCCAGCATGCTGATAAGCGTATTTTTTCTTTCAAGGAGGAAGGTAATGGTAAACCACCTCGTTTTACTTAGTAAAACCTCTACAGGTTCAAACCAGCCTTTTGCCTGATGACCTAAACAACAACAAGAAAAGCTAGAGAAAGTAAAATATGAAAAAAAAGGTCTAGACAATATTATTGTAACAGGAGATGTATTCGAAGGTATTCTGATAGGCAGTCTATAATTTGCTAGAAAGGAATCGAATAGTGGTTGGAGGATGAGATTTGATGTGGAGTAGACTTCTACGGTTTGCTACATTCACTCACTCAATAAAGGAATGACTTGGTTTGTTTTTGGGGAAGGGTTTTGGTTGCGAAAGGTTCGAGATTTATTGCTTGACAGACAAGCAGTCAGACGCGATCTTATTTCTACATAAATCCCTTAAACTTATCGATCGCCCTTCTTCGTACCATCATAGCCATTGTATCTGCAAAATTCAGCTGACACAACGATATCATTTTTAACTTTAAAATAAAATCAAAGTATGATTTTATGTCCATCAAGTATTAGCTTAAAGCCATCGAAATTAATAGTGAAAGGGTGTATATAAACTAAAAAAAAATCTGGTGTAAAACATACAGACGACTTTCTTTTTTCAATGTAAATAGAAAAATATAACTTATGTTTAACCATTAGAAACAATGTAAAATAAAAATCATAACCTAATTTTAATCATTAGTAAATGACGAAAAATAAAAATAAACCTTTGTAGAACATAAAAATACGAAAATCACTAGCTAATAAATTGTGGCTAAAGTAGGCTCTGTAGAAGAAAATGTTTGATACAAAAATTATATGCCCATAACGTATTTGTATAATAATAACGTATTTGTATTTGTCCATAACGGGCAGGTAGAGTGTTAAATTAATTGCACTCGATCTGTTGGTTCCAGGGCAACAAAAAAATAGTTCTGTTTCTTATCACGTGGTCAGAAAATTATGACTGAACTATTTAAAACAGAAGAGGTAGAGGTGTAAAAGACACTAGTCGGAGTTATCTTCTCTGAGAGTAATGAATTTCACTATACAGCCAGACCCTGTGGCGAATGAAGTAAAATTGGCATTTGCTGGGTGAAAAGTAGGTGCTTTTCGGAGGGCCTGGCATGCTGATAAGCATATCATTCAACTCAGTGAGGATGGCAATAGTAATACATCTCACTCCTCGTATTTAATAAGTACAACCGCTATAAGTTAAAACCAGCCTTTCAGCTGTTGACCTAAACAAATAACACAAAAATGGTAGACTTTTTGATTTCCTAAAACTTTAATTATATACACTTTTATCGTAAAATGCAAGGCCGCAATATTAAAAATCCCATTTTTTACCGATTTTGATAAAATACTTCTGAACAATCACAAATAAACAAAAAAAAAATTACGATTATTTGCCGTTGTAGAAATAATATACTACAAAAAGTGCTTCAAATGGAAGTTGTAGATTTTGAAATGTTCTATAACTTTGATTTAACGCGTAAGAACTTTTTCCCTAGAATGTATATTAAGGCCTATCCTAAAACCATTTTTATCCAGGAGAGCACAGAACTCCCCACTCCCCCACGAATTTCAGGAGACTTGGTTCTTCATCTATCCTTAGAGCATTAAAAATCTAGTAAATGAGACGATTTTTTTAAAATCGCAAGCGTTTATGAAAAAAATCGGAATGACGTGAAATATCATACGAACAAAATACTACTTTTGATTGACCGATTTTGATGAAAATGTTTGTGCTGGATCCTATAGTGGTAGTTAACTTGATATTTAAGTTTCAATTTCTCACTACATCACGTACCTGAGATAATTTGTTCACACATACACAAACACCAAGCGCTAAAAACATGTTTAAATTCGATTAAGAAAAATCTACATGGAAACAATACTTTTCTTTCCGTATATATTCACATATATAAGAGCATGAGGAAGAAGAAAGTAGAAGGGCAAGAGAGAGTAGAAAGTTGGTGATATTGTTTTTAACGCGGAAAACTAAATTTGTTTTTAATTAACAAATATCAATAAGCTTATATATCTGTATTAAAACCGATTTCTTTAACGGAATTTTTACTTTACAACGCTTAGAAATGCAACAGATATAAACATCTGAACATTACGGTATTTTCAGCCCTGTCATAACGCAGATACCAGATTAATGGTTTGGAAAGAGAATAAAAATTTAGTATCAATCGATCTCTCACATTTCACTGGATTTCCAAAATTTGGTGAGTTATTTCGATATTTCTGTGTTCATATATGAAAAACATTTTGTGGAGTGAAATACCCGTAAAATACGATTAGTTGTAGCATTTATCGTTGTCAGATTCCTCGTACGTTAGATTAGCCCTATTTTATAATATTTTCTAAATATTTCGACTGGTTATATACCAAACTAATGTGAAATGAAGACATATATATTGTTATCAATTTAAAAAGCAATAGAACAAAGCGTTAACTGCGGGACTATTCGTATATTATTAAAGTAGAAATCGTACAAAATTTGTTTTTTCATTCAAATATTTTATTTTGAATTATTCATTCAAAATATTTATCCAAAAATTCATAAGACTTTCAAAGTATTTTTCATAAGAGACAAATGAGTACCTAAGGAGTAAATGGTGTTAACTACATTTTACTATTCTTCAAAAGAGCCAAAAACCAAATATTTTCTCATTTCAAAATTGTAAAATTGTTTTTATACACGTATTAAAAAAACCTAATATAGCTTCTGATGCTACAGATTAAATTTTTGATCTCTCTGCACGGAAATTCACCAACGCCCATTGGTATCGTTTCCAAATTCCTGATTAATTCAGAAAAACAACGAAGGAATTTCTATTAACAAGTATTTTTAAGCTTTTCTCAGGAAAACTAAGTGGCTGGTTGCGGTAGTTTTCTTTATTTCAGATAAAATTGTACCATTTTCGAAAATCTGAAAACTTTCAACAGATTTTCAATGTGAGAAGTTTGCGCTGGAATACGAAAAAGGAAGCCAAAAAGCGTCACCCACCATCACAGCAATCGCCACAGTCACATGCTAGCTACCAGCATTTCTAGTCGCTTTGTCCGGCAGAACAACACAGAACTCGAACAAGTAACACAAAAAACTAATTTCAATCTCCTTACTTCATAGATAATAGAATGAGAATGGTTTTATATTTAAACGTAAAATATCGGAGTCTATCAAGTAATTTTCTTTTGTTTATATGTGTTTAGGTCATCAGCCAAAAGGCTGGTTTAAACCTTAAGTGGCTTTACTAAGTAAAACGAGGAGTGAGGTGGTTTACCATGCTTTCCTCATTTAGTGGAGAAGTATCTTATCAGCGTGCCAGGCCATCTGAAAAGCATCTGCTTTCCACCCTGGCAATATGTTGTTGTTCAGGCCATCAGCCGAAGGCTGGTTTGAAACTCTAGAGGCATTACTAAGTAAAGCAATGAGTGAGGTGATTTATCATTCCCTTCCTCACTGAGTGGAAAAGTATGCTTATCAGTATGCCAGGCTTTCTGAAATATCATCTACTTTTTACCCTGCAAATGACTTCTTTACTTCGTTCACCAAAGGGTCTGGCTGTATAATGAAATCCATTACTGTCAGAGAAGATAACTCTGACTAGTGCCTTTTATCGCTCTAACTCTTCTGTTCTTAAATACTTCAGCGATATAGTTGGCTTAACATGTGATAAAAAACGTGCGGAAGAGACGGGTGATAAGAAACGGGTTTCTTGCAGCACTGTAACCACCATGCTTTCCTCATTTAGTAAAAAAGTATCTTATCAGCCTTATACTGTAAGGAAAATTAAATCCTAACGGAAGAATAATTGATACTGACTAAATAAAGGTTTTAAAATACAGAATACATTTATAAATAAATTTTTGAAATGCATCCTGCCAACCCAACCATTAATTTAACTTACAGTATAAATGAACTTATCACCTTTGCTTTTAAAGTTGCTTTGCTCACGGTTGCTTTTAAAGTTTAAAAAACTTACGCGCGTTTCGGTGGTACCACCTTCTTCAGAGCATATTATTAAAATTAAAATTCAGAACGGTGTTTCCATTTAGTCATTTAGATTACAACTCATTTTACCATAATAACATACAATTTAACATAATAAAACTTTCATTTCATTCACCATAGGGTCTAGCTGAATAGTGAAATTAATTACTCTCACAGGAGATAACTCCGATTAGTGTCTTTTACACCTCTACCTATTCTAAATGGGATTCAGTTTTTTAGATTAAAACTCATTTTAATCTAAATGACTGAATGGAAACACCGCTTCTGAATTTCAATTTTTTTTGTCTTTAATTTTTATAACGGTACTGTACATTGAGCTGCACAACTTTCGTATTTGATATTTAAATGGCGGTGGGAAATTTTTCTTTAAGGAGAAGAGGTACCCAGTGATACATTCTCCGTTCAAAACTTCGGGTATTGTCCGTTATTCAGACCCAGAGGTCTCTACTCCTTTTTCTCTTTAGACGTCGCACAGTCGGGAAGTTCCTTGTAGCTAGATCACGGGCTAGTTGGTTTGGATGGTCATCTAGTTTTTCGTGAAATGTACAATACAAGGACGTGGTAAGCTCCTTCACTGTAGAAATTTTGAAATCGTCGTGGAGGGTTTTATTGCTTACATAAAAAGGAGCGCCAGAACTAAGTCTTAAGAATTTTGATTGAAAGGCCTGGATCGACTTTATATTACTCTCTGCCGCTATTACAAAGAGCTGGACTCCATAAGTCCAGACTGGTCTTAACAGAGATTTGTATATTAAAATCTTGGAGCGGAGGTTCAATCTTGATCGAGGGTTAATTAAGCAGAAGAGTAGCTTCTGGCGGCGGTTAAGTTCTATTTTTAATTTTTAATTTTAATTTTAATATAATGCTCTGAAGAAAGTGGTACCACCGGAACGCGCGTAAGTTTTTAAACTTAAAAAGCAACCAAAGGTAAGGTAATAAGTTTCATTTTATACTATAATTTACACAATACATGTTTGATAGTATTAACATAAGTGCACTACACAGAAATACCTGTGTATTAACGACAAACCTATACAAAGAGGAGGAAACAAATATTGTCCCCAACGGAAAGAATATAATAATAATACTAACAATATCTATATAATCCATCACATTGTTTGACACCTTGACGCGCACGAAATGGGAAACTAGAGTATTGATTAGTGACATGGAGAATACAAAACGGGTCTGAATGAACCAACGAATGAATCAGTATTGAATGTACAACCGTAAAATAATATGCATATTTTTGCAACTCATCCTGCTGGCAAATCCTCTCTCACACAACAATAGTAGGCCTACTGCACCATCACATTCAACATTATTATTTCACAACGGTTTTTTTATGGTTTAAATTCAAACACCATATCTTCATTGTGTTTTAATTCACGGAATACTGATTTTTTAACCAAAAATATTTTAATGAAGAAATTAAAGTGGCAGTGTACGATGTTAGACTTTTTGAAAACACTAAATGGTGTAGAGAAGAGAAGGCATTGATTATTAACGAAGGCAGTTAATGCAAAAGAAGGAATTTTTGTTAATGAAGCACCTGTTGATTTTATGAACGAACCTAAAATCATTTTACATTATGTAAAATGTACAACTGAAAAATCGGTAAATAAAATTTTTAGAGATTTTATTTTAAAAATTGTGTTTAGGTTACCAGCTGAAAAGCTGGTTTGAACCTGTAGAGGTTTTACTAAATAAAACAAGGAGTGAGGTGGTTTGCCATGCCTTCCTCACTGTATGGAAAAGTACGCTTATCAGCATGCTGGACCCTCTAAAAAGCACATATTTTCCAATCTGCAAATGACATCTTGACTTCATTCACCACAAGGTCTGGCTGTATAATGAAATTCATAACTTTCAGAGCAGATAACTCTGATTAGTGTCTTTTACACCTCTACCTCTTCTGTTCTTAAATGATTCAGTCATTTAATTGGCTGACCAAGTGATAAGAAATAGAACTATTTAATTTAGCCATGCAATGAACAGATTGCAGGTAAATAATTTGACACTCCACCTGTCTGTTATGGGCAGTTTTAAAAATTATCTTCCATTATTTGATATTTACGTAAAGAAAACAGCATAAAGAAAATATATTTGTATTTATTCGGAAAGTAATACTCGGTGCCTTATAAAATAAAACTAACATACAGAATTAGTAAGTAATATTGCTTTCGTATGATTACCATTGATCTGTGAATGATAAATGCATTTATTGTCTGAACTTGTATTTTATTGACTGTTGCGAATACCTTTAATAAATATTAAACTGAAATGCATTCATCGTAATCTCTGAGAGAATACATTTCACCCTTTTCACTGGAATACAAGTGCATTGATAGATATCAACGGATATACATAACGGGATTAGCACTTTCAATGCTTGAATAGTAGTATAATCTCAAATAAGCTAACAGAAATTAACTTTAATTCTTTCACTTAATATTGAAACTGACAATCATAATTTAATATTTTACTCCGTAATTTGCATAAATATAAGATCTAAAATTCCTACGCACATAGCACAAACAAAATTGTTACCATTTACAAAAAACTCAGGTAATAAAAAACTAAATGTTTTTGATTAGTGGTTTCCAAATTTAAAAAATTTTGAGTAGTCATTAAGGGGAGATTGCACGATGGTTTTAACTCAAAATTTCAATTTTTGATTTTTTATGTTTTTCAATATCTTAAGCCTAGATCTACCAGAAAAACATTAAATTACTTCAAAAAAATTATTTTTTATGATAAAATGAAGTTTTTATCAGGTTTAAACAGAAAAATTATCACGTTACGAAGAACGAATATTTTTCATAATTTTATACTGCTTGTTTTAGTGGAAAGAGAATTTTAGTTTTTAAAATATCTGCATCATGGGTTTTAATATTCTCAGCTATTGGTTCAACTTTCTAAACAATTTTTACTTGTTTGTGTACATATTGTTTTTGATTTGCGCCTTCTTGTTTCTTATCTTTTCCCGTAAATTTAGATTTTTAACATTAAGGTACATTTTTCTGAGAAACCAATAAACCTACCAGGTTGAAATTTTTACCAGTTAATTATCTTGTACATCCATACCGACATTTTTATGACTTGCTCAGGTGCTCCAAAAATTATTAATACGCAAAACACGTAGAAAACAATTTGTAAAAATTTCATGTTATTCGTAATTAAAAAAAAAATGATGTGGTCCAAAGATTAAATTCAAAAAATGACAGTAGCTCGAGAACAAACCCGACACTATAGTGTGTAAAGTTTTATTTCCCTATCTTTCACCAATCCTATGAAAAATGTACCTGAAAATAGCAAATTTAACATTGGCGGGATACAAAGTACAGTCTCCCCTTAAGGGAAAGCTTTAGCTCAGGTAAATGGAAATGAAAATGCATAGTGATGGCAGACATCTGTTTTTTCATATAATATTTAATTGAAAATCGGTATAAGTCCATCCATACTAATTTTTAAGGACGGAAATTATTATGTTTATTAAAGTTATAAAACATTAATGTAAAATCATAACACATTCTGTTTGCTAATGATGTTATTTGAAATTTATTTTGTTTGTATTTTTGAAAAAAAAAATCATGAAATTCGGTGAAAGTGTTATTTATTTTTTTTAACAAAATTTAATTCTTTTGTAATCAGTTTTTGAATGTCATTTAATGATTAAATTCGGAATAATAAATCTTTGAACGTAAATAGAGGTATATAACACAAATAACTACCCTAGGAAGAAGAACAAAACTAAACTTGACTGAACTGTGTATTAGTATCGTGAAACATGAAGAAGTAATTGAAGCTAAAGATGACGATGACATTGATGGAGATGTTAATGATGAACCAAAAGAAGAAACTATTAAACTAGTATTTAAATCTTAACAGTCACTTTCAAAAACACAGCATACAATAGATGGACTAATTAAATATATAATATTACAACATAGAAAGATAAACTACTACATAAGAAACACCAAAAAGTTGGACGATAAAGGCAAAATAAAAATGGAAATAGGTCGGCCCTAATGACACATGGATGGTTGATCTTCTTCTTCAGGTGCCCTCTCCATTACGGAGGTTGGCTATCATCATGGTTAGTCGTACTTTGTCTACTGCTGCTCTGAAAAGTTCATGCGACGAGCAATTAAACGCTTCTCTCAGGTTTCTTAACCAGGATATTCTTCTGCGTCCCACCATGCGTTTACCAACGATGGATGGTTGATAGAATAGTGTTATTAAAAATGGACAAATAATGGAATAATGGAACTATGATTTTTAAAAAGGGCAAGATAATGAAGAGATGAAAAACTAATTATTCGATAGGAAGTTGTCATCAAGCGAGTGGTGGGATTGAACTAGACACAGCAACCAAACACGGAAAAGCGGGAAAATTTGGAAGAAACTTATGTTTAATATTGAAAAAAAAATATTTTATTTACTTACTTTTGTGAGCATTCTTCAACCAGAAAATAAGTATCTTTAACAAACAGTGAAAAGAAGGGCACTAATAAATTAGGTGGCGATCGCAACGCCACCTGAAGAGTATTTCTATAACTGGAAAATTGATTTGATGGATCTACAGATGCTTCTAATATCACTAATTTCTCTCGATCTACTTTACTCCACTGAAACAAAAAAAGGAAAAAGAATTATTAACATAAAATTCACGTAAAGATTGTGATTTTAATATTATTATAAAAATGGGAGGATCTATTCAACGGTTGTGAATTGCTAAAAAAATTAAGGAAATGAACAAATCCTTGGAAGCGTATTACTTTACTCCCAACTGCTTTGATAAAAGGTTTTGCCATAAGTTTCCTTTATTCAGAAAAATACGGAAATACTATTCTGTCATTCATACACTACTTTTTGGGTAAAAACTCGATTTCAAAAAAGCGACATGAAAACATAGCTTTCCTTGCCTATGTTTAATGTAGAGCAATATGTTGTTAAGGTAATGAGGCGAAAGGCTAGTTTGAACCTCTAGAGGCATTACTACGTACAGCGGTGAGTAAAGTAGTTTATAATTCCCTCCTCTCTGAGTGGAAAAGTATGCTTATCAGAATGCCAGGCCACTGAAAATCATCTACTTTCTACCCTGCGAATGACACCTTTATTTCGTTCACCAAAGGGTCTGGCTGTATAATGAAATTCATTACTCTTAGAGGAGATATTACTTTCTCTTGACTATATGAATATATAGGAAGGAAAGTATTGTTTTCATGTCGATTTTTCAAAATCGAGTTTTCACCGAATCTTTCCGTTTTCAGACCCCCTGAACCCAAAGTACATGTTTTTAGCGATTGGTCTGTGTGTGTGTGAAATGAATATCTCAAGACGGAACATCGTACGAACTAGAAACTTGAAACTTAAGTTAGACATCATTACTGGACCCGACACGAACATTTTAATCAAAATCGGTCAACTGGAAATAGTAGTTTATTCGTGTAATTTTTCACTTTTTTTGCGATTTTCTCAAAAACGGCTCTTACGATTTTTTAAAAATCGTCTCATTTACTAAATTTTTTATGCTCTACAAGATAGGGTAGGCGTTATGTCTGCTGAAATTCTTGGAGAGGCTGTTTTCACGTAAAAGAAAATTGGTTTTTTTAAGATTGCGGCTTTATTATGCATTTTAGCGCAAAAATGTGTATAATAAAAGTTGTAGACAATTTAAAATCCTACAACTTTTATTTCAAACATTTTTTGTATAAGGCTTAGTTTAGAGGTAATTAGCGATGTTCTGTTTTTTCTCAAGAAAACGTGTAAAAAAATCAATTTTTTTTACGATTTCAGCTTTATTATGCATTTTATGACAAAAGTGTCTATAATTAATTCTATAGAATATTAAAAGATCTACAACTTTTATTTATAGTATTTCTTTCTACAGAGTTTAGTTTAGCGTAAAAGAGTGATTTTCCGTATTTTAAAGCGAAAGTGAGGTTGATTTTCATTTTGCGTCTTTCACACATGATTAAAATTAGGTTATGTTCAGTGAGGTTAGTTTTTTTGGTTATTTTAATGTTTTATTACTAATGTTATATTATATTGTTCATTATTTGCATTAACAAGAGAAAGTTGTGTGAGTGTTTCAAACCAGATTTTTTAATGTCTGTTACACCTCTACCTCTTCTGTTGTTCTTAAATATTTCAGTCATATAGCCTAATTGGCTGACTATGGATTAAGAAACAGAACTATTTTTTTTGTAGCCGTGGAACTAGCAGATTAAGTGCAAATAATTTATCACTCCACTTACCTGTTATGGGCAAATAAGGCAATATAAAATAATAAATAGAGTGAGGGTTGATAACATTCAAAAACCTAGCAGTGATTTTGTAAAGAGGATTTTTACTCTTTCAACAGGTATTCTCTTAGCTTTCAACAGGTTTTTTGGCTTATTGTAATAAAAACACATATGAATTTTTTTTATACACTCAATTAATTTTGTACAAATAACCATAAGCTTTTCTACATGGATTTATACTCTATATAAATTTTTGAAACTGATGGTTGAATTTGTAATGTAACAGTTAAAAATCAATACCTTATCCACAAAGCCGAATGCTAAACTGTCGAAGTGAAACAGACTTTAAATGTTTTAATGACAGAACGTAAAACTCATTGTTAAAACGGTTTTTTGTATTTTGAATAGATTTTTATAAAATAGGCCGATATGTCCACACAGAACAATTGATGAGTGAAAAAAACCTACAGTAAAACTTTTTGTGAGGTTTATTTAAAATATAATACAGATTTCAGACTCGTATAGCGTATTAATATTTTTGTAGTATATATCTACGTATCATTTAAATTATTCTGAATGTTAAAATTTTGTTTGCCAAAAAAGTTAAATTTTTGTTTGTCCTTGAGGTGTTTTTACTTTCTCTTGGATATATGAATATATAGGAAGGAAAGTATTGTTTTCATGTCGATTTTCGAAATCGCTTTTTCACCGGATCTACACGTTTTCAGACCCCCTGAACCCAAAAAACATGTTTTTAGCGATTGGTCTATGTGTTTGTCTGTGTGTGTGCGTGAACAGAATATCTCAAGAACGAACATCGTACGAAGTTGAAACTTGAAACTGAAATTAGTTACTACTACAGGGCCGACACGAACATTTTCATCAAAATCAGTCAACCATAAGTAGTACAAACATTCGCGTCATTTTTAAATTGTTTGCGATTTTCTTAAAAACGGCTCCTACGATTTTTTTTTAAAATCACCTATTTACTACATGTTTTATGATCAACAAAATAGGGTAGGCGCCACGTCTGCTGAAATTCTTGGGTTGGCTGTTTTCTCGTAAAAAAATTGATTTTTTTAAGATTGCGGCTTTAATATGCATTTAAGCGGAAAAATGTATGTAATAAAAGTTGTAGAGAATTTAAAATCCTACAATTTTTTTCCAAACACTGTTTTGTATATCACTTATTTTAGCGATTTTCTGTTTTTTCTCATGAAAACGTGTAAAAAATCGATTTTTTAAAGATTTCACTCTTAGTATGCATTTTACGACAAAAGTGCATAATCAAATTTATAGGAAATTAAAAGATCTAAAACTTTTAGTTTAAGTATTTTTCTCTACAGATCCTAGTTTAACGTGAAAGTGTGATTTTTAAGTATTTTTAAGCCAGACTGAGATTGAGTTTCATTTTGCGTCTTTCACTCATTATTAAAAATAAGTTAAGATTATTGAGGTTAGTTTTTTTGTTTATTTCTAATGTTTTATTACTAATGTCAGGTTTATTGTTAATTATTTGCATTGAAAAGAGAAAGTTGTGTGAGTGTTTCACACCAGATTTTTTTAGAATGTTAACGTTCATTAAATTTTTTTAACTGAATGTTATACAATCTAATATAAAAGAAAAATAAATAATTTTAATTTATTTAAAATTTACTGCAACTAATAACTTAAAACTAACGAATAGTTTTTCTTTGGCGATTATATCCTCCCCTCACCGTATAATTATGCAGACACCTACTGGTGCTAGCATTAATTTTTTTAACATCACACAGTGTTTTATAAACATTATTACTTAAATCAAATTAATCCTATTTTTAACTTAAATCATAAACACGACTTAAATGTAATTTAACTTTAGTTTTAGGTTATACAGAATTTTCAGAAGTCTATCTGTTAAAACACTAAATCGACAGGCGTAGTCCCTTTCAGTAGCCTAACTATAACGTTTAAAAGTAGCGTCCAAAAATTTAAGCGCTTCTTTGAAGTGATCACGAAGACAATCTTCATTTTTCTCAGCACACTTACGAATTTCTTCTGCATTCATTTGCAAATCACAAATGAAATCGAAAGCTTCTATTGTATGATATCTCGATTCTTCTTGTGTGCCAATACGAGTGGGACTAACGACTTCATCCATCCCCAAAGGAAAAAGTCCGCTGGCCTGAGATCAGGAGATCGAGGCGGCCATTATACTGCATCGTTTCGACTAATCCATCGCTTCCGAAATGTGTTATTTATATAATTCATCACGAGTATATTTTCATAGTCGTTATTTACTATATAATTTTTTTAGAACAAAATTATCTGCAATTTTCATAAAACATTTTATGTGTTTATTCACAATTTAACAAAGTTATTCTACGCTAAAGCTAAACTTAATAAAGAATACTTTCTAATCCTACTTTTAAATGTTTCATGTAGTTTTTAAAAAAAACTAAAATCGTTACATTTCTGGAACTTATTTTTGGAAGATTCCCAGGCATAACTCGGTAATGAAGCATTTCCGAACCTATGTTTATATTAATTTTTTTCTTATTTTTTAGCAATAGAATTATTTCCATAAAGATTTCCGTGCAATTTAGAATCACCCGGTATAGTGATCTAAGAACACGTAACATAAGTTATAAAACTATTTAAATAGACTACAATCCAAAATAATGATAAATAAAAATAAACATACAAATGAGTGCGCTATTCCAACTCTAATATTACAAAATCTAGTAATTTACGTTATATTTACCCAGCGTAAACGAGTTTGTCCTCCTTTGTATCTTTATGACACTCACTTCTGAATCTATCCGTTATCTAGGTTTATATCTAGATAAAAGGCTCACGTGGAATGTACACGTAGATAAAACGAGAATGGTACTCCAGGACAGGTTCAACCAGTTGTACAGAATTCTTTCACGCAAATCCAAGTTACCAACTACATCCGAATTAACCATTTACAACTCCTACCTTCGACCAATATGGAGCTATGCCAGTCAGCTTTACTGCTGTGCAAAACCATCGGTATTAGCAAAAATTCAGCGTTTCCAATCAAAGCTTTTACGAAGGATAGTTAAAGCCCTCTATTATGAAACCAATAAAACGCTTAACTCAGACCTAAACGCACCAAATGATAAATAACGCATAAATGACGTTTTCATAAAACACTATACAAAATTTAGGAAGAAACTCGTGAACCACAATAACCCGTTGATCTCAAATCTGGCTACACAGACTCTCCCAAACAATCCAATAAGACGTCTAAAACGTCGATGGAGCCAGGATCTCATCAATTAACATAGTACTGTAATTGAATATCCATTACAGTGTTCTAAATGCTGCATTAAATGCTATACTTATCTATTCACGACGAGTTCTGTCACTGGACTATATCTCCTCCACTCACGTTTATTTACCACGTTAATTTTTTCCCAAATTTTGTGTTATCACATTCACTGATTGTTTCCAAAAGATTGTGATTTCCTAAATAGAGAAAAAAAGTAATTTGGAAAATTTTGACTCGTCTGTTTTTGAAAATAAGATCATTCATGCGATTTGCCTGCGTGTTAGTTTGAACTGGCCTTCCGGTAGAAGTTTGGTAAAATATCAGTGTGGTCAACCGATTTTCTAACAGTAAAAAGATTCAAATCAACAACGATGAAATACAATACAATACAAACTTAAATATCATGGAAGGTATAATTGCATGAACACAAAATCATTAAATAGAAAATAACGTGTTACTCTCCTCATTTTTAATTAAATTTCCAAAAATAATAACAATGATAATGTTGAATACAAAATGATAAAATTAAAATCTGTGATATTAAAATTACATTTTAATCTTCTATTCTGCATGAATTTTCTAACTTCATTATACACACTAGAATAGAAATATGTAAATTTATTGAAATTGCATTTCTTAATGCAAATATTAAATAAAATTAACTTAGAAGTAAATATATTATCATCGTTCTCTTGGAAAATATATTTTCTTACCATTAAATATTTTAGTGTCGCAATAAAAAACCGTGGAAAGCATCAAGTATCTCGCTAACAATAACAGAACGAGGAAAAGTGCATTATTAAAATAACTATTGGATTTTATAATGTGACATTATACTCTTTTCACATTTAGGTAAATATTTAGCTGACAGATGTTTCAAGTTATAATAATTTAAGTAATTTATCTTTTTCTGTAGTAAAGAACTTGAATTAAATGGTAAACTTAAATGGTAATATTATATAAGCTACTTTCTGCAACGAAAAAGAGTTTGTTGCACTTTTTATTACAACAAATCTGCAATTTATTATACTATGAATAGTGAAATACCTAAGTAAACTATGTAAGAGCCTTAAAAATCCAAAGTTTAATTATTCGAATCTTCAGAAATCCGAACGTCTTCATTCCATTTTGTATGGTAACTTTTATTCCCGGTTCTTTTGAAATCTGGTAATTAATGTATAATAGAACTTCCTTTTAAACTTAAAACGAATGTTTATTAAAAAATTAACCAATTTTCAATGTACATTAGTACGTTTACAACTACTGGTAAATTATAATTAAACTATTTAAGACTAAATTGATAACAAAGTGTTATTAAGAAATTTAGATATAAACAAAATTTAACTGGCCGCCTCCGTAGCGTAGTGGTTAGCGCGGAGGTCCCGGATTCGATTCCCGGCAAGGGTCTGAAAATTTTCTCAAGTCAAAAACCCACAGTTACAGTAACATAATCGACCGTATTCACTAATGACCCAGCATCTGATGCGACTTTAAATAAATAAATTAAAAAAAACAATTAACTAAAATTATAAAAATAGTATAGGTTGCCCTTGTGTCGCAGTGCTACTTCTCCAGCTTACACAGGGGAAGGTCCCGGGTTCGATTATTGGCTAGGGTCTGGAGATCTTAACACGTTAAAACCCACTGTTACATTACCAAAACCCACAGTAATTGTTAATGATGAAGCTCTCGATGCGACTGTAAGTACACTATAAAGAGAAGACGATATGATATTTATATAATTAATCAACTCTCACAAAATAAACAATAACATTTTGTTAGAATACAATTATTGTACTCTAAATACTATACACGAATATCTGCTAATAGTCTTACCGCGTTAAGTACAAAATTGGTTTTAACGAACTAACACTACAACCGTACTGGTTTGACATCCAAACTGAAATGAATCAATGACAAAACTTCAGCTCTTCTAAACAGAATTTTTAAAATAATAGAGAATAAATAATAAAAGACAATAATAACCGAATAAATACAATAAATCTTTCCATCGTATGGATATTTGGAAATCCTGTAAGACACCTAAAAGACGTTGGAGTAGAGACTTGCTAATTTAATGACATACAGCTTATTCAACAATCAAAAAAAAATGCTGTAGGCCTTATACATAAGTTATAGATAATATTTAAGTCACAAAAGTTACTAAATATAATGTTTAAGCGGTAAATAAAGTAAATAACATTTTAGCCGGCCGCTTTTGCGTAGTTGCTAACGTGTTCGCCTCTCATCATGCGGTCCTGGGTTCGAATCCCACTCACGCACGGCATATTTTTATACGTTACAAAAAAAAATTATTTCACCCTCATTACGCACAGTACACCCCACGTCGTCGCTAATGACCTTGCAGTTGATGCGACGTTAAATAAAAAAAAAACAAATTACATTTAAGCCATGTAATTAATGTTTATAAATATCATTAAGTTAGATTCAAGTAATTAACATGTTTACAAAACACAGTTTAAGTGACATTAACAAATAAGAGAATGACCGCATAAATTATAGGTGGGGGAGATAATATCGTAAAATAAAAACTGTTCATTAAATTTAAGTAATTAGTTGCAGTAAACTTGAAATAAAAAAAATCCTTCATTATTTAAAAAGTATATTTTATTTGTTAATGGAAACTGACATAAGCCTAATCCTTTCGACCGAAGTTAAATTAAACATTCTAAATATAGAAGACATTATATAAGGGTATTTTTAGATCTACAGACTCAAAAAACTTAACGAGTCACTAAAAAAAATTGCAAAATCTTGTTTCAGAATACAGGAAAAGGGTGTAGCCGTAAAATAATTCTGCTACGTAGTAGGCCTGAGATCCAAGCATTGCGTTGGGACATTTACCCCTACTCTGATCCAGAATGTGAATTTATTTTTTGCTCTCAGGCCACACCATTCCTTGTTACGTTGTCGTGGGAAAACGACAAAAAATATACAGGATAATCAATTTCATCTCATTACATACAAGTCTAAGGAATAAATAAAATGGAATAATACAAAAAAATTCTCTCTCTAGTCTACTATAAAAACTACATTATAATGTTTCAAAACTGATTTTATGCTTAGATTACTTAAAAAACCCGTTACCATTTTCACTTATTTACAACTTAATTTAAGATTATTCAGCTCTGCACAAACAGTAGATACTTTTACAACTTATTCGGTCCTTATGTATTAAACCGACCACCATTCTCAGGTTTCTTATGCATTTAAAATAACAAAACAAACTATACAGAACAAAAGTTTAATAATGTACTTTACAATTTACATGAGTTTATGACGCTACCTCATAGTAAGGAAGGCAGTGGTAAACCAACTCCTTGTTTTACTTAGTAAAGCCTCTAGAGGTTCAAACCAGCCTTTCGGCTGATGACTTAAATAACACAATTACATAAAAAAAACAGATTGGAGTGAAACACTCACACGACTTTCTGTTGTCAATGTACATAATGAATCATATAACCTAACATTAGAAAACAACGTAATAAAACCGAAAAATGTCTCGTGATGTGTGGATTGCGCCCTAGCCTACTACGTGGAGGTCCCGGGTTCAACACCCCGCTAGAGTCCGGAAATTATTACGTGCCAAAACCCATCATTACAGTTTTTTAAACTACCGTAGTCGCTAATGATGAAGCTGTTGATGAGACTTTAAATAAACAAAAAATAATTAACCTCAAAAAACATAATCTAATTTCAATCATGATGCAAAATCTAATTTCATGAATGATGCAAAATTAAAACCAACAATAGTTTGGCTTAATAATACAGAAAATCACTCTTTAAACTAAACTGGTTCTGTAGATAAAAATTTAAAAAATAAAAGTTGTAGGTCTTTTAATTTCCTATAAATTTTATTACATGAAATGTAATAAAAATGTACACGTTTGAAATGAACGTTGTAAGTTTTTAAATTTTCTACAACTTTAATTATACACTGTTGCACTGAAATGCATATTCAGGCCGCAATCTTAAAAAAATCATTTTTTTTCTACGAGAGCACAGCCTTCCCAAGAATTTAAGCAGATATGGTGCCTACCCTATCTCATAGAGTATGAAAAATGTAGTAAGAGACAATTTAAAAAAAATCATAATAGCAGTTTTTGATAAAATCTCAAAACAGTGAAAAATTACACGAATAAAAAACTACTTTCGGTTGGCCGATTTTAATGAAAGTGTTCATATCGGGTGTTGTAGCAGTATCTAACTTAATTCTTATGTTTCAACTTCGTACGATATATTATGTTTTTGAGATATTTTGTTCAAAGACACACAGACCAATCGCTAAAAACATGTTTTTTGGGTTAAGGGAGTCTGAAAATGTGTATATCCAGTGAAAACTCAATTTAAAAAAATCGACATGAAAACAATACTTTCCTTCCTATATATATATATATATATATATATATATATATATATATAGGTAAGAGAAAGTAAAAAGAAATACTACAAAAATTATAATGGAAATAAAATAACTATATAACAATGTATTTAATAAAATTAAAAACTAATTAAGGAAACTTTAAATAAATATATATATATAGAAATGAATAGTTAAGCAAACATAGAATGTAGAATTCATGTACCATTTTAACCGTAAAAGATATTTGTGTTACAATTTGGTAGAAATATCTTGACACTTACTGCCCATAATGCAGTCAAGAACCTGAGTTCAGTTCGTACTTTAATGTATAGTAACAATGTAGTAATAAAATGCAGACCAGGTCGTTGCAATTCAGTCTATACTGTTGTTCAAAGAGCATAATAACGTTGGAAAGGAAAACAGTAGGGGGAAGGAACGGGATTGAAACAGGATCATCCTAAAATATGAGAGCTACAATACTAGAAACTCAACTATAAAACAATATTCGGTTGTGAGGAGGGTTATGTTTGTGTTATCCCATCCACTATAGTAAGTAATTTAAGTGATATGCCAGTTGCAGTATAGCTTAACTTTGAAGTTTACTACAAAAGAAAATACTGCGATAATGCAATGAACAATCATCGTAAAATATTATTAATATTGGTACAAAAATAACATAACTATTTCTATTACTTTAATAACTGTTTACTTTATATGTAGAAATATAGTAAGTTATATTAAATATTATAACATTATAATAGAAGTTGTGGTTGGTTAGTCATAGGTAACGCGAGAAAATTGGTTATTTTATGAATTCTCGCAAGAGTTATTGAATATAGTTTAAAATACGGTAGAAAGCTTTTTATTATGCCCATTATAGATTCGATTTTTTCCCAAAACCGGCAAATGGAGTTGTTAAATTATTTGCACTCGATCTACGTGTTCCAAGGCTTCAAAAAATAGTTCTGTTTCTTATCACATGGTCAGCCAATTATATGATAAGCATTTAAGAACAGAAGAAGTAGAAGTGTAAACGACACTTTAGGCCTACTGAGAGCGAAAATTTTAGGCGGGTCGAGTTCTCGCCCGTACATCCCTTCCACAACCTTTTATGAACTCAGACTCCCTTTACACTCTTTACAAGAAGTACACTATTTTTACGTATTAGAATAAATAAAAGTAGTTTATTCACTGTACTTTTTATTGCTGAATTTATTTTCTCCAGTTGGATAATATGTGTATTATTACATTAATTAATATGTTATTTTTTTATTTATTTTTTATATTGAGTGATGATTCCTATATAAGCCTTGAGCTTGTGCGTAGGTAATGATATGTGGTGATTTACAGATGAAAAAAATGCCAGACCTGACCGGGAATCGAACCCGGGACCCCGGCATAGTAGTAAGTTGCGCTGACTACTACACCACGGGCCGGCATTATAATAATATTACAATGAACATTATTTATAATGTTTTTTTCGTAATTTTAATTCCACGCAATTGAATTATTTATTTTGAAAACTTAGCCTATATTATCTACATTAATCGTAGGGAGTCAAAAAAAATGTAATTTACGTCTTGTTTTAAATTTCGTACGAAATATTATAAACTATACTTTTTAAAACATACGTGCAGTTGCCGTGTATAATCAAATACGATAAACCAATGTTTTAACACGAAAATAAAACAATTTGAAATTTTTCTTTAATTTGAACTTTTTTAACCCATACGTCGCCCAAATAATAACCTATCACTTGATGTTTATTAGATATTATAGGCGGAGTACATTTTTTGAGCGTGAAGGGTGAAGTGAATTTTAAATAAAATAAGGGAGGAGAAATTGCTCGACTGGTGGACGTGGCGAAGTGCACAGCTCACACCCGCCTAAATTTATTGTGCTTATTATAGTCAAAGTTATTTCCTCTGAGAGTAATGAATTTCTTTAATATACAGCCAGATCCTGTGGTGAATTAAATGATGATGTCATTTGAAAATTAGAAAGTAGATAATTTTCTGAGGGCCTGGCTTGCTGATAACCATACCTTTCCATTTACTGAGGAAAGCAGTGATACACCACCTCACTCCTAATTTAACAATAAATTCTCTAAGAGGTTCAAACCAACCTTTTGGCTGATGACCTAAACAACAACAGATTCTTTAATTTGCTCTATTACGTTGTAGATAATTCTAGTAAAACGTAGTTTATTTAAATAAAGACAATTAAGTGTAAAATATTTTAAGTCTATTGTTCTCAGTCTTTTAGATGATCTTCGACTTTCGAGAAAGGACCATGGCCTTTTATAAGCGAACAAACACAATCAGTATATCTCTTAAAATATAACCTTCCAGAACTCGTTTTAGGTTTAAGAAATGTTATTCGTTTCCTGAACCCGGCTGGATATTTACCCAGTCTTTGATCTACTTGTTCGTCTAGTCTAGTCAAAAATGTTTGTACAGTATAACCTCGTTATACCGGGATAAAGAGTAGCTCTACTCTTCCAGATGTATCAAAGTCCCTGTACATCTGAATTCGTGATCGCAGTTCAACAAATATTTTTACTGCCCCATACAAATGTGTATAAAAGAACAAAAACATCATAAAAGGCATGTTTACAGCGTAGAGTATTAGTATGTAAAGTTGAGATTACCACTGCCATTGTATTACCATTACACATTAATTTATTGCTGTCGTTTGTGACGCTATTGTTTTCTTTATTTTGGGCGCAATGCCATTCAGAATACAGCAACGTCACGAACGTAATACATAAGCAGGTAGAAATTCAGGGTTTTTCCTTTCTTTTAACTTCTTTGGACTTTTATTCTTTTGTATAAATGTCCGATCCGAGCCCGGTATATCCGAATCCCGGTAACTCGAGATCCAGTATAACGAGGTTTTACTGGAACAGTTTCAAAAAATAAGAAAACTGTAATGTTTTGATATAAAGTCCCGAAGAAACATTATTTACTTTATATTTAATGATCTTGTTACTAAAATATTGAAAGTATTACGGTTGAAATTCTTAATATGAGACTGAAATATCTTGAAAGTTATTCGATAGTACGCTCAAGGGAATTTTACCAAAAATATTTTAATTTGAATCATATTGACCTATTTCTTATTTTTCTATCTAGTTTTTATTAAATAATTTTTATTTATACCATAGTTATAATAATGTAAGCTACTTTTAGCTCTGCTCCGCTCAGAATCCAATACCCTTAACGATTTCTTTCCATTTACTACGGAATTTAAATTATAATGTCTATTATTTACCATAATAGATTTAGTTATAGAGTAATGTTTTATCAACGTTTATTTTTAATAAATTTTAAATAAGTTATTAACGATAAGTCAAATTAGTTAATTAAAAGTATTTAACTTTTGAAAAAAATATTAATGGAGATAATATTCACTGCATCAACCAAAGAAGAAGGTACATATCTATAGGCTAAAAAGAAGAAAAAGTGAACGATATATTTTGCTTAATAGTTTTTTTTTTGAAATTCCTAATACATGTACGTTGCAATCTGTTCAATTCAGAACAATAAGCAACCCCATGACCCAATGAGATGAGGATGATGTGTATGACGTGTAAATGAGGTGTAGTCTTGTACATACCCAGGTCGACCATTCCTGAGAGAGTATGGTTAATTGAACCCCAACCATCAAAGTACACCGGCAACCGCTATCTAGTATTCAAATCCGTATAAAAGTAACTACCTTTACTAGGATTTGAACCAGGAACCTTCGTCTCCGAAAATCAGCTGTTAAACAGCTGATTTTGGCGACAACTTTACCTTTAGACTAACCCGGTGGGTTAAAATGAAAATTTAACTGTAATATTTTAATTTGTATGGTTTTCATTATAAATGTACCATATCGGTATATTATTTTGTAAATTTTAAAATAAAGATTACATTGTACATAGGCTACATGTACTTTTAATCAAAATCTCGTTTATTTGAAATTTGCTCCCTTCCTCTTATTTATTTGAATTCTCATAATATTTTTAACTCTAGGTAATTTGAACTTTTTTCTTGGTTCTAAAATTTCAAATGATTGAAAATTGACTGTATGTAATTATTGTGGCATATTCGCAAGAATTATAAATCAATTTGATAGCAGTATATTTAAAACGCAATATATAGCTTCCAATGTATTTAAAATGGGAATTATATTAACACCTAAATACAGAGTTCTGCCGAACAGATTTTTATAATTTTTACATGCTTGTAAAGAGTATTATCCCTGATTTGCCCAAAAGTTTTGAACTTGAAATTCATGCAAATATGAGCTTCATTTTACGAAATGAAGAAGTGTAAATTTCGTACTACGTAGCGGTAATACAACGTAAAGTGTATAATGCGGTTCTCCCACATTTACCCGTAAAATATACAAACTATTATTATGAATAATTTAGTTAAACATTCGTAATAATAATGTTCTTTTTATTTCACTTTGTGGGAAGATGTCCAGTACTTAGGGAATGACGCCGAAAATGGTTGGGGCAGAATGAATTGGGACAGAAAGCTTTTCTGGAACTTTTAAATGGGAAAGACTGGCAAGGGCTAATGTCCTTTTGTAGAGATGCTTGGAGATATAGATGGGCATTGATTACAGAATTTAATTACTGAGGCATAAAAATTCGATAAATTGTTTGTTTTGCGCTTCTGTTGTATCTAGGAAGAGGGATGAATAGAGTGATAGGTTTTGATTTTTAAATTTATTCCCTTTTGTGCTTTAATTTAATTTTTCATTATGTCATTATGCTTCAAAATGTATGTAAGTCATTTTTATAAAGTTAGTGTATAATTTCTTTTTTCTAATGAATTGTTGATTGATGGGTAAACTGTATTTTTACTTTCTCTTGCCTATATGAATATATAGGAAGGAAAGTATTGTTTTCATGTCGATTTTTCGAAATCGAGTTTTCACCAGATCTATACGTTTTCAGACCCCCTGAACCCAAAAACCATGTTTTTAGCGATTGGTCTGTGTGTGTGTGTATGTGTCTGTGTGTCTGTGTGTGTGTGTGTGAACAGAATATCTCGAGAACGGAACATCGTACGAACTTGAAACTTGAGACCTAAGTTACATACTACTACAGAACCCGACACGAACATTTTCATCAAAATCGGTCAACCGGAAGTAGTAGTTTATTCGTGTCATTTTTCACTTTTTTGCGATTTTCTCAAACTGGTCCTACGATTTTTTTTAAAATCGCCTGGTTTACTCAATTTTTTATTCTCTACAAGATAGGGTAGGCGTCATGTTTGCTGAAATTCTGGGTGAGGCTATTTTTACGTAAAAACGTTGTTTTTTTTAAGATTACGGCATTAATATGCATTTTAGCGCAACAATTTATATAATAAAAATTGTAGAGAATTTAAAATCATACAACTTTTATTTCAAACAATTTTTTGTATAACGCTTAGTTTAGCGGTAATTTGCGATTTTCTATTTTTTCTCACGAAAATGTATGAAAAATTGATTTTTTTTAAGATTTCGGCCTTAGTATGCAATTTACGACAAAAGTGTATATAATTAAATTTATAGAAAATTAAAAGATCTACAACTTTTATTGAGAGCATTTTTCTCCACGGAGCCTAGTTTAGTGAGAAAGAGTGATTTTCCGTATTTTTAAGTCAAACTGAGGTCGATTTTCATTTTGGGTCTTTCACTCATGATTAAAATTAGGTTATGTTTATTGACGTTAGTTTTTTTGTTTATTTATAATGTTTTATTACTAATGTTAGGATTATTGTTTATTATTTGCATAGGCAAGAGAAAGTTGTGTGAGTGTTTCAAACCAGATTTTTTAATATTGTAATTAATTGTAAAGTGTACTCTGATTTTCCAGCTGATGACTGCGGTCAAGCCGTAAGATGTGTGTAAAAGGAGGATGTAACTTTTGTAAAAGTGAAAAATAAAGCATTATTATTATTATTATTATTATTAGGCCTATTATTGTTATTATTATTATTATATTATATTATTATTAATAATGTTATTTTATTTTAATTTGTTTGTTATTTCATAACGTTATGTTTTGTCACTTAAGTGATTAATCGGAGACTGGTTAAAGTAGTTCAGTTGGACATTATGGGAAACGAAATGAGCAGGGGTTTGTTGGTTGTGTATTATAAACTAGAGATTAAACGTAGACGATGGTTGTTAAGTTAGTTGTGATACGAAGAGGTATAATACATTAGATAGAAGGTAGTACCGCAGGATACACGTCCCGATTACTCATGTTGTACTAGAGCAGTGCGGTCCCTTAAACGGATATATTACAACATAATAGTCGATAGTATATATACAGGGGACAATAGTAAGCAAAGTGACTTGGACTGACTAATGATTACCGCTAGTGTAATCTAGTACCTCTATTCTATACAGAGTAGAAATGAAATTATATAGATGGCAGTGATTATTCGAATACGTGAATACGTATAGATAGATATGACTCAGTGAGATGTAGTTTATATGTGAATATACCCAACAAGCGTACCCACCATAAATCTCTATTACAATTTGCTTGACAAAAGGATGATGGCTCTGCTAACTAACATGTCAATCTACCTCCCGAGCTATTTTCTCCACCTGCGTAAAATTTCCCCTACAAATATTATATTCCTCTCTACTGTTAATAAACATGCATCATAAAATTCTGAACGGGAAAATCCAAGTTATTACAATTACCGTATTGCATCGGATTTAAGAAGCACCTTTTTTGCAATATCTTCGGTCGCAAAATCAGGGTGCGTCTTAAATTCGCTGTATTTCAATACAGGGATTTATACCTGTTATGTATGAAGCAATTAGGCCGCTTAGGTTTACGGAACCCTTACTACTACACTCACAACTCTTGACAGGAACCTCTTGACAGAAAACGCGGAATGAGCTGGCGCATTGTCTTAAAAAGAGAACCCATGATTTTTCCTTCCACATTTCGGGGCGTTTTTCCCTTACTCTTTAACGTAGTTTAGAAAGTACCTCAAGGTAATAATCTTGATTAATTGTTTGACTTTCAGGAACCCAGTGAAGGTACACAATCCCATGGATATAAAAAAAACAATCATCATTGTTTTAAATTTAACTTGCTCATTCGAGCTTTTTTGGCTCTCGGTGAAGTTCGGTTCTTCCAGTGCATGGATTGGCGCTTCGATTCCGGATCATAAATAAAAAACCAAGTTTCATCACATATTATTATCTTCTACCTGTTCCCTAAGGTGAAATCTGCATTAAAAGAGACAAGATTTGAGTCTGTGGAAGCTGTAAAAGAGAAAGCGGCACGTGTCCTGAAGGAGCTGACAGAAGACTTCCAGCACTGTTTTTAACAATAGAAAATGCGCATGGAGCGTTGTAGGGATAGAGAAGAAGTGTATATTGAAGGTGACAATAAGTGATTATGTATAAAATAAAATAAATTGTTTTTTACAACGTCAGTCTCGTTATTTAATAGCCACACCTCGTATATAATTTTTAATTTGTATATTATTAATTGATATTTAATCTGTACCCACCGGGTTAGCCTTGGGGTTAATGTTGTCGCCGGAAGTCAGCTATTTAACAGCTTATTTCGGAGACGAAGGTTTGTGGTTCAAATCCTATAGTAAAGGTAGTTACTTTTATACGGGTTTGAATACTATACAGTGGTAACCGGTTATGGGAAACGAAGTGAGCAGGGGTTTGTTGGTTGTGTATTATATAAACTAGAGATGAAACGTAGACGATGGTTGTTAAGTTGTTAAGAATGGTGGACCTGGATCTGTACAAGACTACACCTCATTTACATGTCATACACATCATCCTCATCTCACTTTGGGTCATGTGGTTGCTTATTGTTGTGAATTGAACCGATTACAACGTACATATAAAACATTTAAAAAAATAATAATTTAATCTGTAAATTTAAGTATTGTTAAGCTAACGACGTGGTAAAACCACGAAAGTACCTCTCAATCGGTACGTATTTTACCTGTGAAATGGAGACCATGTGACAAAGAAAATAGCTGGCCAACTAAGAGTTGCACAAATATCAAAGAGCCATTTTATGAATTTTTTACAAGATGGAATGGATTAATGATGTAATTCAATACAAAACAAATTAATTGATGCCATAGAATTTACTGTAGGTCTCAAAAGAGATGGGTCGATCATGTGGTTAGATGAGTACATAAAGTGGTCCAATAAATAGGCCTACCTGAGAAAACCAGTAGATGTGATAGAAAACCGCAGATGCGGTGGGTGAATAATGTCAAATGGATGAATTAAATAGCTTATGACGGGAAATCATGATACAAATTAGACCCTCTTAACCAGCTTATATTGTATATAAATACACATATTTTTATTTTATCAAACATTATATATAAGATTATCAACAGTCGTATTTGAACTTGAAATAGACAATTCTAACCACCAGAATACAGTAACAGTAAACATATACCAATGTTTAGAGCGCTTTCGTGTATCTTGTACACATCTTCAATAAATTTAATTTGAATTCTGATAAGCGAGCTTTTCCAGTTAGTGAGGAAGGCAAGGTAAACCACTTGTTTCCTCTTTCTACTTAGTAAAGCCTCGAAAGGTTCAAACCAGCCTTTCGGCTGATGACCTAAACAACAACAATTTACTTTCGATAAATATAATGCATACCATATTACTTTTTCTCTCGGAATAGCCCCTTAGAGGGAGCATGCCAAATCAATATTTCAAATACTTCTACAATTTTTCCTCATGTTTTCTTTTCTCCCAGTGTTTATTTTTTCGGATCTTTCTTTCTGAATTTGTTAATGTTGTGGGCATTACGTCTTTTCTTTTCATTCTCTCACCCGAAGATTACTCCTTAACTTTTTTTAATCTAAAAATTTCGCTATTGTGTATTTTTTCTGCGTTGATTTTACCATCTTTAAGATCAAGGTTCAGTGTTACTGTGAACTATGCTGGTTTGATTTTGAGATTTATTGTTTTATCAAATTATTTTTTGTCAATCTGCTATTGTTCATTCTTGCCACGTGTCCAAAAAATAAAAATCTCCTTTTTTCTCAATATACGGATTACGTTTTCAGTTTTTATTTTAGTATATTTATTTGTTCGAACAAGGTCTATTGTAATATTGTCTTTATTCTTCTTAGATTCTAGGATGTTCCGAACTACTCTCCTTTCTATGCTTATTAATTTATTGATACCACCTTTCAAAATAATTTTAAGTTTTCTGCTCCTTACGCTATTTTATTATTTATATAGTTAATTAAAAAAAGAATATAATGAATTCTTTCTCAGACAATTATTTGTTGTCTAACAATGGTTTAAACGATAAAGACATGACGCTATTTGTAAGAAAACGTAACGTATTATTTTATAGCAGTCACTTTCAAGCGATAATTTAAAAATCTCAAGTGTACAGCTCAGCGGTCATGCACAGTTTACTTTACTCAAAAGAATCTATCTCTTTTGTCTAATTTACTGTCTCTGTTTTGCACACTTTATCTTAGAATCTCTCTTTCTTTTTTTATCTCATTGTTGGCAACTAAAAAGACGGCTGTAACTGACTGTCTTTCTTCCTTGTTTTTTTTTCTTTCTTCGTTTCACGGTTGTCTCCCACCTGTAAGTGCACTTCTATTTTCCGGTGCTGTAATTTCCGTTTTTTCAAAAGAATTCACTGATCTCGTTTTTATTTTATTAGCGTTTTTTGTTATTTTTAACTTAATTAGAAAATATTTTTGTAAAAAAATACATACCTACTTATTTATTTGTAAAAACCTTAAGGTTTGTAACACATTCTTTTTGTTAGATTTAATTTTTTTCAAATATTTAATCTCTTTGATCAAAGAAAAAATAATTTAATTAAATGCGATTTAATACTGTTAGTAAACGATCTACACAATAAATTTGTTTTAACTTCTTTTTGTTACCAAGACCTGTTTTATCTCAATTCAGAACCCTTTTTAGTCATATAATTTTGGAGTTTAACAGGCATGAATTTTTATTTAAACGCTTCATATAAAATGACCGTGTCGTATACAAAATTAATAAATAGACGTTTTCTTGCCATTCAGAGTGTTTTTGAAACATTTTAAGGTTAAGAAAATTTAAACATTTCTGAAAGCTCTTTTTGCAGCCTCAGCATTATTTCCATACTAGGATTATCTTTTTCCTCTTTCAATCCTCTGTTATAATTTTGCTCTTCAAGGATCTCCTATATGTCGGTAATAAGTATAATCTTTTTCTTCTGCCATTCAAGAATTCTCTACCTGTTCCGAACTTCTCAAATCTGCCCATCTCTTTCTCGGACGTCCTCGTTCTCTCTTTACCACCGGTTTATAACCTGGTGTTTGCTTAGGTATCTTATCCTCCCGCATTCTGCTCACATGCTTCAATCACTGCATTCTCTTCTGAGATACCCTGTCATTTATAGAGAAGACGTTAAGTTCTTTCCTTATCTTGGTATTCCTGTAACGATCTTCTCTATTATACTTACGTATTTTGAAGAAATTTCATTTCAGATGCTTGCAATCTACTCTCCTCTCGCTTTGATAGCACCTAAGTTTCACTGCCATAGAGTAGAGTCGGTACTGCTATTGGTTTAAAAAATCTCAACCTCGTGTTTTTGCTGGTGCTATTTTAAGTGAAACGTTAGGGTTAATTTTGCAAAATTGTTGGTGAAAGAGCAGTAATTTTTTTTTCTCTTGCCTAAATGAATATACAGGAAGGAAAGTATTATTTTTCACGTCGTTTTTTTTTAAAATCGCGTTTTCAACGCATATACACGTTTTCATACCCCCTGAACCCAACAAACATGTTTTTAGCATGGTAGGTGTGTCTGTGTGAACAAAATATCTCAGAAACAGAACATCGCACGGTGTTGAAACTTAAGAAAAACATAAGTAAGGTACCACTAGACGACCCGACACAAACATTTTTCACCAAAACCGGTTAACCGGAAGTAGTAGTTTATTCCTGTCATTTTTCACTTTTTTGCAATTTTCTCAAAAACGGCTTCTATAATTTTTTTTACAGATCACCATATTTACAATTTTTTTAATGCTCTACAAAAAAGGATAAGCTCCATGTCTGCTGGAACTCGTAAGGAGGCTGTTCTCTCGTAGAAAAAATGTTTTTTAAGATTGCGGCCTTAATATGCATTTCAAGGTAAAAGTGTACATAATCAAAGTTGTAGAACGTTTAAAAACCTACAACTTTTATTTCAAAAATTTCTTTGTATAACGCTTAGTTTAGCGGTAATTAGTGATTTTCTGTTTTCTTTCCATGAAAAGCTGTAAATATTGGATTTTTAAGATCTTAGTTATAGTATGCATTTAACGACAAAAAGGTGTGTAATAAAATTTATAAGAGATTGAAAAATCTACAACTTTATTTGAAGCACTTTTATCTACAGAGCCTAGTTTAGCGTGAAAGAGTGATTTTCCGTATAATTAAGCCAAACTAAGGTTGGTTTTAATTTTACATCATTCACTCATGATTAAAATTAGATTATGTTTCTTGAGTGTCACCGTTGCCCCCTTTGATTAGGTACTGTGCTGCCGGCTATCAAAGCTTCCGACGTAGCGACAAAGGGAGCCGCCAATAGTTTCGAGAGGGTCGGTAGGCTTGTGTGCGTACCGACAGAAGCCTTTGTCATCAAGGCCGAGCCAGTAACCGCCCTCTACCACAGCGCTCTCAGCAACTATATAAAGAGCGCTACACTCAACAGGGAGATTCAATTCCGATCCAGACACAGAGAGATTCGATTCCACACCAGTTTACAGCATGAACGAGACTTCTTACATCGGCACACGGCTATTGGACTCCAACAAAGCCTCATCGACGACCTCGCAAGAAAAAAAGATGATGCTTCCGCTCGCCGACCCGATACCGTAAGCCGTCGACCGGGACCGTCATCGCCCGCTGCCGCGAGCGATGCCCACAGCCGTCTCGACCGAGCCTTACGCCCACCGGATCCGACGAAGCAGCTATCGACGCACTACTGCGAGGGAAGAAGATGATGTGTCCGCTGGACAGCAAGCCGTGTCGCCCAGCCTCCAACCGCCACAACGACTACGACGGACGCTTCCCATCAAAACGACCACCACTTAAATGGCCCTTTTCAGGGCCACTAAAATTTAAATGTTTCAACTCGCCACTTAATGTCACCATCCGGTGACATGTTAGTTTTTTGTTTATTTCTAAAGTTTTATTACTAATGTTATGTTATTTTGTTCATTATTTGCATTGGCAAGAGAAAGTTATGTGAGAGGTTCACATCAGATTTTTATTTAATCATCAACGATAAGGATAAATAATTGGAATTGTAACACCAAATTTTACGTCAATATAATTTTTTTACGCGGTAGAGTTGTGGGGAAATAATAAAGCACAAGGAAATAGTAAATGTTTAATTTTATGTTGGTCACTAACCAACAAATTTCAATTTAAATAATAATAAAATAAGGAAACGCAGCAGGCCTAAAGTTGGTTAGAATTTGAATAAATCAGAAATCCTAGGATTTCAGACTAAAATATGGTTTGCAAAATAAACACACATTCTAGAAGAGAAGTTATTATAATAAAACGAAAGGTCTAACTGCAACATCTACAAGCATTCTCAATGTCCGGGGCGTATATTAGAGAGTGGAAAAGGGCAGACCGAGTGTTGTTTTAGGTTTAACAAGCCAAACATTACTAAGTATATATTTTATATACATAACTCACACTACGGTCACGAGAAATAAGCAAATAAAGTCTTTCTATTTGAGTCCATCTCGCCTTCTTTCATGAATAGAAATGAATATTTAATTCAAAATCTTCATCTAATTTTCAACATTTTATGCGGTTATTGTAGTGGACTACACAACGACTTGGGGTTTTCTTTTCTCGGTGGTGAATTCATCCCTTGTGGAGGTATAGAGGGTGGTAAAAGTGAGTGAGCAACTGGAAAGTAACTGGTGAACCGCATAATTAATTAATTGAGTTCAAACGTTCCGTACTTTTTAATTGCATTATAATTTATATTATTCAATTGAATTAGTCTGGTTATCAATTATACAAATTATTAAGTTTTATATTATAGATCTATATTAACCGACTTTGTCGGAATTGAAGAGTAGTCGGTTAAGCAAATATTCGGTTAATTTTTACACCTGTAACTGGAAATTTGTACAAAATAAATTTTCGGTTTTAAATCTAAAATATTCTAAATTTTTCTGCGTAAACTGCTGTATTTTATTGTTGTAATAATTTTCGTAATTATAAAATTAACGTTGCGTAATATATTTTTTAAAATTTTATACAGATACAATTTTTACAATCAGTAATGGTTAAGATTTAGTAAGTAGTTATTACAGAATGTTATAACATTGACATGAGTGAAGAAGTGTCCAGCTATCCTTCTCTAAAATGTTATCAAATTAGAGATAAAAATTTGATATTATATAATTTTATACTACCTGAGATAGTTCTAAAATTAAAAAAAAAACACAAACGTAATAGTTGCTCAGAAATATATCGTTATAAAAATAATTACAAGTTGTAATAACTTAGAAATCCTGTAGTGGTTTCAACCCCAACTTGTTTGTTACTAATAAAGATATTCACGATTATCTGAATATGTCATCGATCAAAAAGGAAATCAAAAGATTAAACCCAAGTTACAAAATCGTCTTTACAATCATAATAATCCATTGGCTATTATCTTTTTAAATAACTTTTTTTACCGTAAGGATATTGAAAAGAATCAATATTTTAAATTTTGTTGAGAAAAATAAAGTTTTTTCATTAGGCCTATACAAAAATTTATGAATATAATGTTATGAAGTAGCGGTACAATAAAGTTAATACAACTATTATTTTATAACTTTAAAAAAATTGTACATAATAATATACAAACAATCATAAACCATCATTTTTTAAATTAACTATCATTTTTTTTAATTAACGTTAAAATGTAGTAAATAATTTTTATTTATTTATTTAAGGTTACATCGACTAAAAGGTTATTAGCGACCAAGTTACATATAAATACACTTAGTACAAAAAAATTTTCAAAGAAGACACAAACAAACACAATAAGGTCATCAATAACAACAGAATGAAAAATTAGTTAGGTTCAATGAAAATTTAGACAACATGAAAATAAAAAAATTGAATGAAACAATTAAAAAGAATATATAGACCTACGATATTACAATTATATCAAATCTGAAATTTTGTGAAAGTTCCAAAAATGTATTGTGTTTTGAACTGCTACTTTGTCTGCCAAATTGAGTGCTAAATTATTGTTAATTTTAAATATTGTTCGTGTGGAATGCGTAGTTTGGCAGTCTGTGATGATGTGTGTTTGATTGAAAGTGGCGTGTTGCAATGTGTACAATGTGGTTCATCTTTCTTCAGTAAGTGTTTGAATGTAAGTGTAGAGTGTACAATGCGTAATCGTGTAAGTAGTACTTGATACCTTCGAAGCTCCATGTGAGGGTTTGGGTTTTCAAAAAATGTTTTCTGATGTTGTGAGGTTACGTTGGAGGATGTTGAGACCAGATTTGGTTCCAGTAGTGTTTGTTTTGGATATGTAGTAAATAATCTTTGTTTTTAGTTATTTTTAACCAAATATTGAAGTAACCGTAAAGTTCCAAACGACATGTAAACAACACTTTCCTTCCCTAATTTCTTATAGTGCAACAGAAAGTAATAAATAAATTTAAGTAAAAATTGCAGATATATTAAGTACTTTTTAATCTCTGTGAGTCAAATAGCACCATTCTAGACAAATGGTACCTAACAACACTGTTTCAAAATTACTTAAACATAAATAAAAGAAAATATACTCCTTGAAATATTTATCGAATTGTAAAATTTCAGTCAACATTAATTTTCGTTGTTAAAAACTTTAGCAATTACTATATTTGCTCACTATATTATTCAGTAATAAGAGCATAAAAAACGTGCATAATACTTTGTTTGTGTAGTTCATATAAAATGATATTGGAAAACGATTTTCGTAAAAATGATCAATGGGTGATATTGTTTTAAATGGCGTTAGTCTTAAAGGAAATGTTATAACAATTTATGTAGTTCAATAAAATTTAAAATCCACATAAATTTAAATTCATTGCCGGCTTTACTGTATAACGGAACTTTGTAAAACTATAAAATCACACTCAGTCGTCTTATTTTATTTTGTTCAGTATCGATCCAATAAATTGCAGCAGGTGCAGTACCAATTTAGATAGAGAAATTTGTTTAGTTTTTAAATGAAATTTATTGTTTTACAATTAAAATTTACGGACGGTTCAATGAAATTACTATTAATATTGCAGATTTAATGTATTAAGCTGACTAAAATAAAATTTATCACTCGTCCCGCCTCCTTGATGCAGTGGCTAGCGTCCTAAGTTGCAAAGCGGAAGGCTTAGGTTCCGAATACCGACTAGGGTTTAAAAATTTATTGTATTTTAAGGTTTCCGTTATAATTTTACACTTTTAATTATGAGGCTCTTCCAAAAACATAGAGTAGCTCACTCCCCTAATACACAAACAAGATTGCTGATGTGCCACCTTTCCACTGAAACTGATACTGAAAACGTATCCAAAGAAAAGTGACACTTGTACACTCTAGCGGCCATTTAGTGAAAAATGCACTTGATTAATTTACGAACAGACAATTATGTTGGTGTAAACAAGTATATGATCCCAACGCATTTACACAAAAAACCAAGAAAACGACAAATTTTGCAGTTGTGACACTTTTCCATTGGAGGTGCGATATGTTCCCAAAACATACTTATTTTCTTAGTGTAATTATTAGGATAGTGTAGAATGTTGAAAAATAATCATACAAGGTAGGTAGATGTTAATAATACCTATACTCTATTTCACGTTCAGAATGCAGTACAGCTCTTATGAGACCCGTGTGTTATCAAGCGCCGGAAAACATCAGACACAGCCAATAAAATAACCCTCTTACGCCGACACCATCCGAAGGTCACGGGCAAAAATATTTACAGTTTCGCTTACCACGCTCTACCAAACCCATTTTCAATCAAAAAATTCTGAAAATATTACTTTGGTTTCCTAATGAATTGTAATTTATTAAGCTATAAATTCTATTATTATACTCTGATATTTAGATAGTCGTACAAAGTTAGACGATAAAATTTCGTCACATTTTTTGCGTTTCACATCATATAACATTTTTCTTTTAACGACGACATATGTGTTTTATTATTTTGTTATAAAATATAAAATTTTATCAGCAATTTGATATATGATAAGTCAAATGTTGAAAGGAAACAGAAATAATAAATGAGTTAAAAAGAATCACTGATGTTTTCATATTAAGTTATTCAATAGGAGTTCGCAAATGAGAACGTGTTGTGGCGCGGAGTCGATATTTTTACTTAGTGTAGTAGGGCTCAAACTCCCATATGAAGTACATTGCTTACGGACTTCCCTTACTGCATTCTGAACGTGAAATCAACTATATCTAAGTCATCAGCTAAATGTTCTTTATGAAAGTTTTGCTTACTACTCACAAATAGTTGTTCCAATCAACTGTTGTGTGGTAATATATTACAAGAAAATGCAATAGTGGTTAACTCAAAACTCCATGAATAATAATGAACATCAAAATTCTAGGAAATAATAATTTGAAACAATCTAGTGATGTAGGCAACCAGTAAGCAACTGAACATCAACTCTAGACTTCAGTTTTCTTACATCACCACCTTTCACATGATCAGTGATTCTTTGTTTACACAGAACATTTGTTTTAAAACAAAGTTTATAAAACATGTTACACTATGCAAACCGTGCTTTACTTTTGTCGTTATCGTGCAAATTAAAACATCAAAAAAATCTTCGGATAGCGTTCGGGTTTTCGACGTTTGGATTATTGATCTCTACTGTATATGTTTGTAAGTTGTTGTTTAGGTTATCAGCCAAAAAGCTGGTTTGAACCTGCAGAAGTTTTACTAAGTAAAACGAGAAGTGATGTGGTTTACGTTTGCCATCCTCACTGAATGGAAAAGTACGCTTATCAGCATGCCGGGCCCTCTGAAAAGCATATATTTTCCACTCTCCAAATGACACCTTTACTTCATTTACCACAAAATCTGGCTGTATAATAAATTTCATTACTTTCAGAGAAGATAACTCTAATTAATGTATTTTTCACCTCTATCTTTTCTGTTCTTAAATGATTCAGTCATTCAATTGGCTGACAAGTGATTTATTTTATTTTTTTGGTTGAACGTCTGACTGTTCTGCAATTACTGCTAATGCAGACGATGAAGGATGAAATTATTCTTTTTGTAACGTATGAAAATATGCCGTATCTCAACTGGATTTGAAGCCAAAACCGCATGATGAAAGGCCATGTGATAAGAAACAGAAAAATATATTTTAGCTTTGCAAAGAACAGAATGAGTGTAAATAGTTTGACATTCTACCTGTCTGTTATGGGCCGATGTTTGTACATCGGAAAGATCAAACATTATTTTTAGTCATTTAAAGAAATTTATAAATTGTTGTAACGGTGTTGTTGTTGTTTAGGTCATCAGCCAAAAGGCTAGTTTGAACCTGCAGAGGTTTTACTAAGTAAAACGAGGAGTGAAGTGGTTTACGTTTGCCTTCCTCACTGAATGGAAAAGTACGCTTATCAGCATGCCGGGCCCTCTAAAAAGCACATATTTTCCACTCTGCAAATGACACGTTTACTTCATTCACCACAAGATCTGGCTGTTTAATGAAATTCATTACTTTCAGAGGAGATAACTCTAATTAGTGTATTTTTCACCTCTACCTTTTCTGTTTTTAAATGATTCAGCCATTTAATTGGCTGACCAAGTGATTTTTTTTGGTTGAACGTCTGACTGTTCTGCAGATACTGCTAATGCAGACGATGAAGGATGAAATGATTTTTTTGTAACGTATGAAAATATGCCTCAATGGGATTTGAACCCAAGACCGCATGATGAAAGGCCATGTGATAAGAAACAGAAAAATATATTTTAGCTTTGCAAAGAACAGAATGAGTGTTAATAATCTGACATTCTACCTGTCTGTTATGGGCCGATGTTTGTACATCGGATAGATTGAATATTATTTTTAGTTATCTAAACAAAAATTATAAATCGTTATAACGGTGTAAAAATAAAAATAATTAATTGGTCAACCGAATAATATATGGATAAATTGTAAATAGGACAGAAAATTTTCGTTGTAATCGGTTAAATATGATGGCGAGAGGCCAGCTGTTGCTAATTCATAGCATATAGACATGTTCAAGTAATAGAAATTTCAGCAGGATCCAATAGTAGTAAAATTAATAATACTGGGCTGTCAGTGAGTCATTATATTCAGCACTCATATATACAACCGTGTATTGTATAGCTACGAACTGACAAACAAACAGAGTGTTACATAGAAAAGCCAAAACAGAAGTGGACTGGAGTGTCAGTACGAGAGAGAATGGTCATTTATATCTCGTTAATTCAATTGCTCGTTAGGCCAGCAACCAATGATAATGATAATCGGGAACAACGCAATATGGTGGGCTACACGGCAATATAATAGGCTGATGCCACTCCCTTACTTGTGCGCTTCCACTGACTCTTTCGATCAAAACGTCAAAACCTCTTGAAGTATGCCTACAATAAATGGATGTTATTTTAATAAATAATTATTTTATCAGACAGCAAAAGATGAGTTGTACAAACAAAATTGGTTTCCAAACAACATTTGATGAATAAAAGTTATTATTAATATGCAACAAACCCGCTAATGCAAACTAATTGAAAATGGGACCTGTCCGGATTTCGTATGTACGGATTATACAGAAAACGTGCATAATAATAGAAAAATATGGCGTGAAATACCCACACAGCTTTCTCATTCATGAGAGAATGATGCTGAATAAAAATAATCAACTATGTAGAATTTAAAAATTATTTTGTACGAGTAAACTTTTCTGATCAACGGCTTTATTTTTACTTTCTTTTGTGTTTATGAATATATAGGAAGGAAAGTATTGTTTTCGTGTCAATTTTTCGAAATCGAGTTTTCACAGGATCTACCCGTTTTCAGACCCCTGAACCCAAAAAACATGTTTTCAGCGATTGGTGTGTGTGTGTGTGTGTGTGTGTGTGTGTGTGTGTGTGCGCGTGCGTGCGTGTGTGTGTGTGTGTGTGTGCGTGCGTGTGTGTGCGTGTGTGTGTGTGTGTGTGTGTGTGTGTGTGAGTGTGTGTGTGTGTGTGTGTGAACAGAATATCTCAAGAACGGAACATTGTACGGACTTGAAACTTAAGTTACATACCACTACCGGACCTGACATTAACATTTTCATCAAAATCTGTCAACCTGAAGTAGTGTAGTTTATTCGTGTCATTTTTTACTTTTTTGCGAGTTTCTCAAAAACGGCTCCTACGATTTTTTTAAAAATCGCCTCATTTACTACATTTTTTATGTTCTACAAGATAGTGTAGGCGCCATGTCTGCTGAAATTCTTGGTGAGGCTGTTTTCACGTAAAAAAACTGTTTCTTTAAGATTGCGACTTTAATATGCATTTTAGCGCAAAAATGTATCTAGTAAAAGTTGTAGAGGATTTAAAATTCTACAATTTTTATTTCAAACATGTTTTTGTATAACGCTTAATTTAGCGGTAATTTGCGATTTTCTATTTTTTCTCACGAAATCGTGTAAAAAATCGATTTTTTTTAAAGATTTCAGCCTTATTATGGATTTTATGTCAAAAAAATGTAACCAAATTTATAGGAAATTAAAAGATCTATAACTTTTATTTAGAGTATTTTCTATGCAAAGCCTAGTTTAGCGTGAACGAGTGATTTTCCGTATTTTTTAGCCAAACTGATGTTGATTTTCACTTTATGTCTTTCACTCATGATTAAAATAAGATTATGTTTATTGAGGTTAGTTTTTTGTTTATTTCTAATGTTTCATTACTAATGTTAGGTTATATTATTAATTATTTGCATTGGCAAGAGAAAGTTGTATGAGTGTTTCACACCAGATATGTTAATATCATTTTTATCTTTAGTGCGTGTACGTTGGAATCTGCTCAATTTAAGAACAATAAGAAACCCCATGATCCAGTGAGATGAGATTGATATGTATGATTTGTAAATGAGGTGTAGTCGTGTACACACTCAGGCCAACCATTCCTGAAAGAGTTTAATTAATTTTACCCCTTCCATTAAAATACATCGGTAACAACCGTCTAGTATACAATCTATAGAAAAGTAACTACATTTCCGAGGACCTAAACCTTTACTAAGATTTAAACCAGGATGTACCAGTAATTTCCAGGATTTTCCAGGATTTTTCAGGGATTCCTAGAATTTTTCAGGTATTTCTTAGATTATACCTGGATTTAAACCTTGGAATCTTCGTCTCCAAAAATCAACTGTTAAACAGCTGACTCGTGGCAACTTTAACATGAATAAAATTTTTTGCAACGCTTAATTTTGTGACCAAACAATCAGGTTGATGTAGTGACAATGTTGTCGGCGCGAGTCAGCTGTTTAACACCTAATGTACAGAGACAAGGTTGTGTGGTTTAAATGCTTGTAAAGATAGTTACTATTATACGGATTTGAATATTAGACAGTTACCAGTGTACTTTGATGGCTGGCGTTTAATTAATCTTACTTTCTCGGGAATTGTCAGCCTGAATCTGTACAAGACTACACCTGATTTACACGTCATACATTATCCACATATCATTTGGTCATGGAATTTCTTAGGCCGGGCGTATACTGGAGCGCAGGTGGCGCAGTTCAGGACAGGCAGGGCAGGAGCGAAAACTGTGCACCCTCTTGTTGTCTGTAGCGTACCGTATATTGGGAGGCAGACATGATTATGTGTGGCACAGCAAAGTGTCTGTGTCGAGCAGCCACAGTTTGTAGTCAAGTCACAGTTTTAGTGACGCGTTGAGCAAGAAACATGCCGTCCAAGAGAAGCTAATAAAATTTGTGTGTACCGAAACCTTATTGTATGCTACCAGTAATTATCCTGATTAGATGAAAAACTCTTAGAGGCCTATAGGATCAAAACGACCAATCTCCATTGAGGGTATTTTTTGGCAAACTGCAAATAAGAAAACTGATTTGTTTGGTTTCAACAATGTATTATATTTTTGTTGTACCAATTAGACATGTAATTACAAAGTTTTAGCTTGTTTACTTTTCTAGTTACATAAAAAAATTAACAAATAATTTTGGAGATTGGTCGTTCTGATACTCATGACTGGACATATGTCGTTCGACACATGTTTAACCTCAAAAACTAAGAAACTAGTAGACATGACTGCTGCTCTCTGATTGGTCACTTTTGAGATTGACAATTATGATTCCAACTTTATGGTGGAGATTGGTTGTTTTGATTCAAACTGTACTTTAACATATGTAAAAACACAGTTTTAAAGGCTATTTTGATCTAATTTGATTTTACCACCAAAAAGAACACAAAATTTTCTTCCACATGGCACTGCTACTTCAATTTCACCCAAAAGTGGAGATTGGTCGTTTTGATCCTATAGGTCTCTGTAAACCTAGTATAATTCTTGAATGTATCGTCAAAGTTGTGTTAACTTGAACTTGCCATGTGATTTACGTTTTTTTATAAAAACACTTTGCCACAAATTTTCTTCCTTCGCTTTGAAATACAATCTTCTTCTTTAAGTACCATGCCCGACTATCGGACGTTGGCAATCATATTGGCTACCATCACTTTATTCACTGCAACTCGGAATAGCTCAGTGGATGTTTTGTGGTACCACTCACGGAGGTTTCGTAGCCAAGACGTCCTTCTTCGTCCCGGTCCTCTCCATCCGGCAATTTTACCCTGTATCACTAGATGCAGAAGGCTATATTTTCCTGGGTGTCTCATCACGTGGCCAACGCTTACGTGTTTTTATTGTTCTGATTATTTCTGTGCTCTTTTTAATTCTCTGTAGGACCTCTTCATTTCTTACTCGGTCCACCCAACTTATTCGGAGAATTCTTCTGTAGACCCACGTTTCAAAAGCCTCCAGCCTTCTCATTAAAGTAGTCGTCAGCGTCCAGCTCTCCGCACCATATAACAAAGCGGAGAATATGTAACAGCGTGTTAATCTGATTTTTAGTTTTAAGGTGATTCCTCTGTCACATAGAATTCTCTTCAATTTAAAGAAGGCGGTCCTGGCTTTTTCAATACGGATCTTTATTTCCTTACTCATGTCCCATTTGTCGTTGACACTGGCGCCCAGATAAGTGATGTTTTCAACTCTTTTTAGCCTTATATCGTATGCGTTGATTTGTACAGGTTGTATTGCTGCCTTGCTAACTACCATAAGTTTGGTTTTTGAAGCGTTGAGCTTTAGACCATATTTGTCACAAGCTGAGGTTACCCTGTTTACGAGTGTTTGTAATTCCTCTTGGCTTGCCGCAATTAAGACCGTGTCATCCGCGTATCTTAAATTATTGATGTATCTTCCATTTACTCGAATGCCGCAGTCCACTTCATCCAAGGCCTCCTTGAATATGTATTCGGAGTAGATATTAAAAATTAAAGGAGACAGGATGCATCCTTGTCGCACTCCCCGTTGTATCTCCACTTCGTCTGATATATTCTGGCCAACTCTGATGTTCGCGCGCTGGTGCCAGTAAAGATTCGCGATAATTTTCAGGTCCTTGTCGTCAATTTCCACCTGCTGTAGTATTTTGATAATTTCTTCGTGTCTTACCCTATCGAAGGCCTTCTCGAAATCTATAAAACACAAAAAGACTGGCTGTTGCACATCTCTGCATCTCTGTACCAAGACCTGAAGACTAAATAATGCTTCTCTGGTTCCGAGGCTGTTGCGAAATCCAAATTGTGTTTCACTTAGCTGATCTTCTATTTCGTTATACATTCTACTATGTAATATTCGCAGGAAAAGTTTCAACACGTGGCTCATCAGGCTGATAGTGCGGTGATCGCCACACTGTTTTGCACTCGTTCCTTTCGGTATCAACACAAATGTTGATAACAGCCAATCTGTGGGTATGTTTCCTGAATCGTATATTTTGTTAAAGAGGTTCAGAAGATGATGCTTGCCATTGTTTTCCAACATTTTGATTATTTCATTAGGTATACCGTCTGGTCCCGTTGCCTTCCTGTTTTTCGATAGCTTTATAGCTCGTTCAAGTTCCTCTAATGTTATTTTTGGTCCAGACGTCGTATTTTCTAATAATATTTCTGTCCTTTCATCACCAAACAACTCGCTAATATATTCTTTCCATCTTTCCAGTTTATCACCTTCATTATGATGATGTTGCCCTCTTTATCCACCAAGTTATTTGCCGACGATCTGTATGTTCCGATTATTTCTTTGACCTTTTTGAACATGTTGAACGTATCGTTCTTTTTCTGTAATTCCTCCACTTCTGAGCATTTGTTACTATACCATGATTCTTTTGCCGCCCGTATTTTCCTCCTAATTTCCGTGTTGATTCTTTTATAACTCTGGGCATCACTGTTTTTGTATTTTCTTCTATCGTCCATTAACCCTAAAATTTCTTCTGTCATCCATTGTTGCCTCGTTTTTTTGACCGTTTTGATACTTTTTGTAGCCTCCTGTATTATATCTTTGATCTGTTTCCAATGTTCTTTGTGGTTCTGTATATTTGGATCTATGGCTTGAAATCTGTTTTCTAGGTCTTTTGTGATTGTTTGTTGGCTGTCTCGGATCAGGTCGGTATCCAATTTGTAAGTCTGTTGTTGTCTTATGGTTTTCTTAAGTCTGAGTTTCACCTCACTTATCAACAGGGTGTGGTCTGAGGGAACATCCGCTCCAGGTAACGTTTTCGTTGACTTAACGGCGTTTCGATATCGTTGCTTTATAATTACGAAGTCAATTTGGTTTCTTACAATGTTCCTTTGAGTGTCTGCAGGTGCTTTCCACGTATACAGGCTCCTCGGTGGCAGCTTAAAGAAGGTGTTTGTTACGCACAAATTATTCTCCTTACAGAATTCTATCAAGCGATCCCCTCGCTCGTTACGTTGGCCGAGGCCAAAGTCTCCAACGACGTTGTCTTCTCTTCCTTTGCCCACTTTGGCATTGAAATCCCCCATTTTCATAGTGATATCTTTATTTTTCATTCGATCTATTACACTCTTGATGTCAGCATAAAATTTCTCTAACTCCTCCTCGTTGCTGTCCGCTGTTGGAGCATAAACCTGTATGAGGTTGATATCCACTGGTTTCGCATTTATTTGCATCGCGATTACTCTATCGGATATGTGACACACCGATTTGACACATCCACTTAACTCTTTGCGGATGATAAATCCTACCCCATTTCGGTGGAAGGTGCCATGTTCTCCTGAGTAGTACACCTCGTGATTGTCTATACTGCACCTGCCGGACCCCGACCATCGCATCTCGCTGATGCCCCAAAATTGCTATATTTAACCTTTTCATCTCTCTTATCACATTGTGTTAGTATCACATTGAAATACAATACAATTAAGTAATTTTATACAAGTAAAATAAATTCTTCTATACCGGAATCGGACGAATCCGATACTAATACATCACTCTCACTAAAATGATCCAACGCGCTAAATGGCCAAACATGAGCAACTTTCTGAACCTGAACAAAATATTCGGCTGTCCTGCGTCTCCAGTATACGTTCGGAAAAAATATCTGCTCTGCCTGCCCTGCCCTGCATGTGTCCGTCTCGAACGCACTGTGTCACCTGCGCTCCAGTATACGCCTGCCGGCCACATTGGCGTAGTTGGTAACGTGCTCGCCTCTCATCATGCGGTCTTGGGTTGGAATCCCATTCAGACATGGCATATTTTCATACGTTACAAAAAATCATTTCATCCTTCACCGTCTGCATTAGCAGTAATTGCAGAAGATTCGGACGTTAAACCAAAAAAAAGTATACGCCTGACCTTGTTCTTAATTGAACAGATTACAACATACACACAAATTAGGTTAAAAATATGGCAGTTTAAGTTAAAGACATAGATTAAATTTCTAATCAAAGTTTACATGATTATGTATTGTTAAAAAATAACAGTATTTTATAATTCTATGATAAAATCGGTAAACCCCTAGTAAAATATAGTCTACTCTGTGTCGAAGAATCGACGGAACGTTATTGTGGGATTTGGAACAATTTATCTTTTCACTAGGCATAATATATTCTGAAGTATTTTGTCGAGAATAAAACACAATAAGAAAAGTTTGGTAAAGTGATTTAAAATGAAATCAGTCCCAAGCGTCACGAAATGCCTGAGGGTAGGCCTTCTCAAATGTACGAAAGTGTTAGCAAAATAATCGAAAGAAACAGAGTGGGAAAAATACTGGAGGAAGAAAACTGCCAATAAAATAAAGCCCAAAGAAATAATATAATAACGTCACTGAGTTTGTGTATTATTTCCTTCTAAATGAATTTAAAAACAATTTTTTTCTTTCCTGTTGAAGTGAGTGCGAAAAGAAATGAATTTTCCTTTCTTAAAATAACTTCTACTATTATCTTTTGTTGAAGTAGTTTCACTGGGTAATCTACTTAAATTATCATTCGAAATGACATTTTTTAATTATTTTCTCTAAAAATATTTTTTGTTTTTCTTTCTTACCTGTTAATTAAATGAGTTACTTTAAAAATATTTTGAAAAATAAAACAACGCAAAATTATTTCAATATTAAATTATGAATTACTTTTTCTTTTCCTCTACCCATTACGACATAAGGGTTTTCTTTGCTCTGAATTCAAAATAACACTGTTTGGAATTAGCTAGACAAAATATCACTAGGTGAAAAAGCTACATTATTAGAGGTCCCAGTTACCCTGATTTATTGGGTTTACTCCCACTTCTCACTTAATAAACAATAGAAAAAATCTGGTGTGAAACACTCACACAACTTTCTCTTGCCAATGCAAATAATTAACAACAAACCCAACATTATTAATGAAATATTAGAAATAAACAAAAAACTAACCTCAAAAACATAACCTTATTTTAATCATGAGTGAATGATGTAAAATGAAAATCAAAATCAGTTTGGCTTAAAAAATCGGAAAATCACACTTTCACGCTAAACTAGGCTCTGTAGAGAAAAATTCTCTAAATAAAAGTTGTAGATCTCTTAATTTTCTATAAATTTTATTATATACACTTTTATCGTAAAATGCGTACTAAAGCCGAAATATTAAAAAAAATCGATTTTCACACGTTTTCGTGAGAAAAAACAGAAAATCGCTAATTACCGCTAAACTAAGCGTTATACAAAAAAATGTTTGAAATAAAAGTTGTAGGATTTAAAATTGTCTACAACTTTTATTATACACATGTTTGCGCTGAAATGCATAATAAAGCCGTAATCTTAAAAACCAAAGTTTTTACGTGAAAACACCCTTACCAAGAATTTCAGCCAAGATGACGCCTACCCTATCTTGTAGAGCATAAAAAATTTAGTAAACCAGGCAATTTTTAAAAAAAATCGTAGGACCAGTTTTTGAGAAAATCGCAAAAAATTGAAAAATTATACGAATAAACTACTACTTCCGGTTGACCGATTTTGATGAAAATGTTCGTGTCGGGTTCGGTAGTGGTATGTAACTTAAGTTTCAAGTTTCAAGTTCGTACGATGTTCCGTTCTTGAGATATTTTGTATATACACACACACACACACACACACACACAGACCAATCGCTAAAAACATGTTTTTTGGGTTCAGGGGGTCTGAAAACGTATAGATCCGGTGAATACTCGATTTCGAAAAATCGACAAGAAAACAATACTTTCCTTCCTATATATTCATAAAGGCAAGAGAAAGTAAAATATGGTGTGAAATGCTCACACGACTTTATCTTGCCAATGTAACTAATAAAATACATAACCTTAATCATTAGTAAGCAACTTCTTTTAATTTATTTATTTTAAGTCGCATCAACTGCTTGGTCATTAGCGACTTCTGTGGATTATGTAACATTAACTGTGAGATTTGACACATTCAGACCCTTGCCGGGAATCGAACCCGACACCTCCGCGTGGCAGGCCATCGCGCTAACCACTACACTACGGAGGCGGCTAATAAGCAATTTAATATTAAAAACAGCATAATTTTATTTTAACCATGAGTGAATGACGCTAAAAATCACCCACCGTTAGACTTAAAAATGCGTAAAAATAGTAATTGACGCTAAACTAGGCTTTGTAGAAAAACTTTTGTTTTAAAAGTTGTAGCATTTTTATTTACTGTAAGTTTATTTATACACACTTTTATGGTAAAAAGCATACAATGGCTGTAATCATAAAAAACAATTTTTTTATCGTTCTTGGCTGAAAAGAATTACAGAAAATCAGTTATTGCCGCTAAACGTTGTAGGTTTTTTAATTTTGTACAAATTGAATTATATGCATACACTTTTGACCAAGAAACACCTATTTTAAATAAGGAAACAGAACTTACTGCAGGTTGAACAAGAGGTAAGGTAAAATGCATCAGATACATTATGATACACAATGATTTCACTGTGTATTTTACCGGTGAGATGCTGCGTAAAAGAAAAACGATAACGGTGAAGAACCAGAACTTAGAGACGTCAATGAAAGATATGAAATTCAATAAGTAAGACATAAAACGATTGGTTACTCTTAAAACGGTTGAACGGGATTTACCGGTTCGGCCAGACAGGATTCGTCATATCCGGCAATCAGTGCAGACCGTCATATACGTTATTTGCGACTACACTAACAATTTTTTGAAATAGAGTGGGTGTGGCCACACAAGATACGTACACGTCTTAACAGTCACATCCTTCATGTCATTCCTGCGTCTTCATTCAAAACAGTTTGTTTCAAGACGCGAGTATATTTATGAAAATGGAAGTCTCTAAAAAAAATTATTATTTATTTAAACATCCTTCTCTTTGGGATTCATCGAACAAACACCGCTAAGATACAAAACGAACATAGATACAAAGACGGAAACGTTGTTGTTTAGGTCAAAAGAATTAAGGCTGATTTGAACCTCTAGAGGTTTTACTAAGTAAAATCGAGGAGTGAGGTGGTTGGTTTACTATTGCCTTCCTCACTCAGTTGAAAGAGTATGCTTATCAGGATGCCAGGCCCTCCGAAAAGCACCCACTTTCCACCCTGTAAATGACACCTTCACTTCATTCACCGCAGGGTTTGGATGTATAGTGAAATTCATTACTATCAGAGGAGATAACTCTCACGGGAGTCTTTTACACCTCTACCTCGTCTTCTGTTCCTAAAAAGTTCAGTCATATAATTGGCTGACTATGTGATAAGGAACAGAAAAATTTTTTGTAGCCCTGGGACCAGTAGATCGAGTGCAATTAATTTAACACTCCACCTGCCCGTTATGGGCATAATAGAAATATTATACAGAAGATTTGGGCAGAGGATTGGGAACAGATGAAGGTATGTTTAAAAAAATTATCCTCCTGACGTAACAGTTTTGGAAACAACGTATGGAATTATCCGAACTCCTCTTCTATCCTTGTTTATTTCGAGTTCCCACAATCTTCCACTAAAACGAAATTAACTTAAGTTCCATACTTTTCATGAGAAATAATTTACGACGTAGTTGATTCTTTGACGCCATTGTATGAAACTGACAAAAAGGCACGTGTATTCTATGTGGTCACACCTAATGTCGGATTAGACATAAATCAGCAAACACGCAAGTAACGGAACGGATTCTGTCTGGCCGAAGCCTAAGCAGCTTAAAGTTGCAGAGACAAGTTGAAGACTACTATACAAAAGAATAGATGGATAAGTTTTTAGTTTCATTCAATTAACAGTAGAAAAAACAAGGGAGAATTATAAAATTTATCACACCATTTACGGATTTATTGAAACCACATACGACCAAATTAAGTTAGTTTAAGAAAGTTTCCAATTAAAAGGCGTGTTTTAATAAAACTAGATAAGCTTTGAAACTTTATTTTTGTTTTAAATCTTTAACCTTTACTTCATTTGTTGAGGCTAACTTTTAAACCCAAAGGAATTAAATAACAAACTGTAGTTTCATTAAAATTAACCTAAACTGCTACTTAGAATTGTTTTATTTGAAATTTAATACAGTATTCAAATTTCTCAAGTTCTTTCTTTGAAACTGCAATAATTATAATAAATAATAAAATTTAAACCAGTTGAAATACAACACTATATTTATTTTGAAAAACATATTCAACCACATTTTAATAAACATGTAGTGTCCTGATTCTTCTTATTCTTTTTTCTCCATTGAGGAACTATTTTACTTTTTGCGTACGTACGAACAGGAATAAAAAAATACGGTGAATAATTTTATTACGAACAAACTGCTGATGTTACATCCATTTGAAGTAGTCTGATTCTTTGAGATAGTCGGTGCCAAGTTTGAACAAGTTGTGATCTGTCAGTCAGCTTCGAGAACCGGAAGATTGAAGTCATATTTATCATGTTTGTTGTGGATCATGGATTTTGAACAGCGCTTTGACATTAAGTTAAAAAAAGGTGCCAAAGAAACTCATGAAACAAATTAAAATTAATATATTAAAAATAATATATGAAATTATATTAAAATAAATTATATAGGTGGTTTACAATTGCCTTCCTCACTAAGTGGAAAAATACGCTTATCAGCATGCCAACCCCTCTGAAAAGCATTTACTTTCCACCTTGCAAATGACACCTTCAGTTCATTTATGATAAGGTCTTGGCTACAATAATGAAATTTATTATTCTCAGAGGAGCTAACTCTCAGTACTGTATTTTACACCTTCACCTCTACTGCTCTTCAATATTTCAGTGATTTTATAATTGGCTGATAATGTGATTAGAAACATAACTATTTTTGTAGCTCTAGTAAGCGCAGATCGAATGCAAAACATTTATCATTCCACCTACCTATTATGGGCAAAAAATTAGTGCGTGGCGAAATTATGGTAAATTTGAAGTTTGTTTAAAAGTGGTTTGAGCGAGTTACGCTCAGATGAGCGATTTAGGCTTTCGAACCATAATTTAATTTAGCTAAATTATGGGTAATACCATAATTTAGCATTTATGGTATAGCCTTTATTTATTTTACACGTTTCTTTGGTTTATTTTACTTTTCGTTTAAAATTATTTTAGTGATTTTTTGCGTAGAAACTTTGTACAACGTTTATAAACTTTTTTACACAAAACTAAAAGAAATAAATACTCTATTATATATATTTTTTAAATTTTAAATCCGATTCTTTATTGAGTATAATTAACAAAATATGTTAGAAAGATCCACTTAATGTACTTCCTCAATTTATTTTTGTATTGGAACGGAAAAGTTTTGGCGCCAGTCTCCTTTTATTTTTCAAGTATCTGTTATTTGTTAGTATCACGTTATTTTCTCTTTGGTTCACTTTCGTTTTTTTCTTAACTTTGCCTATATCCCATGTAAAATATTCCAAGTGGAAAATTTCATTTCAATTTGTTGGAATTTTCATTTTCAATCAAGAATGAAATAGTTTCAGATTTCTTGTGACATTTTACTTCTTCTGGCTAAGTGTTCCCTTTACTTATTTACGACAGAAAGAAGTGAAGCGTACTTGAGAATGAAATGTAATCCTAAAGATAAAGAAAATGGAAAAAATATCTTGAAACTTGTTTAATTTCGTTTCGTAGATAATTTCTTCTTGTGGTATTATTAGAAGTAACAAATAAAAGTATCACTACTTATTTCAATTTAATTTTTATTGATTTCTAACTTTTTTCTTTACAGTTTACCGAATTACAGAAAAGTTCTTTCTGTAAATATATTAATTAAAAGTAAATATTGTAACATATGAATTAACTAATTTTGTTATTAGATAAATTTAATTTGGTGTATGCAGGCTATTAACGAGATATTATTGTAGGATTGCAAGATATTTTAATGAATATTTAGAAGAATAATGTCACCATTAACAGTGAGTACTATTATGAAATGATTCAACAGAATTTTATAACGGAGTTAAGGCGAAAACGTAAGGGGATTTTCTTAAAAGGTGTGATTCTCTTGCATGACAAATCACGTTTCTTCACGGTTCAGAGAACGGGAGAAACGTTCAAAAAAATGGGCTGAGAGGTGTCACCAGGTAATGAATTTTTGGTGTCTTTGGTTGAAGCTAAGAGGTCATAATCAGAGGTGTAAAAACACTGGTCAGAGTTATCTCCTCTGAGAGTAATGAATTTCACTATACAGCCAGATCATGTGGTGAATGAAATGAAGGCGTCATTTGCAGGGCGGAAAGTGGGTGCTTTTCGGATAGCCTGGCATGCTGATAATCAATTTTATCTTTCAACTCAGTGAGGAAGGCAATTGTGAACCACCTCACTCCTTGTTTTTACTTAGTAAAACCTCTAGAGGTTCAAACTAGCGTTTTGGCTGCTGACCTTAACAGCAGGTCATAGCTAGTGAACGTTGAACTCACTGTATTGTAGATGTTTCTAGTCTTTTAAATGCGACACAATATCTTATATGAAATGTCCCACCCCTAAATGATAATAATGCTCAGGTATATATTACAAGATTCGTTCTATTCTTATTGTATTTATATGTGAAGCAGAATGTCAAAAGAGGCCTCTTGTAGGAAAGATAAAATTTTCAGTACATTAAGCAAAATGAGTTATGGTAAATATTTTACAGTTTACTTAATCTTGTAGGATTTTAAATGTAATTACTCTAGCAGAGATGTATAGACAATAAAACGAATATCTATTCAGAAATATCGGGATGTTTTATAAAGAAGAATGCAGAGATCTTCTATGATCTTAAGTTGGAACTGAACCAATTGCTGAAGATTACTGTCGATATTTTTATTATAGATACCCGAGTTTGAAGCCTTCTTTCTTCAAAACCACTCGTTCGATTTTAACGTACTATACCCCAAAATTTAGCTGATTCCAATCTGCGTTGTTACATGTCAGTTTTAAATTGTTACCGTTTATTATTATATCGTTATCAGGATGAGAAAAAAAAGAGCCTGTGTTTTTAATGCTGCAACACATTGGATGCATTTAGAAGCTAATAACTCCAACACCGCTGGACCGATTTATTTCAGATTTCGCTGGAACATAAACTACTATGTTTTTATTATACGTACAAAATTTCAGATTTGTAGCATATTTGAATTTTGAGTTATTGGTAAAATTCTGAACCCCTGTTAACTCCGTAACCACTCATTAATTCGGCAAGTTCAAAAAATCATTGTATTCAGGAAAAAAAATTAATACAAATTCATTAATATTATGGAACAGCGATTGACCAGTTATTCGGTAGATGCTGCGGGGGTGGAAGAAGCTTAACCATGTTGCCGCGTTGTAACTCGGTAGGTCTGCTACCTATTTTCATTAGCATACCTGGGACCTGCCTTCCAGTATACGCATAACAAACATGACAATGCAATATTAATTCCCATTCATCATTTACTTACAATAGTAAACTAAACTACTAATTGTATGTTACGTCGGAAGGCAACTTTAGCAGGAAGAGAAACGAACACAACCGATTAAAAGACGTGGCAACATGGTTAAGGTTCTACTTGGGAAGAAGGGGTGAGAAAGGCTTTGCGGCGGAGAGATCTGGAGGAGGAGCACTGCTGGAACAGATCCGAGAAGGAGATTGAGGTGCAGGATACGGCAACAGCTGTAGGATCCCCGCTTAAAAAAATTATAGAAGACAATTCAAAATAGGTTTAAACACCAAATTTCTATCGAAAATATTCACGGTGTTGTTATTTACATAATTACCGAGAAAATATTTAAATTTGGTATAAAATTGTTCATAATTTAGAGATAAATTTGAAAAAGGCATCTCAAAGTTAAAAATATTTCGACAAGATCTCCTTTTCTTCATTCCGGCTGACATATACAGATATTTACAGTGTGAGGAAGAACAGTGGTACAATAAGCAAACCGAACAAAATGCTCTATTCTTATGGTTCCAATTATAGTAATATTAGAAAGGTATGATGGATGTAATGTGCTGGTAGAGTCATCTGTTATTTTGTAATGTATTATGTATCAATTATTTATTTAGTTTATAGAACAGCCATTTACATATGCATATTAGAAGTGTTTCGCGTTCTCCATGTTCACGGGCTCCATTACATCGATACTCAATCCCTCTCTCAAACTTCCCCTCTCTCCTAAAATGTATCTCTCCTGTTTTATTAATTAGCATCTCCCGAACCAAATGCGATGCCGATTGAAACATTATATTGCTGATTTATTAGGATTGGTCGTATGCACAGCCCATTCACCATTCATTACTAATGAAATGAATTAACAAATACGTGGGTTACCTATAGCCCGTTATAAGACTATTAGTCATTTAATTTTAAACATGTTGACCCTTTTAACCTTGTATTAACCCCACAAAATACTTACTTATATTATTGTTGTTGTTTAGGTCATCAACCGAAAGGCTGGTTTCAACCTCTAGAGTCATTACTAATTAAAAAGAGGAGTGAGGTGGTTCACAATATTGCCTTCCTCACTCAGTATCAAAGTATGATTATCAGTATGCCAGGCCTTCCAAAAAACATCTACTTTCCACCCTGAAAATGACACCTTTACTTTATTCACCACACTGTAATGTAATTTTTAATGTATAATGAAATGAATGAAACGTAAATTTGAAATTGTAAATGAAAATAAATTGATTTTAATGAAACGATTGAAAATTGAAAGAAAAAAATTGACTACTTATTTTCTTATTTTAAAATTTTATTTAATTAAATCATACTTTCTTTTGTTTTCCTTGATTGAATTTCAACTATTTGGCTTCTGGAATTAATTTCTTTTAATATTTAATTTTCTTCTCATAAATCTTCTTAATATATATTTTATTATTGTTTATTATATTTATTTTTAAAATTTAAATTGTTTAATTTTAATTGTTTTAAGATTATTTTAAAAATTATTCCTTGAATCAACAACAATTGGTTACTTCAATTGAATCATCTATCAACGATATAATAAAACATAGACTGCTATTCTACAACACGGTCCGGCTGTGTAATGATGAAATTCATTACTCTCAGAGTAGATAACTCTGACTAGCGTCTTTTACACCTCTACCTCTTCTATTCTTAAATTCTTGACCATATGATAAGAAACAGAACTATTTTTTGTAACCCTGGACTAGCAGATCAAGTGCAAGTAATTTAAGACTCCACCTGCCTGTTATGGACAATTATTTATATTGTAAAATTATAATACTACAGTACATAATTTTAGTAATATTCTAGAAATGATTGAGGAAATATAGATTGTTTATTGTAAAATTTTGCAAATTCTATGAAGTGTTGAGTACTGAACATTGATAAATGGATTACGATGAATGGAATGTTTTGAATAGGAATTCTTGAAAATCGAAACTAGTAAAAACATCTATTTTTTATGATTTCTTCTACTATGTTACAGCGTAGAGAAGAAATTATTAGAAGGGTTTTGATTGTTTGGGAACTATCAGACCTCAGGTATAAAAACAGTTTGTGCCTTTGTAGTGAGTTAGTCGATACGTGAATTGTGAATGGTAAATATCGGGCCGTTTCAAAATAATTTCATTACGGGATCGGTTCTGAATTACTTAATACAGCATACGCGTACGGTTAGTTACAAGTAGTTGTGAACAGTTCAATCAGTTGTAATAAAAAACAATTAATTATTTATTAACACAATTAATTAACCTATTAACAAATGCAATTAGATTATATAAATAAAATCAATTACACGGTAAAATTAACTATAAATAGCTACAAACAACAAAAACATTAGATTTACCTGTCCGCAACCACTTGCTGCTATTCGTACGAAAACGCACGATTAACGTAATTCAAAACCAGCTCGGTAACGACACTATTTCAAACGGCCCGATTCACTTTCCATTCACAATTCGAGTAACAACTGACTGACTACAAAAGAACTAACTATTTTTATACCTGACGTCTGATAATTAATCTAGATCCTATCAAACATCTTATCCATTCTAGTAGATAATTAAAGAAGGAATAAAAATATAAATGAACATTTCTACTACCTTTGATTTCTGAGAATTCCCAATCAAAATATTCCGTTTATCTTAATCCATTATCCTTGTTCAATACACAATTTGTAATTATGAACAATTTATTCCCTAAGCTAATTTATTTCTAGAGTTTGAGAAGTAAAAAGGATATTACATTACCCATTGACGACGCTGTAGTTATAAACGTTTTGTACGCAGATGATGCTTGCAAATGTAATAAACCATAAGCCAAGATATCACACTATTGTAAGCCTAGGAATATAAAATGCGTTATTCAGTACCACAAATAGATATACGTCATAAGGTAAACGTAACTCGTATTAATTTATCACGGTTCATCTTAATACTTTAGTTAGTTTAGCATTAGTAAATGATGTTACGAGAACCTGACAATAATAAAATGCCTGTCCACACAGTGCACATAATTTGATGAAATGTTAATGAAATAAAAATCAAGAATTTAAAAAAACCATGATCAATAACATAGTTAATACAAGTTGGTATAGCTTATTAACATAAATATCCAGGTAGTTGTTGCACATAAGGCAATAATTGATTGTATTATGAAATATCAAATTTACCACCTCTATGCGAATGTTAAAAGGATTACAATAGGACTTCAATATAATTTTGAACTATTTGCATGATTTCCTGCGATTAGTTTCGGTTCAGTTCTGATTTAAGAGGGTGTAAATACATTATCTCTATATCATAATTACATTTTCAATAACTTATTCCAGAATACATGGAAGACAAACTAAACTAATTCTCTAGCTAACTTTAAGAAATATTACATTTTATACAAATTATACGTTAATTTTTATGTTATTATTATGTTTTATTTTTAATATGTCCAGAGGTCACCTAAAACAGATTAGTAATTCGCAAAAATAAAAGGTTAAATATCATGGTTTGCATTTTAAGGGAAGACTGTAAGATGGTTTTAACTGAAAATTTCGATTTTATAAGTTTTTCAATAGTTTAGGCCAATATTTACCAGAAAACATTAAATTACGTCAAAAATTAAGTTTCTATCAGGTTTACCCAGAAAAATTATCATGTCACCAAGAAAGAATATTTTTTCTTAATGTTATACTGCTTGTTTAAGTGCAAAGGGAATTTCAGTTTTTTAAAATATCTGCAACACTTTTTTTGTATTCTCAGCAGCTGGTACAGCTTTCTAACCAACTGTTGATGGATAATTTACTTCATTGTGTATTTTTGATTTTGATTATTGTACTTTTTTGTTTTTTTTTCTATTTCCCGTAAATTTAGATTTTTAACACTTAGGTATATTTTTCTCAGAAACCATTAAACCTACCTAAATGAAATTTCTACTGGTTATTCATCTTGCACATGCCCATATACCGATATTTTTATAACTTTCTTACGTGCTCCAAAAATGAGAAATATTCGAATATCATATTATTTTAATACACAAAAATGTGTATAAAGTATTTGGTATTTGATTTTAAAATTTGTTAAGGTTCAACAGGTTAAATTGGAAAAATGTGAGTAGCTAGAGAAATGGGACAACTATAAGTGTGTATAGTTTCATTTTCCTATCTTTTACCAATCCTACAAAAATGTACCTAAAAATAGAAAATTTAACATTGGCGGGTTACAAAGTACAGTCCTTTAAATCGAAGGCTAACGTGGAGAAGTCACACATGTACGAAACGAGAACAACTTAAACTGAAATTAAGACAATTGTTCTGGCTCTTAGGCAATAAGTTTCAACTTTCTCATAAAAATAAAGTTCTCTTATAAAAAATTAAAATCAAACCAATTTGAACTTACTTACGGGTTAGAGCTATGGAGGGGGGGGGTTACAGCTAATTCATCAAATAACGGGTGATTCAAAAAGAGCGCCGGTTTTTAAACGGCTGGTAAATTTTTGTTTATCGGTTGGCAACATTGTTAGACCTCATTTCTATTTCGGAGAACATTCCGATTGACGATTCAGTTGTAGTTTCTCTTGTTCGCAGTGTAGTACTCTCGCAGTCTGTGTCTAACCATGGAGAAGTTTACTATTGCACAACGAGTGTTATCGTCAAAACATTTTACCAGAGTGGAGAGAGTTATGCGGCTACTGTCAGGCGACTTCACGGTACTCTAGGACGTAATGAAGCACCGAATGAATCAACAGTTCGCAGGCTCATGAAAAAGTTTTTTGAGACGGGTTCAACAGTCGACCTTAAAAGTTGTGGACGTCGTCGTTCTGGCCGAACTGAGCAGAACGTTGCGTTGGTTCGTGACAGTGTGGCTGTTAGCCCAGCAAAATCAATACGTCGCCGTTCTCAACAATTGGGTTTACGATGTTCTTCTGTACGGAGAATTCTTCGGTACGATCTCCAATATCACCAGTATAAAATTCAGTTGACGCAACATTTGAAAGTGGCAGACCACCAGAAGAGACGACAGTTTGTTGACTGGGTATTGAGAAAACGGCAGGATGATGACACCTTTGCAAACAAAATTGACGCCTTGTGACTTTCATCTTTGGGGTCATCTGAAGTCATTGGTGTATGCCAATAAACCCCGAAACATCAATGACTTGAAGGAGGAAATTCGACGGGTTATCGGGCAAATGGAAGTCGAAACTTGTCGTGCAGTAATATCCAATTTCATGGACAGAGTTGATGCGTGCCAGCGCAGTAGAGGAGGACACATGCATGACATCATTTTTCATACATGAAATCGGAAGGTAAGATGAACTTGTTGATGTATTTATTTTCAGTTTTTCAATAAAATAAATCTCTTAATTTGATATATCAAAACCGGCGCTCTTTTTGAATCACCCTATATATGGACACACTGCAGCGCTTTTATTCAAAATTCCTGATACTGATCACTGGAACCCCATGATAACCAATGAAATATTGCACAACGATCTAAACCTATCCTTCATAAAACAAGAAATTTAACAACGTAGCGAGAAACATTTTAAAAAACCTAGAAGAACATAAAAATCCTTTCGCAATCAACCTCCTCGAAAACAGCAAAGATACTCACAGACTGAAACTTTTTAAAATATTGGACTTAACTCAGCGATTTCATTAACCATTTAATTTTTACTTTCTCTTGCCTATATGAATATATAGGAAGGAAAGTATTGTTTTCATGTCGATTTTTCGAAATCGAGTTTTCACCGGATCTATACGTTTTCAGACCCCCTGAACCCAAAAAACATGTTTTTAGCGATTGGTCTGTATGTGTGTGTGTGTGTGTGTGTGTGTGTGTGTGTGTGCGCGCGCGCGTGTGCGTGTGTGTGTGTGTGTGTGTGAACAGAATATCTCAAGAACGGAACATCGTACGAACTTGAAACTTGAAACTTAAGTTACATACCCTTACCGAACCCGACACGAACATTTTCATCAAAATCGGTCAACCGGAAGTAGTAGTTTATTCGTGTAATTTTTCACTTTTTTGCGATTTTCTAAAATACTGGTCCTACGATTTTTTTGAAAACCGCCTGATTTACTCAATTTTTTATTCTCTACAAGATAGGGTAGGCGCCATGTTTGCTGAAATTCTTGGTGAAAGTGTTTTTACGTAAAAATGTGTTTTTTAAGATTACGGCTTTAATATGTATTACAGCGCAAAAATTTATATAGTAAAAAATGTAGAGAATTTAAAATTCTACAACTTTTATTATAAACATTTTTTTGTATAACGCTTAGTTTAGCGGTAATTAGCGATTTTCTGTTTTTTCTCACGAAAACGTGTGAAAAATCGATTTTTTTAAGATTTCGGCCTTAGAATTCATTTTATGACAAAAGTGTTTCAAATTTATAGAAAATTAAAAGATCTACAACTTTTATTTAAAGCACTTTTCTCTACAGAGAGTAGTTTAGTGTGAAAGAGTGATTTCCCGTATTTTTAAGTCAAACTGAGGTTGATTTTCATTTTGCGTCTTTCATATATGATTAAAATTAGGTTATGTTTATTGAGGTTATTTTTTTGTTTTTTCTAATGTTTTATTACTGTTGTTATGTGTATTGTTAATTATTTTCATTGGCAAGACAAAGTCTTGTGAGTGTTTCACACCAGATTTTTCTACTTCTACTACTAATCATCACCGCATATTCGGCACCATTATCATCCTCAATTGTCATAGTCATCTTCAGCTTCAACTACTTCGTGTTCAAGATATTAATAAACACTTCAGAGTCAAGTTTAGTTTAGTCTTTTGTTCAGAGTATCGTCTTTTTTTTGAAACACACTACTAGCGTTTCATATTTTCATCCTAAGAACGTTATTATTCAGACTTTTATCACCTTTGCTTAAAGTGTATAGCCTAATTACATTAAAAAGACTGATTGGAAAAGAATTATACTTTGTTACAATAAAATAAATACTATAACATTAATAGTTTGCCTATACGAAACTAATGTTGTAGATATTATTTTAACGACTTACCAAAAAACAAGTCTGTTTTAATACTACTGTTTCTTTACTGTAAATAGAAAACTTTCAATAAAAAAGCGTTGGAAAAAATTACTTAAAATAGTTATTGGGTTTTTAATTTTAACTTTCTCCTGTCCTATTTATATGCCCTAAATGCATAGAAAAGTAAAGAAGTGTTTCCATGTCGATTTTTTGAAATCGAGTTTTCACCGGAAATGCACCTTTTCAGGCCCTCTGATCCTAAAATACATGTTTTTAGTAACTGGTGTGTGTGTGTGTGCGCGCGCGCGCGTGTGTATGTGTATGAGGAAATCAATAGAATATCTCAAAAATGGAATAAAATACGAAATTGAAATTTAAAACTTAAGTTAGGCACCACTAGTGGGCCCAACACGAATAATTTCATCAGAATCGGTCAACCTGAAATAGTAGCGATTTTCTCCAAAAAGACTCTTACGATTTTTGTAAAAATTGTCTCATTTTTATTACATTTTTTATATATATATAAATTTTGTTATATTATATATAACATTTGTTATATATATATAAGGTAAGATAAACGGCCGTATCTGCTGTTAATTGTGTACTGACGATTTTAAAGCTCTTCCTAAAAACTAACATATTTGTTATATATTTTATAATGACAAGCTTTTCTCTTTTTCTTTTCACGTTCTTTCCATCTCAGCTTTGCATATTATATTAATTTGAAAAAGCAATGAAATTGTAGAAAAATTAAACAATATTTAATTTTTTTTGGGTAGTTTATTAAAAAAATTAACTTATGAATAATACACAACTTGATATTAAGTTAATGAATTCTGTTTGAAAATTTTAACAGAGAGATTTGTATAAGTCGAAACTGAAACCACAATTGAAATACAAGTTCGTTCTATTTTTACTGTTATTTATTTTATATAAGTTAACCTTTTCTGGCATTTGTGTGTTTTTGTCGCACCAGGTCTGATGTCAAAAGTTTTAATCAACAGTTTTCCCTTGCAGTAAAACCGAGCCAAGTAATTTAACAGTTGCAACGGGTGACGGGTGGGTGATCCTGTCTGTGGAGTAAGAGAGAATGGGCAGGGGATGGATGGTTTTAGGGGAGGGGTGTATCATGGCAAATAGAAATAGGCACTGTGGGGTTACGTCGGTTGACAGAATGGGTAAAGAACTGGGGTGAGAGGTCAAGCAAATTACGGCTTTAATGAATCGTCGAATTTCCCCTTCATAAAAAAGAAACAAGGGCATTACAATTCGACATGATACCTCCGTAATGATCAATGTTAACTTAGTTTTGATGGAACTTTTTTATTTTTGTTTTCAAACTAAAACAAAATTACTACAGCCTACTTCCAATTTTAAGACTTGTTCAATTACACTGAAAATTTAAATAAAAATAGCAAACAGAAATACATAACATAAAGCAATACAAAACGAGACAATCCTTAAAAGCAACCTTCGAAATATCCACTGAAACTACAAATTAATTTTTTATTTAAACATTGCAAAATATCTTATCATAAAATTTTTAAATGTTTCATTCAAACTGAAAAGAAAAACTAAATACTGACAACAAACATTGTCTTATAGATTAGGAAAAATTTCTTAAAACACTATGTTTGGAGTGTAGCATTATACGGGAGTGAAACGTGGGTGATAAGGGCTGTAAAAGGAAGAGGATAGAAGCTTTCGAAATGTGATGCAAAAAACTCAAATTGTAATTTGATTGTAAAGCAATGTGTGTAAATTCTACAAAAAATATTGACACAAATTTCCATGCAATTTCTAAAAGAAATTCATCGTTTGGTCCTTAATTACGTACAATCCCCTTCCCAACGTTGTTAATTATTCTAAATGAAAGATATTTCACAGAAGTATTTTGAGAGATAACATATTATATGTCACCATTGGAGGAGGAGGAGGAGAAGGAGAAAGAAGGAGGTGTCACTGGAGTAGGTGTAAGAGAAGGAGAAGAAAAAAACACAATATTTTCTTGGGTTTATGCGTTTAGCTTACACCAATATCTACAAAAATCTCGCTTATGAAACATAAATTTTTTTTGCTCTCTATTTAGGAAATTCACAATCTGTTGGAAACAATCAGTGAATGTGATAACACAACTTTTGGAAAAAATTAACATGGTAAATAAACGTGAGTGGAGACACAGTCCAGTGAGAGAACTCCGACGTGAATAGATAGATAAGTGTAGCATTAAGTGCAGCATTTAGAACACTGTAGACTGATAGATAGTCAATATTATAGTACTAAGTTAACTGATGAGGTCCTGGCTCCATCGACGTTTTAGACGTCTTATTGGATTGTTTGGGAGAGTTTGCGTGGCCAGATTTGAGATCAATGGGTTATGGTGGTTCATGAGTTTCTTCCTAATTTTGTTTAGAGTTTTAAGAAAACGTCATTTATGTAGGATAAGTTTAGGTCTTAGTGTAGCGTTTTATTGGTTACATAATATGGGGTGTTAAATATCCTCCGTAAAAGCTTTGATTGGAAACGCTGAATTTTTGCTAATACCGATGGTTTTGCACAGCAATAAAACTGACTGGCATAGCTCCATATTGGTCGAAGGTAGGAGCTGTAAATTATTAATTTAGATATAATTTTTAACTACGTAAATTAAAAAATGTTCAGCTAAATAAGTATATTAACGTTTGCACTGAAATAAACACACACAAACGTAACGAGGTGTTCCCTGTTAAAATAATACTTAAAAAATGGTTTCCAGGAAATTACCGAAAGTGACCATGCAGTAAAAAATCCACATAAAATAAAATTTCTCTCTTGTGCGTACAAATAATAAAAATTTTAAAAATGCTGAGAGAAATTTCCTTTTTAATTTGGATTATTTTTGAATTTAAAATTTTTGAAAATGAAACCAATTACACAATTATATTTTTCCACTTGTGTTGTACTAAAAATGGAAAAATATCATGCATTGATGCTGAATTAGCAGGAACAAAAATAAAACTTTGCAGAATTGGGCGAGTTTAAATTGTATGACCCCCCCCCCCCACCGTTTAATACGGTTACTAGCACGGTCAGCAGAAGGACTCGACAATTTACGACTCACTAGCCCGCACCATATTTTTGCAGTCTAATCGACTTATCGCATACATTGTCAATATAGTTACCAAAATGATATACGGTAAGTATATTAAAAGAAAAATATATGGGATTTTTATTTAAAAGTTTTACTCCGAATCAAGATTGTTTTTATAAAGTTTGAAAAGTATTTGAGAGTCGTTACTTTTGCAACTTATTCAAAAAAGTTTCAAACAAAATTTCAATTACCAGTAATATTTTCAAGATAAATTAATTTTTCCGTTTAGTATTGTTTTACAATCTGTTAAGTAAATTAAAATAATCTGTTAAACTATTGTCGAAGCCCATATTATTTCACTGGAAGAATTTCTTCTTTATTCTGTCCATTTTTTTCAATTTTTGTCTTTCCGTAGAAACCCTTAGTTTAGTAATCAGTGGTAATTTTTAAAATTGTCATTTATACCAATTTTCCTTTGTCTCTTCGTCAGGTCGTCACACCAAGATTTCAGAAACTACAAGAGATAGCAACAAACGGTTTCCGTATTCTTAATCTACACAAAAATTAACAGGGGCTAAATTGGTTTTAAAGTTCCGGTTTTGTACAAAAGTGACCCGAAAAAGGAAGTTAAGAAAGTCGGAATTTGGAAACGAAAATAGTATTATTCGATTCTTCTTAAAGATTACATAAATAATTGGGTTTGAAGTTTCGGTTTTGAAGGGAAATCAAAAAATTGAAATCTTAATTCGTAAACAAAAACTGTGTCATTCGATTCCTTTTAAGACTAGATACAGAAATCATTGGGTTTGAAGTTCCGGTTTCGTCTGAAAGTGGAGACATCTAAGTCGAAATTTTAAAACAAAAATAGTATCATTCGATTTCTCTTGAAGCGTAGATGCAGAAATCGTTAATGGTTTTGCCATTTATCAAACGTAGCCTTTATAAAAATTACCAACAGCTATAAGACGCGTCGTCCACGAAAGGGATTTTTTCTACTTATTTTTTTAGTTAAATAATTTATTCAAATGCGTTTCATCGAATCAATAAAAATGCTGTTACGTACAGAGTAACGTATGCATCTTTTTACAAGACACTGGTGTTACTAAATAAAATTTTTCTTTAAGAAATAATATTAAATAGTAAAATTATGTCTAGTACGCAGATACCGCACCTTTTGGTGTACTTAAGCATCGGTGGGATATGACAAAACGATGGACGCCCCGTCTCCAAGATAACGTCCGACGGTTGTTTTTATTTCAAAAATGGTACATAAACATAAAAAGAGTTTTTTTATAAGTTTCTATGTGATGAGTTTTAGTAAATTTTTAAAATTTCGCATTTCTGAATAGTTAAATAGTAAAATTATGTCTAGTACGCAGATACAAACCCGTTTGTTGAACTTGCGCATCGGTGGGATATGACAACAAGATGAACGCCACATCGCCAAGATAATGCGCGGCGGTTGTTTTTATCTCAAAAATGGTACAGGAATAAAAAGAAGTTTTATAAAGGTTTCTAGTTGATAAGTTTTTAGAATATTTTTTAAATATCCTTTTCTGAATAGATAAATAGTAAAATTATGTTTAGTACGCAGATACTGCCCCTTTTGGTGTACTTGCACAATGTTGGGACATGACAAGAAGATGGAAGCCCCATCGCCAAGATAATGCCCGCCTGTTGGTTTTATCTTAAAAATGGTACAGACATATAAAATGAGTTTTTTATATAGGTTTCTAGGTTATAAAATTTTAATAAATTTTTAAAATTTCGCATTTTTGAATAATTAAATAGTAAAATTATGTCTTGTACGCAGATACCGCCCCGTTCGGTGTACTTGCCCATCGCTGGGACATCAAAACAAGATGAACGCCCCGTCGCCTAGATAACGCCCAGCGATTGTTTTTATCTTTAAAATGGTACAGAAATATAAAAAGAGGTTTTTTATAGGTTTCAAGGAGATGAGTTTTTAGTAAATCTTAAAAATATCGCATTACTGAATAAATAAATATTAAAATATGTCTAGTACAGAGGTACCGCCATTTTCGGTGTATTTGCGCATTGGTGGGATATGACAACAAGATGAACGCCCCATCGCCAAGGTAATACCCGACGGTTGTTTTAATCTTAAAAATGGTACAGATATATAAAATGAGGTTTTATACAGGTTTCTAGTTGATAACTTTTTAGTATATTTTTACAAATCGCATTTCTGAATAGTTAAATAGTAAAATTATGTTTAGTACGCAGATATTATATAGGTTTCTAGGTGATAAGTTTTTAGTAAATTTCATAAAATTTCGCATTTCCGAACAGCTTATAGGTAAAATTATGTCTAGTACGCAGATACCGCTCCTTTTGGTGTACTGGCGCATCAGTGGTACATGACAACAAGATAAACGCCCTGTCGCCAAAAGAACGCCCGGCGGTTGTTTTTATGTTAAAAATTGTACAGAAAAAGAAAAAGAGTTTTTATATAGGTTTCTAGGTGATGAGCTTTTAGTAAATTTCTAAAATTTCGCATTTCTGAATAGCTAAATAGTAAATTTATGTCTAGTACGCAAATACCGCCCCATTTGGTGTACTTGCGCATCGGTGGGACATGACAACATGTGAACGCCCCGTCGCTAAAATAACGCATGGCGGTTATTTTTATCTTAAAAATGGTACAGAAATATAAAAAAAAGCTTTTATATAGGTTTCTATTTGATGAGTTTTTAGTAAATTTTTATTTTATCGCATTTCTGTATAGCTAAATAGTAAATTTATGTCTAGTACGCAGGAACCGCCCTTTCGGAGTACTTGGGCATCGGTGGGTAATGACAACAAGATGGACTTCCTGTCGCCAAGACAACGCCCGGCGAATGTTTTTATTTTAAAAAAGGCACAGAAATATAAAAAGATGTTCTATATAGGTTTCTAGGTTATGTGTCTTTAGTAAATTTTTAAAATTTCGCATTTCTCAATAGTTAAATAGTAAAATTATGTCTAGTACGCAGGTACCGCCCTTTTCGGTGTACTTGCGCATCGGTAGGCCATGACAACAATATGGACTTTCTGTCGCCAAGATAACGCCCGGCGGTTTCTTTTAATCTTAAAAAATGTACAGAAACATAAAAAGAGTTTTTTTATAGGTTTCTAGGTGATGAGTTTTTAGTAAATTTTTAAGATTTCGCATTTCTGAACAGCTTAAACGTAAAATTATGTCTAGTACGCAGATACCGCCCCGTTTCGGTGTATTTCCCCATCGGTGGGACATGACAACAAGATGGTCGCCACGTCGCCAAGATAATGCCCGGCGGTTGTTTTTATCTTAAAAATGGTACAGGAATAAAAAATTGTTTTTATATAGGTTTCTAGTTGACGAGTTTATAGTAAATTTTTAAAATATTGAATTTCTGAATAGTTAAATAGTAAAATAAAGTCTAGTACGCAGGTATCGTTTTTTTCGATGTACTTTCGCATCGGTGGAAAATGAGAACAAGATGAACGCCTCGTCGCCAAGATAATGTCCGGCGATTGTTTTAATCTTAAAAGTGGTACAGAAATAAATAAATCGGTTTTATATAGGTTTCTAGGTGATGAACTTTAAGTAAATTTTTAAAATTTCGCATTTCTGAATAGCTAAATAGTAACAATATATTATCTAGTACGTAATTACCACCCCTTTTGTTGTACTTGCGCATCGGTGGGACATAACATCATGATCAACGCCCCGTCGCCAAGATAACTCCTGGCGTTTACTTCTATCTTAAAAATGGTACAGAAATATAAAAAAAGTTTATATATAGGTTTCTTTTTGATGAGTTTTTAGTAAATTTTTAAAATATCTTATTTCTGAATAGTAAACAGTACATTTTCGTCTAGTACGCAGGTACCGCTCCTTTTGTTGCACTTGCGCATCGGTGGGACATGACATCAAGATGAACGCCCCGCCGACAAGATAGTGCCTGATGGTTTTTTATCTTAAAAATGGTAGAGGAATATAAAAACTCTTTTTACATAGGTTTCTAGGTGATGAGTTTTTAGTAAATTTTTAAAGTATCGCATTTCTGAATAGTTAAATAGTGAAATATGGTCTAGTACGCAGGTACCGCCCGTTTCGGTGTATTTGCGCATCGGTGGGACATGACAACAAGATGAACACCTCGTCGCCAAGATAATGCCCGTCGGTTGTTTTAATCTTAAAAATGGTACAGGAATATAAAATGTGTTTTATATAGGTTTCTACTTGATGAGTTTTTTGTAAATTTTTAAAATATCGCATTTCTGAATAGTTAAATCATAAAATTATGCCTAGTACGTAGGTACCGCCCGTTTCGGTACACTTGTGCATCGGTGGGACATGACAACAAGATGAACGCCCCGTCGCCAAGATAATAACCGTCGGTTGTTTTAATATTAAAAATGGTACCGGATAAAAAAATTATTTTTATATAGGTTTCTATTTGATGAGTTTTTGGTAAATTTTTAAAATATCGCATTTCTGAATAGTTAAATCATAAAATTATGTCTAGTACGCAGGTACCGTCCTTTTTGTTGTACTTGTGCATCGTTGGGACATGACAACAAGATGAACGTCCCGTCGCCAAGATAATGCCCGGCGGTTGTTTAAATCTTAAAAAAGGCACAGGAATATAAAAAGTGTTTATATATATAGGTTTCTAGGTTATGAGTTTTTAGTAATTTTTTTAAATATCGCATTTCTGAATAGTTAAATAGTAAAATTTTGTCTAGTACGCAGGTACCGCTCTTTTTGATGTACTTGCGCATCCGTGGTACATGACAACAAGATGAACGCTCCGTCGCCAAGATAATGCCCGTCTGTTTTTTTCTATCTTAAAAATGGTACAGAAATATAAAAAGAGTTTTTATATAGGTTTCTAGGTGATGAGTTTTTAGCATTAGTTTTTAAAATTTCGCATTTCTGATTGGTTAAATGATTGATAGTTAGCGTGCTACCCTGCAAACCGGAGGTTCCAGGTTCGATTCTCAGCCAGTGTCTGGAAAAATTATTACAAGTTCAAAGGTAAGAGTTATTTTAATGTTATAACTATTCACCGAGAAACAAATTGTTAAACGCCCAAGGAAAACACACACAGACTTACGTTAATATGCGTGTTATGTATTATACATAAATAATATTACTATTAAAAATAACTGGTCATTATAGACAGGTGGAGTGTCAAATTATTTACACTCAATCTGTTCGTTGCAGGGCTAAAATAAATAGTTCTGTTTCTTATCAAATGGTCAGCCAATTAAATGACTGAATCATTTAAGAACAGAAGAGGTAGAGGTGTAAAAGACACTAATCAGAGTTATCTTCTTTGAAAGTAATGGATTTCATTATACAGCCAGACCTTGTTGGGAATGAAGTGAAAGTGTCATTTGCAGAGTGGAAAATATGTGCTTTTCAGAGAGCCCGGCATGCTGATAAGTGTACTTTTCCATTCGGTGAGGAAGGCAATGGTAAACCACCTCACTCCTCGTTTTACTTAGTAAAACCTCAACAGGTTCAAACCAGCCTTTCGGTTGATGACCTAAACAACACATTAAAAATAAGTTATTGGTAAACCATAAAATGGCAGAAATCTATGAAACCTTATTTATCATTTTTCACACTGAATAATTATGTATTTGTAAACGCTACACAGGAAGTTTTTCTAATCGTGAAAACCTAGATCAAAATAAGTATAAAATCAAAAAAAATTACTCTATATTTTATTTCAAGCTTGTTACGAATATTTTTTGCCGATCTATTAATAGATTGTTTAAATAACAAACAATTATTACCTGAAATGTTTCACGTAGCCCACAATCAAATGATAATTGCTATAACTTCTAACAATTATAACTTGTGCAAATGATTTATAATCTATGGCAATTAGCACGTATAGCTCCAAAGATCACTTAAATAGTTTAGCTAAACGTTTCTCGTAAATTGTCGATTGTTCAAATCTTCAATTGAAATTTATAATATAAAAAATTTTGTTTTGTAGGCAATGCAGACAACTTTCTTCAAAAAATTTGGGAATTGAACCCCGGCATAAAAACCATTGACGCTGACCACGATACCAATGGACCAATCGAAATTATAATTAAGAATTAATTTTATTGTTTAATTAAATTTTAGATTAATTTAAATATTTTTTGTAACAATTTAAATTAATGTACTACTTTTCAAGTACAATATATTTTCTCTCAACGCCTCACGTGCATTTAAGAGAGGATTTTACCTTAAAAAATTGTTTCAATGATGAAAATTAGTGAAAAACTTTTTGTATACCTAAAATTTCAGCTATTCATTTTTATTAGGTAAATATTTTTGTTCCTAAATTAAAGTTATTTTAACAAATTACCCCTCATCCCTTTTAAATAAAAGTGGAGGTTGAAAAATCGCGATTATTTTCGTAAATCATAACGTGGGTGTATTTTGGGCATTTTAAAAGAAATGTGTCAAATTTAATGAAATATCTTATTCTAGAGAACTTTGTGCCATTATAGGATTTTTTCTCTTATATTCAATTTACCTAAAAATAATTCTCTAACATTAGCAAAACTTTTGATCAAAATAAAAAGAAAATAATTTTTTAAAACAGTTTAAACACAGAAAGAACCCTTTTCGCATACAAGAGGCCCTAATGAAAAAAATTCTTATTAATTTAAAATAAATCTTGGAAATCAATTGGTAGTTCCATAAGTAGTGATTTATGAAAAAAATTGGTAATATAGGTACCTCAATTAAACGAGTGATAGAAGTTAAATATCCAAGATTTTCTCTAAAATTGATTTTGCTATGACATTGGGTTCATTTCTATTTATTTATTGGTGTACAACAATAAATTGTTATTAAAAAAATACCCACTAGGTTGGTATTAGTGGTAAAGTCGTTAACGCGAATCAGCTGTTATACGTCTGATTTATGGAAACGAAGGTTCCGCGGTTCAAATCCTAGTAAAGATAGGTATTTTACAGGTAGGTGTACCTTTACAGGTTTGGATACCAGACAGAGGTTACTGGTGTATTTTGAAGAAAGTCTGTACAAGATTACATCTCATTTACACATAATAAGCCTACTGGGTCATGGGGTTGCTTATTATATTCTAAATTGAACAGATTTTGCAACGTACACACATGAAAAAATATTAAAATAAAAAAATATTATAAAAAAAACAAAATATATAATAACCTAAAAAATATAAACATAAAAAAATATATTATATATAATTATATTTATGTATTTTATTTATATATATATTTTATAAATATATATAAAAATATAGAAATATTTAAAAATATATATAAATATACCGGGTGATTCAAAACTACACGGCAATCTCTTGGGATCTCATTCTATAGCTAAAAATAAGAAAAAAAGTTCATATAAACATATGCCTGAAAACGCTTAGTTAGCGAGTTACGGCTAGCGAAAAATTTCACCTAGAACTCTGTACCCTCGGTGAAGTAAGGCCGTATAAAAATGTTAAACGTAGTTACAAAGATGCAAATAGTATTGTTTCTTATGTTTTTTAATCTGAAAAATTGAATAAAATTGGTTCCAGAGCTGTAAATGCAATACTTTCAGAGATATCTTACATAAAACACAAGAATTGGTGCAAAGAAATAACAAATATTCTTGTGTTTAACGTAAGATTACTTCCATAAATGGTAAATAAAGGTGTATTTTTTCTTAAATAAATTTGTAAAAAATTTAATTCTGAAAAGATTCATGTAAATTACTCAGGAAAAAATCAATAATAGATATTGAAATTTCGCTTTATTTAAAATTAAAACAGACGAATATTTATCAATATGTAGGTAATAGCTGATCAATCAGCTGTTACTCCCAACCTACATAATAATAGTTAATATTTTATGCAGTTAAAAATGTGCGTCTGTTTTGATTTTAAATAAAGCGAAATTTCAATATCTATCATTGATTTTTTCCTGAGTAATTCACATGAATCTTTTCAGAATTAAATTTTTACAAATTTATTTAAGAAAAAATACACCTTTATTTACCATTTATGGAAGTAATCTTACGTTAAACACAAGAATATTTGTTATTTCTTTGCACCAATTCTTGTGTTTTATGTAAGATATCTCTGAAAGTATTGCATTTACAGCTCTTGAACCAATTTTATTCAATTTTTCAGATTAAAAAACATAAGAAACAATAGTATTTGTATCTTTGTAACTACGTTTAACATTTTTATACTGCCTTGCTTCACCGAGGGTACAGAGTTCTAGGTGAAATTTTTCGCTAGCCGTAACTCGCTAGCTAAGCGTTTTCAGGCATATGTTTATATGAACTTTTTTTATTATTTTTAGCTATAGAATGAGATCCTAAGAGATTGCCGTGTAGTTTTGAATCACCCTGTATATAAATATATATATGTACATTTTATTTTATTTTTTATTTATAGTATATATTATATTAATATATTATATTTATATTTATAAAATATAAATATAATATAATAACGAGGGGTTAAAAAATATTTATAATAAAAACACTAAATTAAATAAACTAATATAGGCCTACTATTTTCTTCACAATTATTGGTTTTACAAACAACGATTATTTGTAAACGGATAATTTTTGTCAGGCGTTCTTCCCTCTTAAATACTTCCCTCCTATGCAACAGATTAATAAAATTAATGATACTAAAACAAAATTTTTAAGTCGATTAAATTATGCATTTTTAAAAAATATGTTCACGTTGTATTAATTTTATTTAAAGAAGATTTTTTATAAAAGTTATTGCATTTAACCGTGTAGATAGATTAACACTAAATATTAAGTAGTACAATTTTTCATGTAAATTAATATTAAAACAGTTTATTTTTTAAAAAAGATTTCTCTGTTTTACGTGTTAGGCTCCTTTTGTATTTCCTTAACTTGCAGCTGATTCATTTAAGTAAAAGGTTGTTTGAGTCTTTCGTCCGATAGAAGATTCGGTGAAATTCCCGGACTACGGTGTAAAAGTTTAGTTAGTCTTCAAACCGAAGGAGGAGGAGTTTTAAGAGTCTTGTTGAAGGAAGGTAAAGAAGAAGAAGAAGAAGAAGAGAAGAGTTTGTAAACGTCTAACTTCCAACACGTTCATTTCTTGGATCTCCCATACTCCCCCCACCCGTCTCATTTCAAACTCCTCCCTCAACCCTCGTTTTATCTTGGTAACGTGTCTATGGGTTGTCACGTCTTTAAAACCTTCAACACTCTCACATCAGGGAAGAGTCGCATTACCTTCTTCCTGTCTTGAATTTCGAAGGTCGACCTTCTCATCCCTCTTTCTATCTTTACAATCAGTTAAGCACAGAACTTAACTTCCAACTTTATACCCACTCTAAACAGCTTTTCTTTATACGATTAAAGTGTCGTAAATAACTCGATATAACGACATAATTAACTTTGTAAATAATATTATAAAATTTTATCACTAGAGTTATTTTTTACGTACGTAACATAAATATTTTAACCGTGCGTTTCCAATCAAATACAATAACATATCAGTAAGTACCCTATTAAATACCTAAATATTTGGTTGATAATGAAATAAAAGAACAACAATGAAAAGGCCACCTCCGTAGCGTAGAGGTTACTGCTTTAGTTTATCACGTGGAGGTCCCGGATTAGATTCCCAGTTAAGGTCTGGAAATTTTTACAAGTCAACCCCCACAGTTAGTCACATAATCCACCGTAATAAAATAAAAATAAAAATAAAAAATTATGGCGTGGATATAATAATTTAATTTATTCAAATTAAAGGTATCATAAGTTATAGAATAATTTAAAAATGGAGAATAACACCTACAAAATTAATTCAATTTGACTGAAAATAGTTATTTTGTTCGTCTACTGGTGAGGCATCACCGTGAGTCAGTTGTTTAGTAGCTGAATTTTGAAGACGTAGATTAAGTGGTTAAAATCCTAGTAAAGGTATTGGCGTATAGAAATTTTGTTCGTGGGTGTCAGTTTTGATATAATGTACCTACTAATATCTCTATTACCTCAAAATGCTTAAACAATTAAACCCCTTCGTTTATTAAAATGGAATTTCAGCTTATAATTTCCACCTAGTATTTTTTCTCGCATAGAGCCAATTTTAGACCACGTGAGGTGACTTTAAATGTTTCTGGCAGCTCACATTCTCAGCATTTGCTCGTTGTAGGCTTTCCTCCTTTCTTCTCTACCCGATTTTCCGTTTTTACTGTTCATGGAAGTCTTAAAAATTAGTAGTCTACATCTGGTTCGAATCATTAAGATTTCTCGGTTTATTCCGGTTTCCTCAATATCCTTTCTGATTACTTTAAGCCATTTATCCATTTATTTATTACCCATTAATTTATTTACAGTAATTATTGATTGTCTAAAAATAAAAATAATATTGTAAAAGTATTAATTCAAGCTATTTGTGGAACCACTGACACGACCAATGGGTTACAGAGCTAGAATAGAGACAGTAGTGAAGTTCTACAAGGTAATGGCAGCCCCAGTCCTTCTTAATAGAAGTGAGTCATGGTCACGAAACGCCAAGAAAGTAAGATCCAAGCAGCTGAAATGAGTTTTTTAAGAAGGGTGAAGGGCTGCTCGAGGCTGGATCTAATACACAACGGGGAAATTAGATCTGAGTTGGGTGTATTTAGCTTGAATGAAAAAGTGGAGGAGTACCATAATCAATGGAGGCAACAATTGGAACGGATGCCAGAGGAGAGATTACCCTTAAAAGTGACGGAATATGTTCCAGTTGGAAGTAGGGAGATGGGAAGATCATGAAGAAGATGGCAGTGTGGAGATCTAAAGGTTGGCATATCACGTTTTTGTGTAGAAGTGCAGGATGGTTTGTGAGTTCGGAACAGGCTTATGCCTAATCCTTGATAGTAAGAAGAAAAAGATTAATTGTGTAAATAAATATTGTAATAAGAGTAAGGAAGTCTTTATTATTATTATTATTATTATTATTATTATGCCCAGATCCCGATTTCATTCTGTTAGTTGCAGAGCTAAAATAAATAGTACTGGTTTTTATCACATGGTCAGCCAATTGAATGACTGAATCATTTAAGAACAGAAGAGGCAGAGGTGTAAAGTACACTAATCAGAGTTATCTCCTCAGAAAGTAATGAATTTCATTACACAGCCAGACCCTGTGATGAATGAAGTGAAAGAGTTATTTGCAGAGTGGTAAATACGTGATTTTCAGAGGGTCCGGCATGCTGATAAGCGTACTTTTCCACTCAGTGAGGAAGGCATGGTAAACCACCTCACTCCTCGTTTTACTTAGTAAAACCTCTACAGGTTCGAACCAGTTTTTTGGCTGATGACCTAAACAAAAACAACCCAGATCCCGAATAGAGCTAGGCTTAGGTATTACAATATTATCAGTTAACTATGAATAAAATAAGCACTTCACTTTAGATGTAGGGGTTTAGAACAACCGGATATTTTCCATGCGACAAAAATTCGGATAGAGCTTTAAAATCAGACGTTCCGGACGAAATGTGGGCGTTTGATAAAACTATTATAATTCATTTTATTCATGCTCGAAAACCTTAGTTAATATTTGATTTACGTAACAATCTTGTTGACCTAGTTAATAAAAAATAACTTTTGTAGTACCTAGAATATCTACTTCAGTAACCAATTCTACCCACACAAATTAAACTACCAAAAATATACTGTAATATAAAAATTGCTGGAACGTAAAAATCACTTCAAGATGTTTACTTTAGCAATCGTATAAGTAGGTATAGAATGATTCTAGGAATGGTTCAGAAGGTTTCATGCTTGTAACGTAGATTGTAGGCGTACGTAAAATTAAATAGGCCTGCATCGCTACAATATGATACTCTCTTTGAAAGAAAGATATTTTTAACTTTAATTCCTTATTTAGAACTTTACAAAATGAGTGCAAAACGACTAAATTTTTGAACTTACAATGAACTAAATATAAAGAAGTTCTTTACATAAGTTAAACTCAGTAAGCATGTTACATCTTATTTTATTATAATTAAAATTTTAAATTTTCATTTTTAGGACTGACGGCTTTTCATATTATTATGAAAATATGAAAAAATGGTAATCGGCTATTGTAGTGTGTTTTATATAATGGGTTTGGTTCTTTACCTGGCGCCGATTCTATTTATAAACATCTCTTCATTCACTGATTTTCTAGTGCTTGATGATGGGTCTCATTCTTTTGTACATTTTTCTGTTGATTTCTGGATGGTGTTATAAAGGTATACTTGGAAAGTAAGTTCCGTTTGCTAATAAACCAAAAAACAAGTACAGATATAGCAAAGCAATTTATTTCAAAATTCTTTGCTGAAGTCGGATCAAGTGGCCAGGCGGCGGGTTTTTGGTTGGTAGGCGGTTGCGGCCTCCTTGGGGCTGAACGAGGACGCCTCAATTGAGTCCAGCACTACTTCCCCTATCATGAGGGGTGAACATGAGTTTTTCTCGCCACCTCGGGTAAAACAAAATTTAAAAAATATTCAAAAAATCTACAAACCTCACACTATTTTTCGATACAGCTCCCGTAATTTTGCAGGCATTTGTCAAAACGTGAAACACGTTTTTGTATATCTTCTTCGTAGAATGTTGCCAATCATGTGATAACATGTTCTTTTAGCTCTTCATCGTTGTTGAAGCGTTGACCACCAAGGTAAGACTTCAGATGTAGAAAGAAATGAAAGTCGCTAGGAGCGAGATCGGGGCTGTACGGAGGATGGCTAAAAACGTCCCTACCAAAGCTCTGTAGGAGGTTTTTTGTCACGTTCGCAGTACGTGGTAGGGCGTTGCCGTGAATAAAAACTACACCTTACGAGAACATTCCTCGACGCTTGTTCTATATTGCGCAGCCCAGTTTCTAAAGCGTCTTGCAATAAACATCAGTATTGATTTGTTTCATTTTGCGGTAAAAAATCAATCAATAAAATTCCGTGTCTGTCTCAAAACACTATGGTGATGACTTTTCGACATATCAAGATTTGCTTGGGTTTAACCTTCGCTGGGGACGACGTGGTGCCTCCATTCCATCGACGCCGTTTACTTTCAGGGGTGTCATAAGCAATTTAAGTTTCATCTCCCATGACTATCTGAGATTAAAATTTCTCGCCATCTTTGTGATAACGTGTCAGAAAATTGAGTGCGCTGCCCATCCCACAAGCGGCAGGATTTCCGATTACCACCGCCATTATAAACTAGCAGTACGAGGTGCACACAACACACAGCCATCTTAGACTGGCGTCATTTAGTTTTTTTTGAACCAGAGTGACTACCGCGCATTCACGGAACTGCGATTGAAGCGCTAGCGCGGAGATAAATTGAAAAGGAACTTACCTTCCGAATATGCCTCGTATATTGCTAATATTTTCTAGTACCGTTTTTATGTTTGTTTGTCTACAATAATCTACTCCGGTTTTTATAAAAAAGCATCCGCGTCTCCAATGATCAGTATTACGCGAGGCATCGTTAAATACGTAAATGCCGGTCGAACCGTTTGAATACTGTCAATTGTTTTAAATAAAGTGAGTTATTGAAAACCAGTTTGTACATAATAACATGCGCGTATTGGAAAACAGGTCTGCGTGTATCATTTAGCAATTAATTAAATGAAAATTACAATATTTATTACTTAAAATGTTTTAAATTTCAAACATGTCGTCATTATAAACCAGTTAATATCGATAACAGTCCTCTTTGCCCATGACGGGCAGGTGGAGTGTTAACATTAATTGCACTCGATCTGTTGGTTCCAGGGCTACAAAAATAGTTCTGTTTCTTATCAGATAGCCACCCAATTATATGACTGAACTATTTAAGAACAGAAGAGGTAGAAGTGTAAAAGACACTAGTCAGAGTTATCTCCTGTGAGAGTAATAAATTTCACTATACAACCAGATCCTGTGGTGAATGAAGTGAAGGTGTCATTTGCAGGATGGAAAGAAGGTGCTTTTCGAAGAGTCTGGCATACTGATAAGCATACTCTTTCAACTCAGTGAGGAAAAAAATAGTAAACCACCTCACTCCTCATTTTTACTTAATAAAACCTCTAGAGGTTCAAACCAGCCTTTCGGCTGTTGACCTAAACAACAACATTCCTCTACATATGTCATGTGAACATTTAATTGTTTAGTTTTTAAAATGTAATAAATTTTATAAATTGTGTTACTATATATGCAGCCCATAGAATAATTCTCAGTTATACATAACTGTTTATGAGTACTAATAGAATTTCAGATAGTAATTTGTTGTTGAAGAGAATCACGTGACACCACGATAATGCAAATGTAAATGTTTCAATTTCTATTAACGTTACAAACTCGATTTCAAACACTCACAATAATTCAGGAAAGTGCACACTGTATTCAGTTTATCGTAGTGAAGCAATACAGGAAGTGTTCCAGGATACAATAGATTGTTCTAGCAATTAGCTACGGTTCTACCTCTGGTTAACCCTTCATAGAAATCTCTATTGTCTGAAAGTTCACAACAATCTGTTGTCGTTGTTGTCTTAGTTCTCTCTCGCATACAACGCACTGCTTACTCTGAATAAAGTTTATCTACAAATTTGATACAGTGACTAGACAAACTAGTCTATGATACGATTTGTTAAACGAAATCTTGATACAGGGTACTTACAAATTTTAAACTGGAACATCTTCATTCATCAATTAAAATAAACCTGTAACCTACAGATGAATTACCAACTGTTCTCACCCTGTTATAAAAAAAATATTATAACGTATTTCTTTCTCTTGCCCTACATGGATATTTAGGTAACAGTGGCAGCTCGTCGTGTCTTAAAAAAAGGTGAAGAATTGCACAAAATAGAGAAAACTAGTTTACTAATAAATATCCACTAGATACTCGAGAGTTAAGCAATGTAACGTACACACATACAAAGCAACTGTGTGGCGTCGTAAATATAAAACAACTACCGTATACGTAAATAGAATATACAGGTGAAGTAGGCTGGTTGACCCGCTGCAAACTCTTCACTATTCAGGGACGGGTGGGGAGATCTAGGCATGCATATTTGCCGCTTACTATCCGTTGTCATGGCAACTGGAGCTAGGACCACCCGTCAAAGTGTGTTCTCCCACCAGTGATACTTGACTGCGACACGACCCGACGTCTCATACGAGTCCTAGACTGTATATTTATATGTTCGCTCTCCCATCAGTACGACCTCAACGCAACCTCGATCAAACTGGTTGCATTCGACTCAGTTTGTCCAACACCTCATCGACCAGTCGCATAATCATGGCAGACGAAACAGCCGAATTAGCCTTTGTGCTGGAAGTTGAAAAGCAATTGCTCCTCAGGAGACAAACTACTCCTGTAGTTTGTGTCTTTTTTATAATTCTAGGATAACACGCTCAAGTAATAGTTGGAAACTTTCCTTTGACATTTAATAAAAAGACTTAAATTTGTTTTCATCACAAGAGAGTTCCTGGGCATACACATACACCCCTCTATTACAATTATTACTTATATACGGTGCTACCCAACAGCTGCGTTTTTTCTGTTTTCTTCTTAGATAGTAATAAGCAACGAATACATCTTCTTCATCATTTGAAATTTTCAAACTGCAAGTGGATTCAAAGAAAAGCTTAAACAGTTGCGTCGACGTCGTGTCTCCTCGAAGTGCAAACATGCACGACGCGACTCGTTTTTTGGTCGATTTGAGGTCTCGTCATTTTAATTACGTCGACGTCGTGATTCACCGGCGTGAGAGCGGCCTAACTCTTTTTTTTTGAAATTTATTACGCATATTAAGGCCATTACAAGGAATATTAAAAACATTAGAAAGCGCTCTAACTAGATTCAATAATTTTATGTACTTTATTAAACCAATCCTTCATTTATTGTAAAACAAAAAATAATTATAATTATGGTTTACTGATCACAAAGATAAAGTAAATACTTTTAAAACCAAGAATATTGTGAAATATTAATGTTTATTCAATAAACTAGACAAGTGTAAACTACATTTTATTCCATCTGATTTATTCTGAAGAAGTAAGCAATTTGATTTCCATATTAAACTGTATTCAATTTTCTTTAATCCATTCAACGTCTTAAGTTTTATAAATATACTCGTACTTCAACTTCAATCCATTTTTGAATTATTTTATGATTTTCCTTTAAAAATTGCAATCTTTGTAGGTAGGTACATATACCAATCCTTTAAGAACTGAAGTATATATGTATTTATGTAAACATGAAATCTCTGACCTTTATATATTTATTTATTTTATTAGGTTATATATTAAATATTGATTTTTCCTTTGCATAAGCTGCAATATAAATTTTAAATCTATTTAAAATTTATTTCAAAACTTTTTATCTTCTTGGTAATCGTGAAAGAAAATCTAACCAAGGTAAACATTAAATGCAAATAATTTGTTTACAAAGAAATTGAAATTGAATGGAAGAAAATTGGATGAATTAGGAAAAGATTATAGATTTTTTTATGAGAATTAAATATCGAATTTATGTTTGTTCGAACTGATAGCTTTACGAATTCAATTTAATTGGCTTACAAATAACTCATCCACCCTGTGACTTATTTTTCTCTCCTATTGAAAAAGGGCCTGCTAAGAAAAAGGGTTTTAGACATCGACTAGTCGAAAAAGAAACGATACTGGAATACAAGATTGAACGAGAGCTTTCATTCCAGTTTGAAATATTCTAAAGGTAACTAAAGTACATAACTAAAAGAAATTGGTTTCGATTGAGAATTCTGGTTGGTTAAATACTCCCTCATTTAAACTTATGAACAGGCCAGTTTAAGTTTTGTCCGTTGCTTTTTTAATTGGATGGTGGGGTACCTAAGGAAAGACAACAGGTCGAATATATTGCTTGCTTATTTTTCTGAATTATATTTTGCTGACAATTATCCATATTATATTTACAATTTTCATGCTCTATCTGCTTTTTTATAAAATATGTGGTTTTATTTTTTTCCTTTTCTTGGCGCAATCTAATTAAGTTTGCTTCTTCATTAGTGTTCGTCCTTTATGTATATATTTATAAACCGGGTATCCCACGAAGAGATTGCTATTTTTCAATTAATATGCCGGACTTATCGCACACCCTACAGACTGGAAACTTTACAGTTATAATAAACAGATATGTAAAAAGTACCCTCGAGTTCCATTTGCTTATGATTAATCAAAACAAAACGGCGGATAGTTATTTTATTTGCATAACCATTTAAAATTGGTGATTTGTTACAATGTTACTTAAGTAATAAAATGAAGAAAATATGAAAGTCATAAATTATTAATGAACACAAAAATTGTGTTTAGGAAACAAATTATTTGTTTCCTTTATTCGAACTGATGTTCATCAATAGCTATGCATTGGTAGCAACGAAACAAGAAATGAGTCATAAGCGTTTTTTGAAAAATTGCCGAGGTATCAACAGCAGTTTCTCTTTTATCAGCCTCATTAATTCATCGTCTGTTGCAATGGTGTGAGTATATATATTTTTTCCTTTAAAAAGCCTCATAGGAAAAATCGCGAACAGACAAGTCTGGCAATCTTGGAGGCCGATCCATGAGGTCGCTGCTACTACCTATCCAAAGGTTAGGAAGATTTTGGTTTAAAACCGCTTTGAACACATTAGCATAACGTGGAGGAGCCCATCATGCTGGAAAATAACGTCCTGTATCTCCTCCCGAGAAAGATGAGGAACTACGTGATTAGTTAAAATTGATGCGTATCTATCTCTAGTCATTGTCTGATGGGATTATTATTTGATATTATTTTCTTATTCCGACATTTTGTTTTGATTAATCATAAGCAAATGAAACTCGAGAGTACTTTATTTGCATATTATTTATTTATTATAACTGTATAATTTCCAGTCTGTAGAGTGTGCAATACGTCCGGCATATTAATTCAAAAATAGCAACCTCTTCGTGGGACACCCGGTATATATAAATGTATACATATACCGGGTGAGCATAAAGTCTTGCCCTGATTATAAAAATTTATTGCAGAATAACTGTTTGACATAATAATTTAAATTTGATGCTGTTACATAGGTTGTTGTTAGTAGATTTTGTGACCAATAGATGGCGCTAGTGCTCCTCAACAATGACATGGTCTGTTAGTTCACGTTAGTTGCTGGCGAAATGGCGTTGAAGCAGGAGAAAGCACAATGTGTGCTTTGGTTTCACGAAACGAAATCGCCCATCAGTGTTCAGCGTAATTTTCGGGCTTTTTATGGACGCAGGCCTCCTGATGTTAAATCAATAAAGCGATGGTATGAAAGGTTTAAAGAAACAGGCAGCGTTGAAGATCTTCCTAGAAGTGGCAGGCCTAGCGTGAGTGAAGCAACTGTTGATCTTGTTCGGGAATCGTTTCAACGGAGTCCGTCTAAATCAACTCGTCAAGCATCACGTGAACTTCAAATACCGCAAGCAAGTGTGGTGAAAATTCTTCATAAAAGGCTTAGGTTGCATGCTTATACAGTGCAAATCGTGCAGGCCTTGCAACCGAATGATTTGCTGAGACGTGCAGAATTCGCAACTGAGATTCTCAACAGGATTGACGGCGCTAACGATTACTTAAATCGCATATGCTTTACCGATGAATCCACCTTTCATGTCAGTGGAATGGTAAATAGGCATAATGTCCGTATATGGGGATCAGAGAATCCACATGCTACTGTACAGTTACAGCGAGACAGCAAAAATGTGAATATTTGGTGCATGTATCATGCATAATAAGGTTTTCGGGCCGTTTTTCTTCACGGAAAACACCATTAACGCTAACATTTACTTAGATGTTTTGCAACAGTTCATTGCACCACAGTTAGAAGAATATCAATCATGGATAATTTTCCAGCAAGATGGGGCACCGCCCGACTGGGCTTTGATAGTGCGTAATTTCCTGGATGAAACATTTCCGGATCGGTGGATTGGAAGGGATGGTCCAACACCCTGGCCACCCCGCTCTCCAGACATTACTCCCCTTGACTTTTTTTTCTGGGGCTATATCAAGGATAGAGTCTTCGCCACACCAGTTGCTGACGTTGACGAACTGAAGGCTAGGATACAACCTGCTGTAGGTACTGTGACAGAACACATGTTACAAAACACCTGGCGGGAACTGGAATACCGCTTCGACATTCTCCGAGCTACCAAGGGGGCACACGTTGAAGTTTACTAATGTAAGTAATCTTAAAAAAAACTATTAACACTAACCTATGTAACAGCATCAAATTTAAATTATTATGTCAAACAGTTATTCTGCAATATTTTTATATAATCAGGGCAAGACTTTACGCTCACCCGGTATATCAATCGCTCATTTATTTATATAACTGGCAATTTAAAAATTTAATAGAAAGTAAAATGTACTATTCAGTAAAATTGATTAAACCTGAAAAAAAATTTATATTTGGAATTTACTGCTTAAATGTTTATACACGAATACGCAATTATAGTGCCCGACCTCGAAAGGAGTCCGTTCTATTTAAAGAGTTCTATTTCAAAAACGACTGAACGGAATCAATTAATGCTACAGCCAATTAAAGCTTATTATTTAAAAAAATCATTTACCGGTGGGTGTCTGTTACAATGTTTAATAAATTAATATTATTCAAATAAATATTTGATAAACACTTATGGTAATGAAACCTAATATTTTTAGTATACTGTTCGCCAATTACGGCGGCATGTAGGGAGGGTAGCGAGACAGAGAGAGAATGTGTTGCGTCCGCCGTTCCCCTCAACTCATTTCAATCAGTGCACGGTGTTCAAGCACAATAGTGACAATACGCGGTACGCTAGGGCACTCTGCCGGCCAGTTTCGTTCACTACACTCTAACAAGCTCATTTTTCATCAAAAAATTCTGAAAATATTACTTTAGCTTCCTAATGGATCTTATTTTATTACACTATATATGTTATTATTATACTCTGATATTTAAATAAAATACGCTCGTACAAAGTTAGACGTTTAAATCTCATCGTATTTTTTGCGTATCACGTAGGCTAGTATAGGCCCTAACTTCTTTTCCAGGATTACATAATATGCGTTTTATTATTTTGTTATAAAATATAAAATTGTATCTGTAATTTAATATATGTAGGGCAAAAAAAATGAGCTTGAAAAAAATCACTTTTTAAAAGGAAGTCAAAGATAGATCATCGTGTCTGGTATCTCCTTCCTGATAGTATTCCAAGAAGCTGAATCAATTTTTATAGTTGTGAATTTTATACGAAACATACGTCAATTTTTAGAAATCAACTACACACGCACAATATCAGTTATTTGAAATTTTAACAAAAAGAACCGTATAGTAAATATAACAGAATGAGATTATGACGTACCTATCTTTCGGGCCTGTCAAAACTTATGGTAGGTACATCGTTTAGAAAAAAAACTTATTGCCTATTACCCTAAAATGAATCGCAGACATTTTCCCCGTATTTTGTGCGCGCGCAACTAATTTCGACGGGGTGTGGCTTTCGACAGCGACACAAATGTCAAAACGATTACCGCATTAACAAAAGACAATGAATAGTGAGTAATACTTTAGAGGCAGCCTGTATCAGGCTACGACGCTGTGGTGGGGGAGCTACTTACTGCGCATGTGCGGCCCGCTTGCCACCGTAGTTGGTTATATTTATACTTTATTATCATAAGTAACTCTAATGGCCGGCCCTTTGGCGTAGTGGTTAGCGCAACTGGCTTCTAAGATGGGGTCCCGGGTTCGATTCCGGTCAGGTCTGGCACTTTTTTATCACTCATTTTCATCTATTACCCTTCTTACCGTCTGCATTAGCAGTAATTGCAAAACAGTAGGTCGTTAAAAAAAACTAATGATCAGGATGATCAGATTTTTCAAACCATTCAAAATATTTGCTCACAATTAATCGTGATCACATTTAATATTGTATTTTTATTACACAGAAACAAGTAATTAATAAAGAGAAAAGAACGAAACTTATTTGGTGAAAATAAATCTATTTTTAAGAATGTTATACTAGAAGTGTACCTCTAACAGACATTTAATAAACGCTGGTCAGAAGTCCGAGCGAAGGATGGGAATAATTACTAATTAATTAAGTAATTGGTTAATTAAAAATAGGTTTAATGCTTTGTTTTAGTTTTGTAAATTTAAGTGAGAAATATTTAATTAAATATTTAGGCGAAATTCAATTAATTAAATGAGTCGGTAAAAGGTTAAATTTGACAATTTAATTGACATAATTTTATTGTGTAGTAATTACGGTACACAAACCTGTCAAATTAAGCCTTTTTGTTTTATTAAAATTGGGTTGAATTGGTTGGGCAAATTAACTAAATAACAAAATTTATAATGTTAAACAACCTTTCGATTAAATTCATGTAAATTAAATGTACGTCTTTTCTGGTAAAAATCTTTTTAATCCTTTGCTTTGATTTATAATTTATTACACAAAAAAGTCGAAACTTATACAAATGGTTGTTTAACCTTTAAAATAAAAAATGTTAAAGTGTTTTTATTAACAGTACAAAATTAACCTGTTTTTATTCAGACTCACTAGAAAATGTATAAAAATACAGGGTCACCTTTAAAGATTGAATGACAGATCATAAAAGAATGGTGGGATTCAGACCAAGATAGTAGAGAAATTTTGAGATGTTTTATTAGTAACTCTGATAGCCTCCGACCCAAAAATTTGTGTAACAGTAGTTCTAATCTCAACTTAAGGTTGTGCATTATACGAGGTGTGGCTATTAAATAATGAGACTGACGTTGTAAAAACATTTACTTTTAATTTTTTTTTTACTTTTTGTATATTGAAATATACACTCCTTCTCTATCACTGCAACGCTACATGCGAATTTTCCATTGTTGAAAACAGTGCTGGAAGTCATCTTCTGTCAGCTCCTTCAGGACACGTGCCGCTTTCTATTTTACAGCTTCCACAGACTCAAATATTGTCCCTTTTAATGCAGATTTCACCTTATGGAACAGATAGAAGTCACATGGTGCAAGATCTGGTGAATAAGGTGGATGTGCTAACACTGAAACGCTGTACTTGTCTAGGATCCGCTTGACAGATAACGCGGAATGAGCTGGCGCATTGTCTTGGTGGAGAACCCATGATTTGCCCTTTCACATTTCGGGGCGGTTTTTCCTTACTCTTTGACGTAGTTTAGAAAGTACCCCAAGGTAGTAATATTAATTAATTTTGTTTGACCTTCAGGAACCCAGTGAAGGTACACAATCCCACGGAAATAAAAAAAACAATCTTCATTGCTTTAAATTTTGACTTGCTCATTCGAGCTTTTTTGGCTCTCGGTGAAGTTTGGCTCTTCCAGTGCATAGATTGGCGCTTCGTTTCCGGATCATAAGTAAAAAACCACGTTTCATTACATTTTATTATCTTCTACCTCTTCCCTAAGGTGAAATCTGCATTAAAAGGGACAAGATTTGAGTCTGTGGAAGCTGTAAAAGAGAAAATGGCACGTGTCCTGAAGGAGCTGACAGAAGATGACTTCCAGCACTGTTTCCACCAATGGAAAATTTGCATGGAGCGTTGTAGGGATAGAGAAGGAGTGTATATTAAAGGTAACAATAAGTGATTATGTATAAAATAAAAATTAAATTTTTTACAACGTCAGTCTCGTTATTTAATAGCCACACCTTTTATTACTTCTTTCTCGATTATATTCACAGATTATGTACACAGATAAAGAAAAGATGATGAGTGTTTTCTTGTTGGCTGAATTGAAGTCCGTAATTTGAGTTCAACGCAAATTTCGACGTAATTATGGAAAATATTAAACACATGAAAATAATATACGACATTAGTTTAAAAAATTTGAAAAAAATGAATCAGTTATCAAGTAGAAATTTAGAGGCAAACCACGAGTATCATCAGACAAAACATTTGAACTAATCAGGCAATCTCCAACTAGAAGTCTCAGCAAGTCAATCGCTCGTCAAAGCTTCCAGTTAGGTGTTCCGAAACCAACTAAATTCACAGGTATTACATAAATGATTGAAATTACATGCATTTACATATATCATCAGGAATTGGAACCTGATGATAGAGTAAAACGTTTCAATTTCGTTGTTGAAATGTTAATAAAAATTAATCATTTTAAGATGATATATATTTTACCTGTAGTGAATGAAGTGAAGGTGTCATTTGCAGGGTGGAAAGTAGATGCTTTTTGGAGAGCCGGGCATGCTGATAAGCAAACTTTTCACTGAGTGAGGAAGGCATGGTAAACCCCCTCACTCCTCGTTTTACTAAGTAAGCCTCTAGAGGTTCAACCCAGCCTTTTGGCTGATGACCTTAACAACAGACTTTTTGAATGGGTGTGGTGGGACTTTTGATGATTGGGTGTGTTTACAGACATAATTAACGGATATGGGAAGCTGAAAACCCACATATGATTTTTGAGAACGACGTGACTCGCCTAAAGTTAATGTTTGGTGTGGTATGATGAAAAATCGTGTCATAGGGTCTTTCTTTTTTACTGAAAAGACTTTTAATGGAGTTGTGTATCTCAATACACAAAATTGGAGAAAGGCAACGGAACTGGTACGGTCATTTGAAAATAATGGAGGCAGATAGGTTGCCACAGAAGACATTTATGGGTTTCTATGGTATTTATGGGTTCCAGCTAGGACGGCCCAGAAAGGAGTGGACAAATGGTGTTGTAAGAGCTATGGTGTGGAGGCGTCAAATGCATGAAGACGTGTACAGTGGAAATGAATTGCGTTTTGGATACCGGTTTATAGCCTAGTGCTATAAAACAACATCTGTAATAACATACTAACAAAATACATTTTACTAATCCGTTTTTAACCATGCATATTCTAATTACCAAAATATTTTTATAATTGTTTTAATAATTTATATAAAAAATAACTTACCGTCTTTTTTAGTCTTGAAATTGGAGGTAAATTAATTCCAGCTAAGATGGCCATGAGTGAATTAAAATTACTTAATTGTAAACAATGTTGAGCGACATCTATCCACATGTGCAAAACTTTAGCACGTGCTTTCGATTTACATTGCTGAAACAAAGGGAAAATTAACATCCAGTTAAATGTCAAGACATTACGTATAGAATAAATACATTAACAAAATTAATTTTCAGTAGAAACGAGTTAGCTGACAAGAAAATAATTAATTTTACTTCTAACTAAATTCTATAATGTCTTCACAAATGAGAATGACATATTGTTAATATTAGAGTGATTTTAATGAGCACACCCCCACGATTTCCGAGTAAGTCATCAACATTTTGTAGTGAAATTTAAATTGAACACTAATTGCTGAAATGATTTTAACGTTTATGCTTTATTGGAAAGCACTTAATTTCAGAAGATCGATGAAATTATAGGAGTTTTAACATGTAATATGAGTAAAATTAAGAATAAATATGAATGAAAATGTGTATATCCTGGTGTAAAAGACTGACATATAAGGTTATATGAAGTTCTGCAGAAATTTTCCGAGTGAAAATGTTTTATTTTGACTTTGTTTCTGATTGAAATACTGTATACTGAGCGGTAACATATCCATATGAGATATTGAAAGTTACTGGGAGGTGGAGAATTTTATTGCTAGAAAATTACATTATCCAGTAGAAACAATGGGTGTTATTTATATCAAGAGATATCTGCTACAAGAGGCAGAAATTCTGAGTCAATCATTTACTCCTAACGTTTTGAATTCATGCTTAAAAGCAGGAAATGTTACTTCAATATCTTCTCCAAAACTGCATTTCGAACATCAACTGCGTATTCTCTCATTGATAAAAAGTTAGAGTAATCTGAGAAATGAAACCGGAAAAACAAGAAAGAGAATAAAAACCACATTATTTGCAATTAAGGCCTATTCCCATGACGCTAGTTGACAAGCAGCTAGCAAAATAGCGTAATGAGAACGATCAACAAGCAACTAGTTTAGTTATAGCGCTAGTGATTTTGAACATGTATGATTTTAATAGCGCTTGTAAGGGAGAAAAGGTCACGGGACTGACTAGGCTCAGTAAAATAGCTCGGTGTAAACATTCGGAAACGTTGCTAGTTGCTAGGAAGCTGAACTTTGTTAAGCAATACACAGCACAAATCATGTATCTCTTCAAAGGACTGGAAGAAATTAACTAGCTCCGTGGGAACTGTCACCTACGTACTAATAGGTCTTGCTAGTAATAGCAGCTAGTAAAATAGCATTGTGGAATACGAGGTATGGCTATTAAATAACGAGACTGACGTTGTAAAAAATTTTATTTTATTTTATACATAATAACTTATTGTCACCTTCAGTATACACTCCTCTTCTATCCCTACAACGCTCCATGTAAATTTTCCATTGTTAGAAACAGTGCTGGAAGTCATCTTCTGTCAGCTCCTTCAGGACACGTGCCATTTTCTCTTTTACAGCTTCCACAGACTCAAATCTTGTCCTATTAATGCAGATTTCACCTTAGGGAACAGGTAGAAGTCACACGGTGCATGATCTGGTGAATAAGGTGGATGTTCTAACACTGAGATGCTGTACTTGGCTAGGAACCTTTTGACAGATAACGCGGAATGAGCTGACGCATTGTCTTGGTGGAGAACCCATGATTTGTCCTTCCACATTTCCTTACTCTTTGACGTAGTTCAGAAAATACCTCAAAGTAGTAATATTGATTAGTTGTTTGACCTTCAGAAATCCAGTGAAGGTACACAATCCTATGAATATAAAACAAAAACAATCATCATTGCTTTAAACTGAGTTGCTTATTCAAGGTTTTTGGCTCTCGGTGAAGTTCGGCTCTTCCAGTGCATGGACTGGCGCTTCGTTTCCGGATCATAAGTAAAAAACCACGTTTCATCACATGTTTTCCAAAAAATTTGGGTCGTTTTCAATCACGTACAAAGTGTCAGTACAAACATTTTTGCGAGCTTTATTTCAAACATTTTTGAGCGGCACTTGACCTGAAGGAACTGACAGAAGATGACTTCTAGCACGGTTTCCATCAATGGAAAATTCGCATGGAGCGTTGTAGGAATAGAGAAGGAGTGTATATTGAAGGTGGCAATAAATGATTATGTATAAAATGAAAAAAAATGTTTTTACAACGTCAGTCTCGTTATTTAATAGCCATACCTCGTAGACCGATATTGACAAAAAGGTTTGTTGTTGTTTAGGTCATCAGCCAAAGGGCTGGTTTGAACCTGTAGAGATTTTACTAAGTAAAACGTGGAGTGAGGTAGTTTTACAGTTACTTTCCTCACCGAATTAAAAAGTATGCTTATCAGTATTCCAGGCCCTCTGAAAAGCACATATTTTTTTCTCTGCAAATAACACCCTCATTTCATTTACCACAGGGTCTGGCTGTATAATAAAATTCATTACTTTCAGAGGAGATAACTCTGATAAGTGTCTTTTACATCTCTACCTGTCCTGTTCTTAAGTGGTTCTTTCATTAATTTGGCTGACATTATGATAAAAAAAAATTATTTTTTTAGCCCTGCAAATTACAGATTTCATGTAAGTCAGTTAACACTCCACCTGTATGTTACGGACATTAAAAAAACAGTTTATGTAACAAAATTTGACCTAATATTAGTACTATGGTTTTTTCACTTCACGTGCCCAGAAAATGAAAATTCGGTATGTTAAATAATAATCTGGCATTAAAAAATTCCCAACAGAATTGGATTATTAAGGTCTTACTAAAATAAGTATGGAATATTACTTATTAATCCGATGAAACACAGGGTAACGAAGTGCGGTTACCCTGAAATAAAATACATTTACATATTATATAAAACGTCAGCTACTTCAAAACAAATTAAACTGGTTGAGATATATCTTTCTTTTCAGTTTTCAACCATTAATCTATAAACAGAAACAGGAATTAAACTTTACAGTTAACTTAACAAAGGTTTTTACAAGAATCCTTAGCTACAAAAGTTTAGCACTGAATGGACAAAATTAATGAGAAAGGTTTGTGCTTATAAATAAAGTTTATAAAAATATCCACCTAAACTTTCTACAACAATACTTTATTTAAAGTACAAAATAAAATGTTCTCAATTAAAACTGTATACAGGTAAGTGTGTTATTTTAATTAATTGGGTTTGGTTTGAATTTAAGAGAATTCGGTGAAATTTTTATGTTATAAAATTTTGACCGGCCCGAACTCAATTTTTAAACGAATTTTACTTTTGAAATAATATGAATTAACAAAATGAATGGCGAGACTCACCCCCACAAAGGGACTTAAAACTTATGGATTTTTGCCATAACTTTTGTTTTTATATAAATTACAAAACCCAGAATAATGGCTTATAGAAAATGAAACCGATATAAAAGAGATGAAGGTATAAGTGAAGAAGATAGAGAACCCAAATGAATTTATATAAAAAAAATTTAATGAAAGACGATAAATAGCTCTGAAAAAGAGAAAACGTCAGGTGTGAGAAGAACATTTAACGAGATCTTTAGCAGGCCGAAACGATAAAAGAACTGCTGTTTTCAACAAAGTACCATTTTGAATTGATAAGACAAGAAACCAAGTTTGCGTGTACTGATGTTGACCAAAACAAGAATAAACTTGTTTATAGTAATTCAATTTAATAACCAATAAAAATTATAAGATCAAGAATTATAATAGAAATGAAATATTATAATGTATAAGAAGTTGTAAAACCATCATGCTGCACTTTCTGACAGGAAAAATTAAAAAATTAAATTTACAAATTAATAAGAAAACACTTTGTAAAGGAAATTATAATACAGAACAAAAAAGTATTGGTTAATTTACTACACGGGTAAAAATCAGTACTGTTGGCTGTAAAATAGGGAGAATCTATAACATAAACCTCGTTCAGTACCTTGGCACAAATTGCCTTCCGGTTTTTTCCACCAAGATAAAAGAAAATATCTTAGACAATAACGATCCAAACGACTTCTCTTTAACATAAACACATTATTTACTCTAGGTTATCCTTATCGTAGACGCTTTTTTCTTCTCCCGTTATCACATTTTGTTTCTATTCAAACAAATTTAAATTGTCTTTCGAATACACAATTTTTTGTGAATTTTTATGAGGTTTCGTACACATATTATTAAACGTTTTTATCATTCAATCGTTTCTCTTTCAGATAACTAAGAAAATGAACTAAAGGTTAGACTACGTTTTTTAAAAACAACTTTCTATCATAATTGTATTGAAAATAATATTTTCTTTATAGTGCGGTGGTTACTGAATAGGTTTCAAAGCAAAAGTTCCCAGAAACAAAACGTTCATTCCAATCTAGATTCTGTATTATTGTTTTTGAAAGCTAGGAGAACAAATAAAATTCATTAAATGTGAAATTTTCATGCTGAAAATGATTCTAATTATTTTCGAATAACTATTTAACTAATACTAATATTAACTATTAACTTAAGTAATCAAAAATTTGGTAGAGGAGAGCCATCACAGAATTTTACATCCTGTTTTGTGGAGTTATCACATAATATCTTGTGACAATATGAAAAAACCTATCGTTCTTTCTTTGAAAACTCCTCCACTTATGGCTTTGAGGTTAGGACTCTTCAACCAAAATTTAACAAATTCAGTACCTTATTATTAAAAATTTTGTATTAACAGAAATTAAATCTTCAAGAAAATGAAAAAAATAAAACTAGTTTTTTATGTAGACTGCTCTTTCGAAACTTTTATTAATATTTTAGAAACAATGTCCATGGAAAATTAAAAATTCTGGTTTTTTAACTCAACTTTTAAGGTTATAGGTCACCGAAAAAAGGTTACCGAAAATATTGTATCATTCTACATTAATATTCTAGAAATGGTTAGAAGAATAAATTGTTAATTGTAAGAAATTGTGTAGTATTCTATACAGTGTTATGTATTGAACAAGGAAAATGGATTGCAAAAATGGAATATTTTGAATAAGAATTCTCGGAAATCTAAACTAGTAGAAACTTTTATTTGCCTTCTACAATATTCCAGTAGAAAGTATTCAAAGAGTTACGATAAACTATTGGACCGCAGGTATAAAATCAGTTATCGCCTTATAGTTAGCTACTTATCACTTGAATTGTGAATGGAAAGTGTTATCGGGCCGTTCAAAATAGTGTCAATACGGAACCAGTTCTAAATTACATTAATAGTGCGTGTAAATACGGCTAGTTACAAATGGTTGTGAACAGATAAATAATTGATTGTTTTAATTATTAAGTGACAGTGTCTTAAATATAGTCAAGTTTAATTTACGCTTATGTTTTGTAATTAATTTAATTGTATTTGTTAGTAGTCAAAATGTAATAATTATTTGTGTCAATAGATAATTTTTAAAAGTTTGGGGAGTCTATTTATTATACTCAGATCCCGAACCTGACTTATGTGTTGCAATATTAGATATTCTGATAAAAACATAATAAGCCGATACAAACAACTTATTTTAATAAATCACTGAATTTTACACATCCGAAGTTTTTACTCCTTGTATTAAAAAACATTAAAACATGTTAGGCGCACATGAAAGTTAAAACATTATTGAAAATCTCTATTGGATTTAGGGTTGTCTATTTTGGCAATGTACCAAAACTTTGTACAACCCGTGTTCAGAAGCTTGAATAAATTCTTACCCTACGTAAAAGATAAAAATTCAATGTCAGAGACTTACTGTATTTAAATTTATGTTGTAACTATTTAACTAAAAAATTCAGCCAATCACACTAACGTTTAATGGAAATATCTAACCAAGCCTATATTGGTTTGATAAATTTTTATACTGAATTTATCAAAAAATTGGGAAGAAACGTGCAAAAAATAATATATTTATGTGTAAATAATGTCTCTACGCTCAAAACTGTAGTAAAAATCTCTACTCCGACCTATTTGGACTTACGGGTGTCAGATATTTAGCTGCTCGCTCAGTAATCACAAAATTACGTTTTTAATCCAAGTAGCCTACATACGGATTATTGCAGATTCACACTGTTACGTAACTAACGAAACGATACATACAGACTTACACACGCAACGTTAACTACATCATTCATCAATCTTACAAACGTTTTAAATAAAAACTTTCTGAAAACGAAAACCAACTAATATGAAACCTCTACATGGCACCATTTATCTAGCAATCCCCCATAGGTTTCATAGAAAATGGAGTAGAGACATCTTGAACAAAATTAAAAAATTACCCGTGGAACTCTTATTACTTACTTTTATTCTCTCTTCACATCATATTTTTACCCACAACGTTTTCGCACAAAGAAATCCTCTTTTTTTACAAATTTATGTATTATGTATACTGTTTTTATATTTTATTGTATTTATTTATGTAAGTAAATAACAATAATACGAGGTGTGTACTTAGTTGTTACTATTAAAAAATTAAAAATTTTACAATATATTAATAATATTTATAAAAAACGTAACAAAAAAACACTTACTTTGCAAATTTGTGTTGCAACTAGATAACTTAACCGATCAAACCAAGATACGTATGTTTCTAGATTAGTAGTTCTTTTAGTATCCAGTCTTTGGTGGTCTTGTAAATAGGCTTGAACAAATTCTTCTGGTCCAATATAAGACATTTTCTCTAATTCCAATATCACTAGTTGTTCAGCCATAGTTTTAGGATCACCACATGACTCCATCATATCTACCTGCGACAAACACAAACAATATAATTTACACTTCTCATTATATTTATTTACAAATAATACATATTTTATAAGATTTAAATATGCCTTTTTAGATTGTTACTTTATAAGCATGAAAACATATGAGACCGAACGATCAGTATTTTGATACATTGAAAAATATATTTGATATTTAAATACGTGACGTTAAGTGTGTGAATAAATTACTCCTCAAATCGATTTTCAAAAAATTCTTCAATACATTTCCTTTAAATTCTTCACGGTGGGTTAAATTTTCAGTTAATTACAGTCAAAATAAAAATTTGTAGATGTGCGTGCCTATTTGGGGCATATTTGACGAGGTTCAAACTTAATGAAGTACCAAAATGTCGACTGTGCGATAGTGAAAAGGAGGAGTTCATTGCGCATATTTTTGAAAGATGTCCCTATTTTGGCCTCGACAGAATGGAGACATCTGAGAAGATAGGCGTTGCACAGTGGGTGATATTAAGTATTCATCATAGACGTTTAAAACGCCTCTGGCTAAAGTATCTTCTTGGGAAGGGCCAATCATAAGTCTGTACTGAAGATTGCAAGCTCCTACACATAAATCACGCATTAGAACTATATTTTAAAACTCAATGTACAAGTATTCTGCCCATAACAGACAAGTGGAGTGTCAAATTATTTACACTCAGTCAGTTCGTTGCAGAGCTAAAATAAATAGTTCTGTTTCTTATCACATGGTCAGCCGATTAAATGACTGAATCATTTAAGAAGAGAAGAGGTACTGGTGTAAAATACACTAATCAGAAATATCTCCTCTGAAAGTAATGAATTTCATTATACTGCCAGACCCTGTGGTGAATGAAGTGAAGATGTTATTTGCAGAGTGGAAAATATCTGCTTTTCAGAGGGCCCAGCATGCTGTTAAGGCAAAACCTCTACAGGTTTAAACCAGCCTCTCAGCTGATGACCTAAACAACGTACGAGAATTAAGTGTTAGATTATTTTCTATCAACTGTTCTTAAATGTTAAATAAAAATGTTAAAAGAGGATACAATATATATATTTATCTCATGAAACTGTAACCCCTTTTTGCCCGAACGATACAACCCAAGAATCGCTACAAAGCAAAATTGGCACAGGGGACACAAAAAGAAAAAAAATACCCCAAAAGGAGAGACTGCGGTGATGCGGTGTAAAAATAAACCAAAAAAAATAAATTAGTAAAAAAAATTTAATAAAATATTGAATTAATAAAGTGAGTTAACTTAATAGATAAAGTTACATTATAGATTTTAAGTTAGCGCAGAATAAAAGTTACACAAGCGTTTAAATATTAATAATCATAAATAGCCAAAAAAATTTAATTTTTTAATTAAAAAAAAATGAGCTCAATTTAAATTAGCATGCATAATACTGGATCCAGTTAATACGATTAACAAAATAAATTTGATATAAAAAAAGGAGATCATGTCGATATAATAATAATTATTATTTAAAATGAAACAATAGAATCAAAATTAATTTGGATAGGCCTTTCGTATAACAGATTAATATTTTAAAATAAAAATTTTAATTAATAGGAAAACATAATTAGCTTTGCATTAAAAGTATAATCCAGTTAAGTAAAATAAATTTTAATAAGAAAAATAATTAGATTCGTTTAACCAAAAGCAAGTTAACTAGAATAAGGAGAATTAATAAATATTTTTTACAAAATTAATCATTAATGCAGCTTCTGCTTAATAAATTAAGTTTTACAGTAGAAATAAAAAAATTTTATGGAAAGCCCAAAAAAATTTAATACTATAGTAAGTAAACTAGATGGATGCAAGACAAGTCTTGACCAGACTATGCATAACAGCATAATTTAACAAAAGTTGAATCATTTCATTATAATTTGCAAAAACTTAATGATGATGGATTTCGTCTTACAGCAGATACATTAAAAGTAGTTCATTTTAGAGAAGTAAATTTGAATAGATGAGATACGAAGTTTCCGGGTGACGCATGAAAATTCATTATTAGCCAACGGGATTAGTACCACAGACTCAAAAAACATAAGGAGAATCTTCCCCCAAAAGTCGATTACATTTTGGTTATTTTCATCCCAAACTTGGTTACATACGCCAATACTTGGTTACATACGCCCATACTTGGTCCCTGCAAAGAGCAGAAAAACCAGGACTTAGAAAAAGAGGGCTACCGCAAAACACAAAAATAAAGAAAGTAGCTAAATCCCACCGGCACAACAAGAGAATTAGAAAAAAAAATTTAATAGTTAGCTTTAAGAAAAGCGTAAAATTTAAAATTAAGAAAAATTTAAATTACCCAAAGGGTTTACAAAATTTACAAAAATTTAAATAAAACATTTTCGGCTTCAATGGGTTTTAACTACTAGTAAAGAAAAGATGAACTTACCGAAAACGGGAAAGCAAAATGGTCATACGTAAGGCAACATAACGACGCCCCGAAAAAAAACTCAAAAGGTTACGGCACTAACACAAGAATAAAAGCACGTCCATCGACATGACCATTTGCTGCAAGAGAGCGAGAGAAGCAAAAATTTCTCAGAAGGAAACCTCGGATCTGACGTCATCGACCCCTTCCATCCCGCCAGACAAATTATCCAAAAACAAGTAAAGCGGGTTGAAACGGATCTCACGCCAGAATTACAGATAACAGCAGTCGGCAGTAGCCTACAAAGTCGGAACGAAAAACAATTCGGAAACGAGCTAACGGAGTGCGGTGAAATAAAAGATAACAAAATTTTAAATGCAACAAGACTGAATAAGGAAAAGATGAATTAAATTAAAATTACGTAACATTAATAAAAATGTAACAAAACATAATGTCCGAATTAAAGATAATTAAATAAAAATTGTATTTTTATATTCTACTGTTTTAGCCACATGAATGCGGTGGGTGAGGAATGATATATGAAGATTAGTGATTAAACGTGGAGTATTATTTTAGGAAATGGTATTTGTAGGTGTTAAGTTGAATTAGATTACAATAAGAATATTTGAATTGAGAATTTGGATCGTAATAGATCATGCCAATTTCTTGAAGGGGAGTGGAGGCAAGCGTTTGCTTTCTATGGTTACCTCATAAATTTCAGAACGGAACACAGGGAATAGAAGAGAAGACCCGGTGCTTTAAACGTTCACAGATAAATGTGTAATATATATCACAGTGCCGCTTAATATGTGCTTTATACCATTATACTTACAAGGGAATAGTTTCCTCTCAACTAGCGCATTCTAGTTTATGTTTATTAAATTATAGTATGGTATGTTATATCGTAAGAACTAACGCTCCGGTCTTACTCAAGATTGATCACTTTTTAAAGGATTGTATATTAATGTAAAATTATGTACAAGTGCATTCTAAAATATTGGCTCGCTTGTTTCTGTGAAATTAGTCGACATGTACGAAAATCCTTTATTTAATTCCTGTGTTTTTAAAACAATCGTTTGTTGCTCGTTTATTTATTCATAAATATTACTGCTCCAAAACAGCATAGTCTGTACTTGGAGGAGAAGTACATTACATAACAAAAAAGGGGCAGAACCACTACCGTTTATTTCAGTAATTAGTTTAATAAAAGAAAATAATTTTCAACAGAATAAAAACTTCCTGTATAAATTAAATTTCTTTCCATAAATTTATGCAAGGAATCTTTTTTAGTTACTTCAAATTTTATTTATTTTTTCATAATATATAATTAAATGCTATTATTACCAAGTCAAATACAGACTAAACAAACAAACAATTTGGTATGAAAAAACGAGACGACTTTCTTTTTCCAATGTAAATAATAAAAAATAACCTAATTTTAATCAGAATTGAATGACGTTATATAAAAATCAATCTTGTTAAGTACTTGATATTGATGATTAAAATTTGAAAAATTACTAAGAGACTTAAAATCTGTAGAATAAATGGTTAAAATAATCTAGGTTAGTTTTTAAAATTTTCTCTGATATAGGTAACCTTAACTTATATACCTACATTGTTGCTCTAAATTGCAATTACGGCTGCAATCTTAAAAAAAAACAATTTTTACCACGAAAGCCCAACCTCCCCTTTCGAATTTCATCAGGTATGCCCTATCTAAGAGAGTACAAAAGTGCAGTAACATACATAAGGCGATTTTAAAAAAAAATTGTACTAACCGTTTTTGAGAAAATTTTAAGCCAGTGAAAAATCGAATAGTAATTAAATTCAAAATTTTCTTCCAAGACAATTTTTAGTAGTTCAAATTTAAAGTTTTTTTTAAATTTAAAATGTAAACATTGCTGGGCGTGTGTTTGTGGTTTTTTATATGAATTCAAAGCATATGGAATACTATAAAATTTGTGTTAAAACCTTAAAAACATAAGAAAAGGATATTGTTAAAGGAATTTTTATATTGAAGCGGTAAAAAAGAGTTTCAGTAATGACACACGGCGATATTTATTCAACATACATTAAATAATGAAATATTCAGCATTAAGTTAACATTATGATTCATTTAATAACCAAACATGTTGATTGTAACAGAATTTCACAGCAAAGCTTTACAAGCTAAGATTCAAAAGAGTGTTTAGATTATAAAGCATATTGTTTACAGGTTGTATCTTTAATTCGTTATTTTTAGGCTGAAGATTTGATTTATTCTTTATTTAGCAACAAATATTGTAACACCGCCTTTGGAGATATTTTTATTTAAATTTAATCAAAAGCTTATTCAGAAAGTTACATATTTCTGTTTCTGAACGTTGCACATTAATATTTTTTAATTTATATTTTCATATTTTTATACAAAAAGTAATATGAACTTAACGTAAGAGAATATTTTTAAATAGTATTTTAAAAGTACAATTGTATTTCTTTTCCTTAGTTATAAGAAAAGTCGTATCATTGGGTATGGCTTTCTCTCTTTCAATTAGGTATTTTATTTCACTGTTTCTAATTTAGTTGTATTATTTTGGTAGTTATATATATTTTATACAGCTCTAAATAAAGAATAATGAGAGAAAAAATATATATTAGGTACTTCGTAAAAAAAATAGCAATACAGATTTTGTGAACAGTATTTTTACAAGGTAAAAAATAAAGCTATTAAAATATTTCTTTATATACACAACCATACTAAATATCACTATAAATATAAAACAATATATTTATTACTTATTTAACGAAAAAAATAATGAATATGAAATCTGCATACCTTGTAAAAATATAAGATAATAAAATTTACATTAAGAAAGTCAATGAAAAAACACTTTCAGGTTTTATAATTCTGTAGCTCTATAATAAAATTTATTATTCAAAATGAGATTTTTGTCATAAAACAAAAAAGTAAAAATTATAATGGAAAGAATAAGGTAAGAAATTAATAGCCAATTTAGAAATGTCATTTACGAGAAGTTCAAATTTTATGTCTAGATAATTCATTAAGAAATATTTTTTAGGTTCAGTTTTATGGTAATACTTTATTTCATAACTTTAATAAAAGGAAAATTAACAATTAATAAAAGTGAAAATTTTTATGATATCGATCAGGGAATATTTTATTATTCTTATAAGACGTATTTATTAATCAATAAACTGGTAATTATATCCGTCCAGTTTAGCTTCAATTACGGACTTCCGTATTTTGAAGTCCTATAGAGGTTGATTTTCATTTAGCGTCATTCACTCATGATTAAAATTAAGTTATGTTTTTATAAATTTATATTGTTTACTCATGATTAAACACAGGTATTTTTTAACGAGAGGAAATTGAATTTACAGGTACCCAGGAGAATACAACCTGGAAACTCACATGGCTTTCGTTGATTTCGCAAAGGCTTTTGACTCAGTTAATCGCAATCTATTATGGTGGGTTCTAGGATCAAGAGGATATCCCAAACATATCATTCAATCTCTACACAGCCTATATGAGAATACGACCATTTGCCTGCAAGTTCATGAACAATTGACTTCTGTCATTCATACAAACAAGGGAGTTCGACAAGGATGTTGTGTATCTCCGACATTATTTAATATTTATGGTGACGACTTGCTACGCACATGGAAGATGCTTGTGGACTCAGGTATACAGCTTTCAAATCAAATATCGGTGAACTCGATTATGTATGCAGATGATCTCGTGATACTGCAGGAAAGTGAAGACGCCTTACAAAAAGCAGTATTTATGTTGGACAGAGTGGCTCAAAAATATAATTTACAAATTTCAACAATGAAAACAAAATCAATGGCTTTTAAAGGAAAAAACCCAGCAAGAACAAAAATAGAGCTGAATGGAAAGATAATAGAACAGGTAAAACATTTCAGCTACCTGGGAAATGATGTAACTTACGATAAAGATAAAGATGTATATGACAAAATGATGAAATTCCAGAGGATATGTGGCAGCATACACAGAAACGTCAAAAACAGAACAAGGCAAGAAACTAGAATAAAATTTTATAATACTATAGCTATCCCAACATTACTTTATGGAAGTGAGAACTGGATCCATACAAGGAAAATTGATAGTAATGTTCAAGCAGCGGAGATGAGGTTTCTACGTAGTGTGTATGGATGTTTCAGAGCAGATAGAATTAGAAATGAAGAAATCAGAAGAGCTTTGGGTGTCACACCCCTGCGTGAAAAAATTATTCACAATCGAAGACGCTGGTGCAGTCATTTAAATAGAATGGAACCAGGAAGACTACCGCTTGAAATTATGAATTACAAGCCAATAGGAAAACGGGATATAGGGAGACCGAGGAAAAGATGGGTATCGGAACAGGTTTAATCCAGCCTAATCCTTGAACTGAAGATGATGATGATGAGGTACCCTGGTAGGTGAACCTTCACCTGAATATGCAGAGCTCTGCCGAAATTTCCGAGATTTACGGGAGAAATTGGTGACCCAAGCAGGGTCCCTAGAACCTCCCTCTTTGGTATCCATCTTCTGTAGTTGAAAATCGCATGATCTGTGTCGTCCTCTTTCGCCTCACAATTTAGACAGCTCGCTTCAGCCGACCATCTGAATCGGTGGAGATATGCCCGAAAGTAACCATGCCCCGTCAATGTCTGCGTGAGGTAATAACCAATCTCGCCGTACTCCCACTCAGCCAATTCTTTAGATCTGGAATCAATCTATGGGTCCATCGACCGGACAACTTTTCAATCCATTTCTCCTGCCACCTCCTGAAAAGTCTATCTCTGGCCTCTCTCTCTTTATCTGAACCATTGTAGCCTCTCCAACTTTAAACACAGGTATTAATATAGTTAATATTTATTATATTTGCATTAGCATGAGAAAGTAGTGTGAGAGTTAAACACCATATTTTTCATCCGTATATCAACTCAGAATATTATCTATGCATATTTCGAGGCTTATATAAGACGTATCATCACCCACTAAAAGGCCAATAACATTACAATCTGTTACTAATTAAACAATTAATAATAATAATAAATGTTTTGTGCTGTAGAAAAGAAGAGGATAGAAGCTTTTGAAATGTCGTGTTACAGGAAAATGTCAAAAGATTAAGTGGGTGGACAAAATAAGTAATTTAGAGGTTCTTAGGCGAGTGGATGAAAAAATAAGTACATGGAAGCATCTTACCAAAAGAAGGGATAGGCTAGTGGGACATATTATCTTAAGACATCTAGGTTTTGGGCTTATCAATAATGGAGGGTAATATTAAGGGAGTAAATTGTAGGGGAAGGCAAAGATTAGAATATATAAAGTAAATTATAAAAGATGTAGGGTGTTACAGGTATGTAGATATGAAACGACTTGTGCAAGATAGAACAGTTTGAAGAATTGCATCAAACCAGTCAAGAGACTGATGACAAAAAAATGTTTGTTGACTGGCTTGTAATTTCATGATTTGATGAAAAAAGTATGGAAAAGGAGATAACAGAAGAAGAAAAAATAACAGGTTCTCCTTTTGAAAGTAAGTAATCAGAGGATAAGCAGTGAGAAACTAAGAATTTAAAAATATGAGTGAGGAGAGTAAGTGAATGAAGGAAGATGGCCAAGAAAGAGGATAAATTATAAAACAAATAAAACGGAAAAGAAGGAGAATCACGATAAGGAAACTCAGAAGAAAATACATAAAATATAGAAAAAGGATGAGGGATAAATGTGAGGAAACGAAAGAACTTACAGTTATTTTCTTGAAGCGTATCAGAAAATATCTATTCAAGAATGAACGGTTCGTCTACAGTCATATTGACTAAAATGTGAATACATTATACGGCATACATTAAAGTAAATAAAGAAAATAATTTTCAAGTAAAATAGAAAATATGGAAATTCGCAAAATATGAATACTAAAAGTTTGGCCTAGATATCAAATAAATTGCAAACGCTTCACTTCAATTGTATGCAATATTATAGAAAACAGGCGGTTAGTAATTACTTCATAAACCTTAATAATGAAATTTTGTATTAAGTAAATACTGCAGTTTGAAACCATTTGAATAAGATTATAAATTTTGCTTTGCTGTTTTTATAATTGGAATTTCAAATTATGAATTTGATTTAACTAGCACATATAACACATAAAACGAATTTAAATAATTTATTTAAATTGATGACCAGGAAATATTCTAACGACACAAAAGTTTTGTTAAAGAAGGAGCTTCCGGGTTGGAGTAATAATATATTTTGAAAATAATGGACTGGGTTACCCAATGGCGTATTAAGGGGAACCCCGATATATCAACACGTTACGTTCACTTTACGACGCCAAATGTGTCCACCTGTGGTAATGAATAATGTTCACATCCCCCAGGCGAAAGTATTTCGTTATCTTGGCTTGTGGTTTGATCGACGACCAACTTTGAAACTCTGCGTACAAAACGCTTTGTACTTAACAGCTGTCATCATAAGATATTATTCTTTTGCTTAATTTACCCGCGATCATATTTTTTTAACCTCCATTTCAAAATGTTAATTTATAAAAGCTTTTAGCAACCAGTTTGGCGAATAGTGTTCAGCTCTTTGGAGTAACAGAAGGCTATAATATAAACTTTTATTTATTTTAGCAATTGGTAATTTATGGTGAATCAAAGTATTTCAGTCTAAACTCAAAGAAAAACTCCAAAAAAAAAATATATTTCCCATGTTTCAGCTATTGAAATCCCTTCATTTAAAAATTCAGTCCGTAAAATATTTAGCTGCAATCTTCTACAATAAGTTTCACGTTCGGCTAAATAACTTCCTGGACCAATTAGCCTGTAAGCTAGCTGCAGGTAACATACGACGCCTACAGCGGAAATGAAGCAGAGATCTTTTTAGTAAAGTTGACCTATTTAGTAAAGAAAACCTATAGTTCCTACCGGAGAAATACCTCTATACCACTTAGTTACCTTTTCTGCTGGCAATAATGTTTTTGCGAGTTGACCAATAAATAATGGACCGCACATTGATTAAAATACATTATTGATCCTGGCTTTTCTTTAAGCTATGTACTTTCTCTTTTCCACATGTTTCTCCTTTCTCCAGCTTTACGCCAACTTACCTTCATACTCTCTGAGAGTCACTTCCTAGCTTTTCTGACCTTATTTGGAGTTTAGATTCTATTGGATCTTTTTTGTTGTTATTGTATTACTGCTTGCAGTTGTTCAAGATCCTGACATAATTCCCGCGTTATTCCATATCATTGGTTGGTTTACTTAATAACCTTGTTTTATCGTTCCTAATCTGCTTTTTCCAGGATCCTCTTGAATGTCCTGTTATTATCTATCCTTACGTGTTCAGAAATCCTAATTGATCTGTCAGTTATCGTTTCGTGTATATTGTTTTTGTAATTAGTTTTGCATGAAAATTTTGATATTTTACTGTTCTAGGATTTTACTTATGTAACTTTATACAATCTTAAGTAACTGGTCTATGTTGTCTTTATAGTTGTACTTAACTTCCATCCTGTACAAAATTGTAGGTTTAAAAAATCTTTTATCCCGTGTTAAATGTGTAGGAGTTTTTCTCTACTCCTCTTCATCGTGGTTCCAATGTAATTTTCTATTAATTCGTCAAGGTACTTGAATTAATTGATAACTTTTATGGTCCTACATGTTTAAATGACATAATATAAAATATTTTATATTATATAATTTATAATTAAAATGTAATGTATAATTAATATGTTTTTTTTAAATTAAATTAAAAATAGATACGTAGCGAGTTATGTTTATTCAGAAAAAAATATGGTAAAACATAGTGTACTATTAGTTTGGGTCGCGCTAAGCAATCTAGTTTGAGTTCTCGCCAATGAGAGAGAACTATATTGTTGACGTTCCCTCTGTAGTTAAATGGCTTTTACTACAGTGTCTATATTATTATCTTTGAACGTAATGACGTTATTTTCAGCCTGGTTTATAATAAAAATAATATGTTCAATATATATTATACCGTATAATTTTAGAATATATATATTTTTTTAATTCCTAATATGTGTACATTGCAATCTGTTCAATTCAGAACAGTAAGCAACCCCATGACCCAATGAGATGAGGATGATGTGTATGACGTGTAAATGAGGTGTAGTCTTGTACAGACCCAGGTCGACCATTCTTGAGAGAGTTCGGTTAATTGAACCCCAACCATCAAAGTACACCGGCAACCACTATCTAGTATTCAAATCCGTATAAAAGTAACTACCTTTACTAGGATTTGAGCCAGGAACCTTCGTCTCCGAAAATCAGCTGTTAAACAGCTGATTTTGGTGACGACTTTACCTCTAGACCAACCCGGTGGGTTATTTTAGAATATAAATAAATATGATTAACTACTAGTGTTTTAGTAAGTTAAAGCAATGAGTACTACTGCTGTAATAATTTCTTTAAAGACAAATGAAACGCAGTTCTTAAATGTACTATATATGGAATTAAATCCAACATTTAACGCGTAAAATATTATTCTTGGCTTTATTAATAACTGACAGAGCCTACCTAGGCCTATTGTATAACTTAACAGTTCCGTCGCTTTATTATATGCACATTTCTCCGTCGAACATTTACAACAAAACTTCGTACTACAATTTTGTTGTAGTGTAGTGGTAGATCCCTAACCTAACTGCTGTTGTATTCAGTAAACGGCACAACGACCCTTTCAACCTGGATCTGGGTTTTACCATAACCCAACCGACTCGTGTTCCATGAATACAGGACAAACTACAAACCCTAACCTAACATATATTCAATGTTTAACCCTATTCCACCTATGAGCGAGCAAACCTACATCTCTCTACATGTACCTTCCACAAATTTGTAGAAATCCCAAGGGCAGTTATATTTACATATAACCGTATTACATTGAACGTTGTAAACTTTTTTTGACCTCCGTATAACGTAAACGATCTTATTATGTATTTCCTATTCCAGTAGACTCTCAGAGAAATTTAAATTATTTTCATTAAAACAAAATCGAAATTTAGTGAGTGAAAAAATATTTTTACTTTCGCTTGCTGTACATAGGCAGGAAAGTATTTCATGTAAATCTTTCTAAATCGATTTATTACCGGAAATAATTAATTGTTTCCAAATCTCCGAACAAAAAAAAACGTGTTTTTAGTAATATTGGTCTGTGTGTGAACAAAATATCTCGCTGGCCGCATTGGCGCAGTTGCTAACGTGCTCGCCTCTCATCATGCGGTCCTGGGTTCGAATCCTATTCAGGCACGGCATATTTTCATACGTTACAAAAAAAATCATTTCATTCTTCATTGTACAAAAGTTACACCCCAACGTCGTCACTAAGGACCGTTGTAATTGATGTGACGTTAAATAAATAAATTGAAAATAAAATATTTTAAAAAATCTCAAGAGCGGAATATCTTATGAAGTTGAAACTTAAATCTTAAAATATTAAGTTAGGTACCATTAGGGGACCCAGCATGAACATTTTCATCGAAGTCAGTTAACCAGAAGTACTACTATTGGTTTCATAATCATAGACACCCGAGTTTGAACCCTTGCATCTCCAAAACAACGAGTCGGATTTCAACATACTCTTTACGACAAAATTTAGCTCATTTTATTTTGCGTTGACCTATAATAATCGTATATTTTTAATGTTGTTTAAAAATTGCCATATCGAGATTGGGAGACAAAATGACCCGGTGTTTTTGATAACGCAACAAATTCCATGCGTTTAGAAGCGTGTAACTTGATAAATATTTGATCGAAAAGTTTGAAATTTTTACACAAAATAGACAATTATATTCTAACAGCGAGTACAAAATTTCAAAATCGTAAGTTATTTAAATTTTGATTAATTAACTATATTCTGAAACCTTGTTATCTCGGTAACCGCTCGATCGTTTGGCACGGGCAAACTATCGTTTTATTCAGCGTAAAAAACTTAGTTCATGTATGTTAATAACATGAAATATTAATTGGCCAATGTTGTGGTAGAGTTTTTAAAATTTTGAAAAAAGATTGGTATTGCGGGGGGTGGGCGCTACTACCCATGTTGCCTGAATCTGACTGTCTACCTGAATTGATAATGCAGTCTGTCAATTATTCAGGTAGACAGTCCGACAGGATGTCACGTACACAAACTAGCAACATGGATAGTAACACCCACCCCCGCATTACCAAGTCTATCTTTCAAAATTTTAAAAATTCTACCACACCATTGGCCAATTGAAATTTCATGTTATTAACATATCTGTTCTAAGTTATTTACACTGAATAAAAAGATAGTTAGTCCGTGCCGAACGATCGAGCGGTTACCAAGATAGCAAGGGTTCAGAATATTGTTAATAAATCAAATTTAAATAACTTATGAATTTGAAATTTCGTACACGCTGTAAAAATATAATAGCCTATGTTGTGTTAAAAATTCAAACTTTTCGGTCAAATATTTATCGAGTTACACGCCTCTAAACGCATGAAATTTGTTGCGGTATCAAAAAACCGGGTATTTTTGTCTTCCAACCTAGATATGGAAATTTTTAAACAACATTAAAAATATAGGATTATTATAGGTCAACGCAGAATAAAATGAGCTAAATTTTGACGTAAAGTACGTTGAAATCCGATTCGTTGTTCTAGAGATGCAAGGGTTCAAACTCGGGTGTCTATGATTATGAAACCAATAGTAGTCGTTTATTCCATGCGATTTTCTTAGAAAACGGCTCATCCGATATTTTCTATAAAAAAACCTCATTTGCTAACCTCATTTTTTATTTTCTACAAGGTAAGGTAAATGCCGTAACTGTTGAAAACCTTGAGGAGGCTGTGCTCTCGTGGTAACAAATGGATTTTTAAGATTTCTTTCTTAATTTATTCATTTTACGGCAAAAGCATAATGAATAATTTGTAGAAAATTAAAAACCTACAACCTATTATTACAAACTTATCTTTCTATAGAGCTAAATTTAGCGTCAATTAAAGATTTTCCGCATTTTTAAGTCATTTAACAGAAGTTGAATTTCATTTAGAGTCAGTATGATTAAAATCAGGTAATGGTTTTTTTATTTTACATTATTTACTCATGACTAAAAGTTAACAATAAAGTTGTTTATTTTTAATTATTTACATTGGCCAGACAAAGTCGTATGGAAGTGTCACACCAGATTTTTATAAAATATGATTAGCTTCCCAGCAAACACCGCTCGGCCGTGATTCTTCGTCTCGACCTCTGGATGCATATCGGCATGTGGGTGTCGTTATGCACCAGGATGGTGGATAAAATATTTCGCGGTGTCTCTAACGCCAGACATTTCGGCTAAGGTATGATACTCCTGTAAATAGAGTCCCTGGTCTTCTTCGTCGGGGACAGAATGGACTCAACACTCCCTCGTAAATTTATATCACTTAAAGCTTCAATTTGTGTGCTTGGATAGAACATGACCATGTAAAAAATTAACTAGAATGGATTGGTTTTTTACTGGATGTGTGAATTATTTAATGGACAATAAATAAATTGACTTGTAATTATAAATAATTAAGTAAATTAAAGTATTTAAAATTAATCTGTAACCAAACATCCCAACTTCTGACGTCTTATATAATTTTACAATAGGATTTGTTACAACAAAGTTTATTTATTTTTTATATTCCGTCAATTTTTCCCATAATGGGCAGGTGGAGTGTTAAATTATTTGCACCCGGATCTTCTGGTTCCAAAGCTACAAAAACAGTTCTGTTTCTTAGCACTTACTCAGCCAATAATATAACTGAAATATTTAAGAACAGAACAGGTAGAGGTGTAAAAGACACTAGTCAGAGTTATCTCTTCTGAGAGTAATGAATTTCACTATACAGCCAGACCCTGTGGTGAATGAAGTGAAAGTGTCATTTGCAGGGTAGAAAGTTAGTGCTTTTTGGAGGGTCTGGTACGCTGAGAAGCATACTCTTTCAGCTCGGTGAGGCAATAGTAAACCACCTCACTTCTCGCTTTTACTTAGTAAACCTCTAGAGGTTCAAACCAGCGTTTGGCTGTTGACCTATTCAACATTTTGTAAATTAAAAAAAACATGATTCAGTGCGTAAAATTTTTATCTTACTGACCGTTAATATACCGCTAAAATTGTTTCACGTAACAAAGGCGTCATAAATAATCTTTCCGATCATTCGACAATAAAAGTCGTAAGAAAATCTATGTTCATAAGAAAAAAGTATGGAACATATTATATTATATGAACTTTGCAAGTACGAATAATATGAACTTTTAGCAAATGTATCCATTTTAAAGAGCAATTTTATGTAGTCAATCATATTCTACGAATGCATTTACATGCACTCTTCAAAATGAACTGTAATTTAGTTCTATAGAATTCTGCAGAGAAAACCATTAGGTTCATAAGACATTAAGTGTAATACATATATGATACATAAATGTATTTTTGTATAATTATGTATTAGTTGAAAAAATATATTATGAAAAACGTTCAGTTTGTACTTTAGACAGAAATTTAAGTACATAACTTTATAAATTTAAATATCTGATAAACTAGTACGGATTTAAAATTCAAAATAATTTAGCGGAAAAATTATTTGATTTTTTCAATTAAATTTTCTCGTAATGGTTCACATATTTGTAGAAAGCCAGTATTTATTGAAACGATATGGCTTGATTTAATCCAATGTTTCGGTATCGTTTTTATCCGTTGGTTTAGTGAAATACCACAAATGTGTACAATCTGAACCAATGGTTTTGTATTTCAAAAAATCTAACCGTATAACGTTATAATTTATTTGCCCGTTATAACAAAACCAATGAAGCATTAATATATGATATTTGTTCAAATAAACTAAATAAAAAAGCAATCGTAATAAACTGAAAAGATAATGTTAAGTTTAATGCTTTAGCAATATACTTTTTTATAGTTTTTTATGAAATTTAAACTTTTTCTTTAATAAGCGTAACAAACCAAATATAAAATAAGCCTCGGGTAGTATTCGTTAACCTGATTATTTTTGCCCGTTTGTTTTTCATGGGTTGTAATTTTAAAGCACTCCTAAAAGGTACTACAAAACGTTATGTTATACATAGTAATGACTGTTAGCAGGTCACCACACAAGTTAGTCCAATCAGTGCTACTTAATGCTAAATAGTAAATTCCATCAGCTTACATAATAGCACACTAAAAATCAGAACTTCGTAATTTTCTTTTAATACGAGTAGGTTACTATCTTATTCCTCAGTCATTTCTTTCGGACCGTCATTTTTCTGTCTCACAAGGAAGTGCTCAATCTGACTGTATACCATTATTGGCTGGAGTTCTACAAGGGTCCATTCTCGCTCCCCTTCTATATAACATCTACACTTCAGACATATCTCTTTGCCCAATGACAACGATGGCCTCTTTCGCAGATGATACCGTAATTCTATCTTCTTCTGAAAGTCACGATATTGTTTCTTTAAACTAGCCAAATCATTTGAATACTCTTGAATTGTGGTTTCAAAACTGGAGAATGAAAATTAATGCTACTAAAACTGTACAAGTCATGTTTTCTTTACATGTTTTTTATCCGTGCTATTTCTAACGGATTTGACACAAGTACATCTTTGAAAATTTGAATTTACTGAAAATTTAAGGAGGATTTTGATTGGTCAAAACTTATTCAAGGTAAGGCTTACATAAATATGAAAGAATGTTGTTTAGGTGATCAGCTGAAAGGCTTGTTTGAACCTGTAGAAGCTTTACTACGTAAAACGAGAAGTGAGGTGGTTTACTATTACCTTCCTCACTGAGTGGAAAAGTATGCTTATCAGCATGCCAGGTCCACCAAAAAGCGTCTACTTTCCACCCTGCAAATGAAACCTTCACTTCGTTTACCACAGGGTCTAACAGTATAATGAAATTCATTACTCTCAGAGGAGATAACTCTGATTAGTGCCTTTTATACCACTACCTCTTCTGTTGTTAAATGATTCAGTCATATAATATTGGCTGACCAAGTGATAAAAAACAGAAATATTTTTTGTAGCCCTGATACTAGCAGATCAAAAAAATATAACGGATAGAAGTTTAGTTTGGAGTTTTTTTATGACGAGTTGGAGGAGTTTCAAGCTGCGTTTAATTACGTTTGCGATCTCAATTACGAGATTGTCTAACAAAAGAATTGTTATTATTGAACCCCGTAAGGAATCAAAACAAAAACAAACATTTCCACTATATTCGATTTCTTAGGATTCCTCTTCAAAATATCTCATTCATTACAGTTTACTATTCTTGTTCAACACACTCCACCCCATAAAACTAAGAACATACTATTTCTAAGAAATGAAGGCAACCAATTCAAAAATAAACAAACTATTACTTTAACTATTTCTTGATTAATTTAGAACTGAATATTATTGCATCCCATTGTAAGAACGTAAGTGTATTTTTATGTTATATACGCTAATATTATTTTTTAAATAAATGATTAATACGAGGTGTGGCTATTAAATAACGAAACTGACGTTGTAAAAAATGTTATTTTAATTTTATACATAATCACTTATTTTTACCTTCAATATACACTTCTTCTCTATCCCTACAACGCTCCATGCAAATTTTCCATTGATGGAAACAGTGCTGGAAGTTATCTTCTGTCAGCTTCTTCAGGACACGTGCCGCTTCTTTTTTTACAGCTTCCAAAGACTCAAATCTTGTCCCTTTTAATGCAGATTTCACCTAAGGGAACAGATAGAAGTCACATGGTACAAGATCTGGTGAATAAGGTGGTTGTTCTAACACTGAGATGCGTTACTTGGCTAGAAACCTCTTGACAGATAACGCGGAATGAGCTGGCGCATTGTCTTGGTGGAGAGCTCACGATTTGTCCTTCCATATTTCGGGGCGTTTGTTCCTTACTCTTTGACGTAGTTTAGAAAGTACCTCAAGGCAGTAATACTAATTAATTTTTTGATCTTCAGAAACACAGTGAAGGTACACAATCCCAAGATATAAAAAGAACAATTATCATTGCTTTAAATTTTGACTTGCTAATTCGAGCTTTTTTGGCTCTCGGTGAAGTTCGGCACTTCCAGTGCATGGGTTGGTGCTTCGTTTCCGGATCATAAGTAAAAAACCACGTTTCATCACACGTTATTATCTTCTACCTGTTTCCTAAGGTGAAATCTGCTTAAAAAGGACAAGATTTGAGTCTGTGGAAGCTGTAAAAGAGAAAGCGACACGTGTTCTGAAGGAGCAGACAGAAGATGACTTCCAGCACTGTTTCCGACAATGGAAAATTCGCATGGAGCGTTGTAGGGATGGAGAAGGAGTGTATATTGAAGGTGACAGTAAGTGATTATGTAGTATAAAATAAACATAAAATTTTTCACAACGTCAGTCTCGTTATTTATAAGCCACACCTAGTATAATTAACTTAACAACGGTATTTATTTTCATAATTGTATGAAACGTTTAATACAATATTTTACGAATATTAATTTATAAATTAGGTGTTGTTAGTTAAACAATAATGTAACGAAACAGAAAAATTAAATAAAATAAAAAAATGTTTTTAAACAGCTGGATATTTTTAATTTAAATGACAAGGGTATAATACCGTTAACAGAAATTATTATTATACATGTTATATATTTTTTTCGACGAGATATGTTAATATTTTTTGCATATTGTTAATATTACTTGTATTTGTGAAATAAAAAATGTGACAAAACATTGCATAGTTGTTATAACAATGTATGTTGTCGGACATGACTGTCACGAACAGACCCTTGCGTTAACTTAATTAGAGGGAGTAAAACAAGGAACGTTGACTGGTGGTTGGTAGATGGAGGGGTTGTTTTATCTAGACTACTGAAATTTTGCCACGTTGTTTAGAAATTGAACATCGAGATGTTCGATTCAACGCATTTACCGGTTTTATATTATTTTTTGTGACTTTTTAACATAATTCTGAGAAAATAGTCAAAATTCTTTAACATTTTTGTCTAACTTCACATTACTGTGACACCTAAAATTAAAAACACTAGTTCTAATATTTATATTTGTGTTAGCAATAATTATATTCCTTGAGCATTATTTTTTGTTAACATTGTTTAAAAATTTTGTGTCTTTCCCTGGTCAATAAATTGCTTATAATATAACGATATTGAAGCCAAAACGATCTGAGGGGATCAATACATTCATTTACTGTTAAAATCTTGAGCGCCTGCAATCGAAAATCCTTCGAACTATTCTAGACTCCTCTTGGTTCGTGACTAAAATCGTAATTCACCATGAATTACAAATACAAAAACACTGTTATAGATGAAATACAATACGAAAATAGGAAATTTGGTGTGAAACACTCACACAACTTTCTCTTGCTAATGTAAATAACGAAAAATATTACCTATACTATATTTCATAGCTGATGAGCTCTGAACATACGAATTGCCCCCTAACCACTTCATAGCTAGCCAATGAGTTGCCAGCAATGTTGTCAATACTTACTCTCAGAGCTCCGTTATATATTTCGTCGGCCATTTTATCGGTCTTTCAATAACAATTATAACCTATGAACTTACAACCAGCTAATTATAATATAAAGTATGCATCTTAACGCGCTCTATAATTGACGTGTTTCGTACGAGATGCAAGATACGACCAAACTACTTTGGCTCTTATACGCATGCGCGCGTAATGTTTATCAGCCTGATACATTCGCACAATCTGGCAAATGTTCTGATTGGTGAAAAACTGTGGAATAGCAGAGCTTAACAACCGTAGAAAGCATTATTATGTTCAATCATGAGTAAACAATGTAATATAAAAAAACCTAATTTTAAAATAGTGAGTGAATAACGCTAAATAAAAAACCAACCGATGTTCGACTTAAAATACAGATAACCTGAATCCTGAATCCTGGTTGAGAGGGCTAAGAAGCCCTATGATGGCGACATCGTGTTAAGGAACACCTGGTCGCTCGGGGAACAATATAACAGAATAATTGCAACCTCAAGAAATTTAGGGGGAATTTTATAGTTTAAATAGGAAATAGGATTCTGGTTCGTGGGACATTGGAACTGGGACTTGAAAGGAGGTAATTTATTTTTAGAAGTTATTTGTGGAAAATTTAAATTAAGGGACAAGTGGGTTTAAGAGCGGCTCTTTTATTTTATTTTATTTTTCAGTGGCCTTTTTTCAGTTTTGTGGGAGGCCTATTATCTTGGTGAGGGGAAGGCATGCATTTTACTGAACGTGGACTAAAGGTATAATTTAAGGTAAAGGTTAGTTTATGATTTCAGGGGAGACGGAAAGGGTAGAGTTTGGCATAATCACCGGCCTTTTTATCTTCTGAGGCCGTAATCTTTTAAAAAATCCAATTTTTTTACCATTTCTGATGAGCAAAACACAGAAAATCACTAATTGACGCTAAACTAAGCGTTGTATAAAAAATAGTTGGAATAAAAACTGTCGGGTTTTTACTTTTTTGCAACTTTAGTTATACACACATAAAAATGTTTGTCCAAAAAATGTTTGCATATTAAGGCGTACTATCTTAACGTAACAATTGTTTACCACGCGAGCACAGTGCCTCCTATTTTCAGAATTTTAACTTACATGGCACTTACCTTGTCTTGCCGTGAATAAAAAATGTAGAAATGAAGCAATTTTTACAAAAATCGTAGTCCTTTTTGAGAAAATTGCAAAAAGCTGTACGAATAAACTAGGCTACTACTTCGGTTGACCGGTTTTGAAGAAAACTTTTGTATCGGGTCTTCTCATGGTACAACTTAAAAATATTTCCAAGTTTCAACTTAGTACAATATTCCAAACTTGAAATACTTTGCTCGCACGCACACAGACACAAACACACACACACACACACACACTGAAACAATAGCGCAAAACATTTTTTTGTGTTTTAGAGGATCTAAAGAGGTGTATTTCCCGTGACAAGTCGATTTCGAATAATCGACATGAAAACAATACTTCCTTCCTTATACATTCATAAAAGCCAAAGAAAGTAACAATATCAGAACACACTCTAATATCATCAAAATCTTTTTCCAATTAATCTTTAGGAAAATAGATAGACAACTAACACAGACTCAAATGTTTAAAAATTTTGAACTTATCGTACAGTAATAATAAACAATATTGACAGTAACGAAAAAAAAATTTATTTCAATTAACCAACGAAATATTTTTAAATTTTACGCTTGCCATGACAATAAAATTTTTAATTAACGTGATCAACATCGAAACGTAATTTTTTACCATGAAGTTATACCGTGTAAATAATCTCCATCAAGATTTATTTTCAAATGTTAAAACGTTAAGGTTTGCTTATAGTTAGTTAACAGTTAATTTAATTAGTTATAAACAGCCTACATAAAACTTAGGAACGAAAAAACATTTTTCGCCTTAGGAAAAACTTATTTAGAATTAAGCTGAAATAGTGTGTCCGATACACTTAATGCCCGAATGCGTTTTTGCGTCCATGCGTGTAATTAGTTTTGTTTTATATCGATTGACAATACTGGAACTTCTTATCATCAAGTATTAAGCATACATCCTGTTACATCATGAATATTCTAAAATAATTGATCCTTCCATTTGTTCCTTGGCCTTTTTATCTTCCGTCTTCTCTTCTGGTCGTACCCCTCAATAATTTTTGAAAGCCGATCCTCACGCGCCTCTTCAATGTGTGCTAATCACTGATCAGTACAGTTGTCTACTCTTTTCACTCGTCAAAATTTATCAATTACCATGATTTCTACTGTCTACCCAATCTAAAACAACCCACCACAATCCTCAAAAAACTTCATGTTTGTCTGTAAGAAGCAGCCATTATCTTATATCCAAAAAAGTGATTAAGAGTAAACATCAGCCAATAAAATCTTAGGAGTGTATTTCACCTCACTTTGTACGCAATTGTCTTCTTAAATGTTTCATTTAATCTATTTAGCTATTTGATCATCAATTGACATTAAATTTTCCGAGGAATGAGATATTACTTACAAAAACCATTAACACTGATGCCCTGCTCATTTTATTGATTTATTATTGACATCTCTCGACCTAATCTAACCAGGGGAACAACTTTTGTTTGTTTTAAGTTATGTTTTTAGCCATCTTGGACGGTTTACCGGAAAAGCAACTGAAATAATAGTTCTGATTAGTTTGTTTTAACGTCTTACTAATATTTACTGGAATTGTTGAAAACATTGTGTGGAATAAAATAAATTAAACTACATTTAAATAGACTATTTTAGACTTGTGAAAAACACACAAAAATCGGTAAAAATTTGAGTATATATATATGGTTTTACTTAATTATTTACTTAATTTAATTAATCAAATAAGTATAGATAACGACTTTTATTTATTCTGAAGTTAGTCGTGTATTTTTTTTATTGTAATTATTTCATATATATAATTCGAACAGTATTCTGTAGTACACTGCAGTCTACATTGACTTTGTTTATCACTACTCTTGTAATATGTTGGGTTTAGTTACAGCTTTGGTTTTTTTATTTCTTGACTTGCAGTTACAGTAAGATTAAGTAAGAGAACTTTTAAAAAAGTTTAGTTATTTGATGATGTAGAAGAAGACTAAACATGATTCAACACTTTCTTTCTTTTTTAGTCATTTGGGTTTTGTCTTTTTCCTTTTTAAACTTTCTGAGTACAACTCATAATTTAGTTTAATTGTAAGAATTATTTCAAGTTTTATAGTGGGTTAAAATCAGTGGTTTGAATGAAGAAGATTAAAATCAACTGTATAGGAAAAGTTAACAAATCTTATTCCTTTGGTATTAAAAGTGATTTGTTTTTGAGTTTCATTACAATTACGCCCTCCCCTCAATTTTTGTCTTAATCATCACTTTTCATTTTCTTTAATGGAAAAGTATTTAGGTTAGCTGTATATTTTAATTTTTTTAATTTTTGGGTGTAGTATTGTACACTAGGTGGTACAATCTCCGAATATGACATTAAACTGGCGTTGGGTTGTTGTCAGAAGAAGACCCAGTGATATATTATTTTTTGAACCATAACTGTTTAGACCAAGATGTCCCTACTTCATTTTCAATTCAAACGTTGTACGTTTGAATAGTTTCTCATAGCTAGGTCACGGCTTAGCTGGTTTAAATAGAAATTAGGATAGAAGAACGTGGTTAGCTCTTTTCCTTTCAGAAATTTGAAATCTTCGCGAAGGGTTTAATGCTTATATTTATAAAAAGGTGAAACAAAAGAAAATATTGACTTAAGAGTTTTACCGGAAAAATCTGGTTGATTTTAAATTATTCTCTGTGCTACTTTAAATAGCTGAACACCATAAGTCCAGATTAGCTGAAGAAGATTTTTTGTAAATTTAAATATTGGATAATTATAAACTTTTACACCATACATCGATCCCAAACATGTTCGGAACCTAAATACTGAACGAAATTCATTGAATTTCGTTCAATGGTGTTTGCATGATGCTGTTATAAATGGATAAAAATACAACTGAGTTGATTTTCAGTGTTTACTTAGCAGATAAAATGTAAAAACAGAATTTGGGGCATAATGAAAGAGCATACAGACAAATTCAAGATCGTATTTCTATAGATAATCTAGGTATTGATAAGGTTTTAAAAGCAAACAAAAAATTTAATTTAATAGTTGTTGTTTAGGTCATCACCAGAAAGGCTGGTTTGAACCTGTAGAGGTTTTACTAAGTAAAACGAGAAGAGAGGCGGTTTGCCATTGTCTTCCTCACTAAATGGAAAAGTACGCTTATCAGCATGCCGGGCCCTCTGAAAAGCACGTATTTTCCACTCTGCAAATATCACCTTAACTTCACTCTCCACAGGGTCTGACTGTATAATGAAATTCATTACTTTTTGAGGAGATAACTCTGATTAGTGTCTTTTAAACCTCTACCTCTTCTGTTCTTAAATGACTCAGTCATTTAATTGGGTGACCATGTGGTAAGAAACAGAACTATTTATTTTAGCCCTGCAACGAACAGATTGAGTGTAAATAATTTGACACTCCACCTGTCTGTTATGGGAAAAATTTAATTATAAGAAAAATAATACAATTATTTGAAAATAACATTGAAAAACAAATAACTTATTTAGTCATTGAAAAAATAGACTAATAATTTTATCTTATAATTGTACGGTAATTACTTAAAGCAATTTGTATTAAGCTTAGACTACAATGTGTGCGGTTAGATGTTCACGGTCGGGAAGTTGGTAATGTGGTAGAGTACATGTCAAATGTAATTTCTCTCTACTTCATTAACGCCTAACCATAACCTAAATTCATAATTTATCTATACTACCTACTCATATTACGACATTCCTAAGTTCATTTACTTCCAATATAGTTAATGGTGTCGGATTGTTGAATGTTTCTAACCTAAACCAAACAAGTCATTTATCAGTGTGATGTTTCAAAGAAATGTATTTTACTTTCTCTTGCCTGTATGAATAGGAAGAAAAGTATTGCTTTCATGTCCATTTTTCGAAATCGAGTATTCACCACCAGGTTTACACGTTTTCAGACCCTCTGAACCCAAAAAACATGTTTTTAGCGATTGGTCTGTGTGTCTGTGTGTGTGTGTGTGAACAGAATATCTCAAGAACGGAACATCGTAGGAACTTGAAACTTGAAAATTAAGTTAGATACTACCGGACCCAACACAAATATTTTCATCAAAATCGGTCAACCGGAATTAGTCGTTTATTCGTGTCATTTTTCACTTTCTTGCGATTTTTTCAATAACGGCACCTACGATATTTTTAAAAATCGCCTCATTTACTACATATTTTATGCTCTGCAAGATAGGGTAGGCGCCATGTGTGCTGAAATTCTTGGGGAGGCTGTTTTCTCGTAAAAAAATTGTTTTTGTTTTAAGCTTGCGGCTTTAATATGCATTTTAGCGCAAAAATAACTGTAACAAAAGTTGTAAAAAATTTATAATCCTACAACTTTCATTTTAAATTTTTTTGTGTAACGCTTAGTTTAGCGGTAATTTGCAATTTTCTGGTTTTTTCACGAAAATGTGTAAAAACTTGATTTTTTAAAGATCTCAGCCTTAGTATTCATTTTACGACAAAAGTGTATATAATCAAATTTATAGGAAATTAAGAGATCTACAACTTTTATAATAAGCATTTTCGTCTGCAGAGCCTAGTTTAGCGTGAAAGAGTGATTTCCGTATTTTTAAATCAAACGGGTTGATTTTCATATATTGCGTCTTTCACGCATTCGATTAAAATTAGGTTAAGTTGATTGAGGTTGGTTTTTGTTTATTTCTATTGTTTTATTACTAATGTTAGGTTATATTATTCATTATTTGCATTATTAACAGAAAATTGTGTGAATGTTTCACAGCAAATTTTTTGTATTATAACACGTACCATGAAAATATTAACAATAAGGTCAATCTAACACACCATAGTGACATAGCATGTCTTTCTCAGGGTTGGGGTAATAGTGGTGAATATAATACTGTGGCGCACTGTGAGCGCTATTGGCAAAAATGTTGAAAAGAATTGTGAAAAGATATAAGGCCGGTGAACCTTAAAACTCGCTATTATATGCACTCAATTATAGTAATTATAGTAAAAACCAACTCAACAGAGGCTCTTTTAGATAGGTACTATTTATTGTACGGCTTCCCTGCCTTTCCCGTCCCACAACATCAGTTATAATAGCTCAATCCGAAAACTCATTCCGTGTATGGATGGATGAACATGTGTGTGATGTGTATGTGTCTATAAAATGAATTATTATTGCTGTCTCATCACATGGGAACACTTATTCAGACCCGGCTAGTTAGAATTGAAAATTGGGGTAGAACGGTTCAGTATAACCAGGTCATTTGCTTTAAGTTGACGGAAGGAAAGTTTGTGTGTCAAGATTACCTCCATCACCATTAAGAGATGAAACATAAAAAATACACAATTAAGTTAATTAATCAAGCTAGTAAATTATCAACCATCGCAAGGGTCTTCAAAAGAAAGAAATATATGAACTAAATAAGGTAGCTAATCATTTTCATGTTCCAAAGAAATGTATTTAGCATTATACCACGTAACACGAAAATATGAACTGTAAGGTCAAGCTTTCAATCGACCCAAGCCTTTCAATCAGAATTATTAAAACTTGCTTCTGGCGCTCCTTTTTATGTAAGCAATAAAACCCTCCACGACGATTTCAAAATTCACACAGTAAAGGAGCTAACCGCGTCCTTGTATAGTACATTTCACGAAAGACTAAGTGACCATCCGAACCAACTAGCTCGTGATCTAGCTATAAGGGACTTCCCAACTGTGTGTCGTTTAAAACGAAAATGGAGTAGGGACCTCTTGGTCTGATTACCCGAAGTTTTGAACGGAGAATGTATCACTGGGTACCTCTTCTTCTTGAAGTGAAATTCCCCACCGCCATTTAAATATCAACACGAAAGTTGTGCGGCTCAATGTACAGTACCGTAATAAAAATTAAAGACAAAAAAAAGGTCAAGCTAATATACCATGTTCTTGACATAGCTTGTCTTTCTCAGAGGTGGGGAGAGTGTGCCACAGTGGAATATACCGCACTGTGAGTACTGCAGGAAACAAGGTTTAGAAGTTTGAGAAATTAATTGGGCCGGTTAACCTTGAAACTAGCTATTATTTGCACTCAATTCCAGCATAAACTAACTCAATAGAGACCCTTTCAAGGAGTATTTATTGCACCGCTTCCCTGTTTCTCTCATCCCCTTACATCAGTTATAATAGTTCAATCCAAAACCTTATCCCCGTGTACGGATGGACGAGGATGTGTGTGATGTGTACGTGTCTATTATATTATATTTATCCAATTGAAAGGGAACAATTCAGACTCAGCTCTATAAATTGGAAATTGGGGTAGGACGGTTCAGTATTATCAAGCCATTTGCTCAAAGGTGACGTAAGCAATATTTGAGTGTAATGATTACCTCTAATCTTCAAAAAGAGATAAAACATAAAAAATACACAGTTATGTTAATTAATCAAGGTAGTAAATTAACAACAGTGAGCGTCTTCAGAAGGTATGGTTGTTCGTTATTCAGACCAAGTTTCTGCTTCATTTTTGCTGTAGACATCGCACAGTTGGAAAATCTTCTTGGAGCTAGGTCACGGACTAGTTGGTTGGAACGACCATCTAGTCGTTCACGAAGTTTTGTATTTTCCTTTACAGTCGGAATTTCAAAATCGTGGAGAGTAAAATAAACTTAAAAATTTGTTTTGAAAAGTTAGTATCCTGTTTACGTTTGATTTTCTCGCCGAATCATAAATCAAAGATATAGTTTTAGTTTTTCTTTAGTACATAATGAAAATATTTCGCCCATAACAGGCAGGGGGGTGTTAAATTATTTGCACTTTACCTGGTAGTTCCAGGGCTACAAAAAATAATTCTGTTTCTTATCGCATAGTCAGCCAATTATGTGACTGAATCATTTAAGAACAGAAGAGGTAGAGGTGTAAAAGACACTAATCAGAGTTATCTCTTCTGAAAGTAATGAATTTCATTATACAGCCAGACCCTGTGGTGAATGAAGTGAAGGTGTCATTTATAGCGTGCAGAGTCGATGTTTTTTTGGAGGACCTGGCATGCTGATAAGCATAGGCTACTTTTGTACTCAGTGAGGAAGGCACTTGTAAACCACCTCACTCCTCGTTTTACTTAGTAAAACCTCTAGAGGTTCAAACTACCCTTTCAACTGTCGGCTTAAACAACAACACAAATGAAAATATACTTCAACACTAAACGTTTCGAGACTACGAGACATCCCAGCAATGCCTTTGATTACAAATCTATATTCAAAGTAGGCTATAACGAAAACCTAATGAAGGTGTTATGAGAATTTCTTCTATTAGGTTAAACCTGTAACTTTTATTAATTGGAGTAACTCAAGAGCACTCAAATGTCACCTAATTAAACTAAAGGATTACTTGAAACAGAAAATATTTTTAAAAGGAAATCAAATAAACGTGAAAACGATAAAAAGAAACCCTCAATATTTTTAACCTTTTTCGTAGATGGGTAAATAGAATATAATCCTAAGGATAAACTTTTTATAATCAGGTTATAATGAAGCAAGAAAATCCTTTGAGGATATACAATTTATTCGACGACTTTGATTTGAATCTTTATGTTTTAATATTAAGAACCGATCTGATCTCTCTGATTACAAAAATGAAAGGAAAATATAGCCTACCTCTTCTAAAAATATTCCAATGAACAATAAACATGATTTTTATTTTTATAATAACTTAACAAACAAACTCCTGAGGGAGTTACTGAAGTTCAGAAATATTCTGAAACATATTATGTTTGAAAAACATCTTTTATAAGCAGATATAACAAAGCATAATCCTTCTTGTCAAAGACAATAAATTAACATATTTTTATTATTAGTACCGATTTTATTATGACAACTCTTAGAATTTAAAAAAAGGAATAATGCAAAATAAAATGAAAATATCGTTATAATATACAGAATGAGCCGTAATCACAAGTAGTTGTCATTTTAACTGAATAAGTAGGTACCTACATACGTATTACGTGATCGTGACACAAGTAACTAGTGATGGGAATTTCTTTTAATCCCTAACGTGTGTACATTGCAACCTGTTCAATTCAGAACAATAAGCAACCCAATGGCCCAATGCAATGTTTTTTTTCTTTTTTTTGGTTTCCTTTGAGCGCCAAGCCTGGATTTGAAAATGTTTCATTTGGGCCACAGTCACTAAACAAAACCTCAAAATACAGTCACTTGTTAGCAAAACAAAACATCTAGTTGTCAGTAGTGCCAACCTACGGGCTAAGGACAAAAAACATTAGTTACAGGCCATTAGAAAGTAATCCCCATAAGCAATAAACGTAAGTGAGCAGCATATTTATACACGCAACGTTTTACTAAGTCTTTGTTCGTGTTCATATACGATAAACATGGCGTCAGCGATATGTCTAGCGTGTATTACGTTGATACACATGGCGTTCAAAGTGTTAACGTCCGACTGTTCTGCAATTACTGTTAATGCAGACGGTGAAGGATGAAATGATTTTTTGTAACGTATGAAAATATGCCATGCCTGAATAGAATTCGAACCCAAGACCCAATGAGATGAGAATGGTATGCATGACGTGTAAATGAGGTGTAGTCTTCTACAGACTCAGGCCGACCATTCCTGAGAGAGTACGGTTAATTGAACCCCAACCGTCAACGTACACTGGTAGCCACTGTCTAGCATTCAAATTCGTAGAAAAGCAACTAACTTTACAAGGATTTGAACCAGAAACCTTTGTCTCCAAAAATCAGTTGTTAAACAGCTGATTTTGGCGACGATTTTACCTCTAGACCAACACGGTTGGTTAGTGATGGGAATTTTGTTTGTTTGTAATCACTAATGTGTGTACGTTGCAATCTGTTCAATTCAGAACAATAAGCAACCCCATGACCCAATGAGATGAGGATGATGTGTATGACGTGTAAATGAGGTGTAGTCTTGTACAGACTCAGGTTGTCCATTCCTGAGAGAGTAGGATTAATTGAACCCCAACCATCAAAGTATACTGGTAACCACTGTCTGGCATAAAATCCGTATAAAATAACTAACTTTACTAGGATTTGAACCAGGAACCTTCACCTCTGAAAATCAGCTGTTAAACAGCTGATTTTTGCGACGATTTTACCTCTGGACCAACCCGGTGGGTTAGTGATGGGAAATGAAGAGTTTTTTGACAAAATGTTACTGAAAATAACAGCCTGATGGATAACAAGATTCTTTAAGCTTGGACCATGCTCTGACGTATTGTTTTATTATAGGCAACACGTGTCTGCGCATTATTCATGACAAATGTACTGTTTTTAACGTGTAGTGTTTCATTAAGGCGTTTACCTGCAACCCGCATGTTACTTAAAAGATACTGGAAAAGATCTGAAAGGGACATCAACAGTTAGGTTATTAACGAATACGGTGGTTTATCTAACGCGAAGGTGGGCTTTTACTTGTAACAATTTCCAGACCCTAACGGGAATCGAACCCGGGATCTCCACGTTGTAGGCTAGTCCGCTACCACTACGCTATGGAGGCGATAATATTGTTTATTTATTCGTTTGATGATAAATGGTAATGGTGACATTATTTTATTTTATTCTGAATTATTCGAAGTCCCTAGTAAACTGGTTAGTGAATAGTTTATTCGTTCACCTTTATTCGAATATTTTAAAAAAAAATTTCGAATAAAAGATAATTATTCAAATAATTTTTTTTTGAATATACTCCACTATCACTACCACCAATCATAACTTCAAGAGGAGACACTAGTCTTCTCCAGGTAATTGGGAGTCTCCTGGACGTAATCAACAACGATAAAAGTTGTACATAAAATATTTTTATTTATTGCGATGAAAATTTAATTAGTTTACTTAAACGAGTGTTTTTTCAACCTCCGATTGTTTGTAAACATAAAATTAATGAAAATAATAATATAAATTTATTGTCATAAGTTACATACATCCTTGGTTACTTTTCAATATAATCACTATTTAAAGTGAGACATTTATCATACCGGTTTACAAGTTTACCAAATACCTTCGTCATAAAACGTTGCCGCAAATGACTTGAAACGGATCTTCATGGTGTCTTAGAGCTCGTTGTCTGTTCGGAAGCTTTGAAACCATCGCAAAGTTTCACAGTAACCTTCTGCATTTATCGTAGTTGAGGAGAGATATTCAAAACAAAAGAAGAGGAAGGATCACTTCTGGAGTTGTGTTTATCCATGATAAAGCCCGTGCTCACAGTTCTGCAGTAACGAAACGGCTTCTTCACAAGTTGCAATAGGAAACTTTTGATTATCCGGCGTAAAGCCACATTTTAGCGCCGAGTGACTTTTTTATCTTCTTCTTCTTCCTCTTCTTCTGTTTTTCAAGGATAAGGCATTTCTGCCTGTTCCAAACCTCTCAAATCTGCCCATCTCTTTCTCGAACATCCTCGTTCTTTCTTTCCCACCGGTTTATAGCCTAGTGTTTGCTTAGGTATTCGATCCTCCCTCATTCTGTTCACATGCTCCAACAACTGCATTCCGTTCTGAGATACCCTATCATTTATAGAGAAGATGTTGAGTTTTTTCCTCATCTTGGTATTCCTGTAACGATCTTCTATACTACACATATACATATGTCAAAGAAATTTCATTTCAGACGCTTTCAATCTACTCTTCTCTCGCTTTGATAGCACCTAAGTTTCACTGCCATAGAGTAGGGTCGGCAATGCTATTGTTTTATAAAATTTCACCCTCATGATTTTGCTGGTGCTATTTTTTAAGGTTGGGTAGATAGTTCCGCATATTTGCTGAAATCGGCGCATCTTATTGAAAGAATCTTTATGCTGTTGGTATGTAATGTTGCAACCTAGACACTGAAAGTGGATATCTGTACCTAATATTATTCTCTTTTTTTTTCTTTAACAGTAGGCCTATAGTATTTCTTTTGCAATCAGTTAATAAATACAATAACTTTAAGCAAATATGAGAAAATCTGAGTAATGTTCTTAGAATTAAAACACAAACGACACTCAGTAGTGTGTTTGAAAAAGACCAAACTGTGAAGAAACAAAAAATATATCTATACAAAATCAAACTTGATAAACCGTGAATCAACATCCCGAAACACAAAGTGTTGAAGTTGGAGATGACAATGACGATGGTAGAGATGAAAATGGTGAAAGTAACTACCTTTACTAGGATTTGAACCAGGAGCCTTCGTCTCCGAAAATCAGCTGTGTAACAGCTGATTTTGGCGACGACTTTACCTCTAGACCAACCCGGTGGGTTCTTATTCTCTACAACAATTTTTCTTCTGACTGGCTCCTTTCCCCTGAATGCCATTACCTTTGTTTTCTTTATCGAAACTCTCAACTTATATTCTTTGTAGAAATTGTTGAACATGAACAGTGCTTTCTGCTGGTCATCGTCATTTTTTCCGTAGCACTTTCAGGTCATCAGCAAATAATGGGCAATTTACAACCATATCTTCTCTTATGAGAATACCAGTGTGTATTTGAGACTTCCATCTTCTGATCCCGTTACCTGTTTTTAGAGCGACTTTCACCTTTTTTCTGAAATGAAGAACTGGCTACCAGAGCAGAGCTTTCGAACAGATGATCACCTCTAAGACAACGTGAAAACTTCAAGTCACTACCGGTAACATTTTATGAAGAGAATATTGGAAAGCATGTATATCGGTATGATAAATGCCTCAATTCAAATTGTGATACTGCTGAAAAGTGACCAAGGATGTATATAAAACTTTTGATAATAAATTTATTTTATTATTCCCATTAAATATACTTTTATAACCAATCGGAAGTTGAAAAAATGATTCTCGTATTATTGTTATCAATAAAGGAGAAATATAAAATATATATTTTTAAATGTTACGACAGTATTTATATATCATATTGTTTTTCAGCCTGATTCAGTAGTAAAAAAATTTCAAATAAAATTCGGTATTAATAAAAAAAAGTACTAGAATATTAGCTCTCAATTTTCATAAGCCATACAAATACATTATTATTGATATCAAATTATAATTTTGCTATAATACTATTGAAATAGCTTAATCTAAACGGGACGGATTTAATGGTACATTACCGGTTTATAAAATCTTTAGTAGAGAAAGCCATTTCAGCAATTTTATAGCTGATCGTTTGAAAAATGATTTCTTATAAAAAATCATTAAGCCATGTTGTTGCTGCTGTTTGCAAAGCAAAAGATAACGGTTTAATGATACTGTAAAAAAATATACACTAACAAGATGAAATTCAATATGCAATATAAACTGTTTTAAGCTATCCAATGCTAGTATAATTTTATTCACAATTTTATTAAAATTTCCTTTCACTGACTTATATGAAAGCAACATAAAAATTTATTTAGGAACAATTTCATTAATTTTTAATAACAATTCTCTTTTGTCCTTTGTTGATGATGAAGTTGTTAAAGTGACTAACATAAATGTTATTATTTTTCCAGTTTATTTCATATCAAAATACAGTACTTCTATTACTACTACCAATTAAAATAATAAAAAATACCATTTATAGAGAATTTATTTTTTGATAAAAGAAAATTGTTTTTATTTACAACCGATATCAAATCACATATTTTGATTCGTTATAAAATAAAACCTTTTTACTCTTGTAACATATTTTCATTTAATTTTGCACTGTGCAATAACAACCAGTAAAAAGGATCACGATACGTATAAAAAATTGACGTAACAGAAGGACACAACCAAAATCAGTGTTCCAGAAAATCAGATTTGTATTAAACTTTCATATTGAATTTAAGTTTTCTATTAATCTTTTTCATATTAAAAGGGTTTTTTTTCTATATGAATACAGGGAAAGAAATAACTGTTTTCACTTCAATTTTTCACAGAAAAGACGTTTTCAGGCCACCTGAACCCAAAAAAGATGTTTTAACCGATTGATGTGTGAGCAAAATATATCAAGAACGGAATTACGTACATAATTGAAATTTGGAACTTTAGTTACGTACCAGAAGAGGAAATGGCCAGCACATCAAAATCGATCAACTGGAAGTGGTAGTTTTTCGCCCAATTGTTTACTTTTTGCCATTTCCTCTTAAACGTCTCGTACGATTTTATTTAAAATCTCCTTATTTACTAAATTGATTTACTCCATCAGATAGGGTTAGCGGCTTGTTTGATGAAACTCATAGGACGATGTGAACTCGTAGTAAAAAAGTTTTTTAAGATAGCGGTCTTAATATGAATTTCGAACGAAAACGTATAAAATTTAAATTGTCGAAAAACGTGGAGGTCCCGGGTTCGATTGGCTAGAGCAAGGGTCTAACGGATGGAGACGGGGTTCAATAGAAATGAATGGAGTTCTGAGTTGCAGTAAATTACCTAGTGCTATAAAAGAGCAGCTATCATAATAAGTTTTCTTTTTTCATTTCAAGGATGAGATTTCCTGAACCTGTTCGGTATTAATCACCTTCTTTGCTCTTCCCACGTCTCTCCTATATAAGGGTTTAATATTGAATGCAGCCACTGGAATTCTTTCTAGTGCTATTCTTCCCAAGTAACTGGACCACCCTCGTTTATTTTGCTTGATTTTTTCGTGCAAAGGTGATACTGATAATGTTTTTCTGACTTCTTAATTACTAATTCTTTCTCTTCTGGTACACCCAAAACCACTTCACAGAAACTTGCACCACCATTAACTTTGACTGGTGGGCAAACACTTAAATGTGAACTAAAAATATAATTAATAAAAATTGTTGGGCGCCAGCTCTGTCAGCAGAGCATGAGAAAATAAATAAAGACTAATCTCCGTACTTACAGTACAAATAATAAACTACTAGTAAAATTATCCTTAAATTACCCTAACCTATTTTAAAAAATAGCCAACTTGTTTTGCCGTGACGTCAATATAAAAACAATAAACATACCAATGACTTCACCTAAAATTAAATATGCGTCCCCTTTCTTTATCTTCTGTTTGTTCTCCTACACTCTTCGTTATCCTAGTCCCTTCTTCAAATGCTGCTCCTTGTTAACTAACCGTTTCTCTCTTAAGTCCCAAGGGAACTAATTTAAAATTTCCTAGGTCCGAACCAGAAAACCTCTGGTTGACAAGTCTCCCTTTCCCACTAAACGTTCACCAACCTGGAGGGCCAACGGGAAGGACAACTACACCAATAATTGGCTAAAAGTTGGGAGGTGGAAGAAAGACCAAAAAATACAGAAGGATAAATACCCTGACCTAATAAATATCAGATGGTTGACCGTTGGCTATATTTATAACTTATTGTCTAACTACTATTCTAATGTAACTTAATCTAAGAATGGGGGTTTTTCCCTTGCATTATTTATTATATTGTTACTGAATAATGAAAGTTATAATAATTAGGAATTACCATAACTTCCATTGTTTTTACAATATTGTACTTTTACAATGGTACAAACTTCATTTTAGCGGGTTAAATTTAGCTATCTATCTTTCTTCACTGCACCCAAGATTCGGTGCCATATAAGAGAGTAGTCCCTAACAATAGTGTCGAAAAACTGCATTTGTGTGCCTTCCGCGTTTTTCTTGTTTTCAATTTAGATGTGTAGTTCCAGTTTTAAGTTTATATTATATAGTATTTAGATGTATAGAAATTGAGGTGCGAGATATGGGAGCAGCTGTAGAATCCCCGCTTGAAGTAAAAGTAAATAATGTATAGTTCCATAAATACCTTGAACTTTAGCCAATTTAACAATCAAGTGCCTATCCAAATCACATGAAACATCAATTCCTAGATAAGTGTTTCACCTGCTTGATTATTTTTCTTCTCAGTTCTCAGTTACAGTAATAACGCCTAATTATTTAACCTGATTTGATTACGTAAATTAAAAATGCAAAATACAATAAAATATAATTGTTTTTTAGGTCAACAACCGAAAGGCTGGCTTGAACCTCTAGAGCTATAACTAAGTAAAAACGAGGAATGAGGTGGTTTACTATTACCTTCCTCACCTAGTTAAATGAGTATGTTTATCAGCATCCCAGGCCCTCCAAATAACACCTAATTTCCACCTTGCAAATGACACTTTCACTTCCCTCACCATAGCGTCCGGCTGTATAGTGAAATTCATTACTCTCAGAGGAGATAACTCTGAGTAGTGTCTTTTACACCTCTACCTAATCTGTTTTTAAATAGTTCAATCATTTAATTGACTAACTATGTGATAAGAAAAAGAACTGTTTTTTCCAGTTCTTGAACCAGCAGATCCAATGTAATTAATTTAACACTCCACCTGCCTGTTATGAGCAAGTATAATTACAAAAGTTAATTTATAATATTAAATAATATTATAAAAAAATATAATTATAAAAGTTAATTGAAACAACCGGGTGTACACTATTTTTAAAACAAAAACAAAACTGATAGTAAATAACTTTCAAAAAAATTTCATATACAATAAGTTATATCTACTGACATTTTTACCATAAAATGACCATATCCTTAGATTTATGATCTCTAATTTTGAACAGCGATGATTTCAGTAAAACTGAAAATTTTACAATTACATCACAATTCAAACACAAAAGCGAGCCCGTCGTTTCGTTGTATAATACAAAACTTTTCGTTTCATAAAGTCGTTACAATTGCCGCCGTTCATATGAAGTGATGACATTTTTATTGACTGTAAATCAAACTTTATACTGCTTTAAAATTAACAATAAACGACTCTAGACGGTTTGTTAAATTTTAAAGTAATATAATTTACTTTATGAACTACTTTCACTTTAAAAATTTAATTATTTTTTTGTAAATTAACGTGAAATCGAGAAAGGAATTGAATATTTTATAAAGTCTAAAATTAATTTCACTGTTTTTCTAAATCGAAATTTAAGATTTTACTTAAGTTTTTTTGGAATTTATATTTGATCAATAATTATAATCGTCGCAACGTTTAAGAGGGATAAGAAAGTGTTCGGCCATTAATGGTGATCGACACGATCACATTTATTGTTCGTAAAAGTAAAGAGTTCAGATCTGTAAAATCAAAAATCTGATATTTTTTTACAAGTTCTGCAGCCCCTACTATACGGGTAAAAGTGAAATTTTTATGGCACAAAATCGCTTGTAAGATATTAAAGATACGGTCTGTTACTTGTTAGGTCAAATTGATTAGAACATTCAGCTTAAGTTTGGTAGATTTGTTTTTGTTTTATACTGCTCTAAAGAATTTATTCACAATTTTTTAAAACTTCTATTACTAATAATTTACAGAAGTTTAAAAAATCTAAAAAATATTAGATTGGAATCTAATTTTCAAAAACCAAATATTTTGAATTATTAAATATTTGTTCTTTAACTTCAAAATTTATAAAAAAATTTTGTTGCAACCCAGTAAAATATGGATGAAGAAGTTCAGAAATTATTCTGAATTTACTCAGTTTGTGTATGATAAAAATTCCACAGAAATGAAAAGTTTTGGTAGTTTAAACTTCCTGTTGTGTTTTGTTTAGCCATCCTAAAAGAACTCATCACAACACTTATTAAATTTTGGTTAACTAGATTTACTGCATTATTTTTGTGGTTTCTCAGATTCTAGTAATTTCAAGAAAAAAAGAAATAAACGTAATTTTTTCCGAGCAAAAACTGGCTTGAAATTAAAACAATACATTTAGCTTATAGAACTGAAATAACAATTATCGCTTCAAAACTAAAATGTTGATAGGCCTATATATAATCATGATCAAACCAGTATCAACCAGTTTTTGCAAGAAAAAATTAAGATAATTAAGAAAATTGAACGAAAATACCACTTGACATTTTGTACTAAATAAGACAAAGTATCTATGCTATAGATTGTAAAACAAGACATTTTTAAAATTTATAATAAATATTATTATAGCTTTTACAAAAGCAAAGTTATGATTGATATTTTAGTACCGTTAAAATTGACAAATGTCGGGAAACGGGGAAAAAAAGTAATTTATACTACGTACAACATATCTTATCTGTACAGCATATCTGTGATTTTATTCACAACTATCTTGCATCATAGACACTTTCATAACAAACTAAATGCTGCTGATTTCAGCTCCCGATTATTGTAAGAAATAATTGTCTATTGTACGGTGTGGAGTGTGTTGAACAAAGGCAGTGAATTGTGATGAATGAGATGTTTCGAATTTTAGTTCAAGGAAATCGAAACTGGTCAAAACGTTTATTTTTATCCTTCTACTAGGTGCGAGAATAATAAAGAATTTGTTAGAAAGGTAGTCTTTCTTTTCTTCTTTTCTTCTCAACCTGAATTGTGAATGGAAAGAGTGTCGGACTGTTCAAAAAGTGTCAAATATGATCGGATTTGAGTTACGTTAATAGTACGTACAGACAAAACTAGTGGTTGTAAACTGGTAAATTAATTTCCTTTTTATTTGTGAAGAACAGTTTTTTAATAGTAGTCAAGTTTATTTTAAGAGTAAATTTCATAATTAATTATATTAAAGTAATCTAATTGTATTTGTTAGTATGTTACGTCTACTTATTAATTTCGTTAATAAATAATTAATTGTAATAAATTGTTGTAAGTTTGTTTATGATTCACTATACCCAGATACCGAACGAAGTTAGGCTTAAGTGTTTTCAATAGTTAATAATTTGCCAACAGATGGACAAAAGAATGATCTATTTATCGCAGTTCTTCCCAAAGAAGTTAAGCCTAAAGTTAAAACAAATTTCCTCTGAAAGTTATACATTTGTAGAACGATATGATATTACAAAGTTTTTAAAAACATTTTCTAAACATATTGCAATTTTAGAAAAAAATCAGTTTTCCTAAAACGAAAGTACTTTGCCACTTAAAATATTTGATCCTGAAAAGGATCTGAAATTATCTTATAGAATCTAAAAGTTATTATTTTCTATAAATTCAACAAAAACTGCAATGATAAATAAGTCATAGCAATTTAAATAATTATTACAATCTAAAGCTTCCAAAAACATACAGCAATATTGTAATTAAGTAAACGAATGTAAATCGATAACGGAAAGAAAGAATTATTAAGCCTCAAAAATTGCAACCTCTAGAAACGGAAACGTCACTACAAGACGGCATAATGTATTCTGAATATATTGTTTTGGAAAACAATACGTTGATATTTTCTATTCAATAGGGAAAAAGAACATCTACAAAATTAAAACAACACATATATTGAACAGACCTTGTTTTTAGAGATTTTGCAAAATTATTTTATATGTAAAACGTTCAAGTCGGTTCATAGAACCATTTAAATCCTTTGAGAAGTGATTTTGCTATACTACAATATTATCAAATTATTATTCACCTACTACTGACACTAAATACCGGGTGTCCCCCGAAGAGGTTGCTATTTTTGAATTAATATGCCGGTCGTATCGCACATTCTACAAACTGGAAACTTTACACTTATAATAAATAGATATGTAAAAACGTACCCTCGAGTTTCATTAGCTTATGATTAATCAAAACAAAATGGCGGAAATAAATTTTATTTGCATAACCATTTCAAATTGGTGATTTGTTACAATGTTATTCAAGTAATAAAATGAAAGATACATGAAAGTGATAAATTATTAATGCACACAATTTGTCTCATTAACCTTTATTCGAACTGATATCCATCAAAAGCTATGCACTGATAGCAACGAAACAAATATGAGTAATAAGCGATTTTGAAAAACAGCTGAGGTATCAACAGGACTTTTAGATCATTTTTGATATTTCTTTTTACTCCGCCATTTTGTTTTGATTTATCATAAGCAAATGAAACTCGGGGGTACTTTTTTACATATCTATTTATTAAAACTGTAAAGTTTTCAGTCAGTAGAGTGTGCAATACGTCCGGCATATTAATTCAAAAATAGCAACTTCTTCGTGAGACACCCGGATATTACTGACCTTATTAATTAATTATGAGGTATTTTAAATACGAGTATCTAAGATAGTTTCTGTATTAGAAGAAAAAATTGTCAGAACATTTTGAGCTAACCTTTATGAGAGTTATAACCAAAATACAGGCCTACACTACAAAGAGAAGATATTTTTGAGTTCACTATATCGTACACAAAATATTATAGCACTACAAAATCATTCTTCTAAAAATAGTTAAGAGAATAAGTTATTTATTTTAAGAAACTACGTGTATTGTATGAGGTAGAGAGTACTGAACAAGATAATGGATTGCAATAAATGAAACGGTTGAATAAGAATTATAGGAAATCGAAACTAATAGAAACATTTGTTTTTATTTTACGAGTAACTGAAAGCGCAAAAGGTTATCCATTGTGCTTAAATTATGTAGAAAATCTTTGCCGTTCTAAAAACAATTACAGTCTCAGTTATTTAAGGCACTATACTCTATCCCATGGAACCGTGCAGCAGGTCAAAACATAAATGTATTAAAATGTGATTGAACTTTTTTTTTCTTTTTTTTGAACTTAGCGCGATCCTTTAGAGTTACAAAAAAAATTTCTTTGCTTTTCAGATGAAACTTGCAATATACTAATTGAAACATATACTAAATACAAAATACGAAAGTACCAGTAGAAAGAATTCATACAATAGGGCTATTATAAAACATCCGGTCTGTCGCCGGATCTTTTTACTGAAGGCGTTGGTAGAGTGAAACATGATTACGCATCTTTTTACTGACTTTCAACCCGTAGTCTGTTTATATCTGGTGCACGGTTCTGTGGGATTTACTATAGCTCATTTATTGGCGAGTTTAGTTAGTTCAAGTTGTCATACGGTCATGAGTGAATGCAATGAGTTTAAGATAAACCAGTGTGAATACATTGTACTGTGACAATATCTAAAGGGAATGTAGGTTCAAGAATGTTCGAGGAAGACCGAGAGATTAAAAACGTTAACGTGAATAACAAGAGTAATAAATAGCGTTTTCCAAGAAGAAGTTAAATATTATGTGCCATATAAATAGTCTTTTATAGTAAAACTGGCTTTTGTTGTCACTCGGTATTGTGAGAGCCGGGTGTGTACCTATTTAGATAATTGACCTTTTTATAATACTTTCTATTCATTTACTCTAATTTGTTCACAGTTGTTAAGATTTATCCAGAAGCCGTCAGAATGATTTTGTATTATATTATTTATCGAAAATCTCTGTATTTTCTCGAACTCTCCATTAGTGCGCCTATAAAAGCGCCGGGTTGCTTAGGTCCAGGGTTAGTTTACATTTGTCTTTGATTGAGTGAGCGTATTCGATAATGCATACAGGTAGTCCAGTACGTTCGAATAGGTCAACGATACTGCGAATAACTTGGCTATTGTTTAACTTTTATTTACTGTGTCATTTCTGTAAGTAGTATTAAGTCAATTAGTTAAGTTATTTATTGTATTAGTTAATTACAGCCTAATTAGTTTGTTATTTATTAAGTAGTTTTATTGTAATATACTTGTAGATTGTAGTCACTTATTTAATTGAAATTCTTAGTTTTAATAATTACTTGTAATTTTAAACTTTAGTGTGTTAATTATTTAATTTACCCAGATCCCGAAACGGACCTTAGATATAAGTGTCACAGTACATTAAAGGAAAAGGTCTGCGTGCAGTATACATTGTATTCAGTTATAGGTAAGAAGTAATAGTTAAATGTAAAATAGTTACTATTGTTAGTAGGTTAATTTTAAGTTTCAAGTTTTGTAATTAATCTAACTGAAATAATTTAATTGTTAAGTAGTCTTAAGCTTAAAAATGAGTTGCAAATTATTATTTTGTAAATAATTAATTTTTATAAATATTTGAAAGTTTGTTTATTATTTATTATTCCAGGATCCCAAATACCTGGCTTCGGTGTTACAATATGTAAATATATATGGAGAGAAGAGACCTTTGAAATTGAAATATATATTTCTTGTCTTTATGTTTTCTCAGTTTATTCAAATTTTTCAGTATCCTATTTGACTTCTTTGAAACACGTATCCAACTCCTACGGCTTATTTTTTAACATTATAAAATATTATTTTAACTGTTGTGTTCTTTAACCAAAGACCCCACATTCGCTGCGCTTCATGACAAACTTTTAAGTGTTTTATGTTTTAATTTCTCAGGCAACTTTCATTTTGAAAGAAAAAATATAACGACTGTACAATAAAAATAATTGGTACTAGAAACAGGAATTTTGTTGATATCACGAATTGTATAAATTACGAATAGATACGAATAGCTGATAAAATTTATTTAATTCAAAAATTGTACAACCTATTTAATTTTTGGAAGGTTTACAAAAATTTCTATGCAGAAAAATCTACTAATTTTTGAATATCTATCCCGTAAATAATTTTCAAAAATTTTGAATAAAGGAAAGATAATAGGGTGATTTTATAATAGAACTAATCTTTTCAAGATACCCTTACCCAAACAAATAAAAACAGAAGATGCCGGCCGCATTGGCGTAGTTGGTAACGTGCTCGCCTCTCATCATGGAGTCCTGGGTTCGAATCCCAATCAGGCACGGCATATTTTCATACGTTACAAAAAATCATTTCATCCAACATTGCATAAAGTTCCACCCCAACGTCGTCGCTAATGACCGTTGCAGTTGATGCGACGTAAAATAAAAAAAATTAAAAAAAATAATAAAAAACAAAAGATGACATTCTACCAATCACAAAATATTTTACAAAATTTAAAACCCACATTAGCTTGTGCCATGTAACTTATACTACTTAGGAAGCTTTACGCTTTTAACTGTAAAATAAATTTTAAAATCGGTTTGATAGTTTCTGAGATTACTTCATACTAACAAATATATGCAATAAAAGTAAGGTCTTTTCTTTAATTAATATAAGAAAAAGAGGTTAAGGTATTTTATAGCTCACTATTAAATGCTCAAATTAAATGTTAAATAGGGAAAAAAACCTTTGAAAATTGAAAGAATACATTTTCTGGTTTTAAAATATTTGAATATCCATACTTTTGGTTATGATGTTAGATAATGTTATATATAATCATAAGTTTAATTTAACCTTTCGTGGACGAAATTAGTTTTATTTTACAGACCCATTTACTTATGGGTGGGGATAAACAAATTTTTTCAGAAAAATGTGTCTATTTAGATAGAAAACTGTTTTGAAATGCGCAGAATCCACGCAAAATTTCATCACATATTTCTCCATTCACTTTTTCTTAATAATCATGGATGAGGATATAATCGTAAATAGAACTGACAAAAACATAACTTTTACATAGACTTATAGAATAAAAGGAAAACGAAATCTACAAGTACAAAGAATGTTTAAAAAATATTGTGATTAAATGGACGAATGTAACACTCGTATGTGTTAACAAACAGAGGAGCCACGACTGATATGGAACACCGACCACGTGGCAGCCAGAAAACCCTGGTGGGCAATGCTGTTAACCCAGCTTCTGCAAGTGTAAATTTCCTGGGATATTTAAATAATTAGACACGATTTTTATGACTGTTAGGACAAATTTACTTCAAAATTAATTTAATTTGTAAATATGTGAATATATCTACTAAAAGACCATATTTATTCAAATCCATATGCAGATAATATGCCCGCAAAACAAACCGTTGGAAAAATGTTTTGGCGGATATATTTGTCAATATTGTCCACGAGGAGTTAAAGAATATTAAATTTTATTTGTAGATTTTTGTATCCTAAAATAGTGAAATATTATACGTATGTAAACCACATAGTGACACTTTAAGTTCATTGTTTATTATTTTAAATTTTTTTCGTCAACTACTGTTTTCCATCAAAATATAAATAAATAGAGAATGGTTTAAAAGAAACTGAAGAAAATATGAAATATATTTTGAAATTTTAAACACTGCACATATATATTTAAGTAAAATATACAAAACAAACGTACCGAATGAAAAACAGGCAATCGTCTAAAACATTTTATTTTTACGTTTTAATTTTTTCTCTGAAGTGATTTTAGCAGTTGACCTATTTTGTCAAAGCCATTGGCACTTCTATATTGAAATGAAATTTCCTTAGGGACAAATATTGATTAACATGGATAACTATATATGGTGTACGGAGCTAGTTTTCTACAACTGGGGTTATGAATTTTAATATGTCTGTATTTAAACTTAAATGTAACATTATGTTATATGTTTTATATGAAAAATTATTTTTTATTTTATATATCAATTAAAAAATTGAAAAAAAATCGTCTACGTTAAATTTATCATGATCAAAAATAGGCCAATATTTTACATAGAATTTCAAAATTTAGTCAAGGTTTGTGTAATTTTAATGAAGTGTATATCATTTTCTATGGTAAGATTCTTTTAAAAAAAACTAATTTTCCTACCCTGTGAATATTTGGTTACAACTTTATTTTGTTTTGCGTTCAACTTTTTTACTTTAATGCTAATGCAGATGATGAAGGGTGACATAGGAAAACACCGCGGTGGAAAAATACCAGATCTGAGCTGCAATAGATCTAACTGACTGTCCAAATAAATAAATCGTTTTAAATGTGGTTGTTTGTCGTGTACCATAGTGCAGTTGTTACAGATTAAAGAATTTTTGGCTTAAAATGCTGATAATTTGGGTACTTGAGTTATTAAATACTTAAAAGTTACAAAATTATAAAATTACTGAATACTGTTGATCCAAACCAGTTTAAATACGATTTATTGCTATAGTTTGCTTTAAATCGATAATTTTGATCTTGATTCGAGTAGCCAATAGAATTGTTTGAATTTTAGGTCTGGTTGTCTCCATTTCTGCTGAATATGTTCTTCAATTAAGGCTTCGATCTTATATAAATGCAATCCAAGATATTTAGCTATGTCTGGGTGTGAAAAGTGGAAATGCGAGCTTTATGTTTCGTCTGTCTTATTAACGCCATTTTTTCTGCCGTCTTGAAAAGACGTTTTAGTGGCGTCCGACAGCTACTCTGACATGATTAAGTAGCAACATGCTGCTTAAATAAATAAAAATATATTTTACATTTTTTCTTTCTATTAACTTTTTAAAATTAATATTAATAAATTGACACTACATAATTTTACAATCTAATAATCAACGTTCTTTAAATCTCACAAAAGCAAAAAACATTATTGTTCAGAATTAATATTTACAATACAAAGAATTAGCGAGAAAAATCGATAAAAGAAGAAGTAACTTCTTACAGAGGCTCTTTTTTAAGAAACTGGCCGAATTTTTCATTCCTATTGGATACATGTTCCTCCTTAAGACCCTTCCTTCCTCTCAGTAGCTCGGATAACACCATCTGACCACTCATTCTGGGTTGTTATTGTTTTTTTCTTCATCTAGCTGGAACCCATAGTCAAATTTTATCAATTTTTTCAACTAATAAAATATTTTTTCCATGTTTCTAAAAATTTCCGAGTCTACCCTTCACAGAAATTCATTTCCATATTTGTTTTCTTATCATTTTTTGCTATAATTCCTTCAACTGATTTGAAGTTCTATCTTGCTCAAGTTGTTTCATATCTACACTCAACATCATTTGTAATTTGCTTTAAATATTCTAACAGTTGCGTCCCCCAACAATTCACTCTCTCAATAGGCCTATTACCCTCCATTATTGATAGAGCAATACCATTGATAAGATATGACCCACTAGCCTATCCCTTCTTCTGGTATAATGTTTCAATATACTTCTCTCATTCACTCGTCTAAGAAACTCTAAATTACTTATTTTCTCTACCCATTTAATCTTTAACATTTTTCTATAACACCACATTTCAGGGCTCCTATCCTCTTCCTTTCTACAGCCCCTATTAGCTACGTTTGTTCCTGCTACACTCCATACAGAGTTTTAAGAAATTTTTCGTCATTTGTAAATCAATGTTTGTAGTTAGCTGTTTTTTACTTCAAAGGCCCTTCTAGTTTGAGCCATCCTGGTTTCGATATCATTTGTGCTTTAATTATCCTTTGTAATTTTACTCCTTAGATAGCAGAATTCCCCAACTTTTTGTATGTTTTCGTAGCCTACTTTTAAATGTCTTATCTCCTCTAAACCACTCTTGCTACCACACATCACTTTTGTTTTGTTCTTAGTTATTTTCATGAAGTAATCCTTTCTCATGATATCATCCATTCCGTTTAATATAACCTCTAGTTAATTCTTTGTCTAGCCTGATACTATCATCTGCGAAGTATTTGTACATTACTTGTAAAGTGTAGCTTTTGGGGGGGGGGGGGTATAAATCTCCAAGCCAATTATTGAGAAGCTTACAATAAAAGAATTGAAGATTCTCTAAAATCGCTACAAGATAAATGTGATTTTCCTAGACAACAGGATGTAATATCTGCCGGAAAAAGTGTACCAAGATCAGTAATAACCGTACATCGATCCAATAATACCCTCGTTAGTTTATTTTTTTAGACCTGTTCTTTCAACGATCATTGAAAAAATTAATAACAAATATAAAAATAACTCAGAAAATGTCAAGTCTAACAGATAAGAAAATAAAAAAAAACACTGGATTTTTCCTGTTCATGCAAGGATAACAGTGTTTAAAAAGATATTGTATAAAGTGTATTTTTTTAAAGCAAGTAAGATAAAGTGTTATTACTGAGAAGAGAAAACGTTGTAACAAAATAAGACAAGCAGGGTACAATCAAAGAGATTGTTGTTAATTAGGTTTTACTTGTTTTACATCATTCTAGGGTTGTTGGTTCCCTATCTATTATATAGAGGTTGTTGGTTCATTGAATTGCAGTACTGCGCCGTATCGTATATCTAACTAAACAAGGATCTCATTTTGTCATCTCATCCATCCGCCGTGTTGATTTTCTATTCCACGTCATCAAATTTCACAATTTCTACCGAGCATTCATATAGATTAATATTCTCTCACATAACTGTACATGAAGGTTACTTTATCTGATTGCGCTCGAAAAAGATTGTAATATTTACTTGCTTCTACATGTTTGCTTGGTTTTTTTTACTATCTCATGGACATATTCGCATGTCGTTACATCTCTCTCTCTCTCGATTCTACCATATTTAAAAAAAATATTATTAAAAACATATAAAAGGTTACTTTATCTGATGCGCTTGAAAATGATTGTAATATTTGCATGTTTCTACACGTTTGCTTCTTTTTTTACTATCTCATGTAAATATTCTCATGTCGTTACATGTCTCTCTCACTCTCTCTCTCTCAATTCTACATTATTAAAAAAAAAAATTTATTTAAACACATAAGGTTACTTTATCTGATTGCGCTTGAAAATGATTGTAATATTTGCATGTTTCTACACGTTTGCTTCTTTTTTTACTATCTCATGGAAATATTCGCATGTCGTTACATGGCTCTCTCTCTCTCTCGATTCTACATTATTAAAAAAAATATTATTAAAAACATATTTATAAGGTTACTTTATCTGATTGCGCTTGAAAATGATTGTAATATTTGCATGTTTCTACACATTTGCTTGGTTTTTTACTATCTCTTGGAAATATTAGCACGTTGTTACATTCTCTCTCTCTCCCTCCCCTTCTCCCCCTCTCACTATTCAACCATATTTTCAAAAATACGTATTATTAAAAACATATATAAGGTTACTTTATCTGATTGCGCTTGAAAGTTTGCTTGTTTTTTTACTATCTCATGGAAATATTCGCATGTTTTTACACGTCTCGGTCTCTGCCTCTGTCTGTCTGTCTGTCTGTCTGTCTCTCTCTCTCTCTCTCTCTCTCTCTCTCGATTCAACAATATTTTAAAAGATATTGCAGAATCGAGAGAGAGAGAGAGAGAGAGAGAGACAAATATATATATATATATATATATATATATATATACATATATATGTGTATATGTATAATGTATATATAAATGTATATAAAAATATATATGTAAAAACATGCGAATATTTCCATGAGAGTAAAAAACAAGCAAACATGTAGAAACGTGTAAATATTACAATCATTTTCAAGCGCTATCAGATAAAGTAACCTTCATGTACAGTTATGTGAGAGAATATTAATCCATTTGAACTATATAACTATGTAAACAATAAACAACTACATACTTTGAAATACTTTTTTAGAATTGTTTAGTTAATATACAAAATATTGTATTAAGAACGTTCTATAAAATCTATTAAACTAGAAAAGGGAGTATAGCAATGTGCCCTGTCATAAAATTTAATGAAGGGTCATATTTTCAACAGCGCTTTTTTTAATACAAGATAAAATAGTAAATTGCTTCAATGTAAATCTGAAATCAATAAAATAAAAAAAAATTCACACCTGACTGTTATATTAAAAAGTTCCATTTAAAGTTTTATTAATAGATTATCATTTTCAAATCCTTTATATATATGATTGCACTCGTTTCGTAAGGATACTTATATAGGTAGTATATAATTTTCAGTCAAAAAATAAATTCAAAATTGATAGGAAAATGAAGTGGATTTCACTTCATCTGATAGCTAGAGAAACGAACGTAGATTTTTGCTGAGTTAGTTCAATGATATTAATAATGCTTGAATGTTAATTTATGTGTAATGTACTCTTCATAATGTAATCTTCGCATTGCTCTCCAGGAGTTTAAAATTCAAAACTCATCAGATCTATTATAAATGATTACAATTTAAACTCCTTTATCTAATCAGATTAATCTAGATTTATCAAATCTCTACTTTAGGTAGAACTATTATAAACGAGTACAAATCTCTACTCCAATCTATTTGGACTTATGGTGTCAGGTATTTGTCTGTGTTAGGCCCTCAGTAGTCATGAAATTACGGCACTTTCAATTAAAGTACATAATTATGTATTATTGCATACAAACCTAAGTACGTAACTAACAAAACGTTCCGTAACGAATAGGGCATACCACACGGTAACGATATTATTTGTTTATTTTATAGACTTTTAAAATGGAAACTTCCTGCAAACGAAAACCGACTAATACGAAACTTCTACATGTCACATTTACCCGGTAATCCGCTAAGCAGGTTTCATAGAAGATAGAGTAGAGATATTTTGTAAAAATTAAAAAAATTATTCGTTGGACTCTTACTACTTAGTACTGTTTTCTCTTAAGTCATTTACGTCATATTTTTACCCACCGTCGCAAAAATCAATCTTCTAAAATTCGCCAGCTGTAGGTCTTTGTAAGTATACATACATTGGTAAATAATATTAATAAAATGAAGAAAAAACGCCGATAGCAGGCAGGTGCAGTGTTAAATATATATTTTCATTCGATCTGCTAGTTCCAGGGGTACTAAAAATTGTTCTGTTTCCTATAACATGGTCAGCCAATTATATTATGACTGAAGCGTTTAAGAACAGAAGAGGTAGGGTGTAAAAGACACTAGTCAGAGTTATCTCCTCTGAGAGTAAGGAATTTTATCAGTACACAGCTAAACCCTGTAGTAAATGAAGTGAAGGTGACATTTGCAGTGTGGAAATTCGATGCTTTACTGAGGGCTTGGCATGATGATAAGCATACTTATCAATTCATTGAAAAAGACATTGGTAAACCACCTCACTCCTCGTTTTACTTAGTAAAGCCTCTAAAGGTTCAAACCAGCCTTTCAGCAGATGATCTAAACTACAACACAAATTTAAAAAAAAAAACAGTGTTCAATACTGGAGTATTCCTTAAACATTCTAAGGTCAGTAATTACCTTTAATGACCTCAATTTTTTCAAATAAACGTGTGGACAAAATTAACAGGATTAATCAACAATGATAAAGGATTACATGCAGATATAAATGTAAAACCTATAAGTTAATAGTTGGTTAGAAACTACAGTATTGCCGGTGAATCTGATTGGACGATTTTAGGTTAACGTTCAAAGCCTTGACTTTAATCTGGATCACATTCACATTTGTATATGCTACTTCAGTCATGCCGTTGCGTTGAACCTAATTTCAGAAGCCGTCACTAATTCTCTTCGTTCTCATTAAAGGGAATTAAACCTTACCGTGAGAGTGAATCAGTTTGCTGATCGTATGGGATTTTAGTTAACCTAACCTCGGATTAGGGAGTATCACTGCCTGCTCTTTCAGTTTGTATCAAAGTACTCTCATATTACATTTCTACTTCTATTACAAACTAAACTTTAATTAAAATACGTATTAATTATTTGTCATTAGAAATATATTCTCTTGTTTTGGTATTTCCCTTTAAAATAATGTAATTTAAAATTGTGTTTTATTTGAATGACGGGTTTTGGAATGTCTGATCATCCCGTTGGATAGTAGAATTGCCAAACCAAATATTTACTTGTAATTTTTTAGTGCCTTTACAAAAATTATTTAGTACGAAGTAAAAGTTATTGCAATAATGAAAATTGTCGATGGAATCCGAATTTCAACCGATCGTCCCTACTATGGTCAACGTAGGATCAAATCGCTCAAGAGAGCACTCAGTGGACCAAAATTTACCAGTTTTTATTATTTTAAAGTTTTAATTTTCTGATAAAACTACATATAGTAAGAAGGGAACGGCTGAAAAAGATAATTCCCTAACTTTTTTGTTTTAAAGCATTTCAACATTTACAGTTAAAAATAATTTTCGGTTACATGCTGACCCAAAATTTAGGGAGCTGGTCCCATACTACAGCAATATAATATACAGCACTGAGTTTCTTTTTCTATAGCATTATCAGTTTAGATGAGCGAATGAAAATTCATAGGAGGAACAGGTGCAGCCATTTGCAACGAACAGAGGAGAAACTCTCTTCCCGGTTAACCCAAGAGTAAAAATCCACGGGTAGGAGAATTGTTGGACGTTTGAGGAGGAGATGTCTACTAGAGCAGGCTACCTTACCCATGAAGTGAAGAAGAAAAAAGTCACGGACATTTAAATTTTGTTCAAGCGTACAAAGTAACAACTTTTAAACATTTTTACAGGTTTTTTACAAATTTGAAGGTTCAAATTGAAAAAAAATTAAAATTAAAAAATTTTTGGAGTGGTGTGACATTCTACAGGAAAGAAGACCAATAAATTTCAAACGTTTTCGTGGTAACCAGTTTCATAGATCTTGTGTTATATGGTCACGTAATGAAATAGGATCGGTACAGTTTATTTTCGGATGAAGAAAGAAAATCAGTTTAAATCTGTTTATTTTTTGGAACAAGAGTGATATTTTAAAAATTCATTTTAAAACAAACTTGACCGCCTCTGTAGCACAGTGATTAGCACGCTACGCTAAAAAAACTGCAGGTTCTGGGTTGGATTTCTGGCTAGAGTTTGGAAAATAATTACATGTTCAAATACATCATTAAAAACCTAAAGTTGCCGCTAATGACCTATTCATTGATATGACTTGAAATTACAAAAAAAAAAACAAATACAACTATAATTGAATTTTGTTTTTATATTTTTGGAATACTACAACTGGTCATCCGTGGAGCTTTTGATGGCCTACTACGAGTCTGTGCATTATAATATTAGCTACCGATAAAAGAAATTATTTAGATTTACACTCCGATGTTTCTTAAGATAAAAAATATTTGGGACGTTGGCTCCCCAAAAATTATATAAGTTGAATTACTGGTAGGGAAATTTAATATACACATACGTATATGTATTTGTGTGCATATTAAACGAAAACTTTACGAAAAGGAAAACCATTTTTGTTGATACATAGATACAATTAAAATTACAATTGCATTTAAATTATGTATATAAATAAATAACAATTCTCATTATTGTTATTTTATATGTTATTCATTTATTTTATAAATCTATTTATATTATTGTTTACATGCAATAGTTGGTAAAATTGGATTGGTAGAACAATGTGTTAAGTGATATCAGATACTTCCGTTATTCCCTTATCGATAAATAAAACGGGAAAGATTTTTAAGAGTACCCGGAATGGAGAAATTGAAAATTTTCACATAACCGGTTTTTTGCACAGAGTTTTCTGCATCCAATGATGTATAATTAGTCGCGATTTTTGTAGTTTTTATCTCCCCAAAAAATAATTAAAAGTAGGTTGAAACCTTACATTATTCTCTAAACGATATGGTTTGCATAAACGCATCTAATTTTTAATGATAAACAATAAATTCTAATTTTTTTTGTTTTAAAACTTTACGGAAATTTCATCAGCTGATCAGCTGGTGTCGACATAGTGAATAACATTCATAAATTTATTTTCTGATTTTCTGTGAGAAACCATCGAAAATTAATTAATTAATTAATTTCACAAGAAAAAAAAGACTTTATTCTTATTGGGAAAGAGAAGTTTATTTTAAAATACGGTGAAGATAGAATATCAGACACGGAAATTGTGCATATGTATGAGGTTATGTTTGTGTTTCTGTTTACATTGATTTTTTGTAAGTATTTTTCATAAACTATTGTTACATGTATAATAATCCTCCCTGTTTCCATTGACTATGGAGCAGGGAGTTATGGACAATCTCTTTAATCACGAAGAGAACTTGAAGGTGATCAACGCTCACCTAGATGTCGCACCTGAGACAACTGGTACGCAAAAAATGGCATGGACTAAGGTCATGTCTAGTAAAAAACGTCCGTTGGATACGGAAAAGAGTTCCGCTGACTCGTAATTGCCTCCTTCTAAGTTTCGAGTCCCAACAACAAATAAATACGGACCTTTAGAATCGTTACAAGAAGACTCTTGCAAGCCTCCACCAATTTATTTAAAAACGTAGAACTGCGCGACTACAAAAACTTAATGTCTCAGTTGAAAAGTACAGTAACTGGTGACTTTGAATTTCAAGCGACCAACAACGACGGGGTAACCATTTACCCAAAAACATCCGAAACTTACCGTACTCTTGTACACCGAATAAGAGAATTGCGTCGCAATTTTCATTCATATCAGCTACCCCACGAAAAAGCATACAGAGTCGTGATACGTCATTTGCATCCTAGTATCGATCCGTGTGAGATCAAGGATTCCCTGGAACAACTGTCTTTTAAGGTAAGAAACGTTGTCAATGTTTTACAGGCTGGCACAAGAGTGCCCTTACCATTATTTTCCGTTGATCTTGAGCCTGACAAAGATAACGAAAAAATATTTGATGTTAAATCCTTGTTAAGCACACGCATTAAGGTTGAAGAGCCAAAAAAGAAAAGTGATGTAGTTCAGTGCAAAAGATGTCTACGATTTGGACACACCCGTTCGTACTGTAATCATCCGTTCAGATGTGCACGCTGCAGCAACTCTCATCCAACTGCTGATTGTCCAAGAGTTGCCAATGAACCCCGAGTCTGCGTTCTTTGCAAAGGCAATCATTCGTCCACGTACAAAGGATGTCAAACATAAATATAAAGAACTGAGAGATAAAAGAAATTTTAATTTTGGTAAATATTCTGTTAATAAATCTCATGTAATGTTGGAGCCTTCAGTCACTGTTGCAGTCCCCATGAGTACCTCGGTAAAGTCAAATCATACACAGTCCACTCGTACTAACACCGTCCCCCTTTCTCGTGACCCGAGATTGAATTCACGGTCATACGCTCAGATGGCTGCTCCTTCCCTTCGGCAGCAGCCATCTCATACTCGGTCATCTCAGTTATTCCAGCCCTCTCAGCAGCCATCTCAGTCTTCCATGACATTCTCAACTCTTTCATCAATAGATCCCTTAACGACTCAGAATCCTTATGATCATTTTACAGCCACTCTTAACACTTTTTTTACACGCTTTCAGGACCTTTTGACACCTCTCATTACTACGCATAATATGGTCGTTAACAAGTTGCTAAGTCATATCAATGGCTGAAACCAGCAGGTCCCTCGTCGTTGCTCTCTGGAACTCAGCAGGTCTTGTACGTCATGTTCACGAACTCAAACAATTTTTACATGACAATCGGGTAGACATTGCACTTATTACAGAGACACACTTTAAGGACACAACACACTGCCATATCACTGGTTACACACTATATCGAAGTACACATCCAGATGGAACTAGCCATGCAGGGTCGGCTATTTTTGTTCGTAATAGTATTAGTCATAATTCGTTCCCTCCGTACAGAAAATCGTACATTCAGGCTACCACGGTAGAAGTATCTTTAATCACTCATTCCCTTACCCTTTCTTCTGTGTACTGCCCGCCTAATCATAATATATCGCGCGAACAATTTACACATTTCTTCAATTATCTAGGAAACAATTTCATTGCAGGTGGTGACTTTAATTCAAAACATCAACAGTTTGAATGCCGAGTTACAAACCCGCGGGGAAAAACTTTATATGATGTTTTAACTCACAAAAAATATTTTTATTATGCCCCTGCAGAACCCACTTACTACCCCCACAATAATCGTTGGCTCCCAGATATTCTAGATTTCTTTGTATCGTCTAAATTCTTCCCCTACTACGAACTTGAAACTCTTCCTGATCTATCATCTGATCATACACCCGTAATAATTACGTTAAACTCTCAACCAACCAAATTAAGGTACAGGCATTCCCTAACATCTGGTAAAATAGACTGGAATAAGTACCAACGTATATTGTCAGAAACAACAAACCTGGGAATTTCCCTCAAAACCCCTAGTGAAATCGAGCGTGGAGTGGAAATCTTCACGAAGAATCTACAAAGCGCAGCTTGGGACAGTTGCGAAGGAGAGAACATGGAATTTAAACACATACCTAACGTTCCTTCTTACATCCGTCGAATGATAGTTGCTAAGCGCCGATGTCGTCGTTTATGGCAGAGAAACAGATACCCCAGCGTTAAAGCAGAACTTAATAGGCTAACTCGTCATTTACAGGTTGTTCTTTCGCGTTACAGAGCAGATAGATTTATGGCTTTCACTGAGATACTCTCTACTCAAAATAAAACACTTTGGCACACGACAAGACGAATTCTTAACTATAACAATCCTTCATTAGTCTACAACGACCTGATGGTTCTTGGGCGACTACCAATAAAGAGAAAGCAGAAATGCTTGCTCAGCACTTGCATAACACATTCCAACCACACAACCTACAACACAAAGATCATCCGAACATAGAAAATTTCCTTAATGCTCCTCTGCAACTTAGCCTTCCCCCAAAGCCAGTTTCCCCCGGGGAACTCTTCCGAGCAATTCACGACCTGCCATTAGGCAAAGCCCCGGGATATGATCTTATTACTTCAATACTTTTGCGCCATCTTCCTAGGAAATCCATCATACTCTTAACTCACATCTACAATTCCATTCTCCGAGTCGCTCACTTCCTTATTCAGTGGAAGTACTCTATCATAATTCTCTTCTTAAAACCAGACAAACCACCTCACCAACTAACTTCTTACAGGCCAATTAGCTTACTCTCTATTCTGTCCAAACTATTTGAGAAACTCCTTCTACCACGCCTAGTACCGTTTATCGATGCTTCAAACACAATTCCTGATCATCAGTTCGGATTTCGTTCATCTCATTCTACGCTTCAGCAATGTCACCGACTAATTGATATAATCTCTTCAGCTCTTGAAAACAGACAATATTGTTCGGCCGTGTTTCTTGATGTATCTCAAGCCTTTGATCGGGTCTGGCATGATGGACTCCTATACAAATTGAAACTAATACTTCCAGATAGCCTGTATCTAGTAATAAAATCGTTTCTAGTGGAACGTTACTTTAGAGTAAAACAAGGTGACGAACTTTCTGGAATGTACGAAGTCAATGCTGGTGTACCACAAGGAAGCGTACTTGCACCAAGGCTGTTTTCTGTAAGCACCAGTGACATACCAAATTGTATCTATACAACTATGGCTATGTTTGCTGATGATATGGCAGTTCTTGCGGTTGATGCCGATCCTGTAATTGCAACTCGAAAGACACAAAACCATTTACACCAGATAGAGTCATAGCTTAAACTTTGGAAAATTAAAATTAATGAAAACAAATCGCAACAAATGACGTTTACTCTTAGACGACAAAACTGCCCAACCGTTTACATTAATAATATTCCGCTACCTCACACTACTCAAACACGCTACTTAGGCTTACACTTGGACAGAAAACTTACATGGAACGCACATGTTACACACACACGCCACAAACTCAAAACACGCTTCTATCAACTAAAACGCTTACTCGATAGACGTTCTAAATTAAATATGTCACACAAATTAACAATCTACAAGACAGTCTTAAGACCAATCTGGACATATGGAGTTCAACTTTGGGGATCTGCTAAACCCTCACACACGAAACGTATACAAGCGATTCAGAACAAGATTCTACGAACGATAACGCAATGCCCCTTTTACATCACAAACTCAATGTTGCACAAAGACTTACAAATGCCATACGTAATTGATGTCGCAAAACAACTATACAAGACGATGCATGACAAATTTGAACTACACGACAACCCTCTCATACAAAACATGTACACTAGGGCGATACCGGGTACTCAGCGCAGACGTTTGAAGCGCCTCTGGCCAAGAGATCTTCTTGGCCAACTGTAGGACTGTGATTTCAATTAAGTGTCAAAAAAAAAAACTTTACGTCGGCATTAGACCTGCTGTGAACTAACAGTTGAGGAATTTCCAGATTATGATCCTGGAATGTGTCAGAGGTAACTAATTTGCAGTATTTATAAAGTGTTCTCTTTTAGTTCCTTCTTGTTTCCCGTAAATAGCAATTTTTGAAACATAAGGAACATTTTCTCGGCCAAATGTGAATGGATTTTAATAACATTTTACACAGCCCTTTATACCATAATTGCAATGTACTGAGTTAATATTACGGTAAAATAATGAGTTGGAATATTTATTTTCCACTTGAATATTAAAAAAAAAAATGATTTTCAAAAAACATTTTTTACCTTCCTAACAATATAAAATGCTACTAATTCTGTGGGTGCAGAATACCCTGAGAACGACAAAAGACTTGGACAAGATAACTGTAATAGTTTTTGAGAAAATGTTCCTTACATTAACATTGCGGAGATAGAGATTCGGGTACCCTTAACCATTTTAGAAAATGCTATAACCAACAAATTAGTTTGACTTTAAAGATTTTCAAGTCGAACATTAAGATTATAAAATATATTTTATATACAGTCTGTTGTAATAATAATTACTATTATTGTTATTGATAAGAAATTAAAGTGCGTATTGCGCATGAATCGTTAGTTAAGTGTATGCCTACGAGACGTTGGTTAAGTGTCGGCTTATTTTGTAGTTGCCAAGCGTCTGAAATCAATAAGGCAGTCACCGTATGCGAAAGTGAAATTAGTTATTCTGTTTTAACTTGACGAATTGCTTACAACACCTCTGTTAGTTAGGTTTAACTAAATTTCAAGGTGTTGACTGATGTTGTATAATATCCATCTATGTTTACGGAAAATTTGTTTCACTACTGGAAAATTTAATTAAATTTTCCAATTATCTCTGCGAGGGCTAATAAATTAGTTTGTCGTTAAAAGAAAAAAGCTAATAAGTAACAGGTAATTTAGAAAAAACAATATCTTGACAAATTTATAAAATTTAATACCTAAAAACTTAATTTTAATAAATGTACTTAACAATTTACAGCTTTAAAAAAACGTTAAATGGCAATTAAGGGGGTCACGTATCCCTATACTTCACAATGTTAATATTTGGACTTTTTTCTCAGGAACTACATTAGGTACACACCTAATTTTTTTATTTTTTAGATCATTCTTTTTTGCACATTTTGAGCAGAAGAAATGTTAAAATTGACGAAGTGAATTTTTTTTACAATTTTCTTTCGAAAAGACATTTTTGGGATAATTTAAAAATTTAATAAAAAATTTAATTTTTAACAAATTTAAATTGTTAAACGTTCAGATTAGGCAAAAATAATAAATCTTTCAAATAAAAAAAATTCACTCAAATATTTTCAGTAGGTCCTGAGAAAATGGTACAAATGTGGTAAAAAACCTAATTTTCGAAACACCCATTTTAAATAAATTATTTTTTTTTATTTTGGTGTGAGTAATTGCATCAGCTGTAGAGGTTAACAAAAAAATATTTAAAATAATTAATAATTATCGTAAAAATATAATATTTACACCATTTTTTAGCGGAAAATTCAAACTACATTATGCATCAAAAAATAAAAAAATAAATTTTTTCAAAACAAATTTTTCATCATAAAACAATTTTTTCAATTTTTCGATACATGACCCCCTTAAAGCAAAATTATTAAACGATTAAATAATATTGTGACAATATCAAAAAGGAAAGTGTTCGAGAATTCTCCAGAAGGACTGAGATTTAAAAAATATTAATGTAAATAACAATAGTTAGTAGTAAATAATAAATAGGGTTTCTGATAAACAGAAATATAACGCACAAATGGTTATGTATAGCATAGGTCAGCCTATTGTTGTAAGGACACCGAAAGGAGTCTGGCATCTATTTCGATAATATGTTCTTTTTGTAACCATTCTATTCAGTTTAAATGAGTTGTTTACATGTTTTTTAAAAGCTTGTATTTTTATTATTATATCGAAAATCTCTGTCCTTCTCGTGACATACATAGCTTCACCTATACATAGCTTACATAGCTACACATTGCTACATAGCTTCACGCAGCCGATTTATTTGAAGTCGTTCAGTCAGTCTTTGATTTGCCATCGACAAGTTTTGATCTGTTAGTTAGTAAGTGAGTTACACTGTGTATTTATTTATGGATTTAATTTTTTAATTAAAATTTTTTGACGCAGTAATTTAACCCTCGAGCCGGCAATCGTCAATTTTAAGACGAGGTTACGCTTCTTGAACCGTCGCGTCGCAAAATCGGATTTGCTTCATAGCATTGCAATGTTGTCGTTTAAGTTTTAAATTGATCTACAGACAGCGTTGCTGTTTTGTACAATAGTTTAGTATTGATAAAGTAAATTTTTACGTATAATACGATAGTTTTAGTCGCATATTCTGCCTGTGTTTCACTGTTGAAATAATGCTATCCTAGAGCTGAATTTGGTTGTTTCTTAATTTACATGATGTGTTTTTGTATAAATTTTCTTCAGTTTTGATCATATATCGTTTTTTTTGTTTTATTTTGAAATAAACATTATATGTAACGATTCGTACGTAATGAATTTCGAAAGTAGAGCATAAGAAAGTTTTAAACAGTAGTATCACCTGAAATTTTAGAAAAATATTTGATTACAATATTTTTTAAATAGCTTCAGCATCCCTAACTGTCAGATTAAAATTTAATAACGTATTTATTCTATTTTCCTAAGTTATATTGTTATTTTGATACATCACGTGATAAGGTTTGTGTTTTATAGCAAATTTTTAATGATTTCTTTACGGTTCATATGCTAAAAATTCTCTTCCGGTCCAGAAAAATGTTATTGCCAGCTTTAGGGTAAATATTTTACTGGTAAATATAGTTAAACTAAATATAGAATATATAGAAAAACATAAAAAACCGAAACTCGAAATTTTCAGTCAAACCATCATTTTTAGTCTCCGCTTACAAAGCTATCCATATTTAGACTTAATGATCTGAACATCCTATTTATAAAAAATTCCTGCAAAGCGGTCTAATAACACGATAAATCCAATCCACCGAAGATCAAAAAGATCATGAAGTAGAGCCTTTTTAATATAAATTTTAAAACGTATTATTTTAACATTTTCAAGTTATCACTTGCACAAAAAGCTAAGAACCAAACCGTTATCATAGCTACTCTTTCGCTTGATTAACCCTTAATCAAAATTGAGAGTTTATAATATAATTAATGTTCTGAACATAATTACGAATATCCCTGAATTAATATATAGTTTCCAAACATTTAAAGATGCATAAAAAAGTCAAACTAAAATTCAAGTGAAGCTTTAAGAAACAACAAGCAAATCGTTTCAAAATAAAAACGTTCTTTTCGATTTTAATCTTCAAAGGAATACAATATCCACGATAAAATTTGACAACTAAACAGCTTACAAGTATTCCAGTTAGAAGATATAAAGTCTTCACTCTTTCTTTAGAATTGGAAATCAGATTCTGAGACGCGTCGTTTTTATAAATCGTTTGTAAACGAATAAAATGCGTTGGAATACGTAAAATCATTGAATAGATTGAGAAAAGAGAGACGTTTCTATAAAAATATTTATTGATAAGGAAAAAGGGAAATGAACTTGCAAATTCTTTCATTCCAGTTGAAATGTTTGGTGTAGCCTATAACTGAATTAAAGAAAAATGTTTCTTTTTGCTTACAAATACTGTTAATACAAATTCCAACAGAAAGAACGTGAAGAATTGATAAAATATTTCATTATAGATTTAACATAAACAAAGAAAAAACGTGTTTTGTCTCATTAGATTTGAATTCCGGTTCGAAGTTCCGTCGGATTCGTTAGTTTATTTTAATTATAAAGGGCGTAACAAAAAAAAAGTGATCCACAATGCAAATTTTTATTCTATTCATTAATAAATTGTAAAAACGTTCCTATTAAACAATGTTCTAAGTAGACATCGTTTCCCATCAATCCGCCATTGTGTATTTGCAAGAAAAATGTCTGGTGTAAAACATTCACAGAAAATTCCCTTGCCAATGTAAAAAATGGAAATATAACTTATGTTTAATCATGTATATGCAATGTAAAATTAAAAATTAACCTAATTTTAATTACGAATGAGTGACGCCGAACTAAGCTCTGTAAAAAATATTTGAATTGAAAGTTGTGAGTTTTGTAATTTTCTATTACTTTAGTTAAATGTAGTCTACTACTACTGTGGTAAGCCTGCAATCGGAAAAACCCATTTTTCCCGATTTAAATCAAAACATAAAAGAGAACAACATTTAATGTAGTTCTGCTGGGAAAATATTTGTAGTGTAAATAAGATTTGCGTAATGTCTATGTGTGTTTTTAAAAAGATTATGTTATAATTAAATTTAAGATAACTAAAATTATTTAAAATTAATTAGTAATTAATTAATTTAATTTAATTAATTTAAAGATAATAAAATTTAATGTACGATAACTTACAACATTTTAACATTCCAACAATAATATCTTGTCAATATTAAAATAACTAGGTATTCTTGTCAAAAGAACTTTTGTCTTTGACAAGACAGTTTGCTTGTAAAAGGAAAATTTTGTTTTATTCCTATTTGTGTACGTTGCAATCTGTTCAATTTAGAAGAATAAGCAACCTCATGACCCAATGAGATGAGGATGATATGTATGAGTTGTAGTCTTGTACAGACCCAGGCCGACCATTCCTGAGAGAGTATGGTTAATTAAACCCCAACCATCAAAGTACACCGTTAACCACTGTCTAGTATTCAAATCAGTATTAAAGTAACTACCTTTACTAGGATTTGAACCAGGAACCTTCGTCTCCGAAAATCAGTTGTTAAACAGCTGATTTTGGCGAAGACTTTACCTCTAGACCAACCCGGTGGGTCTGAGGAAAACTAAAAAGGAAAACTAGAATGAAAAGTGTGGTTTTGCAGGAATCAACAAACTTTTAAACAGCTGTTTTTCTGATATTTGTTGTTCTACTGGGAAAATAACATATAATACAGTCATGTCAACAACACAGTTAAAAATTATGTTACCATAAAGGATCTCGCACACCGGTGCGAAATATTCGCAGAACTAGTGGTAGCGAGAATTTCGCGTTGGCTGCGGCAGCAAAATTTGCGTCAACCCTCATACTGGCACTGTAAATCGCAATAGTAGATAAAACGGTTCTGTGGTGTGGAAGCAAGAAAGCTTTACGAAAAATTACCCATAAAAGAGGTACAAGTTAATAAAAAAAATATATAAAAAAATTTAATTAAACTTAAGACAGAAGAACACTCTTAGTAATTCTTTTTTACCAAATAATTTTGATAATTTATAACTTTGTTTGTATATTTATTTATTTAACGTGGCATCAACTGCAAGGTCATTAGCGACGACGTTGGGATGTAACTGTACATAATGAGGATGAAATGATTTTTATTGCCTTTTAATATTTTAATATATTTTTACTTTGCTTTTATTACCTTTTAGTATTGATAATGTAGTGTAAAGCTCATTCTTCTTACATTTTTTATTATTTTTGTACCTATCAATAGCACAATGTCTAAACAGTAAATAAAATATTAAAATGTAGAGTTAATAATTTCGTCAGTTTTGTTACTAAACCTTTCAATCCTGTACAAAATAAATATAACTCTAACCGGTAATAATATCTGTACTTGACATTTTCCCATCTTGCATTGAAAAATTATACAAACAAATTTTTATTTTTTTGAAACCTAAATAAATCTTTGAAAATATTTTAAAGCGATCACTAGGCTACAATAATATTAAATTTTTCTTGTAAAAATTATCATAATTGATAATGAGGTGTGGTGAAAGGTACATAAGATTTGAACTTCAAAACCTCATTTACTCGAAACTAAATAAGATGGACATTTCCCCTGTACCCTTCTATTTCAGTCTCTGACAATTTGGTACTTCGCCAATTCGTTATCCTATTGTTGCGAAAGTGAACGCTGTAGACTGTGATCTGAATTCGCACAGAACAAAAACGCTGCATATTCGAGCGAAATCTTTCTTTAGATCTTGACGGTATGGGCTGGCTCATATGTCGTATGTATATACGACAATAAAACCTGCCACCGAATTACTTACACAACGAATAAGTTGTTACTTCTGCGAATATTTCGCACCGGTTTGTGGGATCCTTAAAATGATTAGAATGTTTTTTTGACACAAGTGGTTCTAGCGGGAAACCCCTCTTTTCTCTACGATTAATTAAATATTTTAGACATTCTATTGTATGTGTTGAAACAGCAGTATCTAAATATTAAAATCCAATTTAAATGTTATTGAATTTTACTTTGGATGACGAAAAAACTGGTACTCAATTTCAGATTTTCAATTCAATCTGTTCAAATACACTTGGTAAAACAATGAATTGTTTTTTAAAAGTGTTTTGTTTTTCTTGTAAAAGCACAAAAATAAATAACATTGAATGTATCTCAGCCAATAAAACATCCGGGTGAAATGTTTTCTGTTTTTACAGTCTAAAGTTAAAAAGCGCTCTTTTCAAAGTCTTGTATTTTTATTTCGTTTGGTTGTTGCTTTGGCAATTTATTGAAAATGTTTTAAAGTTGAACTATTTAATCAGTAACGTATTACTCTTGTTTTGTTATTTTTTAGTTAACTTTTACTTTAAATAATTTAGTTTACTGATCTAATTTATAATTATTTTAGTTTCCCTTTCTTCACACGAAGTATGGTGCTACAAGTAAAGATACTGTTAAGTAGAGTATAATGAAGCCTTTAAATGCGACTAAATTTTAATTTCAGTATTCTTTGATCGTTCTTGTTTTATTTTTTAGCTTAAAATCACTCTAATTCGTAATGTTTAGGACGGTAAGAGTGATAAAACAGAGAAAATAACGAACAAAGAAATTAGCAATTAAGGGTTAAAAATTTGGTGTGTTAAACTCACACGACTTTAAATTGCTAATGTAGGTATTGAAAATTATAACCTTTGCTTAATCATGAGTAAACAATGTAATATAAAAAACATGAACTAATTTCAATCATGAATGAATTACGCAAAATGAAAATCAACCTATGTACGGAAAATCACTAATTGCCGCTAAATAAACTTTGTAGAAAAAAATTTTTCATATAAAGTTGTAGGTTTTTTTTTTATTTAACGTCGCATCAACTACAACGATCATTAGCGACGACGTTGGGATGTAACTGTGTACAATCGAGGATGAAATGATATTTTGTAACGTATGAAAATATGCCGTGCCTGAGTGGGATTCGAACCCAGGACCGCATGATGAGAGGCGAGCACGTTACCAACTGCGCCAATGCGGTCGGCATGTAGGTTTTTATTTCCTACAACTTTGACTATACACACTTGTGTCGTAAATGACATACTGCAGCCGCAATCTTTAAAGAATCCAATTTTTGACCGATTTTAATGAGCAAAATACAGAAAACTACTATTTGAAGATAAACTAAGCGTTGTAGAAAAAAATTCTTATGATATAAGTTGTACGTTTGTTAAATTACTACAACTTAATTTTTATACACGTTTGGCCTAAAATGTATATTGAGGGTGTATCTTAAAAGAAAAACATTTTTTACCACGAGAGCAAAACTTCTGAGAGTCAGCAGCCGTGACGCTTAAAGCTCTATCTTTTAAAGAATAAAAACTGCAGTAAATGAGGTGATTTCTAAAAATAAATTGTAGAAGCCGTTTTTTGATAAAATTACACGAATAAACTGTTACTTTCAGTTAACCGATTTTAATAAAAAGGTTTGTATCGAGTGCCATAGTGGTATGTATCTGAAGCGCAAAGAAGAAGTTCTTACGATAGATTATTCCGTTCCTGAGATATTTTGTACATACACCAATTAATAAAAACATATATTTTGGATTAACAGGGCCTGAATATGTGTATATCCAGTGAAAACTCGATTACAAAAAATCTATCGATAAATCTACATAAAACAATATTTTCCTTCCATGTGAGTATATTCATATACGGAAAGAGAATACAGTATTAAAATTCAATATTGAAAAATATATTAGTATTTTAACAGAGGAGAATAACAATAAGCTTATATTAATCATACCTTTGATTTGAACTGTTTCGCTTTTGGCTATTTATAAATAGTTTGAAGCAAATTGCTATTTAATATTTTAGTGAATCTGTTACATCAAAGAAAATTCGAGGAGTAACAATTACGATAACGTAGCATTGTTGACTGCGTTTTACTTATTAGTATATCCTGGAAATGTGGTTTTCTGCCTATCAGGCAACAGTAAGTTGAGCTGCTTATAATCTACAGAAGCATGTTATTACTGATTTTACATAAACGGTTGGATCAAAAGCTATGTAAGAAATATTTGAATTGTCTAGTTACCAAATACATTCAAAAGCATCAAATTTTATATTTTTGTATTTTCTAACAGCTTACAACCTTTTACATGCACTGTAAAATGCAAATTCTTCAAAACCGTCTACATGCTTAATAAAAACATTCATAAAGTTGCTGGTTAGTTTCAAAACCAGATACATCCATTCTCTATTAATTATCATCGAAAAAAATATGTTTATGTCACACGGCTTGGACATTACTTTGAGGTTATGCTGTAATATGAGCAGCTATTACCTAGTACTATAATAATAACTAGTAATATAGTAATAGTAATAGTATAGTGGTAATACCTAGTATTATAGTTGCAAGCTGTATTTTAGTGGCCGTTATTCTTTATTTGTATAATTAGTGTTGTCGTTTTCTTAAAAAATATTGAAGTTAATGATTTATTTTAATAATATTACGAAATAATGTGTTATTCTGAAGAAGTTAGTAATAATAAATCCCGAAAAAAACATTATGAAATTTTTTTCATAATTTATTAATATTATCGTACCTAAAATTTATGTAAATTGTACCATAAAACACCAAAATTTGTGATTAATTTTGTTACAAATTAGAATAATCATGTGTTTTATGTATTTTGGTTTTTAAGGTTATTTAAAAACCAGATAGAGCCGAATTCTGTTTAAAAACCAAATACATCCACATTAAGTATTTTAAATTTTTCTTAAACTATGGCCATAAGAAAATTAAAAATCAGTACGTAAAATCTTCAACTCTAATGCTATTTTTCGTTACAATGTTGTATCATTTCATGTTTTCGAGAGAAACGTTTTTCAGGTCTCCTGTAAAATTTACATTTTTGGATGTATCTGATTTTGTAACTAGAAGATTCGTTTATAATATAAATAGCTAATATAAAAAAATTATACAACTATTTTTTTTTTACGTATTAATACAGTCGAACTTCGATGTAACGAAATCGAGAATTTTGGGAAAAAATTCGTTAAATCGAGGTATTCGTTATATCGAAGTAGCAAACATTTCCAAGCTAATTTTTATTAACGAATTGTTTTCACGTTGTATGATGAATTATATACAGTTAATTCTCTTAACAGACATGTCTTAACTAGTAAATTATTTTTTTTATAGATCATGTTTTATGTAATTACGGTTAATAATAGTACAAAAAGTATGTATTGATTTCAAGTAGGAACTTACCTTGTACATAGATTTTGGCTATAATTAAAAGCATCTGAAACTCATTTGTAGCTTAATACTATATTTTTATTTTTAGTATAAATATTTCTTCAAAACACTAACGCAAAAGATTAATACATTAACTTTATCTAAATCGTTTTTAAAAACACAAATTGTAAATGCATTCTTTAGATTTTGTTACTGACAGCTATTGGTTGGAATATTTTTAATTACAGTATTTTAAATGTTAATTTACGCCTTGAAAAATTGAGTAATTTCCGTTGTTTGTTCAAAAACGTTTCACATTTATTTAAATTTTCAAAAATACTGTCAGGCACTTCATCCTTGAGCTGTAGCTCAAGCCTAATTATCGTTAATGACTGTTAAATCTCGTAGTCGGTAAGGTTTTCTCTCCTGCAGCTGGTCTTCGCAGTTTTCATCATCATCTTCTTCTTCTTTATCATCCCGGTTAGCGGACTTACTAAAACCATGAAGTATGTCGTCATCGTTCGGAAAATCACTAACTGTAATCTGTTCATTAAACGTGATGAAATTCTCTAGAGTAACTCCATTACTGACGTTTCCAGTTAACGGAAATCAAAAGAATCAACCTTAAAACTCACAGAGAAATCATAATACAGCGTGTCACTTCGTACTTATTGCATAACACTATTTCTTTATATATAGGTACTTATTCGTTAAATGGAAGTAATTTTACATATAGTTTAAATACGAGGCGTGTTCAGAAAGTAAGTACCGTTTCATTCTACTGCCGCCGTAGCGCTGCAATCGGTGTTCCGCGCATGCGCACTAGTCGTCCTTGTTCACTGGCTATCGACTCACGCCATTGTAGTTGTTCTACATTGCGTTTTCAGTTTTCTCTGAACGTTTAAAATGTTTAAGACAATTAGTGATCCCGCCGATTGTGAGATTCGTTCTGTAATAAGATTTTTTAACGCAAGGAATGTGAAACCGGCTGAAATTTATCGTCAACTTCGAGATGTTTACGGGGAAGACGTGATGAGTGAAGGAATGGTGAGAAAGTGGGTTAGAATGTTCAATGGCGGTCGAACAAATGTGCATGATGAGAATTGTGTTGTTCCATGACAATGCTCGGCCCCATACCGCTGGCGATACTCAAACATTGGTTCGACAATTTCGTTGGGAGCAGTTCGATCACCCGCCATACAGCCCGGACTTGGCACCGTCTGACTACCACTTGTTCCTGCACATGAAGCGCGAGCTAGGCGGCCAACGCTTTGAAACCGACGAAGTGAAAACTGCTGTGCAGTCGTGGCTACATTCGTTGGCGGGAACCTTCTACGAAGAGGGTATAGACAAATTGATCACCCGCTACGACAAGTGTTTGAACATCAGTGGAAACTATGTCGAAAAATAGTTTAAGGTTTGGACTTTCATGTAGAAATAAAATTGTGTTGAAAAAAATTGTTTTACTTGCTTTTTCTAAAAACGGTACTTACTTTCTGAACACGCCTCGTATAATGTCACGGTGCAGTAAAAATTTCGTATAATAAAGGTTTTCGTTATATCGAAGTTCAACTGTATATTAAATAAGTACTGACGATTACCTGAATGCTTTGCTATTTGCGGATGACAAGTGGATTATTTCCCGATAACAGACAGGTGGAGTTTGAAATTATTTACACTCAATCTGTTAGTTGCACGGCTAAAATAAGTAGTTCTGTTTCTTATCACGTGGTCAGCCAATTAAATGACTGAATCTTTTAAGAAAAGAAGAGGCAGAGGTGTAAAGTACACTAATCAGAGTTATCTCCTCTGAAAGTAATGAATTTCAATATACAGCCAGACCCTGTGGTGAATGAAAAGAAAGTTTCATATGCAGAGTGGAAAATATGTGCTTTTCAGAGGGCCCAGCAAGCTGATAAGCGTACTTTTCCACTTAGTGAGGAAGGCAATGGTAAACCACCACACTCCTCATTTTACTTAGTAAAACCTCTACAGGTTCAACCCAGCCTTTTGCTGAAGACCTAGACAAAAAAGTTGATTATACAGGAAAGTAAAGATTAGTATCAAAGATTTATGTCAAAGGCATTGTGACACTAATCTCTTAAGTCCGTTTCGGGATCGGGGTAAAGTAAATCATTAATACACTACAGTTTAAAATTCAAGTATTAATTATGAATGAAAATTACAGTTAAGAAAAAGTATCATTTGCAGAGTGGAAAATATGTGCTTTTCAGAGGGCCGGGCAAGCTGATAAGCGTACTTTTCCACTCAGTGAGGAAGGAAATGAAAAACCACCTCATTCCTTGTTTTACCTAGTAAAACCTCTACAGGTTCAAACCAGCCTTTTGCTGATGACCCAAAAAAAAAGTTAATTATACAGGAGAGTAAAGATGAGTTTCAAAGATTTATGTTAAAGGCATTGTGACACTAATCTCTAAGGTGACTAAATTGTCTCTAAAGTCTCTAAAGTGACTATAATCTACAACTAAATTACTTTGTTTGTTAGTAAATAACAAACTAATGATAATTACCTAATAATAATAATAAATAAACGTAACCAATTTATTAATTACTACTTACAAAAATGATGCAGATTAATAACGGGAAATAATAGGCAGTAATTCACAGTAACGTTGACCTTATCTAACGTAACCGTTAAGCACTATGCAATTCGCTCACTGAATCACAGACAAATCGAAACTAAACTGACCGTAAACAAACCGGCTGCTTATATAGGTGAAATATGGAGGGTTCGAGAAGGACAGAGATTTTCGATACAATAATAAAAATATAAAATCTTTCTGACGGCTTCTGAATAAATCTTAAGAAACTATAAACAAATCAGGATTGAATATAAGGTGTTACAAAGTTGTAACACCATAGTTGTAAAAAATTTTAAGACAACTTTTATTCCAAATATTTCTTTGCTTAGTTTAGCGGTAATTAGCGATTTCATGTTTTTTACATATAAATCTGTAAAAAACGGATTTTTTAAGATTTTGGCCTTATTGAATTTAACGACAAAAATGTTTATAATCAAATTTATAGGAAATTGAAAGATCTACCATTTTTATTTTAAACATTTTTCTCTACAGAGCCTAGTTTAGCGTCGAGAGTGATTTTCCGTGTTATTAAGCCGATTTTCATTTTGCGTCCTTTACTCATGATTAAAATTAAACTACGTTTTTTGAGGTTAGCTTTTGTTTTTTTTCTAATGTCTTATTACTGATATTAGGTTATTGCTCATTATTTACATTGACAGGAGAAAATCGGGTGAGTGTTTCACACCAGATTTTTTACAAAAATATAAATTTGGTTAATACTGTACTATATTTTAATTCTGAAGTTCTTTTAAAACTGTCCGATATATTTTCCATCAGTTATTTTATATAACTGTCAATTTTCTTCATATTCTTTAATAAAAATGAAGTTAAATTTATTGAACCAGACAAGTAGAAAAGATGATGGATTATTAACCCACATTTTATTCCCTTTTATGTTTCTAGGTAAGTAACGAAATGGCTTTGAGTTACAGGTGCAACTGTGGAAGAATAATGACCAATAGAATAGTCAAAGAACAGTCAATTTTAAAATAATGAATTTCATTGCATGTTGAAAACCTATGACAAGAAAACAAGTAACAAAGTTTGAGAACAGGTTCGTAAAAAATCAATGTAAGTTTGAAAGCTATTGATCTTCGAAATTTTAAAATTTTAATAAATGTTTTTTGTAACTTTTAAACACATTTGATTCATTTAAACATAGAAACTTCCATCACTAAATAAAGAGTTGATTTTTAATTATTAGTTGAGATTATTAAGTTATTTAATTTAATAATTTAGAAATAAGATTTTAATTACAATTAGCCAGTTTAATAATTTACAAAATGTAAGAATTTAATAATAAATGTTTTCATAATTATTAATAGCAGTCAGGTTATAAATGCAAGGTTATTATCACCTAGTACATTAGTAATGCTACAAGGGGGTCTGAAAACGTGTATATCCCATGAAAACTCAACTTCGAAAAATCAACGTGAAACAATACTTGCCTTCCTAATAATCATACCAGCAAGAGAAAGTAAAAATTCCATAATTTTTTTATTAATATAAGTTTTGATTTATACTGTACACAAGATTATAATAAACGTAAAGCTTTTCTTTGAAAAGGATCCTTTATCATTAATTATATCATAAACTGGAGGATGAGGTTCTATGTTGAGATAAATGTAATACAACATAATCTGTTTAGAATATTAATACTTCTGTCAGATCAGCTTAAATAGTTTTCATAAAGAAACATAACTCCATTAACCCATTAACAATATAGCGCTAAAAACTGTATACAATGTGTTTATTTGTACACTTTACTGAAATGTTTGTGTGAGAAATTAAGCGATATATTTAACAGTTGCATGAGTGAATGAGTATTAAATTAAGAGGTTTAAATTGAAACAAAAATATCAATCATAATTTCAACAGACAAAACAGAGAAAATTACTTGAAAATTTTAAGATTAATGACAATACATCTGTCATTTTTACCTGTTAATTAAATAAAAATATATTATTTATTTAATTTTCGTATCATCAGCTTGCTGTTAATAAACAAGTTATGAACAGATAATTGATTAAAATTTTACCATGTTAAATTTTTAAACTGGGAATCGAAATCGGGTGCTTTAACTTACAGATACATTACTAACTAAAAAATTAAGGTGGTTTTAAAGTTTAATTTATCTATTCGTAATTGCGCTCACTTGTAATTAAACAATCTTATGTGAAATACTAACACAACTTTCTCTTGCCAATGAAAATAATGAAAAATATAATAACCTAATATTAGTAATAAAACATAAGCAATAAACAAAAAACTAACCTCAAAAAACATTAGCCTACCTAATTTTAATCATGAGTGAAAGACGCAAATGAAAATCAACCTTAGTTTGGCTTAAAAATACGGAAAATATTTTTTCACCCTAAACTAGGCTCTGTAGAGAAAAATTTTGAAATAAAAGTTGTAGGTTTTTTAATTTCCTATAAATTTGATTATATTTATACAATTTTGTTGTAAAATGGTTGCTAAGGCTGAAATCTTGTAAAAAATCGATTTTCTACAGATATTTGTGAAAAAAAAAAAACATAAAACCGCTAATTACCGCTAAATGAAGCGTTACACAAAAACATGTTTTTTGTGTAACACACACACACACACACACACACACACACCAAGCGGTAAAAACATCTTTTTCTGTTCAAGATACCTGAAAACCAAAATTTTTAAATTTTTTCTCGGGAACATAACATTCATTACCTGCAGGGTTATTTCGGATACGGCAATTTGAAGTAAATATTGACTTTATTGGAAAGTATTTACTACAAAAAACAATCAATCAATAACATTTTTTTTTTTTTTTTTTTTTGTTTAACGTCCGACTGTTTTGCATTGCTGCTAATGCAGACGGTGAAGGATGAAATGAATTTTTGTAACGTATGAAAAAATGCCATGCCCGAGTGGGATTCGAACCCAAGACCGCAATCAATAACAGTGAAATTATATGTTACAAAATTTTATTTAAAGTTTTATTTTACATCTAAATCATCATAAACAATATTGATAAGTTTTTCATTATTATTAAATATTAGAAACCAAAAACGCGTTTTTAATATTTTACTATGGGATTTTCCCAAAGGAGGAAAATGAAAAAAAAAACAGGCGGGAGTAGTTGCTTTTTTAAACGTTAAACTTCAGTAGCTTTTTAAAAAAGGGATTATGATCCCAAGCGGTTGAATCATTAGTAAAAATAAAGTTAATCCATTATCAAGAGAGATGAAATATTTGCAGCATTATTTTTTCCTTTGTATATTTTTACAAGTTATAGGTATGTTAGGGCTTTCATTTATAACTTAATATTTGAGATAGAATGATAATTCTACAAAATATTTGCTGCTTTCAATTGAAACTTTTGTTAATCTTCCTGATGTTTCTAAACCGTAATAACGATTAAAAATTGGACTGAATTTAAATAGGTGCTTTTAGAATACATCGTTGTATTCATGTTTATCCGCCCATTGGTGTACTGGTCAACGAAACTAGTTTCTATTCCAAAAGTCCCGGGATGTATGGTTTTGTTTATTCCAGATTCTTTTCGAAGCGATTTCCTTATTATTAAGCCAAATTAAGGTTTTCATTTTGTATCATTCACTCATGATTAAAATAAGGTTATATGTTTTGAAGGAGCTATGCCAGTCAACTTTACTGCTGTGCAAAACCATTAGTATTAGCAAAAATTCAGCATTTTCAATCAAAGCTTCTACGAAGGATAGTTAACGCCTAATAATATGTACCCATTAAAACGCTACTCTCAGACCTGAATGTACCCTACATAAATGACGTTTTCTTTAAACTCTATACAAAATTTAGGAATAAACTTGCGAACCACCATAACACATTGATCTAAAATCTGGCTACTCATACTCTCCCAAACAATCAAATTAGACGACTAAAACGTTGATGAAGCCGGGATCTCATCAATTAACGTAGTACTATAATTGACTATCCGTTGCAGTGATCTAAATGCAGCATTTATATATTCTTGTCGGAGTTCTGCCACTGGACTGTCTCCACTCACGTTTTTTTATCATGTTAATTTTTTCTTTTATCACATTCACTGATTGTATCTAACAGATTGTGAATTTCTTGAATAAAGAAAAAAAAGTTTTATGATTATTTCGAATGTTTTATTACTAACATTAGGTTACGAGTATAATGTTCCTTATTGGGATTGGCAAGAGAAAGTTGTGTGGGTGTTTCACACCAGATTTTGTGTTAAGTGATTGTAGCAGTATTGCGGATGGAGGCTTGGATGCTACATTAGAATAAGATGATAAGACTAGAGACCTTCGAGGTATGATGTAGAACGCGATTTTATGTGAATAATCGGATAGAGTAAAGGAACACATAAAGAGAAGGAACACATAGAGGAAGAACACACAGGAGAGAAGGAACACATAGTGAATAAAGGGACAGAGTAAAGGAACACATAGAGGAAGAACACACAGGAGAGAAGGAACACATAGTGAATAAAGGGACAGAGTAAAGGAACACATAGAGGAAGAACACACAGGAGAGGAGGAACACATAGTGAATAAACGGATAGAGTAAAGGAACACATAGAGAGAAGGAACACATAGAGGAAGAACACACAGGAGAAAAGGAACACACAGTGAATAAACGGATACAGTAAAGGAACACATGGAGAGAAGAAAACATAGAGTAAAGGAGTGAAGTTGAAAAAACGACGGAAATAATGAATACTCTGAAACCTTGAAACGTGGAGTATTTTGATCACGTTATGGTAGGCAATAAAGATAAAATGGTGCAAAATATCATGCAGTGAATAATAAAGAGTGGCTCAGGTTAACGCAGAAATTCCATGGTTGAGGAATCTTCAGGACTGGTGTGGTGTAAGTTTGTTTGATTAAGCTATCCATTTTCATCGAGTAGTCGACAAAACTCAAAAGGAATTGATGGTAGCCAATGCTCTTAGAAAACAGAGCTTATGAAAAAGATGATGAAACGACATTTATGAAGAAAATAAATAAAAAATGAAACAGTCACGCTTGCGCTCATGTAGGCGGATATCTTTTTAAAACAATTTTTGGCTTTAGGTGCCATTAACTATGAAGATCTGTTGAAATCAGAACATTGGAAAGTTAACTCCATTGTAATAATTTCTTACATAATACGTAGAAAAAAAATAAAAGAAGGGAAAAAATGAAGTTCCAAATTCAGTAAACCATCCAATCCATATTCCATAACCACAATCCATACCATATTCAGGATTAATAAATCCTGAATATAAAAACTCTTAAAATCCTTGTGGATTAAAAACATTACAATCGGTTAACAAATAAACTTTAATAATAACGACCGTATTATTAACAACAAAGAAATCATAAAATTTGAGAAGAAATTTACCCAAAACTTTATCTAAAAGAAAGAAAATGGAAAAAGGCTTATAAAGGAATGATTTACGGAAAGAATAGACCTACATTCGAAACAAAAAAGAAAAAAACACAAAAAAGACAAGTGGGAAACAAGTTCGTCTAACTTTAGTAGATTAAATTTGTAACATTATTGCAGGAAATAAAGAAACAGAAAAGTCACAAAAGGAGTACAGTATGTACAAAATTTCATAAAAAATGAATTCAAACTTTTTTATTATTTTTTTCAAGTTACTTAGAGTTTGTTTGTATTTTAGTAAGAAAATAGCGAAGAAATTACATCGTTTCATATAATTTTATTCTTTTATTTCATCATGTAAAAATAATATATAATAACATAATTTCACCACAGAGTAAAAAAATAAAAATAAAATGAAACAAATCAAACTGGACTAAACTAAACAAAAAAAGCAAATTTACTGTCTTAATCTCTGACGTGGGTTTTGAAAATGAGGTCTTCGAACTAAAAAATTATATGCCTACCCTGAATAAATTAAGCGATTTGGTCACATTTTCTTTCTCTTGTCATATATAAATATAATTATATGGAAGGAAAAGTTCTTTTTACGTGGACTTTTAAAAATCGAGATTTCATCGAATATTTAAGTTTTTAGGTCCCGTGAAAAAAAGTGTTTTTACCAATTAGTCTGTGTGTGAACAAAATAATATCTCAAGAACGGAATAGGGTTTTAAGTTGAAACTTCAAACACAAATTACGTATTACAGAAAGACTCAACATAAAAATTTTCATCAAAATCGGTCAATCAGACGTGGTAGTTTATTCGAGCAATTAGTATATTAAAATAATATACCTATTATTATTATAAACATTATGGCCTCCATTGGACCACTTTAATCAATATTATATGAAGAGTTCGTTCGTTTCCCGTTAGCCGAGAATTTCTTCATTCACTCGGATCCAAACTTCCTTTCTTCTTCTAAAATAACCCTTCCAATTGTCCATTTGTTGACCTTGGTTTGTAGACTGGTTTGTTTGTCCTCGGATAACTTAATTTTGTCTGTCTTGTTTTTCAAAATTTGTTTTGTAATTTATTGTACCCTCATGTCGTCCTTGATTTCTGTAATCCATTTAATCCTATTCTTACTATTCCATAAATTTTCTATTATTTTTCTCATGGTTCTATTTTCGGTGTTCTGATTAGGTGTCCAAAGAATGAGATCCATTTTTTTAAATCCTGCTTTTTACTGGTTCTATTCCCCTTTAGACTGTTTCATTGGAAACTAGTCTCCAATGTCCATTTTCAAGGTATTTTTTATTTAAGTACGTTCTGTATGTCACCGGATGGCGACATTAAGTGGCAAGTTAAAACCTTTAATTTTGGTGGCCCTGAAAAGGGCCGTTTAAGCGGTGGTCGTCTTGATGGGAAGCGTCAGTTGTAGTCGTCTTGGCAGTCGAAGAGCTGGGCGACACGGCGTGTCGTCGTCCAGTGGAGACATTATCTTCTTCCCTCGCAGTAGTGCGTCGATGTCTGCTTCGTCAGGTCCGGTGAGCGTAAGGTCGGTTGAGGGACCGCTGAGGGCATCGCTCGCGTCAGCAGGCGATGACGGTCCGATCGACAGCTTACGGTGACGAGTCGGCGAGCGGAAGCATCATCATCTCTCTTGCGGGGTCGTCGATTATTCTTCGCTGGAGTCTGGAAGTCGTGTTGCCGATGGTGGACGTCTTGTCTGCTGCCTCGATCGGAATTGAATCCCCTCAGCTTAGTGTAGCGCTCTTTATATGGTTGCCGAGAGCGCTGCGGTAGAGGGCGGTTATTCACTCGGCCTTGGCGACAAAGTTTTTTGTCGGTACGCAGCCGAAAGGTTTTTCGGTACGCCGCCAAAGGGCCTACCGCGCCGACAAGGGCTGGGAGAAGTATTGAAGGCCGGCAACACAGTAAATGATTAATTAAAAGGGGTGGCAGTGACATGTGCATAAATATTTTTTATTTATAATTTTATACTTCTTATAATATTTAATAATACTATATAGATGTAAGGTTTTATCTTACTATACCTGTTTTCGATTTTTTTTAAATGAATTTTACGTATACGTGCTCTTTGGCTTATTAGAACATTTTTAATCTTGTATAAATAAAAGAGAGAATTGTAATTCTTATTACAATGGAATCTTAGTTACTTTTTATTGTCAACTCGGCAGTTCTCATAAAGTAGTTTTTCATTGCCACTACTCTTTAGGCCTTGCTTTTCTCACACTGTTTTACACGATCCGTCCATCCTGCTACCCTGGGAACTTTGTGGCCTATTGGGCCTAACTCTTTCTCTTATGTGAAACCCTTAGTTTGCACTTTTTACCCTGGGAAAAATTAGAAAATAATATTTTGTTTTGCAGTTCATTTTCAAGAACCTTCCTCTTTCCCCTCCTGCAGGCTGTTAGTGTTTTTCAGCAAATACAGCCTTTTTCCTACAACCAATCGTAACTTTCGTTACATATCCTCTCGGTTTTCTCGATTCTGATTGGTGAACCCCACCACCGTTTCTGTACGATTTTTCTCCCCGGTCAGTTTTGTGTTTCTTAAAAATTTCTGAATTCGTTTTCTGCCGTTGTGTGGTTATGTGCAGTGAAAAATTTATAAGGTAAATATAATAAATTTATTTTTATATGTAAAGTATTTTTATAATCATGAGGCGTAAAAAAAAAATAAATAAATAAACCATTTTTAAAAATGTAAAATGAAAAAAATTAATTTAAATACAGATAAATAGAATAAATATAAGAAATATGAAATATAGATTTAAAGATAAATAATACAATAAATGAAGCTAACGATGTAGGCTAGTTAACCATGGTTTAGTGTTAGGAATAAATATTTAGTTGGGGTTATTTCATATTTTTTTGCGGGTTAGTTAATTTAAAGGAATCAAACCAGTTTTGGTTTTTAAATTAGATATATAAAAGCAGCAAAAGTTATCTCAAAATCAAAATAATAAAAAAATATTTGTACTAAGTTTTGTTTATCTTTGTTTTGCTTTGTTAAATCATTTAAGTATATATTTTTTTTAAATTATAAAAATAAAAATTAACTTGTATTTTAATAATTTTCTTAAAAATAAATGGATAACACTATTTTATAATTTTCGTATTAGGTTTCAAATTTATAAAAAAACTTAAGACTTGAACTTAAAAATAAAAAAAACATATAAATATCTTTAATTTGAATTACTTTAACAATAATTTAAAAATAAAAAATAAAATAAAATTAATTAACCTCAATTAAACTGCCTCATAGTTTTTAATATATTCCTAATTCCTAGTTAAGTTAGTTGTAGTTAGTTTTAACAATGCTGAGTATTCAACTCAGCAACATAATTTATACAGATGGTACCATCCGTATACCACCTGTGTTTCTGCTAAGAGCTTGAAAACATTGATGCATCTGACTGCATTGTTTTATTTTAATTTTAATTTATAATACACAAATTAGTACACTCCACTGTGTACCCATATAATAGTTGGTTTCATGTGGAATCAACAAACTGTGATGTGGTAGCATAACTGGTTTCAAACTGAAGGTTTGAATTTAACAGAATTGTCTTGTATGTGATCAATGAATGGATTTCTCCACTGGATATTGGATTCCGTGAGCTGAATACCTTTGTACCTTCACTCGCAGTTCCATAAGCGAGAGTTCTTTTAAGGACTCATGTTGTTCAGCATCTGAGCTCGTCAAGAGAAACTTTCTAGTTAGAAAGTTATAAACCCCCTTTATCAATGTATCTTCCGTAGTTAGCCATAGTTTTACAGGTTTCTAGTTTTATCCTAAAAACTCAGTGGTGGAGGCGATCGCGATACCAAGCGAAAACTATTAATAAAGCCGTTTTTGGCTTATAGGGGCCGATTTTCTCGAGGGTGCCCTTCAGTATTAAGGTACTGCTGTTAGATTGCAGTACCCGGTAAGTTTTGAAGTGTTTTTTTCTCATTTAGCTAACTACGTCAAGGAGGATCACTTAACATCGGTGAATGACCGAGAAGTCATTTTTAACATATACTCTATTTACATTTTAAAACATAATCTTTAAATTTAATAATAATTTTAACAATTTTCAATCCCCCGATATTGTATTACATGTTGGAGTTTACCAATAAAGCTGTATATTGTATTACATGTTGGAGTTTTGCCGGGTAATTTTATTTAATTTTTTACTAAATAAAACTGTATATATTGTATTACAACAGACTACTATTTTAGTTTAAAAAAAATTATATAATTCAGTTAAATAAACAAAAAATGAAAATCCTAATGTTAAAAAATCCAGAAGAAAGAGATTTACTAGAAAAAAAGAAAGAAATTACTTCTCTATCAGTTGATGCTCTGTAGAAAACTGTACCTAAAACTGACTAAAATAACATTGTCGTTTTTAGGAAGTATGACGACCTAAAAATAAAGCGTTAATTTTCGACTTTGTATTCTAATCGAGAATTTGGAAGTAATTAACGATGGATAATGATGAATCTGGACGTGAAAAGCTTAATTAAAAAAAAAACAGATCAAAATCAGTGTATAGCAGGAGGTTAGATCGAATACGGAAGAAATCTAATCCTTTTAAGCTCCATAAGTATGTAAATGAATTAGTTCCAGAGCTACAAAAAAGTAATTCTGTTTCTAATCGCATAGTCAGGCAATTATATGACTGAAGAATTTAAGAACAGAAGAGATAGAGGTGTAAAAACACCTGTCAGAGATATTTACTCAGAGTAATGAATTTCACTATACATTCAGACACTGTTGTGAATGAAGTGAAGGTGTCATTATCAGGGTGGAAAATAGATAATTTTGAGAGGGCCAGGCATGTTGATACGCATACTTTTACATTCAGTGAGGAAGACAATTGTAAATCACCTCACTCCTTGTTTTACTTAATAAAGCCTCTAGAAGCTCAAACCAGTTTTTTGGTTGATGACCTGAATAATAACAAGTATGTAAATAGGGACAATATAGGTTGTACATATTTTTGTAACAAACAATAATTTACAACAATATTTTTATCTATTAGGATTCAAACTAAATTCAAAATATAGCAGTTACGTCGTAAATTAATGTTACATCAAAAATGTTTTTCTCTACTTTTTGAGCAAGATAAATTATGCTCAGTTGAAAAACAACACCAACAAGAATTTTCCATGTAAAGACAAGACGTGTAAAAAAATGAGTTATATGAGAATTTAATATATTAGAAAACGAAAGACTTATGCGAAGTAAAAAAGGAGAACCAACTGACATACGTCAGGTGTTATAAGGGTGGAAAATATTGCCGGAGTAACATCAAGGGTAAAGGGGATTTGTAAGGTTACTAAGGTTTGGTAAGGTTACAAGGTTGAAAAGGAGACGGTTAAATTTCATATGTTATATTATAGAACCTAATTGCTGTAAGGTTGTAACATATTCCTTTAGGTAGGTTAAGTATGTAGCGATGCATAAATCAAGCAGTCTTGCGCGCTTCCTTTTGGCTTACAACTCTCTTCCGTCTAGTACGTATGTGTGTGTACAGTCTCATATTAGGGTTGTGCAATATTGTAGCTTGGATTTACGTCTTTTAAGTTACCCAACCTACATCCTATGTCTTTCCGACATCAGAATGTAGAAACTACTAAGGTAAAATTAACAGTAGACCTTTACAAACTATGCAGCTTACTAAGTACACATTCAGGTAGATTGGATTCGCTGAAAGAATATTGTTGTTTGCTTTTACGGATAAATTGTAAGTCAACCCACTACTCCCAACATCTCTACAAATCTTCAACTGAATCTACAAAGTATGTACTACTACTACTACTACTACTACTACTACTACTACTACTACTACTACTACTACTACTACTACTACTACATCTACCACAATAACTACTTTTACTACTATCGCTATTATTACTTACTTACTTACTTACTGCAGTGGCCACTCGTACCCCAGTCGGTACTTGGCCTCATCAACACAGCCCCTTCAACGAACCCGGTCAGCAGCGTCATCCTCCTTCAGCCCCATCTTTCCCATGTCCTTCCGGGCCTGGTCCCACCATCTTGTCTTAGGCCTTCCAGCTGGTCTTCTTCCCTCAGGATTGTTCCTCAATACACTGCCCGTCAATGTGTTCCCCTCCTTCCTCACAACGTGTCCCGCCCAACGTAACCTTTTGCTTTTAATCTCGCCCAATATGTCCGGTTCTTTGAATAGCTGACGTATTTCACAGTTGTGCTTCATCCTCCAAACTCCATTCTCCAGAGTTGGGCCAAAGATTTTTCTAAGTACTTTGTTTTCAAAAACAAGGATCTTTTTTCTTCTTTTTTGTTCAGTATCCACGTTTCTGAAGCATAAAGCATTACTGGTCTAATGATGGTTTTGTATAGTCTTACTTTTGATGTATGTGAGAGGAGTCTTGAGCTAAGCAGCTTATTGCATGCATGAAAGCTTTTGTTTGCCGATCTTATTCTGTTAGTCACTTCCAGTTCCTCTGAGTTGTTGTGCGTGAGCGTTACCCCTAGGTATGTGAAAGTTTCTGCCTTTTCAAAATTATAGTTTCTTACTTTTAAAATCTGATTATGGTGTCCATTTATATTTCGATCTCTACTTATCTGCATAACTTGGTCTTTTTTTCATTTATTTGTAGTCCTACGTATTCAGTTTCTTCAATCAAAATATTCGTTAGGTATACCAAGTCTTCTTCTTTCTCTATCGCTATTATTACACCTAGAAATTGCTCGTACTCATGCGTCGCATGTACGGGCATATTGTCTACAATAAACCCACTCAGTTATATACGAAGATATGCAGAAACTTCAAGAGCTCATTCTACATGTAAAAATCTGATGTCTGTAAATCTGATCTAAGTAAACAAATGAAAGGTGGTTTACCTTGCCTTCCTCACTGAGTGGAAAAGCATGAGGCCCTCTTTAAAGCTTTCCACATTGAAAATGACGCATTCACTTACTTCACGACAGGGTCTGCCTTTATAATGCAATTCATTACTCTCATGGAAGATAACTCTGAAAAAGTGTCTTCTACACCTCTACTTTTTCTGTTCTTAAATGCTTTAGTTTTATAACTGGCTGACCATGTGATAGAAACAGAAATAATTTTTGTAGTCCTGGAACTAGAACATCGAGTGCAAATAATTTAACACTTTACCTGCCTTTTATGAACAAACTGAGTTACTTATTTTTCTTTTTATTTTGTTTTGTATTTTTTGTTACTACTATTGCTATTATTACTCCAAGCACTTATTACTTGTACGCGTGCGTTGCATGGACGCAATATTGTCTATAATGATGGAATGATGTACGAAGATATGCAGAAACTTCGGGAGCTCATTCTAAATGTAAAAATCTGATGTGAAAACTCACACAACTTTCTCTTGCCAATATAAATAATGAAAAACATAATCTATGTTCAATCATTACTGACAATATACAATGAAAAAAAAACATAATCTAATTTTAATCGTGTGTAAATGACACACAATGAAAATTAATCACTGTACGACTTACTCACAGAAGAAATAAATCTGAATTCCTAAACTAAATAAATCTAAACTCTTACTAATTGACGCTAAACTAATCTCTTCAGAAAGAAATACTAGAAATTAAATTTGTTTGATTTTTATGGGTGGTAATTTTTAAAATTGTTATCTATCATTTGTTTTGTTCATTCATCCGTCACACCCAGATGTCAAAAAATACTAGAGATAGAAATAAACAGTTTTTGGATTCGTAATCTACATAAAAAATTAGTAGGTCTAAATAATTAGGTTTGAAGTTCCGGTTTTGACCGGAGGTGGGCCAAAAGCGGAAGTCAAGAAACCAAAGTCTAAATTTGGGAACTAAAATATTCTCATTCGAGTCCTCTTAAAGAGTAGGTACAGGAATCACTAATGGTTTTTGCCATTAGTCAAAGGTAAGCGTTTTTGAAAATTGCCACCAGCCAAGAGACGCATGAAAGGTATTTTTTTTATAACTTTGATTACACAATTACGTCGATATGCATTCTAAGGAAATGGTTATTAATCATGGTATGTTTAATCATGGTGGCTGGGGATGGTACGATTAAAAAAATCCTGGTTTTGATTTTTTTAAATCTCAGGAGACTTCGTAAAATGAAGCGGACAGCTGGTATGAACTTTTTTCCATAGTTCCTACGAATTATGGAAAAAAACGACTGAACTTAATTTTATTATTAGTATTATATCTATTATTATTATCTATTATAAAATTTATTTCTTATCTTTATTACGCATTTAGATTAAATACTTATTTCTTTCCTAAAAAATTCAATAGCGCGATTTAAAAAAAAGTAGCCACCTAAATGCATGCTGCGCGTTAAAATCGATGGTACATTACACTCCCAAGTTTATGTAATATTTGTTTCTACTTACCGACTATTTTAAACGAGTCTGCATAATATTTTTGTAAACAATTCTATAAAATTTTAATAACGAAAACCAAAAATATCTACACTCTTTACTGCTTTTAATGAAACATCAAAACATAAAAAATAACACCATAATTTTAAAAATAAAATAAAAATTTAAGTTTGGTAAAACGGTTTCCTTTTAAAATTTCCAATTGTATTTCAAACAATTATAGGCTTACTACATTTAAAAAGGAATCTTCCTAATTTTGTTTGAAAACCAAACAAATTCAATCAATTAATCCACCAGAAAATTATACCTCATCTAATTTTTGTTAATCAAAACTTTTAAGACGAACAGTATTTCCCTCTTCCATTGTCGCTTACTTCCAATTTTAATTAAGAGATTTCTTAAATCGTTGACAAAAATAATTTTAAGAATTTCTTAAACTTTACCACCCTTTCATTTTCTTAGTGTTTATCTGTCAGTTCCTGTCGTACTTTGAAATTCTTTGTCTTAGTCTTAGAGATTAATTTTAAAAATTGAACTTAATCAACATGCCTTTTATTTTTGTACGTGTGAGATTTCTCTCAAAAATGTCTTACTATAACATACGACTACTTCAAATATAAGCCTAATACTTAATACTTAATGACTGTTGTTACAATGCTACATAAAAATGTCATTTAACAGAAACTTCCTGACTCATGCGAAAAAAAATCGCACACTGTAATACTGCGGGCTTAAAACAACAATATTTCAAAAATATACGATTTCTAAAATATTAAAAAATAGAATAAAAACCCAATACATCTAATTCACTATACTATACAGCACTTTAAAATCATGCAACTATTAAAATTCATACAATAAAAAAATACATTCTTAAATTATACTTATAATAAATTACAATAAAAATCCAAACAAATAATCTAATGAAGTAGAAATCATGTTTCCTATTTAGGCCATCAGCCGAAAGGCTGGTTTGAATCTCTAGAGGCTTTACTAAGTAAAACAAAGAGTGAGGTGGTGTATCATTACATTTTTCACTGAGTGAAAAAGTATGCTTATCAGCACGCCAGCCCTTCCGAAAAACAACTACTTTCCAACTAGGAAATGGCACCTTTATTTCATGCGCCACAGGGTCTAGGTGGGTAATGGAATTCATTACTCTCAGAGGAGATAACTCTGACTACTGTCTTTTTCACCTCTACGTCTTCTGTTCTTAAACGCTTCAGTCACATACTTGGCTTACCATATATACAAGAAGGAGAACTATTTTTTGGTAGCTCGGAACTAGCAAATAAAGTGCAAATAATTTAATACATCACCTGCCTGGTATGGGCAAAGAAAAAACATATCTATGAAAATAAGTGAGCCAAAAACTTTATTTTGAAAGTAACATTTCAATATTGGCTATTCCTATATTAAATATCTATTCATGTACACTACTTTTAAAAACAACCTTTCGTTTAAGTTTTTTTCGTGCCAAGAGCGCAAAATAAATATTTTGGGTGCCAAATAACCGTGGTAACGCTGATAAAGATCTTTTTTGTCAGTTCCGAAAAAAATGGGGTGCCAATTTATAGCGTTAAAGTGGTGGTCTCTGCTCTGTAGATGTAATCTGTTTTTATGCCCCCTTTTTAGAATATATATGACACAGATTTGCCTTACATCCATCACTGAAAAATCAGCGAAAAGCTACTCAGACAAATATTCCGTAGTTTTGTTGGTTATTATGTAGATAATTAATTTTTTTATTACCACTAGAGGAGTTTATGTAAGCATCATTCTTCCTACCTCGACCTATAATAACGTAGGTTAGAAGGGACTGAACTATTGACTAGGAAACTTTTTAAACGTTTAAACGTTTTTTATCCAGTATTTCTTACAGGTTTTTAAAAATGTAAATAGTTTTCTTCAAACGATCAGAAAACACCTCAATATGTTCATAGCACCGGGGCAAAAACAAATAAAATAACAGTTATTTGAAGTGGTTTTCAACGGAACAAAAAATTACACCTTGAGAAGTAGTAAATTTTATGACTTAAATAATTTATAAAGGGTGTCCCACAAGTAACCCGACAAACTTCTGAGTGTATTCCTCTCATCAAAATAATGTAAAAATTCATATAAACATAGGAAATCGCTTCGTTAGTGAGTTACAGCAGGCGAAAATTTTCGTCCGGGTTTCACTTCGCCCGCAGAAATGAAGCCCTACAGAAATGTTTAATTATGTTGTAAAACTAAACAGATTTTATGAATAAGGGGCTGAAAAATTGAATAACACAGGTCCCAGATCTGTAACTGGAGTAGTTTTTGAAATATCTGACCAAAAACACCAAGTTTTGTTACAAAACTGTTTTTTTATGGTTTAAAATACACTAACTTTGTTAATTGTGTAACACACATGTAATTTTTTCAACAAAACTTGTCGAGATTTAATTCTGAAGGTAATTAATTAATATATTATATTAATATATAACTTCCATAACAAGCAGGTGGAGTGTTAAATTATTTGCACTCGATCTTCTAGTTTCAGGGCTACAAAAAAGTTGTTTCCTTTTTATGGTCAGCCAATCATACGACTAAAGGCTAAAGAATAGAAGAGGTAGAGGTGTAAAAGACACTAGTCAGAGTTATCTCCTCTGAGAGTAATGAATTTAATTATACTGCAAGATCCTGCGGTGAATGAAGTGAAGGTGTCATTTGCAGGGTGGAAAATAGATGATTTTCAGAGGTCCTGGCATACTGATAAGCATACTTTTCTACTCAGTGAGGAAGGCATGGTAAACCACCTCACTCTCGTTTTACTTAGTAAAGCCTCTAGAGGTTCGAACCGGCCTTTCGGCTGATGACCTAAACATTAATATATAATTAATATTTTTCATATACAATTAATATTTGGAAAATATATAGTATTCTTGTTTTCTTTTTAAAGTAACAAAACAAAACTGAACAAAGTTCATTTTGCAACCGAACAAACTTCATAACTACTGACAAGCGCTGCCCTTTTGGACGGGTGTTGTTATTCATCTCTTAACATGTTCTAACGTGTTGTATGGTTACATATGTGTACACATGAAGGCAGGCTGATAGAATATAAAATGAGATGAGGAGGAAATACTCAGAATAGCTAACATTACCATAGAATCGATTATCCGCCAACAAAGAGTCGTTTTATGGAAAAGAGCAACATCTGAATGAAGAAAAAAAGGATAGAAATATTTCTCTGACAACGAACAACCAAAACGAATTTGTAAAACATTCTCGAGCAGCCTACCGATTGAAATAATACAGAAAAAAGTATTCCTTTTACTGGTTTTCAGTCAAAACAAATAACAGAAATTAATTTGTTTAACTTTGACAACTTTTTGAAATACGATCCTTAAAACAGCAATATCATTTTTGTAGTTTTTACAAAATCAAATAGATCTCTTTTAAAAACAATCTGGTGTGAACATTCAACAAATTTCTTTATAAGATGTAAATAATTCAAATAACTAATGTTTAATCATGGGTAAACAATGTGAAATGAAAAACTTACCCTAATTTTAATCATGACTGAATGACACTAATTAAAAATCAACCTCTGTTTGAAATTCATATTGATGAGCAAATTATGGAAAATCGTTATTAGACGCTTAACTAAACACTAAAGAAAAAATGCTTAAATATTAGTAGCTTCATACGCTTTTCTCTAAAATGCATATTAAGGCCGCAATAAAAAAACACTTTTTATCGATTGCATTGAGTAAAATGTGGAAAATCACTGATTGACGCAAAACTAAGCTTTGTAATAAATAGGCGCCAGAAATACCGAGTGTTGTACAACACTTTTTTCCTAAAATTCATATTAAAGCCGTATTTGAGTAAAAGAAAATTTTACCTCGATAGGATAACTCCCAAGTTGGAAGCTGTTTGCATTTGACCCATTATAATACCTGTAAAAATTCTGTCTACAGCGCTTATTTTAGAGTCAAAATTAACGATTTTCCGTAATTATCTCATTAAAATCAGTAGAAAATGTTTGTTTTGGAGATTGTAGCCTTAGTATGCATTTTAGCGCAATAATATATATACATTAAGATATAGAAAATTAGGAACCCACAATTTAAATTTCAAGCGTTTGTTTCTACAGAGATTAGTTTAGCGTCAATAAGTAACTTTTCGTACTCATCAAAATCAAAGTGTAACAAGTTAATGTTTTATTTGGTTTCATTCACTCACGATTAAAACTAGGGTGTGACCGCCTCCGTAGCGTAGTGGTAACTCGTTAACTAAAACGCGGAAGTCCCAGGTACAATCCCAGCAACAACAAATTACAATAAGAAGTATTGAATTATTGATATAACTTTTAATAGGTAGACATCACTTTCTTATTGATATAAAAATCGTCCATGATTTCGATAACAAATTATAACCAGGTCAACAAATTATAACAAGTCAAAACCCACCGTTCCAGTTACAGAACCTACCGTAGTTGTTAACACGTTGAGGTGGACTGACGGAAATCGAGTTTCTTCCCAGGGACTGAAGCCATAAGGCGTCATATATCCTAGTACGTTTCTATAGTTTTTGTTCAATCGCCGGCATACTGGCAGTGTATGTAAATGTTGTTCAGGCAATTAGACCTATCCTATAGATCCTGAGTCACGAGAATGCATTTTACGTATGGATAGGTTTTGAGGAAGGCAAGAGTAAAACTGACAGTACTGCCAACCTCAACAGTGAGACACTACATTTTACTAACGCGCAATTGCACCGCTAGTTAACCGTATGTTGCCATTCAATTAATATTACTTCGTTGTGACTGACACATTTTCCACTTAAACCCTATTTCGTTAAAAATTCGTCTTAACGTACAAGGTTTCCACTAAATTTTAGCTATTCTTTTAATACCGGTAACAACTTTTCATAGGTAGGCATCACTTTCTTATTGATATAAAAATCGTCCATGATTTCGATAACCACAAGTCTGTCAAAGCCGTTCAATGAGGCATTCTTCTGTATTCTGGCCGTATCCTTTTTTACCAGGTGTCAACAAAACTGTTGAAAGAAGAATTATCTTCCTCACTACCTTTAACTTCCCTCTTTATATTTCGAATTGTGGGAAGAGAAACATCACAGTAGTTAACCGCTCGCTCTTGGCTTTTGTTAAAAGGCACGGAAAGGTATTTTTGTTTATCTTCAACTTCACAACATTTTATTACATTGCATACCTATTAGATTTCGTTCAGCACTGTGAACAGTTCAACCACGTTTTCGAGAAACCAACATTTCTGTTTGCTGTAACAGTTATATTCGTACAGTTAACCTACACAAGGTTCCGCGATGTACTATATGTCCTCTGGGTTAGTTTATGTTGTTGTGCTGTAGAACTGATACAAAAGCAGTCACACATGGGTAATGATGCTTTATCTCCTTTATCCCTCGTTAAAACTAGAGGCAAACTTATCACTCGAGTACTATACAAGCGTTTCAGCGAAGGTCGTCTTTTGTTACCTACTGCCGGAAATTTTTGAACGATTTTAAAAGTGTAGTCAATTTAGTAGAAGTAATAGAAGCTTTTGAAATGTGGTGTTATAGGAAAATGTTAAAGATTAGGTGGGTGGACAAAATATTTAATTTAGAGGTTCTTAGGCGAGTGGATGAAAAAAGAAGTATGTGGAAGCATCTTACCAAAAGAAGGGATAGGCTAGTGGGGCATATCTTAAAACATCCAGGTATTGGTCTATCAATAATGGAGGGTAATACTGAGAGAGTAAATTGTAGAGGGAGGCAAAGGTTAGAGTTTATAAAGCAAATCACAAAAGATGTAGGGTGTTACAGGTATGTAGATATGAACGACTTGCGCAAGATAGAACAGCTTGGAGAACTGCATCAAACCAGTCGAGAGACTGATGACAAAAAAAGTCAATATGAACTTCTTAATGCAGTATAATAATTATATCATTATAATAAATTAATTAAGTCATTAATTCTACAAATTTTTCCGTACCTAGTGACTTCTTTTTATCAATAATAGGTAAAACATAATACATTTTCACATAAAAATAGTTCAATTATTACTCAGAAGTAATTTTTGTTACTTCGAGAACTCGCGATTTCTTTGAAATGTATTTCTTACGTACTGTACGTTATATAATAACAAATGTAAGCATTTTTATAATCACCCAACAAAAGAAACAAACGCGTATAATACCGTATTATATTTAGCTGGTGAATAGATAATCAAATAAGTAAGATCGTTTACGTGGACGACTGACAATTTGATCTATTTTTTTCACTCAAATGGCGGGTCGGCATAGTAAAGCATCTATGATTCTAGCCTCCGGGCTCAACGTGCTTATAACCAAGCTGTTGATACGACTCTAAATAAACCAAAAATAGCTAGGTTATGTTTTCATTTTAAACTGCTTACTCATAGCTTAAAAAAAGGTTACGTTTTCCATTATTTACATTGGCAAAAAAAATCGTGTGAGTGTTTCAACTAGATTTTTCGAATAAAATAAACTATTCTGCTCATGATTTCATGATATTTGTCTATTACAATATGCTCTATGGTACTACTAAGCACTAAATTCCGATCATAAAAATTTTATCATAAAAACCGGCATCATTAAATTTTAAACTGAAAAATAATACAATTTATAAACTGTATCAGTCGTTAAGAGACAAACGTGACATAAAACGATACAAAATAATAAATACAAAAATACAGGGATCACATGAAAAAAGGACAAAAAATTTACTAAAACATAAAATTGCAACAAGTTAGATAATAAAAACAAAAAAATTGCATCCAATTTCCTGGATAAGATTTTCAGTTGACAATTTTTATTATTATGAATAATAAACCGGAATAAATTTTATATCTTTTTTTTAAAAAAATTGTTTATTATATTTAAACTAGTAAATAAAGTTATACAGTAAAGAATAATCTGAGATAAAAATTTTGTAAAAATTTAAAACCGGGATTTTAGAATTACAATAGTAATAAATTGATTTTTTATAGTACCTTGTAACAATTTATAGAAAAATAATAATGTATATATTTTAACAGTTTTATATGTAAAAGTAAATTTATTATTCGAGTAGCTGCAATTCAGTTAAGGTGATAAATATTTTATAACTCAATATAGTTATAATGTTTGAAAAATGATATTTTCCATTGTAAAACATACATTCTGTTATTGTTGAACAGTTGATAGTTTGTCATGACTTAGTCAATAAAATAACGATACAATATATTTATATATTTTATGTTATCATTTTTATTTATATTATACTAAATATTAAGTTGTTTCAGTACCGGATAATATATTGTTATATCTTTCATTGCATAAAAAATTTACATCGGTTGTATTCAATATTTTAGGTTTCATTTTAATGACTTTTATAGAAATTTTTTAAATTGTCATCTACCATATTGTTCTTTTCGTCCGTACGTCCGTCCGTCCGTCACACCCTGAAGTTAGAAAAAAACATATGATAGCAATAAACAGTTTCCGGGTTCGTAATCTACACAAAAAGGTAGTGGGAATGGATTGGGTATGAATACCGGTTTTGATCGGAAGTGGTCCAAAATCTTCCGGTCAAAAAATTAAAGTTGGAATTTGGTAATGAAAATAGTGTTATTACAGAAACAGTGTTATTACAGAAATCATTACGTTTGAAGTTCCGGTTTCGACCGAAAGTGGTCTAAAACCGGAAGTAAATAATAAATCAATGTAGGATTTGGAAACAAAAAATTGTTTCATTTGATTTCTCTTAAAGAATAGATACAGAAATCATTGGGTTTGAAGTTCCGATTTTGACCAGAAGTGCTCCAAAACCAGAAATCAAGAAATCAAAGTCGGAATTTAGGAAAAATAGTGTCATTCGATTCCTTTTGAAGAGTAGATACAGAAATTTTTAAGTGTTTTTGGCCATAAGTCAAAGATAAACCTTTTTAAAATTGTCACCAGAAAGGGATTTTTTAAAGTTTATTGTGAAACACACGATCTTCTACTGCTAACATAATAATAAAAAATATAATGTTATTAGTTAAGAAATTAAAACAAAACGATATAGACTTAACTATAGTTATATTGAGATTTTCAGTAATTTTTAAGTGTTGTGTGAAAAAATCACATCACCACCCTGGTCATTTGAGACCACTGGAACGACGTGTTTTGTACTGTAGCAATTTCCAGATGTTATCTGGGAATCAAATCCGGAAACTCCGTTTTGTAGGTTAGTGAGCTAATCGCTATGACAAGGAGACGACTACTGTAATTATCAGATTTTTTGAGAAGGTAAAGAAATAAATTTCAGCATAAAAACATCCCTTTCATGAAACGACGCGTCTCATGGCTGTTGGTAATTTTTAAAAAGGCTTACTTTTGACTAATGGAAAAACCATAAGTGATTTCCGAATCTACTCTTTACCAGAAATTTGGAATGACACTTTATTTGGTTCCAAATTCCGAATTTGATTCTTGACTTCGGGTTTTGGGCCACTTCCGATCGAAACTGGAACTTCACACCCAATTTAGCCCCACTAACGTTTTTTGGAGAATACGAATCCGAAGACATTTTGTTTCTATCTCTTGTAGCTCATCGTGTGAATGCCGAACCTATACAGACAGCTACTGGACAACACAGATCTGAATAGAAGGCTTTCTAGCGTAAAACTGTTTGAACTGGTGTAATGAACAATAGTTAGTCGTTTGTTACTTGTATATTATCTTGAAGTGTCGTATCAATGGTTAATAAATAATATAAACGGTGCATTAAAATATATCGAACATAAACTAAAAACTACTAGTTAGTAAATTCTTAGATTAAGATCAATTAAGTTAGAACAAAATTGTTAGATTGTCTTAGACTATAATCCGATTCACGAAAGAAAACACCTGTCTTTAAGCAGCAATATCTTTTGAACCATTGTATGTTAAAACAATTAAGATACATCAATTAAAAACTTGTTTTATTGTTAGTTACAGGATTACATTAAAATATAATACTTTGTAGCTCTACGCATATTAAAGTACGCGTGAACAAAGTAATAGTACCTTGAAGTGGTTAAAAGTGGTTAAAAACAGGGTACTATTTATGTGTAATCGTTGTATTTAATACACTATTAATTTCCGAAAATGTAAATGTATATCCTTTACCAACAATAAAATAAGCTCTAATTTGATGTATTGTAATTGCTTTTACATACAACGGTTCAAAAAATATTGCTGTTTAAAGGCAGGTGTTTTGTTTCGTGAATCGGACTATAGTCACGATAGATCACAGAAAAATCACTTGTAGTTTCTGACATCTGGTTATATCGGTCGGAAAAACTAAACAAATATATAAAATGATAATTTTAAAAATTACCGCCAACAACAGGTTATGAATCCAACTGAAAACAATTATGCAAACGAATTTGTTAAAATTATTTAGTCTTGACCATAAACCGAAGTTTAAACCAATATTATTGGGTACTACAGAAGCCTCAGGCGAAAATGTTCCCAGCACTACAATTGCTCTACATCGCAATAATTACCGTGATTATGGGCGTTAAATGATTTATAGTAACATTGGCAATAAACCATTCAGAGGTAACTCTAATGAATAAAATGCCTTGCGGTTGTTTATGTTAGATTTAAATATAATGAAGAGCAAATCATTTAAGCAATTTTCCGAATGAATTTTATTGATTAATAAATATATAGTAGGTGTAATATTTTGTTTGAAACCAAGATAATATAAAAACATTTCAATCGAAATGATTGCCGCTAGTATTTCATGTAATCATAATATTTGTATATGGGAATAGTAAATCGTTTATTTGGATTTAAGCATTATATAATACATGGTAGACTACGAATAATTATTCATCTGTTATTCATAATTTATTTATTTTTCCAGAGACAATTCAATTTAAATTTGAATTGAAAATATGTATTAACTGTAATATTAAGGTTTAAAAACTATACAAAATACGAGGTGTGGCTATTAAATAACGAGACTGACGTTGTAAACGATTTTATTATTATTTTATACATAATCACGTCTTATTATCACCTTCAATATACACTCCTTCTCTAGCCTTACAAAGCTCCATGCGAATTTTCCATTGTTGGAAACTGGAAGTCATCTTCTGTTAGCTCCTTCAGGGCACGTGCCCCTTTCTCTTCTACAGCTTCCACTCAAATCTTGTCCCTTTTAATGCAGATTTCACCTTAGAGAAGAGGTAGAAGTCACATGGTGCAAGACCTGGTGAATAAGGTGGATGTTCTAACAGTGTCCCTTTTAATGCATATTTCACCTTAGGGAACAGGTAGAAGATAACGACATGTGATGAAACGTGGATTTTTACTTATTATCCGAAAACAAAGCGCCAACCCATGCACTGGAAGAGCCGAACTTCACAGAGAGCCAAAAAATCTCGATGAGCAAGTCAAAATTTAACGTAATGATGATTGTTTCTTTTGATATCCATGGGATTGTTTACCTTCACTGGGTTCCTGAAGGTCAAACAATTAACCGATATTACTACCTTGAGGTACTTTCTAAACTACGTCAAAGAGTAAGGAAAAAAACGCCCCGAAATGTGGAAGGGTAAATCACAAGTTCTTTACCAAGACAATGCGCCAGCTCATTCCGCGTTAAGTGTCAAGAGGTTCAGTATCTCAGTGTTAGAACATCCACCTTATTCACCAGATCTTGCACCATGTGACTTCTACCTCTTCTCTAAGGTGAAATCTGTATTAAAAGGGACAAGATTTGAGTCTGTGGAAGCTGTAAACGAGAAAGTGGCACGTGCCCTGAAGGAGCTGACAGAAGATGACTTCCAGTTTCCGACAATGGAAAATTCGCATGGAGCGTTGTAGGGATAGAGAAGGAGTGTATATTGAAGGTGACAATAAGTGTGATTATGTATAAAATAATAATAAAATAGTTTACAACGTCAGTCTCGTTATTTAATAGCCACACCTCGTATAATTTCAACGTTTTCGTAAAAAAATCAAAGGTAATGGCATTTACTGGTAAATATCCTACCAGGTCTAAAATTGTGGTATAGACGACGTAGTACTCGATCAAATATTACAAGCAATTATTTAGGTTGTGACTTCGGGTTTGATCAAGATTTTGACATAGAAAAGAAATTTGGCAAATTCCAAGCAGTGTGCGGCAATATTAACAGAGCCCTAGGCAGGAAAACAAGAAAAGCAACCCAGATAAAGTTTTACAATATGATGGCTGCCCCAGTCTTACTCTATGTAAGTGAGTCGTGGATTAGTACCAGACCACAGGAGAATAGAGTACACGCGGTAGAGATGCGATTCCTGCGAAGAACAAAGGGTTGCAGTCGTAGGGACCAACTAAGAAATGAGGACATAAGAATGGAACTGGATGTTTATAACCTAAATGGGAAGATTGCAGAATACCGAAATCTATGGAGGGAGCACGTAGAGAGAATGCCTGAGGGAAGGATCACCCTTAGTGTTTTGCAATACAGACCGGGAGAAGGAAAGATGTTGGGAGGCCACGCAAAAGATGGCAATAATTCAATAGTTTTTCGCTTTTGTGAGTCAGAATAGGCGAACCCCAATCCTTGATCGTGAGAAAAAATAAGAAGAAAATTAAGTTAAGATAAAATTGTTATCCTCTCTATTCTGTAAGGTTCACGTACAGTAGAATCCAAGTATTTATTAAGAATATGACATGAAAATATAAAACAAAAAAGTACTAATAATATAGATAATAATATGTGACTCACCTCAATAGATTCCAGTGACAATCGAACTAGTCTCTCTTCATGTTTTTCCAAAACAGTTAATCGATCCAATAACTTTTGTAACATGAGCGAAACATCGTCTCTAATTGTTGCTTCAAGACTAACACAAAGATGAGTAACACTTCTAACGTGTGCCATAACACGATCGTCTCTAAAATCGTACGGAAATTGTTCTGTCCATTTCTTTAAAATATTAACTACACTAGGTAACCATACACCAAGACGGTCCTGAAAAAAACGAATATGAAAAAAGTTAGTAAAATTTAAAGTATATATAAGTCTTTAAAAATATTTAGTAATCATGCATATAAAGATGTAGTTTGCATGTATGTATTATGTACTGCTTTTAGGTTTACCTTGTGTACTAAAGTCACATGAAGAATAAATGGTACGATAGAGTAACCCCGCTACATCGGATTTAGCTTATCGGTCTAAGAGAAGCAGATTAATTTGAGAAAAGATTCTCTGCAAAATAATTAAGACAGTAGACGGACAAAACGGGCTACGAGGTCGAGAAGAACTGCATGAGGAAACTGAACGATCGATGGAAACGATTAGAAGAAGAAGACTAAAATTTTACGGATACCTGTATAGAATGGATGACAGGCGGTCAACAAAACAAAATTTTAAGACACTAAACAATAGACCTAATGCATCGGTTAAATGGTTTAAAGAAGTCAGAAAGGATATTTGTGTAAGCGAGAAAACTCAATGAACCGAATCGAATTCAAGCCACTAATTACAGACTTCGAAGTTTTCCAAGGAGAGGAAAAAAATGGTAGACAGGAAAAAGAAGAAAAGCCAACAGTAAACGAATGCTGAGAATGTGAGCTTTAAAAAAAGTTTCCAGAAACGTCTGAAGTCACCTCACGTGGTCTTAAATTGGCCCAATACGAAAATAATTATTTTGCGTACTAATTATCTATGTAAAATATTGTAACACCTAAGCCTAGGTGCGTTCTGGATCTAGGTACAATCAATAACGAACACACTTCGCTAAACCTATTATAATATGAATTTATACAACTAATACTTAAGTTTAGACTACTAATAAATTACAATTAGATTACTTTAATTAAATTAATTACAAAACTTAAGGAACTAAATTCGTCAATAATAATATACTGTCAAGTAACAATCAAAAAAATTATATACCAATCCACAAACAATAACACCATAACGCACACGCACTATAAACGTTATTTAGAACCGGTCCCGTAACGACACAATTTCGAAGCGGCCCCATCATAGTAATTCTTTTCACGGTTCAAGTACTAACTCGCGAAAAAGGCGTTAACTGGTTTTATACCCAACAGTCTGAGCTAACTCTTGGATCGTGCGCTTTTACCAGTAATTCTCCAATTACTGTTTTTGTCCGTATGAACATTCGGACACACATTCAAGGGATCGCACGTATCATTTGCCTTCATAATAAATAAAGACTCGTTTTCACGGTTTCTTTAGTCGCCGGGGAGGATTGAACTGAAAAAAGTCTGTCTGTTATTTAATACTTAAAAATCTGGTGTGAAACACTCACACAACTTTCTCTTGCCAATGAAAATAATTAACAATAAACCTAACATTAGTAATAAAACATTAAAAATAAACAATAAAACTAACTTCAAAAACATAACCTAATTTTAATCATGAGTGAAAGACACAAAATGAAAATCAACCTCAGTTTGGCTTAAAAATACGGAAAATCACTCTTTCACGATAAACTAGGTTCTGTAGAGAAAAATGCAATAAACAAAAGTTGTAGATCTTTTAATTTCCTACAAATTTGACTAATTACACTTTTGTCGTAAAATGCATACTAAGGCCGAAATCTATAAAAAATCGACTTTTCACACGTTTTCGTGAGAAAAAAACAGAAAATCGCTAATTACCGCTAAACTAAGAGTTATACAAAAAATTTGTGAAATAAAAGTTGTAGGATTTTAAATTCTCTACAACTTTTATTACATAAATTTTTGCGCTAAAATGCATATTAAAGCCGCAATCTTAAAAAAAAATAAAGTTTTTACGTAAAAACAGCCTCACCAAGAATTTCAACAAACATTGCGCCTACCTTATCTCGTAGAGCATAAAAATTTAGTAAATGAGGCGATTTAAAAAAAAAATCGTAGGACCATTTTTTGAAAAAAGTGTAAAATTACACGAATAAACTAATACTTCCGGTTGACCGATTTTGATGAAAATGTTCGTGTCGGGTCCGGTAGTGGTATGTAACTTAAGTTTTAAGTTTCAAGTTCGTACGATGTACACACACTCACAGACACACACACATACCAACCGCTAAAAACATATTTTTTGGGTTCAGGGGGTCTGAAAACGTGTAGATCCGGTGAAAACTCGATTTTGAAAAATCGACATAAAAACAATACTTTCGTTCCTATATATTCATACAGGCAAGAGAAAGTAAAAAGTTTTTATGTTTACCAAATTTCCAGTGACATTTCTGATAGAAAGTCTTTATGGTATCTCGTACGTATGATTTTTTTAGGACGAAATGAAATGTTTAATTTTTTTTTTTATGTAATCTACTAAACAGAGTTATTTATCAGTAGCAGAAACATAGAATGAGAAGACTGCAAACGATTTAAAGTGGAAATAAATTACAAAAATACCTTCAAAAATTGAGAGAAAAGGTAATTTTTTTTAAAAAGTAAATACTTCTGCTTCATTTTTAGCTCGAGAGGAAATTAATAGCTGCGTTTTATAGTTAGGCCTATTATTAGCTCCTGCAGCTAATCCTCGTTTACGAGGACTACTTAGAAGATTTCTTTGTGAATAACAGTAAACTAGAGGGAGGACCCAATACTATTTTTGAGTGAAAATAACGTGCATAAATATCTTCAAAAATTAAGAGCAAACGGTAAAATTTAATTTACAAAATTAAATACTTGTGCTACAACTTCAGCTCATGAGGAGCATAATAGCTAAACTATAAAGCTTTTATTAGCTCAATTTTATTCACACGACCCATACAGTAAAATATCCTTTATCTGTACCCAGTAACCTAAAAATGTTTACTAGGCTACGTTGAAAACGTAAAAGATTAAAAATTAAAGATACAGAAAAGTAGCACGTTATTTTGTGTACATCTATTAACAACTTTTTCTGATTGAAATGATTTTAAAAACAGGAAATACAAAAAGTTGTTATTGTTTTTAACATTTTAGTATAGAAACATTGGAAAGCACTCGAAATGAAAGGCCTAACTAATTTTACAGAAAATGTATTGTTTTAGAACAAAAAAAAAATTGAATTACTAGACTTAAACTTTAATGGGGGCAGAACTTTGAAATTGAATTGAAAAAATTGAATTACTAGACTTAAACTTTAATGGGGGCAGAACTTTGAAATTACAGTTTGGTAAATAAATGGGAATCTATTATTACAAGCACGTTTACTGAGAAACACAATCGAGTGTCTTTTGATTAGTTATTTAGTTAAACCGCAATAAGAGTTACTACTTAATATTTGCAACAACTTTAGACATTTAACAAAACCTTTGACCTTACCAGGAAATACCTCTTAGTTTTGCCAAAACTGATTTTTAAACTTCAACTGACAGAAATATTGTTTTGTTTGTTGAAAATTCAAATTTGTTGGAACATTTGAAATTAATTCATTATTTTATAGACTTAATCATACTTATCGTTCCACACCTGTTTTAGTCCCAAGAAATTTTATTTTAATGAATAAATTTAATTTCCTATCTACATTAGTGGTCATCTCAGAAATCTTCTACCTTATAAAATATTATATTATCTCTTAACTTTTAATAATTTTATTTTTGTTTATTTATAATTCATAATTGCATTAACAATTGCGTGCGGTTTTATCGTTATTCATTAAGAAGTGCAACCATTAAATTGTTGAATGATTTTCCCGGTTTCACTCCTCGGTTTATTTAGGCTACTAGAATATTAATTTTAAAATAAGTTAGTTGTACCTATTTTTATATTACAGCTCTCTGGAAATGTATAAAAGCAATATCGTGAAAAAGATAAAGGATTGCCGATGAATGACTGCCCCTTTTGAATTGGATTCTTAAAATAACTGGTCTAACTAGGTTCAAAAATTGTTGACTTTCTAATACGGAAGAAAGGTTTTATTATGTTATTACGCCCATTATCAATTATTTATTTTGTTTTATTTCATTCCTTAATATTTTATTATTTTTTTTATTTCTACTATGGTTCAGATTGTTCTAGTCTATTGTAGAAGGCTTCAGGAGGGTATACTGTCCTTAATTTGTTAAGATGTTCTTCGTATTTCTCAAAAGAACTACGATCATCTTTACATAAAGCCGATCACTTGCTGCAACCTGATTCAGTTGTAAAACCAGTTTAATAATTTACGTTTACGAACGAGCAGTTCTTTGTATTCGAAAAGATTAGGTACTGTCACCGTCGTCCCCTTTGATTAGGTACTGTGCTTCCGGATATCAAAGTTTGCGATTTTGCGACAGAGGGAACCGCCAATACTTCCGAAAGGGGCGGTAGACCTGTGGTGGCGTACTGACAGAGACCTTTGTCAAAAACGTCGATCTAGTAACCGCCACCTAACACAGTGCTCTCGGCAACTATATAAACAGCGCTCCACTAAGCCCGAGGTGATTCAATTTCGATCCAGACAGCAGACAAGACGTCCACCATTGGCACACGGCTACCGGACTCCAACAAAGACTCATCGACGACCCCGCAAGAGAGAAGATGATGCTTTTGCTCGCCAATCCGACACCGTAAGCCGCCGACCGGGACCGTCATCGCCCACAGCGGTCCCTCGACCGAGCCTTACGCTCACCGGATCGAACTAAGCAGCTATCGACGCACTACTGTGAGGGAAGAAGATGGCGTCTCCGCTGGACGACGACACGGCATCTCGCCCAGCTCCCCGACCGCCACGACGACTACGACCAACGCTTCACCAAGATGACCACCGTTTGGTGGCCCTTTTCTGAGCCACCAAACAGTAAAGCTTTCAATTCGCCACTGAATGTTGCCATCCAGTGACAGTACTTTAGCTGGTTTTAAGGTAAACTAAATAGTTATAATTTTATATGGCCACATTTTTCTTTACTTAAGTTTAATTTAAATTTTAGATAAAATTTTTTATGTAATCAATTTAGTCTTAATAATTACTGTATTTTAATTTAACTGAAATTATAAGTGTAATAATTTGTTTTAATTTATTAGTCTGTCAATAAATAGTGTTAATTTCAAGTTTCAAAAGAACTTGTTTTATCATTTTATTCAAAGCAGACCTCAAAAAAACCTTAAGAAAACGGTACGATACTTATTATATTAGAATATTAACCCCAGTTTGTCCCTAAGAGCAAGAGATCAAAATTCAAATTATTTACTTATTCTGGGGGTTACATGAAATCGGGACGAAATTTTTCGCAAGCCGTAACTCGTTAATGAAGCGTTTGCGGACATATGTTTATATGAACTTTTTTCAATTTTTTAGTCCTACAATTATGTATAAAATTATTCTACCATTATTTAGAATCACCCTGTATTTTTTATGAATTGTAATCGTCTAAGAAAGAGTAGAGGTAGGTAATTGTACTTAATAAGTTCAGGAAAAAAAAATATTTACCTGTAGGAACATAAATGTCAGAAAAATATTAAACAAACACCTATATAATAAACCTGGAATAATAATAATAATAATAAAATAAAACTGTGTTTTTATTACTTTATGGTAATATACATTATTAAAAGTTGTTTAATACATTAAATAAAAAATTAAATGAAAGACGTTAAATTCTATGAAATATTTAAAGATATTTTAATGAATAATAAAACAGAGGTGCATTAAAATGCGAAAGAACATTATTCATTTACCAAAATTATAATGCCAAAACATTTCGAGTACATTTTAAGAGTCCTTTTATTTCATTTAAGATGTTTTAAATGTTTAACATTTTTAGTATGAAAATTTGTTAAACAGAATATCTTTAAAATGTAAAATATAGAATTGAGTAAACGAAGGATAATTATATTTACACCAGATAAGTGTTATATTTAAATAAAAAATGAGAATAAACCAAGATAGAAAGTTTAGAGTAAGAAATAAAGATGTTTTAGTGATTAATACATAATATGATTGTTCAGTGTTAGAAAATAAATTAATAAGTCGAAAAGAAATATTAGAGTAATGTCGAATTGGAGAAAAATAAGCAAGTTTTATTAAAAAAAATATTTATAGGTGAAAGTACACTTTAATACAAGCAAAAGAAAACATCGGGTGAAGTAAAAAAGATAATTATTTAAAAACTGTGGAATCAAAAATTAAGGATTGATATTTTAACAAAAAAAAAACAAGAATGAGGAAGTGTGAAGAGATGAAAAGAAAAAAAAACAAAAATATACGCTCAGTAGAAACTGTTAGAAAAGAATACTAATGGAAGAAGTGAAGATACAGATGTTGACAATAGAAGATAACTGTGGTGTGGGAATCAGCTACCATCCAGGTTGGAACGCATGAAGGAAAGTCATATAAATGCAGTGAAGGACAGGAGAAAGAAAAAATTAAAAAGATGAAGAAAAAAGCAATGAGAGGAATAAAAGTAAAACTATGAATGAGGAGAAAATGAACGCGAATGAATAAAACGAGAAATAGAAGGAGGAAGAGAAAGAAGTAGTTAAACGTAAAAAACGAAAAAAATTAAAGAAAGAGGTGAACTGAAGGGAAAATTAAGAGATGGAGAAGAAACGGAAGGAAGAAAAACCATAAGAACAGCGAATGAGGAGATGAGGTGAATTAGATGAGTTGAGGGATGAAAAGGAAGAGGAGCTGAAGGAAAAGGTGGTGAAGGTAGAGATGAAGACAAATGATGGAAGAGGGTGAAGAATGGAGTCAAACCGAAAGATGACGAGGGTAGTAGAAAATGATTAGGTGGGAGAGGAGAGGGAAGAAGGAGAAAAAGAGAATTATATAGGAGAAGATGGGAAAGCGGACATGGAAGAAGAAGAGGAGGAGGAGAAAAAGGAATTTGAGGTAGAAGGTAGAAGAAAAAGATGAAGAAAGAAAAGGAGAAAAATGAGAAGAATTGTAAGAAGGAGGATAGAGGTAGAGGAAAAGCTAAGAAGGTGCCGGAAAAGGTAAGAAGGTGAAGGAAAAGGGAACATAAAGAGAAAATTGAGCGGACGAAGAGGTGGAGGAGGTGACGTAATTACACAACAGAAAAGTTGGGGAGGTGAAAAACTGCAGAATGAGAAAGAAGAAAAAGGATAAGAAAAGGATGAGGGTGGTGATGAGGAAGAGGAAGGTGATAAAGGTGGACGTGGAGGAAAAGGGTAGTTTTGATTATCTCTTATTTTATTTTAAGTTTCATTTATAACGATCACTCAATTTGTTAATTTTGTGTAAAACATGAAAACGAGATGTTTTAGTAGTAGGCCTTATATTCCATGTATGGGTGTCTACTGGTCACAACACTACGTGATTTGCCTACCAGTGTCAATCTAAAATCCGATTTTATACCAGCTGATTGAATAAGCTGGCCTAAATGCAGAGGTTTCAAATAAAAACATCATTTATTTATTATTTTTGTACTTAAATTGCAATTTTTCTGACCTCACCAAAATTTCACAATGGTTTCCCTAGAAAAAACTTACAAAATATTTAAGGATGAAATTTATATTTAAAATACCGACATAGAACTTCTAAAAGATTAATAAAGCTTTGTATTTTTGACCTAATTTCAAGACTTGTTGCATAAAAACTGTATCTTATATCCCTAGCAAATAAAAACCTACGCTAACTTATTAAACAAATATAGTATGTGTTAAATGTACGTGGAAAGATTTCGTGAATCACAAAATTTACTTCAAAATTTTTTTTGCATAACCTAAATTTTTGAAATATTCAATTGAATACTTACGATTCTATTCAGTTATTGTTTAGGTACTATTCAAACTTAGTTTAAAACAAAAGAAAAAAGCGACGTAAATTTTACATTTAAATGTAATATTATTTCAGTTTAGCAAAGAAATTACAGTATTTCTCAACACTTCCTTAACACTTTTTCTTTGTCTCCTAGTTTTAAAGTTGAATAAAAAGTTAAGCAAACTTGAAAATGGTAAACTTTCTATACCACAAACTTTAACCCCCGTATTACGAAATATAATTTTATTCCTACATCTGCAGAAAGTTTTACGGCACTTATAAGTCATTGGTAACACGATATAAATTTCCGGTATAGAAGATAGTTTACAAAAGCCATTATTATTTTTGTTTTTATTCTGATGAATCGTCCACAACTGTTTCATTTTATATCACTTCTTCAGGAAGGAATATTAAAAAAAAAAACAAATTTCATAAGTACATACGAACACAAAAGTTCACATTCCTGAATTGGAAGTTATACATATTTTTATTACTACGACTGATATTTAAATTATTACTACTTGATGTTAAAGGCAACACTTATTACTTGAAAAAAATATATTTATGCCGGTAAAAATACATATTACCATAAGCTTTGAAAAATTGTAGTAACTTAAATTTGTTCAAAAAAGTTACAAAATATTTGATTGGTAAATCATTTTTAACAGTGTACACGAATTCCTTTCTATACAGATTTTGGTTGAAAATAATTATATACACTTTTAAATAAATACTGAGAAAAATTGTGTATTATTTGATACAAATGGTTGGAAGACACGCTTATTGAACTAAGCAAGTTAAAAATGAAAATAAATGAATTGGTAAGTAATGGATATAACATTATGTAAAAATTTAGAAATCGGTTTTATTTTGGCTTTTCTACAATCCCTTTTGAAGTCTCCTGGATGTAGTTATTAAACAAAAATCTAATTTACGAAAAAATACATAGTTTTATTTAGAAACTGAATCAATTTGAAAATAATATATTTTCAATATATATTTAGAGCGTGTACCAGCTGTAGGTGGTATAGCTTGTAAAGTAAACGGCGCCTCAATGCACGCCAAAGAATCGGTTGTGGTATTCTTAGTTCTTTGCTCATTCTACGAGTGAGACTTATCGACGCAGAAAATTTCTTTCAACTCGTCTAACGTTTACTTCTGGTACACACGGTCGATCGAGCTTTTTTCTTTGCTTATAGATCCTGTTCTACCAAATAGTCCATTCCAACGACAAATTTTCTTTCTTGTCCGAGGTTTAATGTCAAACCGAAAACGAAATGCACCCTGCATCACTGTAGCCGACTCAGATATTTTAAAAGAACGAATAGGATCTGTAGAGAAAAATGCTCTGAATAAAAGTTGTAGATCTTCTAATTTTCTAGAAATTAGATTATATACATTTTTGTCGTAAAATGCATACTAAGGCTAATCTTAAAAAAATCGATTTTTCACACGTTTTCGTGAGAAACAACAAAAAATTGCTAATTACCGCTAAACTAAGCGTTTTACAAAAAAATGTTTGACATAAAACTTGTAGATGTTTTAATTCTCTACAACTTTTATTATATACATTTTCGCTCTATAATACAAATTAAAGGCGTAATCTTAAAAAAACACTTTTTTACGTGAAAACAGCCTCACCAAGAATTTCAGCAAACATGACGTCTACCCTATCACGTAGAGAATAAAAAATTGAGTAAACCAGGCGATTTTTAAAAAAATCGTAGGACCAGTTTTTGAGAAAATTGCAAAAAAGTGAAAAATTACACGAATAAACTACTACTTCCGGTTGACCGATTTTGATGAAAATTTTCGTGTCGGGTCCGGTAGTGGTATGTTACCTAAGTTTTAAGTTTCAAGTTCGTACGATGTTCCTTTCTTATGATATTTTGTATACACACACACAGACACACACACACACACACACAGACCAATCGCTAAAAACATCTTTTTTGGGTTCAGGGGCTCTGAAAACGTATAGATCCGGTGAAAACTCAATTTCGAAAAATCGACATGAAAACAATACTTTCTTTCCTATATATTCAAATAGGCAAGAGAAAGTAAAAAAACTAAAACAAAAATTAAATAGCATTATGATTGTGAATATACCCAAAACATTGACCAAAACTTCGGATTTGAGGAATATAGGCTATATGATTTCTACAGTTACTATATATTATTTAGATCTATACATCATGTTATCGTGAAATGTCATTTGGCATAGAATAGCTTCATTAACTATACTGTTACCTTAAAAGGTTTACCATGACGTACGTTGTCATGCTATAAATACCATTCATCTACTCCACATGCCATTTTGGGGTTTATTAAGGAACCAGTACATAAATGACTTGTCAGATTATTGTACGCATTAATTATTACTACAGGACTGGTGTAAATATCTGCGTAGTAATGGTTTGTTGGAAATAATGCCCCTGTTTAGTATTATGTAATGATCCTCGTTCATTATCTCTTACATTGTATTTGTTCATAAATTATTTTACTGGAACAAATTTTTACATTCTCTTGCCTATATGAATATATAGGAAAAAAAGTATTGTTTTCATGTCAATTTTTCGAAATCGAGTTTTCACCGGATCTATACGTTTTCAGACCCCCCTGAACCCACAAAACATGTTTTTAGCGATTGGTCTGTGTGTGTGTCTGTGTGTGAACAGAATATCTCAAGAACGGAACATCGTACGAACTTGAAACTTGAAACTTAAGTTACATACCACTACCGGATCCAACACGAACATTTTCATCAAAATCGGTCAACCGGAAGTAGTAGTTTATTCGTATAATTTTTCACTTTCTTGCGATTTTCTAAAAAACTGGTCATACGATTTTTTTTAAAATCACAAGATTTACTACATTTTTTATGCTCTACAAGATAGGGTAGGCGCCATGTTTGCTGAAATTCTGCGTGAGGCTGTTTTTACGTGAAAACATTTTCTGTTTAAGATTGCGGCTTTAATATGCATTTTAGCTCAAAACATTATATAATAAAAGTTGTAGAGAATGTAAAATTCTACAACTTTTATTTCTAACATTTTTTTATATAACGCTTAGTTTAGCGGTAATTAGCGAGTTTCTGTTTTTTTTCTCACGAAAACGTGTGAAAAATCTATTTTTTTAAGATTTCGGCCTTAGAATGCATTTTACGACAAAAATGTATAAAATAAAATTTATAGGAAATTAAGAGATCTACAACTTTTAGTTTAAGCATTTTTTTGTACAGTGCCTAGTTTAGCGTGAATGAGCGATTTTCCGTATTTTTAAGCCAAACTGAGGTCGATTTTAATTTTACGTATTTCACTAATGTTTTTCGGGGTTAGTTTTTTGTTCATTTCTAATGTTTTATTGCTAATGTTAGGTTTATTGTTAATTATTTGCATTGGCAAGAGAAAGTTGTGTGAGTGTTTCACACCAGATTTTTTTCCTTTCTTTCAGTATAATTTTATAACGGTACTAAAACACCAGTTTTTTGAGTACGCTTTACAGAAACTCGGTTATCCATTGTAGCTTTGTGTATCCATTGTTACTCTTTATTATATAGAGCAGAAGTATAGTCATATGCGAGGACAGTTAGTCCGTGGGCCTGATAGGGTTACCGTGCACACCCCCCCCCCCTACCACATCACAACTTGTCATATATCGACGTGCTCGTTTCAACCTCCTGATCAAAAATATCCAATGTTACCCAAAAAAAAAACTCCGGCGAAATCGACTAAAATGGCGATTAAAGATGACCGCCAAGCGTTCCTGCATTAATTCGTATATTTGACTATATCTTACGTTCTAATTACCGTACAGGCTTTTTATACACACCAAATTAAAGGTAAAGAGTTGCCAAACATTTTAAACACAAAAAACAATTTCTAAATTGCAAAACCTTGGAGCAAAGTACAATCAAATTTGAAATATTTGCAAAAATTTCTTCTAGAACTCGTTTAAAATCTAAATAACACCAAAACGGCTTAATATTTTGAAAAATAAGCAAACTAAAAGTTGTAGGTAATTCAATTTACTATTAAATACACTACTTACAGGATATAATACTGCAACGTGTGCTGGAACAGTCTCACTTGAAATATCAGCGGCAGAGAGTCTGCCGCTGTTCTCAAGCAGCTCTTTACATAACGTCGCATCGACCGTCACGGTGGTCTTTGGTCTTCTTCACTTGTTCTGTTTTATTTTTTTATTTATTAGACTTGTAAGTATATTTTGTTGTAAAATGGTAGTTTACAAGTTTTTCCTGTAAGTAGTGGATTTAATAGTAAATTGAATAACCTGCAACTTTTATTTCGCTTATTTTTTCAAAGTATTAAACCGTTTTGGTGTTATTTAAGTTTTAAACGAGTTCTAGAAGGAATTTTCGCAAAAAATTGAAATTTGATCGTACCTTCCTCCAAGGTTTTGAAATTTAGAACCTGTTTTTTGTGTTTAAAATGTTTGGCAACTCTTTACCTTTAATTTGGTGTGTATAAAAAGCCTGTACGGTAATTAGAACGTAAGATATAGTCAAATATACGAATTAATGCAGGAACGCTTGGCGGTCATCTTTAATCGCCATTTTAGTCGATTTCGCCGGAGTTTTTCATCCCCCTCCTGTCAACACACTGCTTGTAATGCACGCATACATTGATGGACGTAATACACCCACCACTGCTATGTGTACATATTAACTTGCTGTCTACAACTTGCATATTTACAGTCTGTCTACAACTTGATGGCCTCCCTAAGAGAGGGGAGCAATATGCGGATTGTAAAACCATTTCAGAAAACATGCATCTAATGTTTTTTTAAGTAACTGAAACTTTTCAAAATGATGTATTATTACAACCAAAAAAAATTTCGCATGTTTTTTGTTCAATAAAATATTTCGAAAAGCACACATGATATAATGTATAATTTAGTAAAAGTTTTGTTTTTGAAGAAAAAACCGTCCAATTTAAACAATTCTTTCAATAAAAATTAATTGAAAATTGTCTTAACTTCATTTCCTGCGTGTGTACAGTTATCAAGACCGAAAAGTTTCTCGCATGCTGATTTTTTTATGTCGTGTTTCATGGTTTAACAAAATTTATTTATGAAAATACCTCGTATCTTAAAAAGTAATGAATTTCTGTTAAATTTTATTGAATCATCGTTTTCCATAATTATTACAGAACAAACCTGCCACATGTTATAATAATCCATGAAATATTTGTTGACCAATGACGACGTATTTGAAATATACCGGTTTTTCTTCAAAAACAAAACTTTTACTAAATTATACATTATCTCATTAAGCGTGTGTTGTTCGAAATAATTTTATAGAAAAAACGATATGGTCAGCCAATTAAATGACTAAATCATTTAAGAACAGAAGAGGTAGAGGTGTAAAAGACACTAATCAGAGTTATCTCCTCTGAAAGTAATGAATTTCATTATACAGCCAGATCCTGTGGTGAATGAAGTGAAGGTGTCATTTGCAGAGTGGAAAATAAGTGCTTTTCAGAGAGCCCGGCATGCTGATAAGCATACTTTTTCATTCAGTGAGGAAGGCATGGTAAACCACCTCACTCCTCATTTTACTTAGTAAAACCTCTACAGGTTCAAACCAGCTTTTTGGCTGATGATCTAAACAATAACACAGAAAAAACAAAAAAAATTTTTATAAAAATATGTCATATCCGACAAGTTTTAGTTACTTAAAAAAATTAAAAATGTTTTTTGAAATGGTTTTATAATCCACATATCGCTCCTCTCTGCGGGAGGTCAACAAGTTGTAGACAGACAGTACCTACATACGCCAACAGATCTGCTCCGAATTTTATTACCTTATCCACCGAGTCAGACTCTTATGACTCACCTCGTCACTACACTCTAATCCCCATTTTTTTTCTTCTTCTCCCGCCTGTTCCGACTCACAAAAAAACCTATTGAATTATTGTCATCTCTTGCGTGGTCTCCCAATATCTTTCCTCCCCCCCGGTCTGTATTGTAAAACATTACGAGGGATCTTCCTTCAGGCATTCTCTCTACGTGCTCCCTTCATCGTTTTCGATACGCTTTAATCTTCCCATTCAGGTTGCAAACATCCCGTTCCGTTCTTATATCTTCATTCCTTCCATTTGAACAGGTATTTTAATATCCTAACATAATAGCACTTAATAAATTTTGAAAATTTGACAATTATTGGTATTATGTTGTACATAGGTAACAGATGTATTATATTAATCTCATGTGTATAATGTAATACGACCGAACCCCTCATATATCAGAGTACTTGATGTCAAATTACGTTTGGCTGAATAATTAAGTGACAACTTCGTTACAATATACAGTCGTTTAAGTTAATAATTTATTCAATTGCGGTTCGTTTAATTGAAATATGGCCAATCATTAATTACCACCTAATACAAATGTATTGTGTTACATTTAACTAATACATTTTTTATCTGTTTTTAATTTCAAAAATAGTGAACAAATGGTCTGTTAAATTGCTTGAATGCTTTTTATCCATTAAAATGACACAAATTTCAAACTACTTAATTTTATTTGATAAATTATTCGTATTATAATGTACATACTACATATTGTGATATTACTATATAGGTAGTTTGTGATATTCTAGAAATAACTAAGCGAATAAATTGTGTTGAGGGTAAGAAATTGTGTATTGTATGGGGGTGGAGTGTATTGAACAAGGATAATGGATCAAAATGAAATGTTTTGAGTAAGAATTCTCAAAATTTGAAACTATCAGATACGTTTGTTTACGGGTTTCGATTGTTTGGAGAAATTATCAACTGGAGGTATAAAAACAGTTAGCACCTTTGTAGTAAGTTATTAATTACTTGTACTATGAATGGAATAATTAATATTGTCTGGCCGTTTCAAAATAGTTTTGTTGCGGTACTGGTTCTCAATTACTGTATTAGTGTGTGCTTGTGTGTGTGTGCGTGTGTGTATGTGTGTGTGTGTGTGTGTGTGTGTGTGTGTGTGTGTGTATGTGTACGGGTGGTTATGTAAAGTGGACAGGTAAATAATTTGATTGTTAATTGACGGTATCTTAGTTATAACCAAGTTTAGTATAAGGTTAACTTTTGTAACTAATTTAATGGAAGCTATCTAATTGTGTTTATTAGCAGTCAAAGTTTAATAATTAATAATTGTAACTATTAATTATATCAATAAATAATTTGTTATAAGTTTAAAGGCGGTTTATTTATTATTAGTTATACCCAAATCCCGAGTGAATCTAGGTTTAGGTGTTAGAAAACATATAAAAGAGAAAACTACCAACTACCTCACACGCTCATTATGATATGTAAGGCCGTAAGGATATATGTAAGAAGAAGAAGAAGAAGAAGAAGAAGAAGAAGAAGATGATGACTGGTTTCAAGAACTTTATATACGAATTGCAGTAAAGATTTTACTAAATTCCTTTGTTACTCAAAAAGAACTTATGTAAATGATATAACTTAAGCTTTTAGGGGATAATTATCCAGCGTCATTTACGAATACGTTGATAAAAAAAACTAAAGATTGCTTCTTTGAATATCACCCTATACATATTATTTTAAAAACTGACTTACATCCAACTGGTGTACTGAAAATTTTTGATAAATAGGCGTATTGACAATCTACTATAAGAGCCATTCAAAATATAATAATATATTCCACTCCAGTCCTTATTCACGCCATCTGACAAATCCAATATTATTACGTAAAGCCAGTAAAAAAAACTTATCGCCAGTTAGAAAAAATATGTTTTTACGAATTCTTCCTCGTATCCTTTTATGTTGCCTTGAAAAGAAATTGAAAATCTTATATCAAATGCTACGAAAATATTTCTCTTATCTTTCAATTTCCACAGGATTGATATCGAAAATAAATAATACCACCTCGGAAAATATTTTATTCTTTCTAAGAATGATATTTAATATCATATTTTGTTTTAATGACGATTTCTGTTTTCACACCCACATGGATATGAGAGTTTCGATATTAAATTTGTATGGATTTACTACTCGAATTCACATCTACTTCCCGATGTTTGCCACCCTAAAAATTTCAACTTCTCATCAAAACTATTACGGATTTTGCATTAGAAAACGGATTAACTTTTAAAAAAAGTTAAGTGAATTTTTTAAACTCTTATATAAACATTACTATGACTAAGAACTCAAGTATTACGAAGCATATTGGTACCAACTTTTGTATATTTAAGTATTATAAGAAGAAAAATTCGTAAGAACAATAACAACAGCCCTTACAAATTTTAACATTTAACTATTCCAGGTACGTAACTAACGAAACGTTACGTTATCATTCGTGAATTACACACACGTTTTAAACAAAAACTTATTGAAAACGAAAACCAATACATAAAAAAAACCTCTACATGCCACATTTATCCGGTAATCCTCCAAGCAGGCTTCATAGAAGATGGAGTGGTAATTTTGTAATAACTTCGAAAATTATTTAGGTGGGAGTCTTACTACCGTCTGCTTTTCTCCCATAAGTTTTCACGCCATGTTTTGATTCACCATTATAAACTGTATCCTCACATTTGTATATACACAGAGTTGTAAATTACATTAAATTTTTTTAACAAAGAGTAATTTTTTTTTTTCTTTGTTTATTTAACGTCGCATCAACTACAGTGGTCATTAGCGACGATGTTTGGTTGTAACTATGAACAATGAAGGATGAAATGATTTTTTGTAACGTATGAAAATATGCCGTGCCTGAGTGGGACTTGAACCCAATTAATTTTTTTGTAATTAGTTTTTTAAAATTTAAAATAAACTTTAAGCAGAGCCGATAAAAATTTGAATAATAACGTTCTTAGAATGAAAACACACTCAGTAGTGTGTTTAAAAAAAATACTAAACTGAACAGAAAATTTAAACTAAATTTGAGACTTTGCGTTAATATTTTGAAACATGAAGAAGTTGAAGCTGAAGATGATAATAATACCGATTACGAGATGACGTGAACATAAAAGTAGAAAAAATTTAAACGAGTTAAATTATTAACAAAATCGTAAAGTAAATTCAATGTTTTAAGTCTGTAACTTCACTGTTGTTGAGAAGGATTTTGATGCTCTTTAACATTTTTAAATGTTTTTCTCTACGCTGTTTAATTTTTTCTTTAATGAAGGACAGGTTTAGATCGTTGAGCAATATTTCCTTAGTTATGTACCATTGGGCTGGAGTGATCAGTATCATGTATTTTGATTGAAAGCGCTACAACATTTCTGTATTTGATGAATTAGCTGTAGACCTACTTCATAGCTGTAACCCGTAATTCCAATCTAAATACAGTAAAATCTCTGTATACCAAAATTGAAGGGACGATGAGGTTCCGCCGCTATAAAGAGAGTTCCGTTATGGAGAGAGGGAGTAATTAATGGTGGGAGGGAAGTTGGAGTACTAATTTTTATGTACTAAAACTCATATACATATGTGAATGGTGCATACGATTAGTTTACTTTGAAAAACTATTGAATAGATTACTTTATGACCAATTTTTAATACACGAGATTACTTCAATACAGTGAGATATTTATATTACCTAAAATATAGGTTATTAAGTGAACAAGAAATTTGGATTAACAGCTGGTCTTATTAATTGTTGGGTCACTAATTTTGAACAATAGAATTTCACTTTTCATAGGTATTGAACGTTTTTCAATAATCATTAATACAGTACATACCGTAATAGATAGCCTAAAATTAATTAGCACTGAAACTCGTTTTTCACTGAACATTAATAGACATACATACAATTTAAAATCTCACAAAACATAGGCTACACAAACAAAAAAACCACAGTACAGTAAATATCTTTTCGTTATTAAGGAAACAAAAACTTTAATTAATGACAAAAGTACATCTCATTTCGTAAAATAAGTTGTAATTTTTGTTTCTTTGGTTTTCAATTCATAAAACATGTCGTCTTTTTTAATCTTATTGTAAATTTTCATTTACATTATGGCAATGGCAGTACGTGGAAACAATACGGATAGCGTCTAGTGCCTATTTACTTGAAGGGGGCACTATTTCTGTTTCCATTTCATCTTCACTGTCTTCCTCGTTGTTTTGGGCTAAGACATTTTCGATTATTGCATCATCGCCAACATCTGCTGAAGTGGCTAAGTCATTGTCTGCACCTACATAGGCGTCTAAATCCATATCCTGAAGATATTGTTTAGCCGCTATAGAGAGATTTTTGTGCCACTATAAAGAGAGTTAAATACATTACCGTAATATATGAAAGGGTCGGGGTCGGCAAATAATGCCGCTAAAGAGAGATTCCCGCAATAGGAAGATTTTACTCTATTACTTTGTATAAGAAAAATTTTCAAAAGAAAGTTGAGACTTACTGCCTAAGAGCCAGAACAATTGAAGTAACTTCAGCAAAAGTTGTATTTTAGTTAATATTCGATTTTAATTTAAACCTGGATATTTAACTTTTTTTAATTTAAGTTAAGTAAAACATACTATTCACAAATAAATAAAGACGCCTTGTGTGAATGAAGTTGTTTAATCGACATAATTAATATTTCATAGTCGACTAAACTCGTATCCACATTCCTTAATAACCAACATCTAAGAAGAAGAAATATATTAAAATGAAATTTAGTAATTTCATTTACTCATTCTAGTGAAGGAGGCTACGTGAAATCTACTAAATTACGAATAAAAAAATCTGAGTTAAAAATGTTAACGCCAATGGTTAATTTTTACTTTTAAAAAAGAAAATATTATGCAATTTGTTTTTTGTTCCTTATTTACTAAGTGGTTTTAAATTGCATGGATAGGTCTAAGTATCAAATAAAACAAAAAAAATTACTAATACGACTAAAAATCAACATCAGAGGATTTTGGCTAAAAATATTCTTGATACCGAACAAAGAGTTATGTGGCGAGTTTGAGAAAATCTTGACCAAAATAATAAAAAAAGAATTTGCTTACTGAGGACACATCATGAGAAACGTTTAAGAAAATTAAAGAACATTTTTGAACTTCCAGGAAAGTAAAAAGGCATGAACTCCATTGGTTAAGAAGTACGCAAAAATTTGCAAAGAGTGGAATCAAAGTTCAAGGAGGGAATAGATTAATGATCAACACAAAAATTGAATAGTTGAAGGATTTTCTTTAGGAGAAACGAAAAAGAATCGAGTATTCCAGAGAATAAAAGCAAAATTAGCCAGATATGAGAGAATATTGATAAAACTGAAAAACAAAACAAGTTTCAAGTACTTGTGTATTCGCAGCCCATAGCAGACTGAAATATAGACAATAATAATGTCCTTCTTCTTGGTATCAAGGATTAGGATACTTCCTGTTCCGAACTCCCTTTTAAATAAATTGTTTACTATTTTCAACGAATAGTTATTTATTTTCTTCTTCTTCTTCTTCTTCTTCTTCCTTCAGGGCATAGGCGAAACGCCTGTTCCGATCTCAAAGGGTTTATTTGTTAAATGTTGTTACACGACCATCGTTTCCTTGGTCTTCCAACATCTCTTCGACTAACTGGCTTATATTGCCAAACTTTTTTTGGAATTCTTTCATCATTCATCCTTTCCAGATGTTCCATCCACCATTGTCTATTTTCAAAGATCTTGTCTTCTAGTTTAAATACTGCCAGATCCTTGCGAACATCTTTGTTGTACAACCTGTCCAGCAATGTACAACCTTTAACGGACCTGAGGAATCTCATTTCTGAAGCTTGTATTTTGCTAAGGTGCCTCTTATTCGTTGTCCATGTCTCAGAGCCATATAACAAAGATGGTACAGCCAGTACCCTATAAAATTTCAATTGGGTGTCTTTCCTTGTTTTCTTGTTTAAGGTGCGTCGGATGGTACCACATAAAGACTGAAACTTGTTCAACTTATTATTAATGTCTAAATCCTCTTCATATGTTATATCGCAACCGAGATACTTGAAATGAGAAACCTGTTCGATATTTGTGTTGTATACCATTATTCTTGTGCGAACAGGATATTTGCCTAAGAAAGCCATGGTCTTCGTCTTTTGTACAGATAGTTTCATATTATAATCCGAACAGATTTGTTGTAGTTGGAAAACCGATCTCTGAAGTTCATCCTCACTTTCCTGTATAATCACTTGGTCATCAGCGAACAACATTGTATTTAAGGAAAACTTATCCCCTATTTTAAATCCAGGGCTAATCTTAAATTTCCATTCCCTAATCATGTGTCATCTATATATATATATATATATATATATATATATATATATATATATATATATATATACGAGGGTAGGCTGATAAGTAATGCACACATGCTTGTAGAAGACAACTAAATAAACTTCAGTAGCGCGCCTGGTGGCATGTGGAAGTACTATTTCTCCTCTACAAGTCTGCGCAGTTTGAAGGCGTTGCTTTCATTCAGTTTGTTTTGAGTAGTGGAAGTATGGCGTCGTGTTCTGGTGCTATGTCAACGAGAATTAAACAACGCGAATTGAACAACTTTTGAAGCGCTACCGTGACGAAGGAGACGACTTTCTTTTGAATATTGTGACGGGGGACGAGTCATGGGTTCATCATTACGATCCCGAAGAAAAAAGGCAGAGCGCTGAATATCGTCATCCACATTCTCCTGTTGTGAAAAAGTTCAAAACACAACCGTCCGCAAAAAAAATTCTTTTGACTGTGTTTTGGGATGCTCGCCGAGTTTATGTGACTGATTATCTGGAACGAGGGGCAACGGTAAATTCTGCTCAGTATATACAGACTCTGAAACACCTCCGACGTCGAGTTTGTCGTGTTAGAGGCAACCTGGCGCCAATAATTTTGCAACACGACAATGCTCGTCCACACACTTCGCGTGCAACTGGAGAGGCTCTGAGAAACCTGAAGTTTCAACCAATTTTACACCCTCCGTATTCTCCCGACCTTGCGCCTTGCGATTTTTATTTTTTTCCTCTACTGAAGAGAGACCTTAAGGGTAATCATTACAGCTCGGACAATGAGGTGAAGGCAGCTATTGCGTCCTGGGTTCGAGGAAAGTCGGAAGAATTTTTCAGTGACGGAATGAAAAAACTTGTTAAACGTTGGGAGAAATGTGTAATGCTTAACGGTGACTATATTGAAAAATAAATAGATAATTTGGTAGGTTAAGATTTGTACTTTAATTTGTTATTTACCCCATCTTGCTATTTCTTTTTGTTCGTCTTCTACAAGCATGTGTGCATTACTTATCAGCCTACCCTCGTATATATATATATATATATTAAAAAGTGTTGGGGATACACAACATTCTTGACGTACACCTTGATTAATATATATCTCTTCTGACAGTTCCTCACCTACTTTTAGTATTATCCTTGTATTGCAATACAAACTCTTAATGACATCTATTAGGTGTTTAGGATATCCCCTTTTAGCTAGAATATCCCATAGGAGAGCTCTCTTAACCCTGTCAAAAGCCTTTTCATAGTCTATGAAGGCTAGGTGCGTCTCTAAATTAAATTCCCTTCTTCTTTCAATCAGTATTTTCAAGGAAAATACGTTGTCTGTACATGACCTTCCACCTCGAAATCCCGCCTGTTCGTCAAGCAATAACACATCCGAGATAGGACGAAGCCTTCCGTTGATAATCTTCCCATATAGCTTATAACATGTGGTCAACAAGCTTATCCCGCGATAGTTAGTCGTTTTAGTTCTATCTCCTTTCTTAAAAAGAGAGATAACCTCCGCTATCCTCCATTCGTCTGGTATTATGCATTGTTTCCAGCACATATTCATGAACTGTAATAATCTGAACTTGAAAAGCAAACCCGAATATTTAAAAAGTTCAGAATTAAGCCCATCTAATCCAGTCGCTTTCCGGTCCTTCAACTCCGAAACAGCTCTGTCCAACTCCTCTATAGTAATCTCGTCCACATTCGTCTCTTCCCGCACTCCTCTAACAATTTCTTGGGTAGCATTCGGATCATACTATAGCCCCCTATAATGTTCAACCCACTGATCTTTAGGAACGAGGTTCAAATGGACAGTCTCTTTTTCTTCTTGATTTAGATGTTTCATCATTTTGTATGCGATATTCCGTCGCCCATGTACATCATCTTCTATATTGCTAACGAATCTATTCCATGAATAATCGTGTGCCTTGCGAATAATACTCTTTGCAGCATAGGATATACACAATTCCGCCATTCTCTCCAGATACTTTTTCCACTGACCACGATTATTTACAATTAATCATAATTCTTTCGTTTAAGCTATACATATATTTCTAATTCTGCTCTTACTTCGTCATCACGTATTCGGTCCAATCTTGTGCACTCTTTCGTCTTGCATAGGATTATCATATCTGCCGCCTGGACCTTGTTCTCTTGTGACTTTGTAATGCCCTAAGACTTGTTTCCATAAAGTACAACGAGAGTTAATAATAAATATGAGTATATTGAGGTAAGAAATTGCACCACAATATATGATTATGTGATAATTTTTTTCTTTATTCAAGAAATTCACAATCTGTTAGATACAATCAGTGAATGTGATAACACAAAATATGAAAAATCTGGTGTGAAACACTCACACAACTTTCTCTTGCCAATGCAAATAATTAACAATAAACCTAACATTAGTAATAAAACATTAGAAATAAAAAAAAACAAGTAACCTCAAAAAACAGTGAAATACGCAAAATTAAAATCGACCTCAGTTTGGCTTAAAAATACAGAAAATCGCTCATTCACGCTAAACTAGGCACTGTACAAAAAAATGCTTAAAATAAAAGTTGTAGATCTCTTAATTTCCTATAAATTTTATTTTTATACACTTTTGTCGTAAAATGCATTCTAAGGCCGAAATCTTTAAAAAATAGATTTTTCACACGTTTTCGTGAGAAAAAAACGGAAAATTGCTAATTACCGCTAAACTAAGCGTTATACAAAAAAATGTTAGAAATAAAAGTTGTAGAATTTTACATTTTATACAACTATTATTATATAACGTTTTGCGTTAAAATGCATATTAAAGCCGCAATCTTAAAAAGAAATTGTTTTAACGTAAAAACAGCCTCACGCAGAATTGCAGCAAACATGGCGCCTACCCTATTTTGTAGAGAATAAAAAATGTAGTAAACCAGGCGATTTTTAAAAAAATCGTAGGACCAGTTTTTGAGAAAATCGCAAAAAAGTGAAATATTATACGAATAAACTACTACTTCCGGTTAACCGATTTTGATGAAAATGTTCGTGTCGGGTCCGGTAGTGGTATGTAAAAGTTTCAAGTTCGTACGATGTTCCGTTCTTGAGATATTTTGTATACACACACACAGACACACACACACAAACACACACAGACACACACACAGACCAATCGCTACAAACATGTTTTTTGGGTTCAAGGGTCTGAAAACGTATAGATCCGGTGAAAACTCGATTTCGAAAAATCGACATGAAAACAATACTTTTCTTCCTATATATTCATATAGGCAAGAGAAAGTAAAAAATTAACATGATAAAAAAACGTGAGTGAAGACACAGTCCAGTGACAGAACTCCCACGTGAATATGTAAGTGTAGCATTTAGGTCACTGCAACGAACAGTCAATTTATAGTACTACGTTAATTGATGATATCCCGGCTCCATCGACGTTCTAGTCGTCTTATTGGATTGTTTGGGAGAGTCTGCCAGATTTGCGATAATTCTTAAATTTTAAATAATCGTAAGATGCAAAATTATTCCATGCTAAAATTGAGCCGTTACTGAAGAAGAATATAAATTTTTGAAAAAAGCTTGGCACAATTTAAGCTCAAATGTTAAGTTGTACTTCAAAATAAAAATCTTACTTATTTAAAAATTCAATTAAAGAATTATATATTTATCCTAGATAAATATATATTATAAACTGTTAATAGTTAAAACACGCTGATTCTACCGTACGTTCTATAATAATTTATTTAAATTGGTTCGAATATAATTGTTCACAAGTAAGCTTCCAAATGCGATACATTATTTAATACGTCAGAATTTACTTAACTACAAATGATCTTACATAATTTTCTACAACATTGACCAAGTATTAAATTATTACTGTTGACAAATACGTAGAAATTTTACTTCAGATGGCGTATTATGTTATACACGAAATAGAAGTTTCGAATTCCTTCTTACCAACTCATGTCACGGGACAGATTAAAGTTCTGGAACATAGCCGAAGTTGAAGAACAACTTTACGTCAATATGACTTTTGTTCAGTTAAGCTCTTATCTGTTCGCCTGCTGTATTTCAAGTGCAACTTTAATATTTTGTAAGTTTCAACTGAAACTATATAGGTCCATAGTCCACTAATTGGATTAATATTGTACAAGTTAGACTTAAAAGTTTAAATTTAACATTGAAATTTGTTAATGTTGCTACAAATTAATAAATTAAATTATATGTACGGTATAGTCAAATAAATTACCTCAAAATTATTCATCGACATGTTTATTCTTAACAAGACTATACTATTACGGTTATCTTTTCGAGACTAAAATGTTATGGACACCTAAAGAGACGAATAGAGATGGCTCGTTCTGCATTTGTTAAAATGAAACACCTTTTAATAGATAAATCCTTGAGTCTTGACGAACAACTAATTGAGGATAGTTCTTTGTTATATCTTCTGAACAGTGTTATATGGCGCGAAAGCTTGGACGTTAAAGAAGATAAATATCAGGAAAATTGATGCGTTTGAGCTTTGGTTGTACAAGGGCATGCCAAAAACTACCCTGGACGGATCAAGTACCCAATGAGACAGTCTTGCGGAGAATGGGAACAGACAAGAAGCTTGTTTACACCTCAAAAAAGGAAAATGGAATATCTGGGTCACATTATGCAAGGACCAAGATAAGAAATGCTTCGCTTGATAATATATGGAAAGATTCAGGGGAAGAAAGATATGGTACGAAGTAAAATTTCTTGGTTGCAGAATCTTCGTGACTGGTTTCTTTGTACCTCAGCGGAAGTGTTCAGAACTGAGATGTCCAAGATCCGAATAGGCATCATGATTGCCAACCCCTGATCGGAAAGGGTACGATAAGAAGAAGAGTAGAATGGTGACAACCGGTTGAAAAAAATTAAGACACTAAACAATTGACCTAAAAAGTCGGATAAATCGGTTGAAAGAAGTCAGAAAGGGTAATGAGAAAACCGGAATTAACCCAGAAAAATTAATGAACCGAACAAAATTCAGGAAACTAAATTAACTTGCATGGAAAGCAAAAACAAAACACCATGTGGACAGAAGAAAGATAAAGCTTACAGTAAACGAATGCTAACAATGTGGGTTGGAAAAAGAGCTTCCAGACATGTCTGAAGTCCACCTTACGTGGTCTAAAATTGGTTCTATACGAGAAAAAACATTAGGTAACCTTTAAAAGGTTAAATCTACCATTAATCACGTCAGATTATATAGTTTAAGCTACCACAAAATTTACGATTACCATTAAAATTTCATTTATATTAACATAATAGCATAACCCGCGCGGCTTCGCACGCAAAACATGTGTAATCAATTTTCTTTTTTAATAAATATGTAACAAAAATTGTGCAGCTGCCTGATAGACTGTATACTCCAATGTACACACACACATACAACGTTTGATAAATTCCCTAGCAAACGTCTCTCGCAAGTCTTTACACGTATGTTAAAAGTACTGTACTGTACTTCAATAATAGTACACACACAAATGATTTTGATCATTTCCCCCGCGCGTATGTCTCTCGCCATCATCAAACCCCTCCACATCTACATCAACAGCAATACGTACTCACATGTACACACACACACATATTTATGAAAATATTCATTAGGGCCCTTAGGGTTATCATTTTTTTAAATTTAAAAATAAAATATTGCTGTGAATATAAATCCGAAAATGCGGTCAAAATTTCATGAAATTCGTTCAGTAGTTTTGGAAATCAGTCTGCGCTAAATACAAGCTTTATCTTTATAATATTGGTATAGATAAAGCCTACTTACGACCTATTTAAAATTACGGTATCGAAATGTTTGGAACCGCAAAGAAAAATCGCATTCATAAAATTCAAACCATCAGTAAAAAATACTTTCCATGGTAAAAAAACGCCCCATATTACGTAACAAATTTAATGTTGTATTACAACTTAAAAAATCTCTTACGGAATAAAAGCCAGTACATTTTTCATATAATATATTCAAATTTTAATAGAAAATTCAACACCACATTAATTCTTTCACAAACAGTAAATGTTAAGGCTAAATTAGCCTGCCGCTGCCACCTACGAAAAAACAGAGATCTACTGATCGAACTGCTAAAATATTTTAATAGGTACTTCAACAATTTCAATAAATTTATTTTTATTGTACGGATTTTATAAAACTTTAAATTCCCTTTTTGTAATTTCTTTTATTTTGCGTTTTTAAGATTTTTATTACTTATGTAATATTGTTTTAAGATTTTAATTTTAACACACAGTATTAATTGTTTAAAATTTTAATTTCTACTCTTCTTCTTGTTCTTTGTTTTCTTGTTATACGAGATATTATCTAATTTTTCTTATGTTTATTCTATAATTTAATAATTTTTATTTTTATTGTCAAACTCTTGAATGTATTTATAAATTATTTTCACATTTATTTGTTGAAAAAGTTAAACTGTTGAATGTTTATACTATAATGTACAGTTTATGATTAATGAATAAAATTTAAAAAAAGTACTTAGCATATAAATCTAGAAATGATTGCTTAAGGGATAGCTCCCCGAGACAGGCCTACCAATTTTATGTTAACAGATTTGCAGTAAAAAGTATTTAGGAGCCACATAACAATGTATAAATATTTTCCGGCCTGACGATAAAATAAAAGATTTTTGTTCATTGTATTATAATGATGAGCTGTTGTAGGAAAATGTCCTGCACTAAGGAGATAAAAGAAAATCTCACAAATTGCACCACCATATTTATTTATGATTTAACACTAAACTTATATGGATCAGAATTTTTCATTTTCTTTTCCCTTTCTTGCCATTATCGTTTGCTAAGACTTTGCGTCACTGAAAAAGTTCCAATGTCTCCGTTAATAAAATCGGCTCTAACGTTAACGAACTGATAATATTTTACTAAAAATATTAGTGAAAATTATATTAAACAAGATTTTAAAAAATAACTTAACTTACCTTACACGATGAAGGCTTCTCAGTAAGGCTCTCACTAACAGCTATAATATCACCCAATAAATCGTGTGGTTTAATAAATAATCTAGAGCTTAGGATGAACGCAAAAAAGAATGAATCATCCATTGAGTTTTCTACAAGAAGGTGAAGTAATGATTCAAATTTTCCAGAAACAAGGCGTCCTTCACTGTAGTCCAGACCCTGAAACAGAAAAGTCAGAGAATTGTATGAAATATTATTTTAAGTAAACTTGTCTTAAAATTTCTTTAAATAAAATTAAAAGCTTTCTTTGTATATTTTTCATAAATAATAAATAATAGATAAATAATCTTATCTTATCATAATACAAGGGGGTACCCAAAAGTAACCGGAATAGCTCTGCCGTGGGCGGTTCTTGTGTAGTACGCATTTCTGCCGCATATAATTATGTGTACAGCACAACACATTGCGAGTTCAGTGCCACCTGTGTTGTCGACCTGGCATGTTCACACCTGACCTGGCATGTTGTCGACATCGGCAGTGATTGTTTTTTCTGCCGCTGTTTTCTTCTTGTTTCGTTTTTTATGATGGTAAGTTTAAGTGAACAACGTGCACCTGTGAAATTTTGTTTTCTACTCGGTAAAAATGCTTCTGAAACTGTTTCAAAGTTGAAAACAGCTTACAAAGATATCGCTATGAGTAAAAACTCAAGTATACGAGCGGTTTGCTCTGTTTAAAAATAGCGACATGTCGATTGATGACAAAACTCGTTCTGGACGTCTGTCAACTGCCCGAATCGACGAAAATGTTGAAAAAATTCAAGAGCTTGTTCTCTCAGACCGTTGACTGACAGTTTGAATGTTTTCAGAAGATTGCGTAGCAGTTTTCGTCAAAAAGCCCGATTTGTGGCAGACAGGAGACTGGTTCTTCCACTACGACAATGCACCTGCACACACACCCATCTCTGTTAAATAGTTTTTGGCTAAAAATGGGGGTTTCGCTGCCCCAGGCACCTTACTTGCAAGATCTGGCTCCGTGCGACTTTTTCTTATTTCCACGCATGAAAAGGAACATGATTGACACCGATTTGACAACATTGAAGAGGTCAAGAATAAAACAAGGGAGGAGCTATCAGCCGCTTCTAAAGATGACTACAAAAAATGTTTCGAACAGTGGAAGCACCAGTGGGACAAATTTATTAGTTGTAAAGGAGAGTAGTATTTTGAAGGGTATAAGGTTGTTTTGTAAAAACTTGAAAATAAATAGCTTTCAAGAAATAATTCCGGCTTCTTTTGGGTACACCCTTGTAGATATAATAATCTTATAATAGATAGACTAATAAATAATCTTGGTTCTATTTCTAAAAAAGAAATTTTGTACCGTTGATTCATAAATCGCCTTCGAAATCCTCTTTGTTGTTGTTGTTGTTGTTGTTGTTTAAGACATCAGCCGAAAGGCTGGTATCAACCTAATGAGACTTACGAAGTAAAACGAGAAGTGAGGTGGTTTACCATACCTTCTCCACTGAATGAAAACATATGCTTATCAGCATGCACGGCCCTCAGAAAACCACCCTCGTTCCACCCTCCAAAAGACACCTTCACTTCATTCACTACAGGGTCTGGCTGTACAATGAAATTCATTACTCTCAGAGGAGATAATTCTGACTAGTGTCTTTAATACATCTACCACTTCTGTTTTTAAATGGTTCAGTCATTTAATATAATTGGCTGATCATGTGATAAGAAACTAAATTATTTTTGTAGCCTTGGAAGTAGCAGCTCGAGTACAAATAATTTAATTCTCTACGAATGATATGAGCAATCCTCATTATCATTCATTAAAATTATATAATTTTTTTTTTTAATTCCTAATAAGTGTACGTTGCAATCTGTTCAATTAAGAACAATAGGCCACCCCATGACCCAATGAGATGAGGATGATATGTATGACGTGTAAATGAGGTGTAGTCTTGTACAGACCCAGGTCGACCACTCCTGAGAGAGTATAGTTAATTGAACCCCAACCATCAAAGTACACCGGCAACCACTGTCTAGTATTCAAATCCGTATAAAAGTAACTACCTTTACTAGGATTTGAACCAGGAACCTTCGTCTCCAAAAATCAGCTGTTACACAGCTGACTAGCGGTGACGACGTTACCCCTAGACCAACCCGGTGGGTTAAAATTATATAATTAGGAAAATTATATTGGTACTAGGTTAAAGCAAAGGAACAGATCAGAGACCTGTTTGTATAAAACAAGGGTTTTGACAGGGTTTTACGTGTTTTTCACTACTACTATTATAATGTACCAGCGAGCCTTTTATTATGTTGTAAGAAATTAAATTATATTGTATTCTTACTTTCTATCCCCACGAGGGATTAGCCAAATTTGTAAGAAACTAAATTATCCCCACGAGGGATTTGCCAAATTTGTAGTATAATTAAATTATCCTCACGTGAAATTAGCCAAATTTGTTATGATTTAATTTAATATCATATTCTTTATTTGTGTTGCATCAGCTTTCAAGTTTGATCTTATTATTTTTTATTTACCTTGTCCCCTATTTCATTCAATAAAACGTTATTTACATTTAACACATTATGGTTTTTATTTAATCAATATATTTTCATAATTACAATCACAACTTTCACTGTTCAAGTGTACTTCTAAAATAATGTTCCTGTTCTTAATACTGTTAAATCAACTCACTGGTTTTATTTTATTAATGTTCTTTATAATTATAATGTATATTTAAAATTGTAATTTTGTGAATGGGACGTTGAAAATAATACGTGTTATTGGTTTGAGGTTTTACGCCCCATTAAAAATAATTTAAAATACTTTTTCTTCTTCTTAGTTGCCTAGTAACCATATTTTGTTTATTAGAATTAAATAATTTTTAAATATTTCATCTTAATCAGCTGGAATTATCTATTTTTATTTCAATAGACTCAAACATAAACTCCAGGTGTCCAGTAAATTTGTCCTATTACAATGTTTTCTACGGTATTAAGTTAAATTAAGTATTTATTAAGTTAATTAAATTAATTATTGAGTTGTTTACAATATAAGATGTTCTGATGATAGATTATTTTTTTTAAATTCAGAGTAGGATTTAAACCTTTAATAACCTTTACAAAGAAAGAGAGAAAGACAAGGGGTGATAAAAGGGTGAAAGGAGGACGGGAGAGGAGGGAAAAAACGAGAGAAAGAGGCCCTTAGTCTGAAAATGAAAATCAGCTTACTGAAAATTTAGATGATGGTGGTAATTAAGGTTTATACCTAAGTTTTGAAGATTAACCTATCGAGCAGGTTCAGAAAGTTAAGTAATTAAAACACTGGATTACAGTAAATTTGGGGCCAGTAGTGGAAATAAGAATTTGTATTAAACTTGTATTTCTTATTATAAAACATCATTTGGTAATAATGCAATTTCACTACCTCTAAAATATACTTTTGTAAATACATATAAAATATCTACCCTGTATTGCTATAAAATTGTGTAGAAATACGACTGGAATATGCTGTCCATTAATCGTTTAGAAGCTTTCGAGTTAATGGTATTAAAAGAATGTCCTGGATTTCGTGAAGCGGTCATGTTACCAACGTCGATATTTCAAAAAGTATGGGTGTTGACCGTGAGTTAAATGAGCATAACCAAAAGAAGAAAAACTGCAGAACTCGGACATTTAAACAGGGGTGATATATATGAAATTCTGAGATTTACGAGGTGTGGCTATTAAATAACGAGACAGACGTTGTAAAAAATGTTATTTTTATTTTATACATAATCACTAATTGTCACCTTCAATATACACTCCCCAATCCTTACCACGCTCCATGTGAATTTTCGATTGTTGGAAACAGTGCTTGACGTCATATTCTGTCAGCTCCTTCAGGACACGTGCCGCTTTCTCTTTTACAACTTCCACAGACTCAAATCGTGTCCCTGTTAATGCAGATTTCACCTTAGAGAACAGGTAGAAGTCACGTGGTGCAAGATCTGGTGAACAAGGTGGATGTTCTAACAATGAGATGCTGTACTTGGCTAGGAACCTCTTAATAAATAACGCGGAATGAGCTGGCCCATTGTCTTGGAGGAGAACCCATGATTTGTACTTCCACATTTCGGGGCGTTTTTTCCTTACTCTTTGACGTAGTTTAGAAAGTACCTGAAGGTAGTAATAACGGTTAATTGTTTGATCTTTAGGAACCCATTGAACGTACACAATCCAATGGATATCAAAAAAAATCATCATTGCTTTAAATTTTGACTTTCTCATTCGAGCTTTTTTGGCTCTTGCTAAAGTTTGGATTTTCCAGTGCATGGACTGGCGCTTCGTTTCCGGAAAAAAGTAAAAAACATGTTTTATCACATGTTCATATCCTGTTCTACCTGTTCCCTAAGGTAAAATCTGCATTAAAAGGGACAAGATTTGAGTCTGTGGAAGCTGTAAAAGAGAAAGCGGCACGTGTACTGAAGGAGCTGACAGAAGATGACTTCCAGCACTGTTTCCAACAATGGAATATTCGCATGGAGCGTTGTAGGGATAGAGAAGGAGTGTATATTGAAGGTGGCAATAAGTGATTATGTATAAAATTAAATTAAAATTATTTACAACGTCAATCTCGTTATTTAATAGCCACACCTCGTATTCTTAAGGGCAAATTGAAAGTAGACGCACATCTGCACAACGAAAATACTCATGGATGGAAAAAATAAGAGACTGGGCAAACAAGTGTACAACATTTTGTTGAGGATCGTTCAAGATAGAAAGCAATTTAGCAGAATTGTAGCCAATATGGAGTTGACATTCGGTAAAGAAAAAAGTTATGTCTTCTACGAGAATCCATTATTAAAGTTAGTGGTGGATTCTCTACTTTTAATGGTGGATTCTGGTAGAAACTCCATCAATGAAGATTGGCTAGAATTTTGGCAAATTGCTCTCTATCGTGAACCATTCTCAAAATACTCTCTGGATACTTCTTTGTCCAATCTCCCATTTTTTCAACCATGAGAATTTCTGTTTTGCAGATCTACGACTACTCTAAATTTTCCCCTTCCGGATGTTTCAGTCCGCCATATTTGAAAATTTGTTGATATTTCAAAAATGCTACGATATTTTTCTTCTAGGAGAAAACAGAGTACGTTTTCTATTTAAATTTCTTTGTAACTCATAATTTTTGAAATCCTAACAGTGAGCTACTTACAAGAAATAACGAATTGTGTAATGAAATTTTGGTCAACAAAACATGTATTTTCATGAAAGGTTGATTTTATGTTTACTCCTACAATAACACCGGTTTATAGGTGACATATTTACACTATTATGATATCTAAATCTGTTGTACATCTGTTGTATAATGTTCATTATACCTTATACAATGATTAGCAACAGTGAACTATGATTCCTGTAGTTGTAAACTGTAAACACGATTTCATATATTGCTGAACAGATAGGTCGATTACAACAATATTAAACAATGGTTGCTATAAATGCGTGTATACACAATGGTTTTGTCAGTCTGACGATAGACCAATAACCGTTGAATCGTTTTGAATTCAATCAATAATCTATAGTCTATTAACTCTAAACGAACATTTATGTTGGTTCATATCGATGCAAAAATGTAAATGTATTTTGTGATATGTTGTTATCAGTTTTATAAATTTAACCAACATATTTTTGCTGTCATTTCCTATATGAAGGTAATAATTATATATGTACTATTGAGGGGTCTGGTATCAAAATCAGCTACATCCATTTCATAAAATTTTTCAGGAAAGCTAACTGTTAAATTTAAACTACAGTATTTACCGTCTTGGTTAATAGTTCAAGTTAAAAGTATTAAATCCCACATTAATGTGTTGTTGTTCAGATCAACAGCCGAAAGGCTGGTTTGAACCTCTAGAGGTTTTACAAAGTAAAAACGAGGAGTTTTGCCTTCCTCACTGAGTGGAAAAGGATGCTCATCAGCACGCCAGGCCCTCCGAAAAGCACCCACTTTTCACCCTGCAAATGACATCTTCACTTCATTCACCACAGGGTCTGGCTGTATAGTGAAATTCATTACTCTCAGAGGAGATAACTCTGACTAGTGTCTTTTACACCTCCACCTCTTCTGTTCTAAAATGGTTCAGTCTTATAAGTTGCTGAATATGTGATAAGAAACAGAACAATTTTTGTAGCCTTGGAACCAACAGATCAAGAGTGCAATTAATTTAACACTCCACCTGCCCGTTAATTAATGTGTAGTAATAATGTGGGCTAATTAGTGTGTATAAATTTATTTAAAAATAATATGTCTATTAAAAATCTAGAAAAAGTAATTTTTCTTTTGAATGTGGCTGGTTTTGAAACTCATTCGGGTCTTGGCTGGTTTTGAAACAAAAGTTTACTGTTTTTTTTTTGGTGAAAAATCATGATTTTAGTTGTAAAGTTGAGCAATGAATTTGATAATTTCAACTAATTTATAATAAAGTAACTACTAACTATAAACTATACAAAAATACACTTTTAATTGAGTACTGGGTGCATGCTAAAACTAAATTGTTCAAATTTATATTTCTCAAGAAATTAAAAATAAATACTGAATAGTATTCTGCCATAATAACAAAATTAATCGATGTTGTAATAAAATTGTTTTAACATAACTGCATTAACTATGGAATTACATTACTTTTTGATAGAATATAATTTAGTTCTCAAAAGTGCACTAGCGTACCCACTGGTTATTTCTGTAAGTACGAATGTGGCTTGTTTTGAAAATAACTTCAGAATTTCTTTGAACATTTTCATTGGATATAGATCGCTTTGATGCAGATTCTCCTATTTACTATTTTATAACTTTGAAAACTTGTAAAAAAAATCAGAAACAAAAAAACACTTTTGGATGTGGCTGGTTTTGATACTAGATCCCTCATATAATATATTATAACGTTTACTCTAGGATCTTTTGGGATCTGATCATTAATGAACGATAAAACATATTTTAAATTTATAATATTTATTTACAACTTATTGTTTTTATTATTTATAAACATATATAATGATTTTTATAACAAGAACGTTATAATCTATGTCTAAAAATCTATCACTTTTTAACGTTACTTATGAAGTTTTATTATTAAAACGTTCAATTTATTTCTTATTTGTGAATGCAACTTTTTCGTTACACTAGGTTTCAACTTTTATGCATTTTATATTCTGATCTTTGCATTTTACTCGTGGGACTTTTTCATTTCTTTTTCTCCAAGTCAAAACTCTCGGCACCAGTAAGCATCCTAGACTTGAGTAAAGAAACCCGATTCAGTCTAATGCATCAGCAATACGTCTTCGTCAGATGACAGATTGAGTTCGCCTTTGAATATATGTGTACTTTTTGTACTTTTTATATTCTTTACTACTTACAATAATGTAGTACACCACCAGTACACCGTACTTAAATATTTACTCTTTTATTTTCCCTGGACCGTCTTTGAAACACCACAATTTGTTATAATACAATGTGTCATACGATATACTTCATATTACATCTTTATATATTTTATTCATGTTCTATAAAATTGATAGTGTACGTAATTTTGACTAAAAAATTGATTCATATTTTTTTACAATTTAAAAAATAAATTTTGTTATTATAATACCTTAACTATAATTTTTCATACATTATGTATGTGTTGCCCTTAATACTAAAATTCCGTAGTTTCAAATCCATACATAATGTAGCAGGTATAACTATTGTACAATTTTTTGAAGTTGATATTTTAATTTAATTAATATAATAAAATAACCAACTCCAAAATAAAGTTCTAAGAATTTAAGTGAAAACATACAAAACTTTTAGAACTTAACCGCCGCCAGAAGCTCTCAAACAAAATCTAACCTCCGATACAAAATTTTATTTACAAAATCCTTTGATACCAATCTGGACTCATGGTGTCCAGATTTTTAAAGCAACGATGGAGAATAACTTTAAATCGATCCAGGCCTAATGATTCATTTACTAAAGATTTATTAAAGACTTGTTGGTCGTCGCTATTCTCGTGTTGCTTGTGGAACACAAAATATAAATTCAAACACAGCAAAGTACTAACAAATGTATACTGCTGGACCCAAATATCAGAATAACGGAGGAACTGCTAGTTTCAGCTATAAATAACAGAATTAAAAGATAAAGAAGACGGTGGTGAAAGCATCTGGGTAGGACCAGTTCCGATAAGTTTCCTGTAACGGAAGTTAATTATGAACGAGTAGCATGCAAAGTGTTGGCACACCTCTCAAAAGAATTGGAGGAGAGGGAGAAGACTAAAAAAAGGATCTGGAAAAGAAAGAGAAAAAGAGAAAGTTTGAGATGAGGGGAAAGAGAAGGAACAAAAGAAGGAGGAGAAAAAGTAAGAGGAGAAGAGGGAGGAGACAAACCTAAACAGAGGAGAAAGGAGAAATGGGAGGAAGATAAAAATATAAGGGGAAAATAATGAGGAGATGAACGGCAAGCATAGAAAAGAAAAAAAGAAAAATAATGAGTAAAAGGAGGAGGAAGAAAGAAGGATTTTGATGAAGAGGAGGATACGGAGAGAAATACGAGGAGAAAGCGAATAGAAAAAAATTAATAAGAAGGAGAAGCATAGGATGGAGGAAGCGAAAAAGAAAAAGAACATTAGGAGAAAACCGAGGCAGAGGGCAGGAGAATGAGAAGGTGGAGGAGGGTAACGAGAGAAGTAGGGGAGAAAAAGAAGGAAAAGGAAGAATGATGATGATGATGAGGAGGAGGAGAAGGAGGAGAAGGAGGAGGTGAAGGAGGAGAAAGAAAAGTGAAGAATACAAGGGGTGAAATAATGAGGAGGAGAAGAGGAAGCATACGGAATAAAAAGAGGAGAAGGAAAAGAACAAGAAAGAGAAAAAGAAGAAGAAAGAAGGGGAGAATACGAATTTTTTTTTTTTTTTTTTTTTTTTTTTTTAACGTCCGACTGTTCTGCAATTACTGCTAATGCAGACGGTGAAGGATGAAATGATATTTTGTAACGTATGAAAAAATGCCATGCCTGAATGGGATTCGAACCCAAGACGAATACGAATACGAATGGGGAAGAGTAGGATCAGGAGGAAGAGAACGAGAAGGAGAATGAGAAAACGTTGGAAGAGAAAGAGGAGAGATGGAGATTGATCTTAATGGGTAACATTGACCCAAAGAAGTAGTTATGTTATTATTATAAACCATATAGGCTTATTTTGTAGATTAAGTACAAATTGAAGAAATCCTAGAAGGAAGCGTCCACTTTAGTCACACATTTTTGTAGATATAATAAAATTCCAACCCTTTACAAAAGTAATTCATTAAAACCATATAATTTTAAAAGTAGGCACAAAAAATTCATGAAATAAAAGTCATTTAATATAATTTAAATGTCCTCTAATAAAAAACTCATTATTTGATAAAAATGGAAAGATCATTCTAAATTCAGGTCACGTTTCAACCGACACAGTTATCTTTCAAAAAACCTGAATTATCTTTTAATAGATTTTCTGTTTTAATTTTACATCAAATGTTGGATAAATTAATTATAACTTTAGTGCAGTTAAAGGTCTAATTAACGTTCATAATTGGATTATTTCATGTTTTCTGTAATGAATGGAATTTTAAATAAATTTTCAGTAACGTTAATTCCCTTTTTCTTTGAATAATTTAATTCGAGATAGTTTGTTTTTTTTACTTATTTTACATTTCCTAGAAAATCTTCCTGGATAAAGGCAGATAAAGTTAGACTCGGAACTGGAATAACGACAATTTAATCTTTTTACAGTTTTTTTTTTATTTAATGAAACCAGAGCAGATGCATTTCCAATTTAACAATTAACAATATAGTTTCTACTACAATAATTATATTTTTGTTTTAGCTTAGCTTTTGTTATTGAAAAAAAATTCTTATTCTGAACAACCACTAATTGGATAAATATATTATGCTAAATTTTTGACGGTGTAGATATGAATTTGAAAAAGAATTCAATTTTTCAATTTCAATTTTATTTCCATATCTAGGTTTATAATTAACTGACATTACACGATTATAACAAAAAAAGTACCTCAAACATTAAAACAATTATTTTTAAAACTGCAACAGAATTCGTGATAAGTATAGAAATGATTTATGTAATAGGCTGTTTATTTACAGATAAGATGATTTTTTCTTAGGTTTCTTTCATTTTATTGTAAGAGTTGTGCATTGTACTTGGTAGAGTGCATTGAACAAGGATAGTAAAATGCAATGAATGTTTTCCTACGAATTCTATAATAAACAAGTTATTGAAGTAAAAAAGTTTGTTTTAATTTTACTTCTATCCCACCGGGTTGGTCTAGAGGTAAAGTCGTCGCCAAAATCAGCTGTTTAACAGCTGTTGGGATCAGACGCTGTTTGGGGCCGCCCAATCTGGGTACAGACGCCCCGGTTACCTGTTGGTCCGCGGGAGGTATTTCATTTCCCTCCTACCACCCAATATTGGGAGGCAGTATCAGCTGTTTAACAGCTGATTTTCAGAGACGAAGGTTCCTGGTTCAAATTCTAGTAAAGTTAGTTACTTTTATATGGATTTGAATACTAGACAGTGGTTACCGATGTACTTTGATGGTTGGGGTTCAATTAACCATACTCTCTCAGGAATGGTCGGCCTGGGTTTGTACAAGACTACATCTCATTTACACGTCATACACATCATCCTCATCTCATTGGGTCATGGGGTTGCTTATTGTTCTGAATTGAACAGATTGCAACGTACACAAATTAGGAATAAAAAAAAAATTTGATTCTACCTTCAAGGTGTCAGAATAGCGGCGAAAGATCTTGAATGTTTTGGAAACTATTAGCGTGCAACTATAAAAACAGTTATAGCCTTTGTAGTTGGGGAGTCAAGAGTTGAACTTGTGAATGAGAAGAGTTATCCGGCTGTTCGAAATAGAGTTGTTAGGGGACCGGTTCTGAACAACGTTTATTGTGATTGACGTCCAGGTGGTACCACGTGTTTGCGGACACGTGATTGTTTTGTTTACAGTAGTCTATTGATAGGGAAGTTGGTTTAAGCTTAAATATTTTGGTTAATTTATGTAATTGTATTTGTAAGTAGGTTAAGTTAATCATCAATTGTAATTATTAATTTTGTCAATACAAAATGGTAATAAAATGTAAAAAGTTAGTTTATTATTAATTAAATCCAGATCCCTAACGGACCTAGGTTAATGTTTTACAGTTCTATTCTAAACCTAGGAGCGTAATTATCCAGTAATGCACAATACTAAATCATCTAGTAGTAATTGTTCATGACTAACTGTTGTTACTGAACAATACAAAGCGACTTTATATGATTGAATAATTTTTGCCTCACCCGGAGGTAAAAATAAAAGTTGAAGTTAATTATTCCTATTGAATTAATAAAATCTAACAAAAATGAGAATGTGCATGGTTTGGTTTGCCCAGCTGTCCTGTATAACTTTTAAACGTAAATTTGTCAGAAATGGATTTTAACTTGCTGAGAAAGATTGAAAGGCCGTCCTAGGAAGAGATGAATGGATGATGTGAATGATTGGTATGAGTGTGAGAGTATGGAGGGCGCTAACAAATAGCTGGGAGGATTGAAGAAGGATTATGGAGGGAATCAAAGCCCACAAAGGGTTGTAGAACTACAAAATGATAATATGTAGCATTTGTCATCTACAGTGAAGTAGAGAGGAAAAATTCTTTGATCTGTGATCAAAAAAATTGAATTTTTTTGCGTGTAAGATTCCAAGTCAATCCCCTGTTCAGTGTAAAAGCCTGAATACTTAACTGTATTTATGTCTGATGTATCGTTTTTTATTGGATTATAATGGTACACAGGACAAATTTTCCGACAAAATATAACCGTAATGTGGAGTGATTTTCATCATGAACAAGAATTCTGACCAAACATTTAATCAAATGTCTCCATAAATAATTTCATGTACAATCTGAAAACAAACCCCTGGCTCTATATATTGTTCATTCATTGATTGTGTTGTTAATGAACCGAATTAATGCAGAATTGAAATATTTGATTGGAGGTAGAAAGGTAGCCAAAAACAAACTTAGGTTGAATTATAACAAACTCATTACATAGTTTGAAAATTCTGCATTCGATTTACGTATGAATGTATAAAGCTAAAATCTCTTCAAAAACAAATAAATCAAATTGTATCCCTTTTACGGATGTTAATGAGATTGTACCTGGCAAACAAAATTCAATTTTATTACTACTTTTTGATTCCATTTTCATTCAGTTTTTTAGTGATTAATTATGTTTTTGATTCAAACAATTTAATTTCTCCTTTAAATTTTCATTGAGAACTGATCGAAATTTTATAAAATTTCGACAAATAAAATTTTATTTTAATAATAACTGAGATAAAATTTGTCACTGTATAAAAATATTAAAATCTTTCAAATATATCTGATAAAAAACTAATCCATCATAATTATATATCCTATATTTCGAATAAAATAATTTTCAATTTATTCCTGGAAATTTTTTTATTTTTTTTAAATAGATGAAAAGCTTTTAAAGTTTAATTACGGTTTGAATTTTCCTTTAGATAAACTAATTTGAGGTACACCAATTTATAAATTGATAGTTTATAATAGGTAGGAAGAAATATCTGGTGTGAAACCCTCACATCAGTTTCTCTTGCCAATGTAAATAAATAAATAATCTATAACTAGTTCAGTAAACGAAAGGAAGAAACTGAAAATTTTTCTATCAGAAAATATTAACAAAACTTTTTGGGATTGATTAATAATATAAAAACGGTTATTATTGAACACAAATTCAACACCACAAGCATCACTGAACATTGTAACGCACATACATTAGGGATTAAACAAAAAGAACTTCAATTAAGACGTGAGGTGGTTCCTACGGCTAAAATGGCTCTTGCTAAGCATAGTTCTGTTACCGTACTCATACAACCAATTGCAGAGCAAAGCGTTTGTTTACACCGTTTATTTACAGTTTTTCACCAAAGAAAAATATACTACAAAAGTTCCAGTATGGCACGACGGGGGTATACCGAGGAAACGTGATTTTGACGGCGAGCGACCCATCGGAGAAGGATCAGATGGTCGCCAGCGTACGGTGAAAAATGAAGAGATGCTGTATTTTTGTTGGACTTAGAATATTTTTCGGGAAATTTTTTTTTTCACATCTCATTAGAAATCGACTTAAAATATATCTTTTATAATAAATCTACTAGTGATAAACTGTTAACTATAGTAACAATATCTAAAAGGAAAGTGTGAGTTCCAGAATCCTCTAGCAGGACCAAATTTTTAAAAGTGTTAACGTAAATAATAATAGTTTATAAATCGGGTTGTTTTCAAGATTATGTTTAGAAATATAGTGTAAAAATGGTTAGGTATAAGTACACACGCCTATTGTTGTAACGGCTATATGAACGAGTCGGGGTATCTATTTAGAAATTAGGTCTTTTATGGTGTTATAATGTGTCCTTCATTCAAATTTAATGTAGTTACCTTTGGTTAAGATTTATCCAGAACCGACAGAAAAACTTGGTATTTTTTTATTATATGAAAAATTCTCTCAATCTATAACCCCGATGAGTTAGTTGCACTTGGTTAGAAAGGGGCCATGATGCCCTGTCGAGTTTGTATTTTAATTGTCGTTCAGTGAGTGTATTGCCTAGTGCGGAAAAGTCACGTTTGGAGAAGGTCAAAGTGTACTGTGTATTGTCTAACGCTTATTTTGTATCGTCTATACTAAGAACGATAGATTTAGGCGGTCAAGTTCTCACTCTTGATCCCTTCCGCAACCTCCTATATACTGATAGACACCCCTTACGCTCTTTACAGTGTTACTAGACTTACACTGTTTTTACGTGTTAGATTAAATAAAAGTAGTTCATTCACTATACTTTTTCATTTCCTGTATTTGTTGTTGTTTAGGTCATCAGCCAAAAGGCTGGTTTGAACCTCTAGAGGTTTTACTACGTAAAACGAGGAGTGAGGTGGTTTACCATTGCCTTCCTCACTGAGTGGAAAAGTACGCTTATCAGCATGCCGAGCCCTCTGAAAAGCACATATTTTCCTCTCTGCAAATGACACTTTCACTTCATTCACCTCAGGGTCTGGCTGTATAATGAAATTCATTACTTTCAGATAAGATAACTCTGATTAGTGACTTTTATACCTCTACCTCTTCTGTTCTTAAATGATTTAGTCATTTAATTGGATGACCATGTGATAAGAAACAGAACTATTTATTTTAGCCCAGTAACTAACAGATCGAGTGTAAATAATTTGACACTCCACCTTTCTGTTATGGGCAGTTTCTGTATTTATTATTTATTATATTTACTTACTGCAGTTGGATAAGATAATATAATATTAATATTAATATAGCTTACAAAATATAATTTACATCTCGTTTTAATTTTTGTACGAAATATAAACTTTACATGTAATAAAACATACAAGCAGTAGTGCTGTACAACCAAATACGATAAGCTAATTTTTAAACACGAAATATGTTTCAAATTTTTTGAACGCATACGTCGCAAATATAATAAATTATTACTTGATGAGTATTAGATATTATAGTCACTTTTTGAGCGTAAAGGGTGGAATACGAGGTGTGGCTATTAAATAACGAGACTGACGATGTAAAACACTTAATTTTAATTTTATACATAATTACTTATTGTCAGCCTCAATAAACATTCCTTTTCTATCTCCACAACGCTACATGCAAATTTTCTATAGTTGGAAACAGTGCTGGAAGTCATCTTCTGTCAGCTCCTTCAGGACACGTGCCGCTTTCTCTTTTACAGCTTTCACAGACTCAAATCTTGTCCCTTTTAATGCAGGATTCACCTTAAGGAACACGTAGAAGTCACATAGTGCAAGATCTGGTGAATAAGGTGGATTTTCTAACACTGAGATGCTCTACTTGGCTAGAAACCTCTTGCCAGATAACGCGGAATGAGCTGGCCCATTGTCTTGGTGCAGAACCTATGATTTGTACTTCCACATTTCGGGGCATTTTTCCTTACTCTTTGACGTAGTTTAGAAAGTATCTCAAGGTAGTAATATTTGGTTAATTGTTTGACCTTCAGGAACCCAGTGAAAGTACACAATCCCATGGATATTAAAAAAAAACACTCGTCATTGCTTTAAATTTTAACTTGCTCATTCGAGCTTTTTTGGCTCTCGGTGAAGTTCGGCTCTTTCGGTGTATGGATTGGCGCTTTGTTTCCGGATCGTAAGTAAGAAACTACGTTTCATCACATGTTATTATCGTTTCCAAAAAATTTGGGTCATTTTCAATCGCGTACAAAGTGTCAGTACAAACATTTTTGCGAGCTTCATTTTAAACATTTTTGAGCGGCACGTGTCTTGAAGGAGCTGACAGAAGATGACTTCCAGCAATGTTTCCAACAATAGAAAATTCGCATTGAGCGTTGTAGGGATAGAGAAGTGTGCATATTGAAGGTGACAATAAGTGATTATTTTTTTATAAAACAAAAATAAAATTTTTTACAACGTCAGTCTCGTTATTGAATAGCTACACCTCGTAAACTTTAAAAAGTAGGTAAGGTATGTTTCAAGTAAATAGGAGCAGTAAGTAAGGAGAAATTGCTCGACTGGTGGGAGTGGCAAGGTGAGGAAGTGGCAAAGTACACAGCAAACTCCCACCCGCCTAAATTTATCAAGCTTATTATAATGAGTAGTGTAGATATCGTATAATCATTTGTAAGTCGTATTTAGTTAAATGAAGAGAGAGATAATCTAGTTTCTGTTTAAGTTCATTTTATCATTGATTTATTCTTTATGATAATTAGTTTACTATATATTATAATTACCAATTTAATTCTAATTTATTAACAGATTTAAGTAAGATTATTATTTGTAATTTATAGTGTGTAATAAATACTTGTTTGGATTTTAAATGATAGTTTGTTAATTATTTATTTCACCCATATCCCAAAACGGAAATTATCAATAAGTGTCACAGTATTTAATATAACTGAATAAATGATGTTTTCGATTGTCATAAGAGTAGATAAAATGGAAGTATTAAATTTTCCTAACAAGTCATGTTTATTTTCTCCTATGTCTACGTTATACAACATTATATTCAATACAGGACGATTTACAAGAAATTGTATAATTCTATTTGAATATTTTTATTGATATGTTGAATGGCTTAGGATTTAGAATTATCTAGGATAAAAAATAAGAAAATACCTTAGGGAATTCAGTAACATTGTTGCGATTGAGGCGTCATTCAATAACATTGAAAAAGTTAAAAAAGACAGACCAATAGAATAAGAACTGGTAAGAAAAAAATTGCACAATGACGATTCTGTTGGTGCTACGGTATTTTACATATATATTAAATTTTTATTCATAGTTGCAACTGCTGCTTACTGCTTTTGCTAGCACAGTTTCACCAAGAGCGGGATCTTTTTCCTTATATTAGCCTCTGAATTTAAATACTATAATAAAACCAGGAATATAAGCAAAAAATTTTGTAACCGACGAATACGAAATAGTCGAGCATGAGTTTATAGTTACAATAATACATAAACTAGTAAAAATATTACCCCAGTTACAACAAAATTGTTTTTTTTTTACCTTTAGTAAAACTAAGATCACTAGTTTAGGCTTACTGTGACTATGAATAAAATATATTATATCAGTAGAAGTCATATTATTTCTTTGTGTCATGATTTACAATGTGTAATAGAATTTTTTCATTTTATTTCTCAGTACTTGCTGTTAGGTTTCCCTCATTTATTGCCATTTTAGGCAACATAATGTAACTATAAAAAATACTTGAAGTTCATTTTGCTGCCCACACTCTGCATTCTTTCACTGTAGACTATTTGATCCTTACTAATCCTTCTAACTAGTTCTTGAAGTCAGTTATCAGAAGTTAAACTTGAATGGATCTGTTTTTATTTATTTAACGTCGTATCAACTACAATGGTCATTAGCGACGAAGTTGGGTTGTAACGTTCTGTCTATAATGAAAGATGAATAATTTTTGTAACGTATGAAAAAATGCCGTGCCTGAGGGGGATTCGAAACCAAGACCGCATGATGAGAGGCGAGCAGGATCTGTTTTTATTTTCTCAATTTATCCCACTTTTCTGAATATCCTTTTTAACATCTTGAAATATACATTATTGCGATTCATTAGGTTTACTGTTTGCGCAGTATGATATGTTATTTCCACCAACTCGTAAAATGGAATTAAGGAGACAATTAATTGAGATGATTGTGTGTACAGAAATCTGGTGTGAAACACTAACACGTCTTTTTCTAGCCAATGTAAATACTTAAACATAAACTCATTTTATTCATGACTAAATGACACTAAATTTAAATCAACCTCAGTAGGAAAATCACTAATTGACGCTAAACTAGGCTCTGTTGAAAAAATGTTAAAAATCAAAGTTGTAGAGTTTATAATTTTGTATAGCTTTAATTGTATACCAAGGCCGCAATCTTAAAAATATCCCAATTTTTTTAAATTTTAATGAGCAAATTTTAGAAATAAGAGTAGTAGGTTTTTTAAATTTCCTACAAACGCTTTTGCCCTAACCTGAATATCAAGGCCGGAATCTTAAAAACCATGTTTTACCACGAGAGCACGTTCCAAGAATTTCAGCTGACATGGCGCTCACTCTATCTTGTAGAGCAAGAAAAATGTAGTAAATGAGATGATTTTTAAAAACTTTTTTTAAGAAGAAAATCCTAAAAAAGTGAAAAATCACAAAAATAAACTACTAATACTTCCCGTAGACCGATTTTTAATTCCCTTGTGATACCTAACTTACGTTCAAAGTTTCAATTTCGTACACTATTCCGTTCTTGAGATATTTTGTTCAAACAAAGAAATCAATTGCTAAAAACATCTTTTTTGGGTTTAAGGGATCTGAAAATTTGTATTTTGGTGAAACATTTTCATGAAAACAATAGGCTACTTTTCTACCTTTTGTATTTGTATAGGGTAAGAGAAAGTATAAGTTAATTGAATATAAGTTATAATTTTTTTAATTTTATTTTGAGAACTGGATTATTATTTCGTTATGTTTATTCTTTACAGGTGCCTGAAAGTTTTAGACATTCTTTTCAGATTGTTTTTAATAATTTTTCATTTTTTGTACAGTTCTCCTCGTCCTCATGACCCTGACAAGAGTACAGAGCAGTGTTTATTATCTTCGGATTTATGTTTTATTTTCATGTGCTTTGCTTGTGTACAAATTCAGTTAAACTGAATGGTTCTTATTCTCTTGTCTTTATATAGTAAAAACTACAACACGGTAAATTTTATTTGTATAAGCCAAACTAACAATTATTTATGATGCACGTGTTTAACGTCCCGTTTTTGTCTTGACTGAAAAAATCCTGAATAGTAAACCCTCGTGGCTGTTTTATACACAAGATCCTTAACCCAGTATCTTCTTCTTTTTCTTTCAACCAAGGATTAGGCCGCAGCCTTTTCCAAACTCACATACTACATCATCTACCTCCATCTTCTTCTAGGTCTACCGACATCCCTTTTACCTTCTGGAACATACCAGTGCTCCTACTTAAGTATCATGTGATCTGACATGTGCCATGTGCCATCTTTAACTTTGAAGATAATCCTTTATCTTTTTGTTCAGGTTGTAAACCTAACCCAGTACTATTTAATGATTTCCTTTGAGGATCTTTTGATAGGTGTGGGTATGAGAATGTTTGTATCTCTGGATGCGAGTGATTTATTAATTTTCAATGGAAACGAGTGTATAATTTGTTAATATTTGATTATAATGTGTCTACGTTGAGGACTCGACGCATGACAGAGTTTTATACATAGTAGAGACTACATTCGATTTTTTTTTATATAACATAATTTGCAATTAGTTTTTTAAAAACAAACTATAATCAAATCTTTTGAATTTACAGATCCGAAGTTGAAGCCTCATTATCCTGAGTACCTCTCATTATATCAATTACTCATGTGTTAAAAGAAAAAATTACTATGTAGACTACAAAGATATTTCGCATTTGATTAAACGTAAAAATTTGTTTTGAAAATTTTTTAATGTGTTTACGTATGATTTTTCGCCGAACCGTAGATCAAAGCTCCATACATATACTCGGATGAATTCGATAGTTGTAACAATTAAATTTTTGTTTGATAAGCTACGGTTGTAAAATATTGAATAATTTCAAAATAACGAATTTTTTTTTTTTTTTGAATAACTGTAAATCTACGATCTGCTCTCATAGAACAATGAGTAGATGTGTTGTAAGTATAAATCTTGAGTAAGTAATACCCCTTGGTATTACTCTATAAAATTTCCCATTTTGTTGAAGTGATCTTGCCAGGAATGTAAAATAAATTACACAATCACATATTAAAATAAATCCGTAGGGTGTAGTCTGCATAGTCTTCTGTGTGTTCCACTGTTGTCTAGGAGATTGATGGCTTCTGGATTCTGGTGATTTTCAAGTCTTGTTTGGTAACTGGTACAAAATTTCTGTATAGCTTCGTGTACCGTGTGAGTGTTCGTGTCTCTGTGCAATATAGTGTTGCATATGTACCAAGGTGAGTCCATGATGTTTCGAAGTATTTTTGACTGAAACCGTTGAATTATTTCAATGTTACTGTGACTTGCTGTGCCCCAAAGTTGTATCCCATATGTCCACACAGGTTTAAGTACAGTTTTATAAATTAACAATTTGTTTTGTACCGATAATTTGGATTTTCCATTAAGCATCCAATACAGCTGTTGGTATTTAAGATTTAACTGTTTTCGTTTGTTCCATATGTGAGTCCTCCATGTTAGACGCCTGTCCAGGTGGAGGCCAAGATACTTTGCCGTATCGGATTGTGGAATTTGTACGTTGTTAAAAAACACTGGTGAACATGTTTCCCGTTTTAGTGTAAATGTGACGTGCAGACTCTTGTGTTCATTTTTTATACGCCACTTTTTTTGCCAATTTTGTACGCTGTCTAAGTGTTGTTGCAAGTTATGAGATGCAATTTGTGCATCTTCGTGTATTGCCTGAATGGCTGTGTCGTCGGCAAATGTTGCCACTGTAGTGTTGTCATTTTGTGGAAGATCAGAAGTGTAAATGGTGTACAAAACAGGAGACAGCACGCTTCCTTGAGGAACACCAGCTTCAATTAATTTTAGAGATGATTGTTCGTCCTTATATTTCACTGTAAAGTATCGGTCCTCCAAATAAGATGCAATAATTGAGTAATACTGATGGGGAAGATTTTGTTTAATCTTAAAAAGAAGACCCGCATGCCACACTTTGTCAAAGGCTTGCTTGATGTCAAGAAATGCCGTGGAGCAATATTTCTTTTCTTCAAGTGCTTTGTAGATGTTGTTTACAACTCTGTGAATTTGCTCAATCGTGCCATGACCTTCTCTGAAACCAAACTGGCAATTCGGAATGAGATTTATGGTATCCAGTACTGGGCGTAATCTCTGAAGCAATAATTTTTCAAATACTTTTGAAAGAATTGGCAACAAACTTATTGGTCTGTAAGATGATATTTCGTGTGGTGGCTTCCCAGGTTTTAGGATAATTACAATTTGAGCAACTTTCCAGTAAGAAGGAAAGTACTCCAGAGGTAATATTGCATTAAATAAAGTCAAGAATTAAATAAAGTCAAGTCACGAATTAAAGTCAAGAAAACTTCTACCCTTAAGGATTATAATGAATAATGAAGAATTATAATGAAGGATTATAATCCTTAAGGTATCCTTAAATTTTTGTTTGATAAGCTACGGTTGTAAAATATTGAATAATTTCATAATAACGAATTAAAGTCAAGAAAACTTCTACTCTACACCTAGCTGATTAACTAGCTTTGACTGGACACCAAAAAAATAAAAATTAGTGGAATGAAATTTTATTATTATTTTATCTGATAACACACACATAAATTTTTAACCTTGTTTATTACGTACTTTATAAATGGAATTAAAATGTATTTGTAGTACATATAATGGTATTATGATTAAAATATATGCATTTTGAACTAAGGAACAACAAATACTGCTATTATATATAAATAACTATTATTTATGTGCGAAGATAAAATAAAATTTATGGTTAATTAGAATTTTAGAATAAATCTATAGAAATGCATAATAACTTAGAGGGAATATAAATGATGCTAGAATGTTATCTAGTGCAAGCACATTATATTTCAGGCAAACAATCCGCCGATGGATACTTAGGTCCCTTACAAACATTCTAACAGTTAGAATTTCCACAATGAAAGATGGTAATAGGTGCTATTATTATGGATTTATATGTACATAATGAGAGCAGAAAGGGTTTGCACTAGAATAAAAATTGTACTATAGATTTATAAAGCTCATTTAAAAATGAGTGATTTAAACAAATAAAAAGTAGTTAGTTTTCCAACGTTTACAAAATACATTTTAATGTATTTCCTTCTTTTATTCTTTTTGATTATAAAATTGAGGTAAGCAAATTTCTGATTTGGCAAATACATTCAAATATGTATTAATTCTCATACAATGCTTTATGTACATATAAATCATTTTAGGCTGGCCGCACACCGTATGCGACGAATTCTCTCCAAAATGTCGGAGACAATAATGTTTTGGTTTAAGATTATCTGACTGTTACCAGTGACACGAAAACATTTCTCATTCTTTGTCAATTTGGTCAAAACATATGAGCAACATCCTCACAAAATGTATTCATTAAATATTTTTAAAAAATTGTTAATTATTCTCGTCTTTTTTTAATATTTTTTTCTAATTTAATTTCTAAATGCCTTATTAGGATACTCAATATGTAAGTAATGAATTACGTATGAAATAAACTTATTTGTTTTTACCTGTAGCATTAACTTTTTTCGATATTCCATATCATAGATTGTTGTTCACATTCTTGTTGAATGGACTTTGAATTTTTTTAATCGTATAATGCCTAAACCAAAACTACAAGTTTGTCCGCATCGAGATCCGTATATAAGATTCAACAAACACGCACAACTAAACTAGGTAAAAAATAAACGTTTCACTGCTTTACGAGAATCTAAATGGTACAAGCATGTATTTCGGCGCATGAACAAAGCAGAATGACTCAAGTTCCCTTGCAACATAATTTGAGACGTCATTCTATTGCTTCATACTGCCTGAAAAAAGTTTCGCACCCGGTGTGAGACGGATTTGAAATTTGTATACCATTAATTGCGCAAGGATTGTACTCGGACGCACTGCCAGTGATTAAGAAGAACTGTGCACGAAAAATGAAAAATAATCGATTTTGAGATTTTTAGCCTGTTACTGGAGAAGAAAATGGTGCACTGCTACCTTCAAATAATATACTTTACATTTCTTACTCTCTTTTTACCTTGCTTCACTTACCAAAATATGCAAATTTTACAAACTTAGATTTTCGGGAGGGTAAAAAATACATTATGGATTGCTTCAGGGTAGTCATATTTTATCCCAATCCTAATTGGTCGAAGATTTACTATTTGACTTAATTTTAGTTCTAACTTTAGTTTTTCGGTTCAATACCTGAAGAACAAATTATGATAAATTTTAATTTTCTAAAGAACCGGTTAAGTTAAATAACTAGGTAGTGATCAATGTGTGAGGGAATCAGTGAGGAGATTAAGTATTTATTTATAGCCTACAGATTAATTAAAATTTTCTAAATTAAATTTATTTTACAAAATACACTCAAAACAAATTTTGTTAACTACAAATTGAAAATTACAAAGCATACCAATTTTAAGAAAAAAATATGATGCAATTTTAACTTTGGGTTTACTAAATGGAAAAAGGTGTTTAGAAAAGTAAACGAAACACTCTCCCTTTAGCCTACTTTTAAAATACAAGATAAAAATCAAATTAGTTTTTTTAATTAACTTAATAATATTTTTCTTATACATTAACTACGTAAAATGTATTGATTAATTTTAATGACCTGCTTTTTAACTAAAAGTAAAAAGTGAAGTTTTATTATATTCCACCTGAGCTACATGGATTGCTATCCTCAGAGACGTGCATTAATATATAGTTTATTGTTTTTCCCGGTTTAATTTCACGCTTTATTTTTATCAAGGTACAACTTTTAAAGTACGGACTAGTGATTAAGCCACCACGAACTTCTGACCTCATGCCATCAGGCTGTACCTGTGGGGTTTGATGAAGTCAATTTGTTTGATCTAAACATCTTAATACATAAGACAATCTAACGAATCAAATAGTATCGGCTGCAGAAACCGTTATAAATACATCTGCCATTAAGATTCGCACTAGAAAATGTTGGTTTTTGCCAACAAAATATGGTACATTGAACAAACCATGGTAATTTCAAATCTTTAAATGGAATTTAAAATGATTTTCAGAACTGATTAAAACAGTTGATCAGCTTCAAGATTACAGCTCTTGTGCGTCTGATGTACGTATCATCATTGCTGTTGTTTAGGTCAACAGCCGAAAAGCTGGTTTGAACCTCCGGACGTTTACTAAGTAAAAATGAGAAGTGAAGTGGTTTACGATTGCCTTCCTCACCGAGTTGAAAGAGTATGCTTATCAGTATGCCAGGTCCTCCGGAAAGCACTTACTTTCCACCCTGAAAATGACACCTTCGCTTCATTCACCACAGGGTCTGGCTGTATAGTGAAATTCATTACGCTCAGAGGAAATAACTGTGACTAGTTTTTTTTACATTTCTACCTCTTCTGTTCTTAAATGTTTCAGTCGTGTAATTGGCTGACCATATGATAAGAAACACAACTATTTTTTGTTGCCCTGGAACTAGCAGATCGAGTGCAGATAATTTAACTCTCCACCTGTCTGTTACACGCAAACAATATGTTATAATTTAATTATTTATTATTAAATACTTGTTAATCCTAAAAAAACTGTGTTATTTAGGTCATCAGCCGAAAGGCTAGTTTAAACCTGTAGAGGTTTTACTAAGTAAAACGAAGAGTGAGGTGGTTTACCATGCCTTCTTCACTGAGTGAAAAAGTACGCTTATCAGCATGCAGGGCTCTCTAAAAAGCATATACTTTCCACTCTGCAAATGACACCTTCACTTCATTCATCACAGGGTCCGGCTGTATAATGAAATTCATTACTTTCAGAGGAGATAACTCTGATTAGTGTCTTTTACACCTCTACCTCTCCTGTTCTTAAATGATTCAGTCATTTAATTGGCTGATCATGTGGTAAGAAACAGAACTATTTATTTCAGCCCTGCAACGAGCAGATTAAGTGTAATTAATTTGACACTCCACCTGTCTGTTATGGGCAGAGAAAACTGTAATAAACCTTAAAATATGTAATATTACAATTCAATACATATCTACTTAAAATAACTAAGTTATTATTATTTAAATATTCGGTGTTCCAATTTAAATAACCAAACACAATTTTACAAGTAAAGAAAAAATTACTTTCTTAGACATTACTTCAAATGATGGCCGATATTTTACGAAACGGAATTAGATTATTGATATTAGATTAGGAGACCGAAAATTTTACCGTTCTGTCATTTCATATTAGAGATACGCGCACACTCTTATACGAATTACTTCTCTTTTTCTTATTCAATACAAAGAAAAAAATGCTTTTAAAAATATTACTTTTAACTTTACTTTGAAATGAAAACTGATAAATAAAAATTTCATAAAAAATTTCTTTCAACATGGTATTGATTTGAATTAAAAGATGCTATCATTGAAATTTTCGTTTAGAAGTTTTATTAAAATATTTATGTATTAGTTTTGAAGTTCGTTGTATTTCCTTTATTTGATTTAATATTGGTGTTTGTTTCATATACATAACACACAATTTTGGAACACATTTTTTATAATATTTATTAACTTTCTAAAATTTAGCGGCATTTCTCCTAAAAATAATGTATATAATTATCAGGGCCGTTGAATAAGAGACTCCCCTAATTAAACGACCCTGTCTAATTATAACAGGAGTACGTTGGAAATAAAATGAAATTAGTATTTGTTTGATATAAAGGAGGGTATATTTCAGGAAGTCCGGCGTTTTAATAAGAAGTCATACTCGCCATTCCATCTTGTGATGAAGGTAATGACGAAAAGAGTGAATTCACTCTTTAATTTTAATTTAACGTCTAGGGGATTTAAAATAGCATTTTGGGGATTTTTTAGAAGAAACAATATTCATGAAGTTTCCGTTGATAAATAGTTTTCGCGGTAATAATGAATGGATAAAAATGTATCTTACATTAGAAGCAAAGTTTTAAGAAGAAAATAAAATTAAAAAGTAAAACATTTTTAAGAAAAATGGTCCAACGAAAAATAAAGTTAGAAATTATAGGTAAAGAAGTAACATTCATTGCAGAGGAATGAATCTCGTATCCAGGCTACTGAAATGAGATTTTTGCGGGGAGTCAAAGGTTGTACCCGGTTAGATAGAGTACGTAACGAAGCTATCCGCGCCGAGTTAAATTTTCAGTCATAGTTGGAAGCGTTAAGAACATTTAAGAGTATGGAAATATAAACCTAGAGGAAAGCGAGGCTTGGGAAGACCTAAAAATAGATGGATGCCGGAACAGGCCATTGAGCCTAATCCTTGACAGATGATGATGTTGACATTAAAAACGGGTTACAGAATCTGAGGGTTACCCGGAGAAACAAAAGAACATTATGAAGTGGTCGAAAAAGAAATGAAGATAAAGTGTTTTGTGAAAAAAATTAATACCAAAATTTCAGAGATGGAAGGATTTCCCAGCGGGTGAATAAAGGAATATTAATAAAAATCCACAGTTCATAGATGGTGGAACAATAAAATCGGTTTTATAATGTGTACAAACAACAGTAGTTCTAATCGAATAGGCCTAGATTATACTTACAAGTAAAGTGTATTAACAGAAAGTGTAGGATTCTTATCTACCGAAGTACTAAAAAGGAAACATAAGGGGGTCAAAGGTTAACTTAAGAGATAATGCAAACTATATCCAACCACTATTGGTTAGATAACATATCATAAACTTGGCCTACCTGTTAATTAATGTATATTTGTGTAATTGTGTTATAGTGTTAGTAATAACCATATTGTACATCGGTATGTAAGTAAGGATTAAGTGAAGTGGTCCATGGAATTTGCATAGCAATCTAAAGAGAAGATTTGGGTCCGGATACGGGCACAGAGGAAGGAAGGGATATCTCTTGCTATATCTTGTACGTTACAGTTTCCGTTTTTCCCCTTGGAATGCTACTGACCCATTAACAATCTGATCATTATTAAGTTCTTTATTAACCACAGAGTATTAAGCATACATTATTAAATGATTCAATATTATTTAATCAGTTTAATAACACGTTTAATCTTCATTTAACATGAATTAACAACAAAGATATTATCAAGGAATTAATAGAACTGACAATATTCAAAGTGCTTTAAATTTTCTAATAAATTCTTTAACTATTATATTTTTAAAACGAAAATCTGGTTTTATGTATTGTAACATTATAACATGTAATAAACCACCTTCGTGATTTTCTAATACATACAAATTATACTTTATTCTGAAACTTACAGAAAATGCTTTTTGATTAATAAATGAAGTCGATCAAAATAATTTATCTTATATTGTATTCCAGATGTGGTGTATATATACATTGAATTATTACATTGTCAGTTATTATTGAATTAAAGTATAAAAAATTAAATTACAAGCCTTTGGCAGTTCAACACGACGTTAGCTCCCAGAGCTCTCGAATTCAAGCCATTAAAAAGTTATTTTTAACAAAACGACACTTTAAACAATGAATAATAAAAATTAGCAAATAAATATTAAATCAAAGAATTATTAACGAAAACATTCAATAATTACATAAAAATAATTAATAAAATATTTTAAATTACTTTCATGTATCTTGGTTAAAATATTAATATTAAAATTAAACTACTTAACCTTCCATATGTACAACGCATGTTGTACTTCTACAAACAGTGATATTATAAAAATAGTTAAGGGAATAAATTGTTTATTGTAAGAAATTTAATGTATCATAAATGGTAACAAGAATAATTGGATGATCGATGAATGAAATGTGTTTGAAAGGAGTTCTTGGAACTGCAGTCGAAACTAGTTGGAAATACAAAGAATCTGTTATGCTTATTATTGAACATTTCTATCATGTTGTGTATTGTTCTGAAGCATAGAAAGTGTTAAAAAGAATCTCGATTGATTGAAAAACTATCAGACCGCAGTATATATTATCAGAATCGCACAAAACGAAATTCATAGGGCACATCTTAAGAGCCCTGCGTCACTTCATGATAATATGGGAAAATAATGGAAAAGTTGGTAGCTTTAGGTACCTTGGCGAGGTAATCGAGTAGAAGATAAGTGAAAATCCGCTATTTCAGAAGAATCCAGAAGAAACTGTATAGTTTAGTAAAAAAAAAATTGGAGCCTGATAAATATGATGCAAGTAGGCTCATTTGTCAAAATTGATGAATAAGAGTAAAGGTGTTTGCATCTGTCAATTTATTAATAAAAATTTTTTAAATTATTTTTAAAGTATTTTAAATTATTTTAAAAGTATTTTTAAAGTATTTTCACCTTTACAGTTGTGTCTACCTCCACTCAATTTTACTGACCAAGAAATAAAGACTGCAATTACTCAATTGCCACTAAAAAAATCTCCTGGATATGATTTGATAACGGCTGAAGTACTACGTGAACTGCCACAAGCAGGAATAACTCTAATTACGCAAATTTTTAATGCTATTTTGCGGACCACCCACTTTCCTATACAGTGGAAATTTTCACAAGTTATCATGTTTCATAAAGAAAATAAACCAATCCACGAACCATCTTCTTACAGGCCCATCAGTTTACTTTCAACAGTTTCAAAATTATTCGAAAAACTTTTACTCCCAAGACTGCTTATATTTGTAGAAGACCAAGGTATAATCCCTAATCATCAATTTGGGTTCCGTCGACGGCACAGCACTATTCATCAACTACACAGAATCGTTGATCAAATTGCCTCTGGCTTTGAACAAAAAAAATATGTAAGTGCCGTCTTCTTTGATGTTTGCGCAGCGTTTGATAAAGTTTGGCATCAAGGTCTGCGATATAAATTAAGAAAATTCTTGCCAGATGCCTATCTCTTAATCATCAGCTCCTTTTTAACGGACAGATTTTTTCAAGTAAAACATAACACGGCTCTGTCCGACTACAAACAAATCGTCGCTGGTGTTCCACAAGGATCAATCTTGTCGCCACTGCTTTACAGCATCTATACATCAGATCTACCTGCATCTGCTAACACCATCTTAGCGACTTATGCTGACGATACAGTCATCCTTTCTTCTGATGTAAAGCCAGAAGCAGCAAGTAATAATTTACAAAGTCACATTAACTTTTTAAATAATTGGTTAAAAATCTGGAGGATCCAATTCAACGCTTCAAAATCAGTGCATGTCACCTTTTCTCTCCGGAAAGGCGAATGTCCTCAACTATTCCTCGACAATAACCGATACCACAACGACAAACAGTTAAATACCTTGGACTTCACCTTGACAAGAGACTCACCTGGGTGACTCATATAAAAACCAAAAGACTGACTTTGAACTCCAAATTGAAAGAACTATTTCGACTACTTGGACGCCGCTCTTCACTGACTCTAAAATCTAAACTATTACTATACAAAGTTTATCTCAAACCAATATGGACCTATGGACTACAAATTTATGGCACAGCTAAACCGAGCAATCTACAAAAATTACAAGCCTTTCAGTCAAAATGCCTACGTTTAATCACCTGCGCACCTTTTTATGTCAACAACAAAATTCTACATGACGACCTTAATATTCCGTTCATAAGTGAAGTAGTTAAGTCCAGCTACAGTGTTTTTCACAGAAAATTGCATGATCACCCCAACGAATTAATCACCAAACTATCGGATGCATCACTACCAGGAAATCCGCAGCGCAGGTTGAAACGTCAATGAGCCAGAGATCTTCTATAAAGTGATTTATTTTATTTTTCTTTCTTCTTTTTATTCTTATGTTGTTATTTATCATTCATGTATCATCAACTTTATTTCATAGAACATATACTAATGGGTATCACTGTTCTTTTTCATTTATTTATTTTTATTTTTTTATTTTTTTTTCTTTGTCATCCTTTGTTTACTGTCATCTAATTTGCTCGTTGTATCGTAGTATATAGTTGCAAATAAAGTTATTAAAGTTAAAAAAAAAAAAATTGTCATCTATCATTATGTTATGTCCGTCCGTCGTCCATCACACCAAGATGTTAGAAACTACAAGACAGAGCAACAAACGGTTTCAGGATTCGTAATCTTCACAAAACGTTAGTAGACCTGGATTGGGTAGGAAGTTCCGGTTTTGACCGGAAGTGATTCTAAACCGAAAATCAAAAAATCAAAGTCGGAGTTTGGAAACAAAAGTAGTGTTAGTGTTATTCGATTCCTGTTAAAGAAGAAAGAATACCTGAACGAATACATGAACCATTGGGTTTCAAGTTCCGGTTTTGACCGAAAGTGGTCCAAATTCTAAAGTCAACAAATCAGTCGGAAACTATAAGAGATAGCAACAAATGGTTTTTGGATCTGTAATCTACACAAAAACAGAGTGGACCTGGATTGGGTTCGAAGTTCCGGTTTTGATCGAAAGTGGCCTAAAACCGGAAGTAAAAACATCAAAGTCGGAATTTGATAACAAAAATTTCAAAACAAAAAGTTTTCTTAACAAAAGTTTTGTCATTCAATTTCTCTTAAAGAGTTGGATATAAACATCCTAATAGTTTTTGCCATAAGTCAAAGGTAAGCCTTTTTAAAAATTACCAACAGCTATAAGACGCGTCTTCTCATGAAAAGAAATTTTTTTGTTTCAATTTTTTTTGTGGAAATACCTACATAAGCCTTGGCTTGTGCGTAGGTAATATAAGGTGATTTACAGATTAAAAAATGCTAGACCGGGAATCGATCTCGGGACCTCCGCGTTATAGACTAGCATGCACCACTACGCTAAGAAGGCGGCCAATTATAACAAATGGTGTTATTAAATTTATAATGTTAAGTGTTTAATAAAGAAATATTGGTTTATCGTTGCAGTGAAATATCTGATAAAACAGACATGTGATTTTTTAATAATTACATCCTTATTACAAGACAACCCTAGATCATACTATATAATACTGTGATAAAACCTACATGTCTGTGTTGTTGTTTAGGTCAACAGCCGAAAGGCTGGTTTGAACCTCTAGAGGTTTTACTAAGTAAATCGAGGAGTGAGGTGGTTTACCATTGCCTTCCTCACTGAGTGGAAAAGTACGCTTATCAGCATGCCGGGCCCTCTGAAAAGCACATATTTTCCACTCTGTAAATGACACCTTCACTTCATTCACCACAGGGTCTGGCTGTACAATGAAATTCATTACTTTCAGAGGAGATAACTCTGATTAGTGTCTTTTACACCTCTACCTCTTCTGTTCTTAAATGATCCAGTCATTTAATTGACTGACCATGTGATAAGAAACAGAACTATTTATTTTAGCCCTGCAACGAACAGATTGAGTGTAAATAATTTAACACTCCACCTGTCTGTTATGGGCAGACATGTCTGTATGCAGATGCATGAACTGTACACGGAAACTGCATAACAAAAAAAATCATTCAAGAAACTTACTCGATGAACGTGTACACCCGTTAATACTAAAATTCTGTGACGGTTTCAATATAATAATTTATTAAAAATGGCGGATAACATTATAAAAATAACAATTAATAATGTATTATAAATAAATTATTTATAACTATTATTAGTACCATAACTAACACGTATAGAAAATAGAGCGTGTTATCGAAAACATTAAAGAAAGAAACTATAAAAACCTTTTAATAATGTTTTTAATTACATAATAACAATGCATTACATTAGACGAGGAAATGCAGTGCAGTGATTAATTACTACTGGGTAAAAGACAGCAAACGTGTAACAGCAACGAACCACAGTAAATAACGAAATATGAACAGTACAAAAGAGAGTCCGCTGGGAGCAGTATTTAATTAGAAATTAAAGCATATTATTTGTCTGTTATGTCATACAAATCGGATCTTGACATAACAATAGTTTTCAACTATTATTATTCGCTTAGTTACATAACAAAATTAATTAATTAATTAATTTTAATATGAGATAAACTAAGGAAATACAATGTCTTTGTCAAATGTTAATATAGAAGTATTTTGCAGACAGTTTGTTTTGGTTTATATAGTTCATGAATTAAATGGTTTGAATATGAATGGCTATTAACATAAATTACTGATAGATTTTACAAAGGAAAATATTATTTTTGTCATCATTCATTTAATTGGTTTAATACAGTTATCCAAGCTGTTCTATCTTGCGCAAGTGTCATATCTACATAATTGCAACAACCTACACCTTTTGTAATTTGGTTTAAATATTCGAACCTTTGCCTCCCCCTACAATTCACTCCCTCAATATTATCCTCCATTATTATAAATATTAGGAAAATATCATGAATCGTATTAGAACGGGTAAATAAAATGAAGGATTTTATAAAATAAAATAAAATGAATTTTGTAGAATTTATGAAGGGATTGTTTAAGGATAAAATGAAAACTACAAAATAGGTGAGCTTGAGGACCAAGATAACCAAAATTATGAAATTCCGGAATAAGATGAGGTATGATTACTTAAATAATTATGCTAACATAATTATATATACCCGTCAGTGATGCAACAGAGAACAAATGAGAATATAAAGAAAAGAGGTAGAGGAAAAACAACATTAAAAAGAGGAGAAGACTTCGTTGAAGGCTGAGTAAAGGAAATCAACGAGATGAAAGAGGTCGAAAAAAGAAAAAATATGCAATAAGAAAGAAAAGTAGAAGTCAATTTAGAGGAGAATATGGAGTAGCAGGAGGAGGAGATAGAGAAGAAAGCACTTAAGAGAAATGAAAGGAAGAAGGAGGACGACGAGAAGGAGAAGTTGGAAGAAAGGAAAGAAGAAAAAAGAAGGATAATAGTAAGATTGAGGTGAAAAATGATAGCAGGAACGAACAGGAAACGGGAAGGAGGAGATCTGGCGAAAGAGAATGGGGAGAGGATGAGGAAACGATAGAGAGAAGAAAGAGCTGGAGGACGAATCGTGTAGGTGAAGACGAGGGGAGTGGTGAAATGAGATAGGGAGACAGGCAGGCATGAAGACAGAAGGTAGACAGATATGTGAGTAGGCGTGAGGCATACGGGATGAATGAGAGAGAAAGAGGAGGGATTAAAGGGAGAGTGGATGTTGATGGGAGGAAGACTAAGGATAGTATGTAAGGAAAAAAGAGAGGAAAGATATAAAGAAATTGCTGTGAAAGAGGTAGAAAATTGGTAAGGGTTGAAGGGGAGGGAGTGTGATAAAGAGAAAGTGAGAATAAGGCGGTTGAAGGGGAGAAAGGAAATTAAGAAAATAAATGCCAAAGAGGTAAGAGAAAAGAAGGAAAAGAGAAAAAAAGAGGAAAAAGTATACATAAGGATAAAAACAGAACCTAAAACGAAACAGAAGTAACTGTGTAAGAATGCAGAGTTTATGTCATGTAACTATCATATTATTATTTTACAATTAAAAAAAACAACTTGAGAGCGTGATTGCTCTGCTAGTACTGTATGCACTTCTCCCACTACAGTGCAGAAATATTACTCCCCTGTTGTCGAACCAGCTGTTAATCATCGCTGACCCTGCACCCACTATTACTAAGAGGCAGGTAGAGAAGGAAATCTTCGCAGTCTTCAGTTGGCGCAGCGCAAAGCCGATTATTTACTATATTTTTCTGTTATACCTAATAGGCATTTTCAGTCAGCTCTGAAGAAAACGGTTAACAGAGATTCGGATAACAAAAAAACTATTGTATTTTTATTATTATTATTATTACATTAAATTACAACTTAGAAACATAAATGGATTATTTGAAATCGCAGGAAGAAAAGGTTAAATGTTGATAGCCATCAGAATACCAGATGAGCGTTCAGAAATCAGGAAAAGCAATAAAATAAAAATGAATATTTTGAATAGATGTTGCAGATGTAGACAACCGTAATATTACACATGTGTACGTGTGTAAACTCTATAGTAAAATTTTAGACGACACAAAAGCTTCAGTTGGAATCATTGCATTTGTAACAAAAATCCCATGACAAATAATGCATTAAAAAAAACTCAAGTTATTTTCGAAGTTACATTTTACGTTATACTAAAGGTGACTTTTCCGATCGTGTCGAGATTATATTTATACTTTCCGGTAAAAAAACGTGGAACATATAAATCATAGAATAATATGATATTTATAGAATAATATCGTTGAACATATTTAAATATGAATTTAAAGTTAAAATATGTGTCAAAATTTTTAAAAGTGTCAATGGTATCAACATATGATTTGTTGAGTTGCTCTTCAACGAGTTGAATTTTATTTATCTATGAATAAATATAAATTATTACATACAATTTTATACAGATAAATTATCTGTCAAGAAACTTGACTAAAAGTAATCTATACAAAAGAAATTAACAACAAAGATACATTGTAGGAGAAACCGTATTTTCTCACCAAATTTCAAAAATATAATATGACTAAAACGATTGTTCCAGAGTTCTCTAGCAGAACTGACATTTAAGAAGTATTAAACTAAATAATGGTAGTTGATAAGACAGGTTATTTCAAAAAAGTGGTTGAGAATATAGTGTGTAAATAGTTAGGTATAGTTTAAGCCTATTGTTGTGCCGGCTACCTGATAGGGATCGATGTATTTATTTAGTTAACTGGATCTGTTTTAACCTTTATACAATTGTAATGTGTTTGTTTACCTTTCTTCAAGACTTCCAGAACCCGACAGAAAAACTTTGTGTTGTTTAGGTCATCAGCCGAAAAGCTGGTTTGAACCTCTAGAGGCTTTACTAAGTAAAACGAGGAGTGAGGTGGTTTACCATTGCCTTCCTCACTGAGTGGAAAAGTACGCTTATCAGCATGCCGGGCCCTCTGAAAAGCACGAATTTTCCACTCTGCAAATGACACCTTCACTTCATTCATCACAGGGTCTGGCTGTATAATGAAAATCATTACTTTCAGAGGAGATAACTCTGATTAGTGTCTTTTACACCTCTACCTCTTCTGTTCTTAAATGATTCAGTCATTTAATTGGCTGAACATGCGATAAGAAACAGAACTATTTATTTTAGCCCTGCAACTAACAGATTGGGTGTAAATAATTTGACACTCCACCTGTCTGTTATGGGCAGAGAAAAACTTTGTGTTTTTTATTATTATACAGGTGATTTTTAAGTATGGAAACAGCTTTATATTGCTTAACTGAGACGTATTTGGCAAAAGAAGCTTCTGCGGATCTACATATTTTTAAAAATCCAACTTTTTTGGTTTTGAAATTCTTGTCCGCCATCTTGGATCCGCCATATTGGATTCAACTTTATTTTTTTTAAATGGGATGTTGGTCGAGTGATACGTCATTTCAATGTGAAATTTTAAGAAAAAAACAATGGCGCAAACCGTTTTATAATAAATGCCTTCGTGTTTTAGTTATAAGCATTCAAAGTTGCAATTTTGGTAAAATTGTGTTAAGAATAAAAAAAGGTAGAACGCACTACATAAACCATTTTATTGCATTTTTTAATCATAAAGTATCTAATAACTAAGTTTAAACGGTGGTAAGACATGAAATAATGAGAAAAAAATATATAAATAAATAATACATAAAAAAATCTCTGTTAATCTAGAACCCCGATAAGTAAGTTATTTAAGGGGAGACTGTATCATGGTTTTGACTGAAAATTTTTATTTTCGGTTTTTTATGTTTTTTAATAGTTTAGACCAAAATTTCCCACAACAACATTAAATTACGACAAAAAATTATTTTAATGAAAAAAATTAAGTTTTTATCAGGTTTACCCTAAAAATTAACATGTCGCCAAGAACAAACATTTTCATATTTTTATATTGTTCGTTTTAGTGCAAGCAGAATTTGAGTTTTTTTTTTCTTTAAATATCTGCTTCACTATTCTTAATAATCTCCGCTGTTGGTGGAGCTTTCTTACCAACTGTTGATGGAAAATTAAACTTGTTTGTGTACAATTTGTTTTTATTTGTGCATTTACCCGTAAATTTAAATTTTTAACACATAAGTACGTTTTCTCAGAAACCATTTAACCTACCAGGCTGAAATGTATACCAGTTAATTATCGTGTGCATGCATATTCACAGATATTGCTTTTACTTCCTCAGGTGCTCAAAAAATTAGTAATATGCAAAAAACGTAGAAAGAAATTGTAAAAATTTTATGTTATTCGTGATTCTTTTAAAAACGTTATGGTCCAACAGATTAAACTGAAAAAATATCAGTAGCTAAAACCACCCTACAATATAAGTGTGTAAAGTTTCATTTTCGTATTTTTCCCCATTCCAACGAAAACAGTACCTAAAATAGCAACTTTAACATTGCGAACTTCAACAGTGCGAGATAATCTAGTTACTGGTTCAGTTCATTTACTGTCACTAATTTATTATAATTAATTAATTATTTAATTGTATTTATTTATACATTTAAATAACATAATTAATTGTAATTTATAGTGTGTAATAAATACTTGTTTGTAATTTTAACAATAGTGTGTTAATTATTTTATTTTACCCAGATCTAGGAACGGATCTTAGCGATTAGTGTCACAATATATTTTAGGGTTTTTCTACTTTTGGCACTGACTCCATCTTTTCCGATTCACTCAATCCTTCTCTTCAATCCTTCTCCTCTCTTTAGCCTCGTCCACGTTATCTGTTAAGTACCACCGAGGTCTATCTCTCTTGAACTTCTTCTACTGGACTCAAATGCATTTACCGCGCTATCCATTAGCCCCCATCTTTCTCCCCATCTCAAATGCTTATACCATTTAAACTTGTTTTCCTCATTGTATTAAGACATTGCTCTCTACTCTTGTTCTCCTTATTTCCTTATTGCTAACTCAGTCTATTCTCTTCATCCTACAACTTCACTTGCAGAACTCCTTATTGGTAGCGTTAAAGGTACCCGGAATGACTATCTCCGTAATGTTAATGTAAGGAACATTTTCTCAAAAACTACTAGGCGTACAGTTATCCTCTTCATTTTTTGTAGTTACTTTTTAGGCTATTCTACACCCACAGAATTAGTAGCATCTGTATATATATTGTAGGGAAGATAAGAAAATGATTTTTGAAATTAGCACTTTTGAAAAACATAATTTTTTGCCTATTTAAGTGGAAAATAAATATTTAAACACAATTTTTTACTGTAATATCAACTCGGTACTTTTAAATTATGGTATAAAAGGCTGTGCAAAAATTTCATTAAAATTCGTTCACATTTGGCTGAGAAAATATTCTCTATGTATCAAAAATTTCTGTTTACGGGAAAAAAGAAAAAACTTAAAGAGAACACTACAAAATAGTTATCTCTTATAATATTCCAGGATCATAATAGGGAAATTCCTCAACTGTTACATTCACAGCTGGTCTAATGCCGACTTAAAGTTTTAAAATAAAAACAAAATTACGAGTTTATCGTTTGTCATTAAAAAAAATAGATGTGTTTATGCAAACTAATAACGTTTAGAAAATAACGTAAGGGTTCAACATATTTTTAATTTTTTTTTTTTTTTTGGTTAAAAATTGCAAAAGCCCCAGCAAATTATACATCATTGGATGCAGAAAATTTTGATTTTTAATAACATGCAAAAAACCGGATACGTGAAAATTTTAAATTTTCTCCGTTCCGGGTACCCTTAATCTTATCTCTATTTATTGGATTTACCATCTAACTCTCAGAACCATAAATGTCATTATGCTTCGTACTATTGTGTTAATTTTTTTTATGGTTTTAGTAATTTGTTTATCCAATAATACTAAGTTAAATTGCTTTATTGAGGTTCAGGCTTAAATATATCTGTTCCTTGATTCCTCCTCCGTGCTTGCATTTTTCGGATTGTGAATTCAAATATTTTTACAACAAACAATCTCTTCTTCAACCTTGTTGTAGAATATTCATGAAGTGCTACTATGTTATATTATTGCTATAAACAGTTATGCTGTATAAATTTTAAAATCTAAGTCATAGAAGCAATACCCATGAAGAGCTGGTTTGATTTGGATGTACTGTAGCATAAACATCTGTGCATTACCTTGGTAAATTCGGATAATAAATACATAATAATTTTAAAATAAATAATTTAAATAAATTCGTAGGTAAATCATTTTTGGCAAAATTCATTTCACTATATGAATTTCAATTAAAACAAAAAATACATATGTAAGAAGAGCAGATATCAAATAAATAATATTATTTACGTGAAATAAATCAGGGTACAACATTTTTGGGACATATACCGGAAGGCACATTCAAGATAAAGAGTAGACATGGAAAGGTAAACACAAAGAAAATGAGATCTAACAGGCACTGAAAAGAGTAAAATATTTAAAAAAATGTAATAATAAAAAATAAAAAAATGAAATTGAATAACTGTGGCTGTAACACGTATTCAACGGGAAAAGGAATGGAAATGATGTTTTTGCTTTAATTTAGTCCTGGATATGGGTTTTTTCTATCATAAATCAAAAGATTTTTTCATGTTAGCCACCTTGCAAATACAAATCAAAGCTATAAATCATTTTCTATTTGTTCGTTTCATATTTATCATATCATTATTTTGTTGTATTATTTGTGGTTTATATTTATAGCAATGCTTGAAATAAAACTGCAATTTATTTTAAATTATTTATAAACAAACAATCTGTATTATAAATTTATTTATAAAAAAAAATATTTACTGAATATCATGTCATCTTCCCTTGTTAAAAACAACAGAAATTTCTATGTCAATACGACTTAGAAACAAATTCGACAATAACATGTTAATAATAACAATAATAAATTTTTATTTGAAATAAAAAATAGCCATTTCGAGTTAATTAGCTATTATCAATTGTTTAATATGCTCCAGAATTCTAAATTTGAATCACTTCAAATTTTTTCGCTGCATCAATATTATTTTTCGAACATATTATTCAATTTAATTATTTTCTTTGCATCTAAACAATAAATATTTTAGAGGTAGTAACATTTATATTCTTCCACATAACAGAGAGGTGGAGTGTTAAATTATTTGCACTCGATTTGCTAGTTCTAGAGCTGCAAAAAATAAGTCTGTTTCTTATTATATGGCCAATCAATTATGACTGAAGAATTTAAGAACAAAAGAGGTAGAGGTGTAAAAGACACTAGTCAAAGTTATTTCTTTTGAATGTAATGCATTTCACTATTACACAGCCAGATCCTATGGTGAATGAAGTGAAGGTGTTATTTACAGGGTGCACCATACTTTTTCACTTACTGTGGAAGGCAATTGCAAACCACCTCACTTTTAGTTTTACTTATTAAAGTCTCTAGAAATTTAAACCAGTCTTTCGACTAATGACCTAAACAACATACATGCAATAGGAACTTAAAAAAGAAATATAAACTGTAAAGAAAGACAAAACTAGAAATAACTGTACAGGTCAAACTTTATTAACTATTCTACTTCGGGTAGCATGCTCTTCCAAAACTTAACCTTTGTTGTTGAAGTTAACTATCGAGTTGGACGACCAGAAAGTATTTTCAGAATTTCTCTCTGTCTCCGAGATCACTCTCTTTCTCTAGTGAGATACCTAACGCCATTCCGAATATTCTGTATCTGATTTTACTTTCTCAATCTCTGTCACACACCTTAGTATTTCAATTTTAATGACTTACAATCTCACGCGTTTTCGTGAAAACGTGACAAACGAACGTGCGCCATTAAACATTTTCCTATAACTATCTATGTAGTCTACGTATTTATATTGCACGTTCTGTTAACGTAACATAATTACTTTTTAATTTTCTTTTATAGTACAAATATTTTTAAATCACACAATACCTCACAATCCGCCAGTAACGGATTTGGGGGAATATACTCTACTTTCAATGCAATGGTAAGAAATAGCCGGACGGATTCACGGAAAACAAACTGGACACGAAAAAATAAAAAAGATTTTTGGACATCGGAAAGACTGAAAATAGCAACATGGAATGTTAGGAGTTTATACCGGAAGGAAGAGATCTTGGTGAAGGAGCTGAAGAGCGCACAGATAGACATAATAGCGATCAGTGAAACTAAGAGGAAACAAAAAGGCTCAAAGGAAGTTGGAGATTACATGCTTTTCTATAGTGGAGTAGAGGTGAAGGTGAGAGCGAAGGCAGGAGTAGCAATTGTAATGCATAAAAAATTTAAAGACAGGGTTGAGTCTTATAACTTTTTCAGCGAGAGAATCATGAGTATACGAATGAAAACAAGCGCAGGTTTTATGACAGTATTGGCAGTTTATGCGCCAGAAGAGGGTAAGGGTGACGAAACGGAAGACTTTTATAATGATCTGGAGGACTTCATGCAGGGACTGGATCAGCGGGATTATATAGTTATAGCAGGAGACCTTAACGCTAGAATTGGAAGCATAGAGATGGATGGTACGATTGGTAAATATGGGGAAAGGACACTGAACAATAATGGAACGGCTCTAAGAGACTTTGTTTCGAGGAACTCATTAAAAATAATGAATACCTTTTTCCCACATAAAGAAATACACCAATATACGTGGGCGGCTCGAGGAAGTAAGTCTATCATCGACTACGTTATAGTAAACAGTAGACTATTCCCGTTAGTTCAGGATACTAGAGTATATAGAGGGTTTGACGTGTACAGTGATCATTTTCTGCTGATATCAAAAATAGTATTACCCCGTAAATTTAAAAGAAATAAAAAAGAAATAACTGCAGATGTGACTTATAGGGTCAATCTTCTGGACCAACCAAGTATTAGAGACCTATACAAAAACCGATTAGACGAGCATATAAATAAATACCCGATGGATTTAAATATTAACAGGGAATGGATGCAATTAGTGGATTGCATGAGAGGAGCTGCAGCGGAGTCTCTAGGTGAGAGGAAAAAGAGAGGTAATCGCAAAGGGATACCGTTTTGGGATGAAGAATTGGCAAGCTTGGTTCGAACTAAAAAAGAGGCTTACTTGAGATATCTGCAGAGTAGATCGCAACAGGATCTAGAAGAATACCACAGAAGGTCGGCGGCCGCTAAAAAAGAAATACGGAAACGCAAAAGAGAAGGATGGGAAAGAACTGTCAGCCAAATTGAGCATGACGTCCATGGTAGACAGGAGCATGCTTACAAATTTCTAAGCAGGTTAAACAGAGAGGTCAATGATAATATATCGATAAATCCTATACCAGAAGAGGAATGGTTGGACTTTTTCGAGAAATTATGGACGTCTGGCGAAGAAAATGTAACCAACTTGCCCAATGACACTAATGTGGACGACCTTTCTATGGAAGAGATATCGGAAGCATTGAGAGCAAGTAGAAATAGGAAGGCTCCGGGGCCGGATGGAATTAATGTTGAGCTGATCAAGTATGCCTCTCGGAGTTTCCTAGAGAGGCTGCTGTCATTCTTTAACTGGTGTTGGAAGCTAGGACAGATACCTGAACAATGGGGAGAGTCTGTGGTAATACCAGTATTTAAGAAAGGAAATAGGAAAGACTGCGGAAACTATAGAGGCATCAGCCTCCTTAACACGGGCTACAAGGTCTATGCAAAGATTATAACTAACCGGCTGAAGATTATCGCGGAGGGGATACTGGGTGAAGAACAAAGCGGCTTCAGGATGGGAAGGTCGTGCTCAGACTGTGTTTTCGCCTTGAACCAAATTGTAGAGAAGCATAGAGAGTACAACGTCCCGACGTTTGTTGCTTTTCTGGACTATGTGAAGGCTTTTGATCAGGTTAAGAGAAAGAAGCTATGGGATATTTTAATACAAAGGGGTATACCTACACATCTAGTCAGAGTGATACAAAGTATGTACCAGAACACAAAAATACAGATAAAAGTGGGAGGTAAAACTGGTGCAGGAAAAAGAGAGATAACACAAGGAGTGAGACAAGGGTGTCCCTTATCACCCGTATTATTTAACATTTATATTGACGATGCCGTAAGCAACTGGCGAAACAAATTAAAAACGAGGTTTTTAGTAGATGGTATGCCTCTAGACACTCTATTGTTTGCAGATGATCAGGTAGTGTTTGCAGACTCGGAGGATAATTTGCAACGAGCTGTATATTCACTGAGCAAAATTTATAAGGAATATAACTTGGAAATATCGGCAACAAAGACGAAGGTGTGGGGTTTTGTTGGAGAGGAACCTCTTAGAAGCAAAATTGTTTTGGCTGATCAGATATTGGAGCAGGTGTCAGGGTTCCAGTACCTAGGATGTAGATTATCCTATGGGGAGAGTGAAGATGTGGACTGGAAAATACATAAATTCCAACGTCTATTAGGAACCATAAGCAGAACATTAAAAGGGAAAGTAAGGAAGGAGACAATTATTAAATTTTATAAGGTAATGGCTAGGCCGGTTCTGTTGTACGGCTCCGAAGCATGGACACTGACCTCTCGTCAATACAGAAGAATCGAGGCAGCAGAGATGCGCTTTCTGAGAAGTATTGCGGGTTGCACTCTCAGGGATAGGATTAGAAGTGAGATAATAAGAAATCAACTTCATGTTGAGAATATTAGCGATATTATCAGGAAATATAGGAACAGTTGGAGGGAACATGTAGAGAGAATGGAGGAGAGTAGGATACCCAAGTTTTTGTGGCACTATAGAGCGAGAGGAAGAAGAAGAATTGGGAGACCGAGGAAGCGATGGGAGGACCAACTGTAGGAACGCATCGATCGGAATGGACTCGAACTTTCCAATTAGGAGCAATAATTTATGTAAAGACGCAGGTTTCGATGATGAATTTTACTAAATTACAAAGTATACTTTTAAAATATACAATCTTTTAACAAATGACAATTTCAAAAGAAAGCAACAAAAGAAGAAAACAACTACCATTGCAACGGAACAGGCTGGGTAAAGCCTAAGCCGTATAGTTGAATCACTATATTTCAATTTAAAAAAATCGGTTGTAAAACACTCACACGACTTTCTCTTCTAAATGTAGATAATGAACAATATAACCTATGTTTTATCACGAGTAAAAAATGAAAAATACAACCTAATTTTAATTATGAGTAAATGACGCTATATGAAAATGAACCTTCATAAACTTAAAAATTCAGAAAAAAATAATTGCCTCTCAACTAGGCTCTATAGAGAAAAATTCTTGATATAGTAGATGTAGATTTTTTAAATTTTTTATAACTTTCATTATACTATATACTTTTGTCTTAAAATTCATACTAAGGCCGCAATCTTAAAAAAAATATTTTACCGATTTTTATAAAAAAATAAGAAAAGCACTTAATTGTTCCCGCTAAACTAAGCTTTGTACAACCAAAAACGCTTGAAATAAAAATTGTAAATTTTAGATCAATAATAAATCTATTAAAATAAATTTTTTACATTTATTGTTTTAATAATATTAGATATGATGTGGCTTTTAATAAAATACTTTACTGAATTTAACCTAATTTTATATAAGAGAATATGAAGACATATAGCCCTATCTCACAAGTGTTGTTTAAATTTCCAAATATAAATCCTCGTTGAAAATCTGATTCGTCATTGTCATAAAAGGAGTCTTTGTCATCTCTATTTGTGATCTTATTTCTTGTGCTAGATCATAATTCACATTTATCTGGTTACTTAATTAATTGAAAGATATTTGTTTAGAGATAACGACACATATGATGACGAAATACTCTAAACTCATGCCAGCTAATTTAGTGCCAGCTAAATTAGTGCATAACACAACACCAGCAATAAATTCTTAAAGCAACTTCAAATAATTTATTAAAAAAAAACCAGAAAACCTAACTAGTAGCCTAAGGTAATATTGTGACTCTTATCTCTAAGGTCCGTTTCGGGATCTGGGTAAATTAAATAATTAACACACTATAGTTTAAGAAGTGACAAGTATTTATAACCAACTAAGGATTATCAATATTAAGAAGTGTCTTAAATATACTAAATTACATAATACTACAATTAAATTACTTATAATAAATAACCAACTAATTACAATAAATTGATAACGAAAACTTAACGAATTACGAACTTAATAAATTGATAACGAAAACCAAGTTGGTATTTAAACTTCTAAACGGAAATTACAAAATTATTTTTCACTTACTTAAACTAAGTCCTACTTGCAAATTTAACTATAATTATACGTGTCTACAATATACGCCAGATTTCTTCGCAGGCATACTTGTACACAGTATAACTCTTTGACAGGTAAAAACTCGTAGATCATAAATTAATGACTAAACTCAGAATAAATAAATCGGCTGCGCTTACATAGGTGAATGGAAGTCTCGAGAAGGGCAGAGATTTTCGACATAATAATAAAAATACGAGTTTTTACAAAATGTAAACAAGTCATTATAATTGAATAGAATAGTTACAAAAAAACCAATTATCTAAATTGTTATACAACCGACTCCTATACGTACCGTACAACCAAAGTTTCAAATTTAGGTCCTTCTCGAGAATTCACGAACACTCTTTCCTTTTAGATATTGTCACAATACTGTATTAGAACGAGAACTCATATGGATAGTGAACTTAGAACAATATTCGTAAAAGTCTACGGCAAAATCTGAGCAACCAAGTTGGTATTTAAACTTGTAAACGGACTTATAATACTTGGCATAAACCCTTGGACCCCTTTGGGCAGTTAAGTTTGAATTTTAACAGATGAAACGTAATCGGATATAATTTAAATGAAGTTATTGTTATCAACATTGATTTTTCCGATCGCAGTGTAAGTTTCATTAATGATTTTTATGACAGAATTGACCATGGCAGTAGATTTCCAATAAATTTATAAAAATATCTTTATAATTTAAAAAAATCGAAGTCTAATAAAATAAATTTGATCCTTATAAGTTCTGCACTGTTTAGTATCCACGTATATAACGTTGGTAGTGAAAAAGTAATTATAAAATTCAGGAAAAAAATTCATTAACTTTTTTATATTTTTCTACAACGTTATAATAATAATAATAATAATAATAATAATAGAAAGTAGTATTGAATTTAGTTCTGGCAACGTTCCACCGGTTATTAAGTAAATGTGGTGTACTCATAATGAATTTTGCGTTCCACCAATTATGCGCACATATTAAACCAATGTTATCATGCATTTAACGATCAAACCAGTCGTTTTTTTCTCATGGGAACACAATTTTATAAATAAACCCTTCAATTTAATAACTACTATATAAACGATTGCTCAGAAAACTTTAATGGTTTTAATCACGTTTTACCCCACCGGGTTGGTCTAGAGGTAAAGTCGTCGCCAAAAGCAGCTGTTTAACAGCTGATTTTCGGAGACGAAGGTTCCTGGTTCAAATCCTAGTAAAGGTAGTTACTTTTATACGGATTTGAATACTAGACAGTGGTTACCGGTGTACTTTGATGGTTGGGATTTAATTAACCATACTCTCTCAGGTATGGTCGGCCTGGGTCTGTACAAGACTACACCTCATTTACACGTCATACACATCATCCTCATCTCATTGGGTCATGGGGTTGCTTATTGTTCTGAATTGAACAGATTGCAACGTACACAAATTAGGAATAAAAAAAAATCACGTTTTAATATATGGAATCTATAAAAAACATCCAGTGATAGTGCCAATGTAGTCTAAATTTGCGCGTTTAGTTGGAATTGATGTATCGTTGATTTACTTAAATTAAGTTAATCTGAGATCAGATCATTAAAATAAAGGTACCCCACAATTACACACTTTAATGTTTCTTGATGTTTGTATTTACTTATAATTATGTCCGAAACATTTTGTTTGGGACTTCTAAAGGTCTCTTCTGTTATTACAACCCCCCCCCCCCCCCAAAGCATAATTTATCACATTTTGTGGATATTTCGCATGCAGTCTTACAGTATTTTTAACGATAAAAACGTGAAAATATTTGAAAAAATCCTATATTAATATTCTTTAAGTGAAGGTTAAGTGTAGGTAAGGTATATACATTGCTTTTTCTCAATAATAATGTTACTGTATGTAATAATGGAATATTAACTCTTTGAGTACATGACTAAAATAAATAAATTAAAAATTAAATAATTTAATAACTTTCAATAAATAGTTTAACGTTAACTTTCAAAGAAAATAACAATTTGTTAACTGCTTTTTTTAGATATTTTTCCTGTTTTATCATTAAAAATACTGTGAGATTACCTACATACGAAATAACCACAAAATGTGACAAATCATGCTGACAAGGAGGTAATAACATAAAAAACCCAGTTTTTGAATGATATCACTTAGAAACATAAACACACGTCTTGTCTCTGATGAGTTTTGTTCGAGAACTTGTGTTGTTGAATAAAGTGTTTTTGTGGTTCAAAGTTGTGATAAAATTATTGTTTAATATTATAAAAAATAAAATTTCTGTAAAATTAAGTAGAATTGAATACTTTTAAACCCTAGTTCGTTTCCTGATCAGGGTAATTTATTAACTTCTTTCAATGGAACAGTATTATAATAAAAATATACAACAACCACACTGTGTAACAAACGAAGAAAAAAACAAATAACCTGATTTTGATAAATTAAATTAAAATTAGAGTGTATTGGAATCAAAGTTCATTAATGAAGTATTTCATAGTACTTTTTATTAAGCGGAAACAGAACTTTGATTGCCTCAAAGTACGAGAAAAATCATATACTGCTTATCATACCAATTTATCCACAGATGAAAAGTAAAATAAATATTAAAAAACTCTTAATGGAATAGACACATAATAGTATTTTTATAAAAATGCGCAATGCAGAAGGAACTGAAAATAGAAACAAAAATTCAAAATAGCAGAAGCAAGCTCCATTACTCTTATGTGAACTACTCTCTCCATGTTCTTAGTATTTGTTTTTAACTCCTACCCTTTACTCCTTTCCCCTCGTCATGAAAACCCATTTTCTTGCTCATACAACATAGACTGACTAGTGATTCAGACAGTATATGGTGTGATAGTGTGATTTAAATAAATGTTTCGTGACATGAAACCAATTTTCCTTAATGCGTTCTAAAGCAAAAGAACGGTAAAATCGCATTGGGAACGGAAACATTCCATGCAACTTTGTTGTTGTTGCTGTTGAATACGTATTGGTAACAAAATGCAAGTAGTTATTTTTAAAAATCGCAGATAAACTTGGACAGAATATTAATAAATATTTATACAATTTTTATCGTTATTAGTATGATTATTGAAATAAATATTTTATTACATTCAAGGAAACTCTTTGACTGCCATGACAAAACCAAATGCTCAATTTACTTCAATTTTTTTTTTTAACTTTTACTTACAATGGACAATGAAATAGGTAAAGGTGTGCATTAAATAAAATTTGTTTAAAGATTTCTTAGGTTGCACTCCAGACTTTAATTTTCTACGTATCACTTGCCAATTTTCAGATTGTCAGATTTTTCAGTTTCAGTTTTGTTTACTTCATCATTGATACTTTTTATAAAATTTTTCTCTTTAAGAATTTTTTCCCATACCTTTTTAAATTAAAAATAAACTGTCAATAGCTAACATTTAATATTACCTATGTTAGTAGAAATGATGACAGACCGATTCGGTCCGTAATAGAAACGATGAGGAAAGAGAGAATATCCTTCTTTAAACATATAATCAGAACATCCAAAGATAGAATCACAAACCAAATAATCAGAAAACTCTACCAGAAAAAGACAAAAGTAATATGGTTAAAAGAAATCAAGAAAGATATGGAAGAATTATGCATCACCTTCGAAGATGTAGAAAATAATACCGCACAGCTGAAACCATTAAAAGATAAAAATATTAGATTACAAGGAAAATTACATAAAAGAGGAAGCAGGAAAGTGATCTTTTCAGAAGCAGTAAGGCAAAGAACATCCGCCAGAATGAAAGATTACTGGAGGAAAATCAAAGAAAAGAACCTCAAGAGAGTGTCCAGAAATTAATTCAAGTGATCCACTGCGGTCTCAAATGATAAAAAAAAATTATGAACTACATTACTTCAGCAGATCACCGTTAAAATACAAGGAACAAGGACTCCTTACTTTTACGTAAGGCTACGAAAACTTTATACCAAAGGAATTTTTTCTACTTAGCACCCAAGCTACTAAATCTGCTCTCCTTACAACTTAAAAATATACCGGACATCACAAAGTATAAAAAAGCAGTAACTGTATGGCTAATAGAAATAGAAGTTGTAGAAACAATTGCTACCCCAGGAATCCAATAGTTTTCTAATTTTGTCTACCGATCCTATTTTATTTTTCTAGTTGTAAATAAAATATTTCTCTATACATATTTTCATATAATTCTGTAATTTTTGTTTTGTTTTCGTGTACACAAATAGTATAGCACACTATTTTAATAACCTTCTTAGTAGTAGTAAAATTAATATTTGTGTAACTAACGTAGTTTACAATTACTGTTGTTGTTTAGGTCAACAGCTGAAAGGCTGGTTTGAATGGCTAGAGGTTTTGCTAAGTAAAAATGAGGAGTGAGGTGGTTTACTATTGCCTTCCTCACTGAGTAGAAAGAGTATGCTTATCAGCATGCCAGGCCTTCCGAAAAGCATTTATTTTTCACCCTGCAAATGACACCTTCCACTTCATTCAACACAGCGTCTGGCTGTATAGTGAAATTGATTACACTCGGAGGAAATAACTGTGACTAGTGTCTTTTACACCTGTACTTCTCCCGTTCTTAAATAGTTCACTCATAAATAATTGGTTGACTATGTGATAAGAAACAGATCTATGTTTTGTAGCTCTAGAACCAACAGATCGAGTGCAATTAATTTAACACTCCACCTGCTCGTTACGGGCAGATTGTAATTACTAACACATTTATAAATTACCGTAGTAGTTGCAGTAGTAGAAAATAAATACAGAATCACTAAATTGATCTAACCTTGAACATGGGAAACCATAATTGGGTAGATTATTTTCCTAGCACGAGTTAATATAGATAGTTTTAGATTTTTAATTTGCAATTTAAGGATATTAACATTCTATCGTAATGATTTATTTAACGTATTTTTTCTCGTATAGGGCGAATTTTAGACCGCGTGAGGTGACTTTAGAAATTTTGGAAGCTCTTTTACAGCTCATATTCTCATCTTTTACTCACTGTAGGGTTTTCTTATTTTTTCTGTCTACCCGTGATCTGTTTTAATGCTTCATGGAAGCCCTTAAAGTCTGTAATTAGTTGTCTGAATTCGGTTCAGTTTGTTAGGTTTTCTCCTCTTATTTTGGTTTTCTCAATATCCTTTCTTACTTCTATAAACCATTTTCCGACCCTTAGTTTTAGTATGTTGGTTGATATCTTAAAAATCTTTTTTCCAACCGGTTGTCAACCATTCTATACAGGTGTCCATAAAATTTTATTCTTCTTTTTCTAATCGTTTACATAAATCGTTAATTTTCCTAATACAGTTTTTTTTGACATCGTACCTATTCTACCTACCTAGTCTACTATCTTTAAGCCCGTTATCTTGCGAAGGATCTTTCTCTCAAATTTCTCTGCTTTTCTTAGACCAACTTTCCCGGTCACTGAAAAGCACTCACTCGCGTACAGGCACACAGGTTTTATTATAGTATTATAATGCCTAATTTATGAACTGTTTTATAAAATAAATTACAATAACGTTAAAAATAGTAAAATAATAGTGGCGTACAATAATGTAGAATATTTTCTATCTAATGAACGAGTACACACAGTAATCTATGGATTAAAAAATAATTCACCGAAATTTATTTCACGTAAAAAGGAAAACTCGTTAAAATATTCTATGGTCATTTTCTTTCAGACATGTGTAGATAAAATTATGCTTTTTCACAAAAGAAGAAGCTAAGTTTAGATACAATTGCAAGACAGTTTTTCTTTCTCTCAATAAATATAAAGAGACAGAATTACTGGGGTTTTTTAGGGTTGGATAAATGATGAAAGGAAAAAAGAGAAATGGGTGAATTGGGGCGGGAATAGGCAGACAGTGGGCGGTCAAGGATAGGGAAGATTTTAGGGACGTTTCTACACTGGCAATGGTTAAGTCCGAGGTTCCCATTGAAGAGAGAAATTCAATTATAGAGTTCCTGCTTAGACTGTATCCGTCCATCCTGTCCAGTTCTATAGGAATGGAACTCTTAGCAAAATACGTACTCGTTGTTCATACTAAAAATTTATGCGTACTAGATAAATAAATTTTTAAGTACTTACACGAAAGAATTACGAAATTTACATCATATAAAAAAATGTAAATTTATTTTGTTCTTTAAAACGCTATATAAAAAATCGCATGTAAAATAGACAAGACAACTTTCTCTTGCCAATGTAAATAATGACATTATCACATACCAATTATATAATCAATGTAAAAAGAAAACATCCTAATTTTAATCATGACGCTAAATAAAAATTAGTCTATGTAAATCTATGAATACGGAACATTACTAATTGACGCTAAAATAAGCTCTGTAGAAAAAAACTGCTTCAAATAAAAGTTGTAGAGTATTTTATTCTTTATTCAATAACAATATTATAACCGATAAACATACAATCAGCTGATTATATTAGTTTTTTTTTACTCCTAATTTGTGTACGTTGCAATCTGTTCAATTTAGAACAATAAGCAACCCCATGACCCAATGAGATGAGGATGATGTGTATGACGTGTAAATGAGGTGTAGTCTTGTACAGACTTAGGCTATATTAGTAAGTACTACAAATGTTAATGCACTCTATTATCGAAGTGTTCAGTACGAGATGCAAGACACGAGTGAAATACTGCGGCTCTTGTATGTATGCGCGTAATATTATTTGTTAGGCCGAAACATTCGTAAAATTTGACAACGCTGGCAAACGTTCTGATTGGTCTAAACGCGTGGAACAGCAGAGCTCATCAACTATAAAAAGCATTATAGGTTAAGTTTAACATCATCAACTGTAATTGTTACAAGTTTTTTGTTTCTTTAATAACTTTATTTGCAACTGTATACTAAAATACTACGAGAAAATTTGATAAAAGTAAAGAAAGGATGACAAGAAAATAAAATGAAAGAAATAAACACTTTATAGAAGATCCTGGGCCCATAGATATTTCAACCTGCGTTGCGGTTCCCTGGTAGTAATGCATTCGATAGTTTGGTAATCAATTCGTTGGGGGTGATCATGCAATTTTCCGTGAAAAACACAGTAACTGGACTTTATTACTTCACTTATAAACAGAATTTGAAGATCATCTTGTAGGATTTTGTTATTGACATAAAAAGCTGTGCAGGTAATAATTACAAGTAGAAATTTTGATTAAAAGGTTTTAATTTTTGTAGGTTACTTGGTTTAACTGTGCCAAAAATTTGTAGCCAATAGGTCCATATTGGTTTAAAGTAAACTTTGTATAGCAATAATTTAAGTTTTAGAGTTAGTGATGAGTGGTTATAAGTTTAAAATAATTATGTTTATTATTAACCATACTCAGATTCCGAGCGAACCTAGGCTTAGGTGTTACAATAATAATAAAAAAAGTCTTTACGTTTTATTAGAAAAAACAATAATACCGACCGAAATCATCTTGTAACAATTAACTCTGTCGTTTCGTTACCAAAATAAGAAATTTCCTCACAACATAACCTACAAAATCGTATCCAAAAGTTAAAATAAACAATCAGGTGCTCCCAGTTTGGCCTGTATTAATTTTAATTATACATTTTTAAGAACCTTCTCCCTGAAACATTTTCTTGAAGAGATCTCTATTACACCAATTAATACTAAAAAAGTAAAAGAAAAAATATCACATCAATATAAACAAAGTATTTTAAATTTATGTAAATTACTTAATGGCAAGTAGAAATTAATTACAAAACTCTTATTTTTTGTTACTTTATGTTATTACTAAGAATTTAGCTCCTTAAATTTATTATCTAATGAGAAAATTCCTTTAAGGAACCTTTCTCTAGTTATCTTTGTCTTGCACATTACAAATCGTTACTTCCCTCTCTTTCACTCTTTAGTTGTTCTTATTACAAAGTTAGGAAAGCTATTAAAGTTAAGAAACCAATTTAATTCTGTGCCAAACTTTTATCATTTTATAATATAACGTATCGGAATATAATATACATGAAGTGTTGTAATTATTAGTAAGAACGTTTAACTTGCACTACGGATAAGCCATTATTGCACACGTTTATAGTACCTTAGTTAACATGTATTCGTAATGAACTTACTAATGCTGGTTATTAGTTTTCTAAATAATGTGTTAAATGTAAACTGTGGTATAATGTCTTATTAAATAGTTAGTTATTATAAATTTAATAAGTAACTGTAATAAGGTCACTGACTGTATAAAAAAAGGAAAGGTAGGCCTACATTGCATTGCCTTTCCCCGTATCTTCAATAAACATAATAATGAAAACCCCTTTCATGAGACGACGCGTCTCATGGCTGGTGGTAATTTTAAGAAAGGCTCACCTTTGACTTATGGCAAAAACTATTTGGGATTTCTATATCTACCATTTAGAGGAAACGAATTACACTATTCTTGTTTCCAAAATCCGACTTTGATATCTTGACTTCTGGTTTTGGGTACTTCCGGTCAAAACCGGAACTTTAAACCCAATCCAGGCCCACTACCATTTTGTGTAGATAACGAATCCAAAAACCATGTTGCAATTTTGTGGCTATTTAAAAAATGGGTTACCTTTGACTTATGGCAAAAACTATTTGTGATTTTTATATCTACTATAAGAGTAATCGAATTACGCTATTTTTGTTTCCAAATTCCGACTTTGATATCTTGACTTCTGGTTTAGGGCTACTTCTGGTCAAAACTGGAACTTTAAACCCAATCCAGGCCCACTAACATTTTGTGTAGATTACGAATCCAAAAACCATTTGTTGCAATTTTGTGGCTATTTTAAAAATGGCTTACCTTTGACTTCCGGCAAAAACCATTTGTGATTTCTATATCTACTATAAGAGAAATCGAATTACACTATTTTTGTTTACAAATTCCGCCTTTGATTTCTTGACTTTCAGTTTTGGGCCACTTTCGGTCAAAACCGGAACTTCATACCCAATTTAGGCCTACTAACGTTTTGTGTAGTTTACGAATCCGAAAACCGCTTTTTGTTATCTGTGGTAGTTTCTGACATTTGGGTGTGACGGACGGACAAAGGAAATTTATAGATGACCATTCTAAAAATTCCCACAAATAATAGTATGTTTATTGAACATAAACATACAAAAACGAAATAGTAATAATAAAAGTAATAATTGTTTATTAATAAATACTTTGACACGTTATGGGATGACCAAATGGTCGTCTGCCAGAATTGGTAACTTAAATTAAAACAGTAGGTTTAGCCCCCTCCCCAACCGATAGAACGCAGTCGTTCTGTAGCAATTTGTCATTACTAAATACATATTTTCAAGATACATATTTTTAAGATTAAAAAAATACTTTCAATTAAATAAAAAACCAGCTATAAAATAAAATAACGTTATAATTATAAAAATAAAAAATACGTACCTTCTTATAATCACATCTAAAATAACAAAAATAAAAACAATGGAAATATATTTCCAACACACTCTATTATTGATTACACTGTAATCGTGAATAATCATTAATCTGAATATTGTGTATATTATTTTCTATTGTTCTATGTATAAAATGTACGAAGAGATCTGGGTAGGCCGCGAAAACGATTGGCAAAGAAGTCGGAACAAGTCAAAAGGCCTAATTCATGACCATAAGAAAAAAATAACTTTAAAGTGTTTATTTTCTTAGAAAAGGCTACTCATTATATCTTCATGGCACAGAAATTCAAACGTTAAATACAAATACAATATTACTATTATTTCATATTAGTTAAGTACTAATACAATGCAGGAAAAATATGTTAAAATGAACATATTATAGTAGTTTTATTTTCTTTCTATATATTAAAGTGAACACAAAGGAAACCTTCAGTTCTCATCCCAATTTTTTTGCGTTAAGTTAACCACTATTTCTTTTCTTCCTTTACTTTTACCGAACAACTGTTTGAAATGCATTCCATAAGAATGCCACTTTCAGGCACTTTCACAAAAAGGAGTTAAAGAGATTGTGACTCCTAAGCTTTCACTTAGGGAGACTTCTACTATATAGGGGCTTCGAAGAATGGGGTTGTCTTTGACTTCTTGACAGGAAAATTTCAAAGACACGTTATCGTGTCAAAAGTATTTTGAAAATTTTAGTTACGTCTCTATCAAAAGGTTTTTACTAAAAAAACAAAAAAATTCTGTGTTTGATCTTGCGTCGGAAATCTTTTTGATGTTTCTAATAATAGGAATGAAAGCCTTTAGGAAGGACTTTATTCCAAAATGAACGTTATTCTACGGGATGAATCATAGGCTATATTAAATTTATAATTAACAGTTTTCATTGTATGAGAAAATGTGTAAAATTACAGGGTTACTTTATACTCAATGTAAAATATTTTAAGTGTAGTAGGAAACTTTATTAATATACATTATTACATAATTAATTTTGTAGTAAAATAAATAATCGTTGGTTTTAATTAACATTTAATTTCGTAATAGACATTGACAAATATATATGTTCTAATAAAATTTTTGAGTAAAACATATTATATACTATACTATGTAAAATAACCTAGTTTTTTTGTTTTTTTAGTAAAAACTTTTCTAGCTTTTTATCGCTGTTCAAGTCATGAGCCGAAATGTTGGTTTGAACCTCTAGAGACTTTACTGAGTAAAACGAGGAGTAAAGTGGTTAACCTTTGTCTTCCTCACTGAGTTGAAAAATATACTTATCAGCATTCCAGGCCCACTGAGAAACACTTATCTTCCACCCTGAAAATGACACCTTCACTTCATTCACCACCTGGCTGTATAATGAAATTCATTAGTCTCAGAGGAGATAACTCTGACTAGTGTCTTTACACCTCTACTTCTTCTGATCTTAAATGTTTCAGTCATATAATTAGCTGACCATGTGATAAAAAACAGAACTATTTATTTTTTTAGCCCTGAAACTAGTAGATCGAGTGGAAATAATTTAACACTCCACCTGCCCGTTATTGTATTAACATAAAACAGTATACTAACAATTAAAGTTTACAATAAATTTGTATATGATATAAAATGTCACTAATACAATAATATATTTAAAATAAATAAATTATAAGCATATAAATAATTAGGTTAAGTGGATTTATTTCATTTTAAATACAATCTCTAAGGATCTATATTCATACGATGTAATCAAGTTAATTGCAAATATACATTATGCGAATAAAATGAGCAGCAAACTGCAATTATGTAGTAATATTGTATTCGTTGTTTATAAATAAATAAATAAAACTATTTTAAAATTATTATTTAATAAATAATTAATTTATAACTGGATATGTAATTTCTAAAATGTAAACGCTGCAATATTAAATTCGATTAGTTAAAGTTCTGGTTAGGCTTAGATGTAACAGAACAATCATAAGGAATCTTTTTTATAATTTTCTAACGTTTAATCCAAGGTTCTTTCGAAATCTAGTTATAATTAATAATTTTACTATAAATTTTTAATTTATAAAACTGACATGAAAAACTCACCACACGACTTTCTCTTGCTACTATAAATAATTTAAGATATAATCTAAGTTTAATCAAGAGTAAACAACATAAAATTAAAAACATAACGTAATTTTAATTATGAGTGAATGATGTAAAATTAAAATCAACCTCTGTAGTAATTTAAAAATACAGAAAATATCTGATTAATACTAGAGTAGCTCTGTAGAAAAAGTGCTTGAAATAAAAGATATAGAATAATTTATTTACTATAATTTTAATATTAGGTTCTATATAATATTTTTAGTAAAATGCATACTAAGACCGCAATCCTAAACATCCCAATGATGAGGAGAATTCAGAAAATTATTAATTAACGCTAAACTAAGTGTTGTAGAAAAACCGCTTGTAATAAACTTCGTAGGTTTTTTAATTCCTTCAACTTTAATTGCACACTGTTGCTGTAAAATGCATATTAAGGCCGCAATCTTAAAAAACAATTAAAAAAGTTATTTATTTACAAACATTTTGTTTTAATTTTAGCCTTTCCAAGAATTTCAGCAGACGTGGTGCTTACCCTATCATGTAGAGGATAAAAATGAAATAAATAAGACAATTTAAAAATATCGTAGAGACCGTTTTTAAGAAAATAGCAAAGAAGTGAAAAATCGCGCGAATAAATTACTAGGTACTTTCGGTTTACCGATTTTGATAAAAATGTTTTAAATAGCGGGTTTTAAATAAAATAAAATGATTCAAAAATTCAATTGCCACTAATAACCAGAAAAGTTCGACAATATAACATAACTGAAGAGCAGAGGAGAGCCACATCTGAGAATATGAAGAAAATGTGGGATAGAAGAAGGTAAGTGAAACGATACCCTAAAGACTGAAAGTTGACTATATTGCTCCAATTGGAGTTAAAAAATTTGTAAAAATGTTTAATGAATAAAATAATATCAAATACGCTACTTAAGTTAAATCCAGTTAAGTTATTGATCCAGTCTTGTTTGTATGTACTGCTGAATCGTATAATTTCCAGTCTTCTTTAAGTCCCAAGTCATCATTATAGATTCATCTGTTTTGTATGGTATTTTTAGAGATGTTAGTAAAAATCTATGTTTGAAATGTTCTATAATTTATTGGATTATTTTTGTCCTCTAACGTTGTATCTTGTACGTCCAGACAGGTTTCTGATTTGTTGTGTCTAGCGTCACTTTTCAATCACTTGATAGTTGTGAGCCAACCACCAAAAGATTAACCAAAAGATTTTATCTTTCAGTTATAAGACCAACTGTCTTCGTTTTGTCTAAATGTGTTTTTCCATGTCAGTCGGCGGTCGAGGTGAAGCCCCACGTACATCTTTTAATTGTGGTAGCATAATGTTATTCATCAGTATTACTGATGGATACACTTAATTCCAATCTTAGAAATTAAGTTGTGAAAATTTGATAACAGTAAATAAATATAATGCGGTTAAATATTTAAAAGAATCATTGTGAAAATTTAAAAATGGAACGTATTCTGAAGATAAAATTTTAGTAAAAAGTACATTTTTCAATATTGTACATTGTACTTTATAAGAAAAATTATACAAAAAATATTTATTAAAAATCACACGGACATATAGAAAAAGAAGAAAAATAAGATACTTTCAAGGGAACTAACAGGTCAGTTATTTATTGTACTTTTTAGACACATGTAAGGGAACGTAATGATTTTGACCTTTAGATCAGTGAACTACTTGAACTCCAGAATATATCATTAATCTTGTAATTTCCTCTCCATGCAACTGACACCTTCTTTCTTTTATAGCCCTTTAGAACAATCCGCAAAGGAAGAGTGATAAAGAATGATCACCGAGATTAGAAATATTGTACAAATTCACTACTTACAAACATAGTTACTATTTTGTTTGTTATGATGTAAACTATATTTATTATAATATTAGAATAATATTTACAACAAACGGTTTGTTTTTTGTTCAATTTGGTTTCTGCAAGGTATAAAGGCCTATAAAACACCTTAAATGTTTTAATATGTAAATTCTTTAATTAAAATACAACTACTCGCAATACGAAAATTTCAAAATTGACGTTATTGATACAATATAGTTTTTAATAAGTCAAAAACCTATCACGATGTATACAACTCAATTTTTTTATTGTAGATTTACTGCAACTAGTGACTTGAAACTAACGAACAGTTTTTATTTAGCGATATTATCCCCCCCAACCCTATGTATATAATCATGGAGTCACCCACTGGTGCTAGACCTTATTTTCTAATGACATTTCACAGTGTTCTATAAACTTATTAATTTCTTAAATCTCTAACTTAATCCTATTGTTAATTTAGACAATAATTTAGTAACTTATATGATTATATGACTTAAAAGTAACTTAGTATTACATGTAGCTAACCATTAGGTTTTTTAACTTATATTATATAGGTACAAGATTTAAATGTAATTTATTCTAATTTATAGTTTAAAAGCCTAATTTCGTTATTTTTCTTAAAACACTAAATCAACCAGCTTACTTCTTTAACACGCCACAATATTACACTTTATTAATCTTATTTTAACATACTAAATCTACAGGCTTACATACCAGTCAATTTATAACAATAATTTATTTCTTGAAATATTTTACAACAATAATGTCTAACATTTAAAAAAACACTTATACATAAATATACACAGGATCAAAAGTAAAATTTCAGGAGTTATCTCCAAACAGTTTGAAATTAAAACTGGCGTTAGATAGGGTGATGAACTGTCATTAGCTCTTTTTAACTGTTTATTGGAGAAAGTTATTCAGGATGGGAAATGGGTCTCACCAATAAACAATTGTTAAACCAAGTACACATTGGATGATCAAAGACTGGCATGAATTTAAACGTTCTTCCTTACGCAGACATCTTAGTAATTAAATCTAGGAACATGGAAACAGCAATAGAACAAATCAAAGTGTTAAAATCCAGTAGAAAAAGCAGAACTGCAGATTTACTTCGAGAAAACTAAATAGGCCTACCTAACAAACATCAAAACAGCCTTATGTTACTTGAAGACACAATACGGTAAAATTAAGAAAGGTGATAGATTCAAGTACCTTGGAGAGATAATATAATCAAAGACCAGAGAAAAACAACAGACGATAAAAGATGGTCGGTGTACTCCGAGTAACTCGCCATTTATATAAGAAGAAAGCATTCTCAAGACAAACCAAGATTGGACATTCTGTAGTAAAAATTATGTGTCTGAACGTGAGTCAGTGTCTTAGAATGACCGAGAAGGCTGGTCTAAGAGATGCAAAAAAATTTCAGAAAAAGATCTTCCGCAAGATAATAAGTCCGAAGATATTAGACGGATAATATAGATTACGAAGTCAAGAAGAACTGCCCAAGGAAAATGAAACACTATTGGAAATGATTAGAAAAAGAAGCCTAAAATTTTACGGATAGCTATATAGAATAGGTGACAACCGGTTGACAAAACAAATTTTTAAGACATTAAACAATAGACCTATGATGTCGGATGAATGTTTTATAGAAGTCAGACAGAATATTGAGAAATACAAAATAAGTGGACCAAACTTAATGAACCGAAATTAAGACAACAAATAATTATGGAATTTAGGGATTTCAATGAAGAGCAAAAACAGAACACCAGGTGAACAGAAAAAAGGAGAAAAGCCTACAGTGAGCGAATGATGATAATGTAGGATGCAAAAAGAGCTTCCAGACACGTCAAAAGTCACCTCACATGGTCCAAAATTGGTCCTATACGAAAAAACATAAATTATTTAACCCAATGCGTTCTTGCATAGTTTTTTACAGTGCATAGTTTAGCGACAAGTAATGAATGGTTTTATTTTGCTCATTAAAATCGGTAAAAGTGGGATTTTGTCAATACTGCGGCCTAAGTAGGCAATGCATTTTACAACAAACGTGTACGAAACGAAAATTACAAAAAGTTATGAAACATACGACAGTTTTGTAGTATTTTTTTCTACAAAGGTTAGTTTAGTGTCACTTAATGATTTTACGTATTTTTAAGTTGAAGAGGGTTGATTTTTGTTTAGACAGAGATGTTTAGACCGAAGTTGATTTTATTCACTTGTCACCGGATTGCGACAATTAGTGGCGTGTTGAAACCTTTGCATTTTGGTGGCCCTGAAAAGAGCTGTTTAAGCGGTGGCCGTCTTGATGGGAAGCGTCGGTCGTAGTCGTCGTGGCTGTCGAGGAGCTGGGCGACACGGGGTGTCGTCGTCCAGCGGAGACATCATTTTCTTCCCTCGCAGTAGTGCGTCGATGGCTGTTTTGTCGAGTCCGGTGCGCGTAAGGATCGGTCGAGGGACTACTGTGGGCAATGCTCGCGTCAGCGGATGATAACGGTCCGGTCAACGGCTTACGGCGAGCGGAAGCATCATCGTCTCTCTTGCGGGGTCGTCGATTAGTCGTCGCTGGAGTCCGGTAGCCATGTGCTGATGGTGGATGTCTTGTCTGCTATCTGGATCGGAATTGAATCTCTTGGCTTAGTGGAGCACTCTTTTTATAATCGCCGAGAGCGCTGTGGTAGGGGCGGTTACTGGCTCGACCTTGGTGATAAAGGTCTCTGTCGGAACGCCGCCACAGGCCTACCACCCCTTTTGGAACTATTGGCGGTTCCCTCTGTCACTACGTCAGAAACTTTGTTGCCGGCAGCACAGTAGTTACTCAAAGGGGACGATGGTGATACACTTATGATTAAAATTAGATTATGTTTTCATTTTACATTTTTACAATTGATTAAAAATAGGTAATATTTTTCATTATTTACATTGGAATGAGAAAGTCGTTTGAGTGTTAAACACCATATTTTTACTAATGTAAATGAAGTGTTAATACTGTTTACAGAGATTTAAAATGAGCACCGTCAACATAAAATGTTTATTACTGATGTCATAGGGCTATTACCAAGAAAGAAATACGAAACAATGTTTTTAGTTCGCCAGTAAGAGAAGCCAATCTATGCAAAAAGCTAGTAACTTATACTTATAAGTACACACTTTTAACTTTCTGAGCCAGCATACATGTCTACCTCTGTAATACTTTTATAGCCTGGGGATTTGTCGCTAGGATACTTTTCCTCTCAAGACACCATAACATTTAATAAACTAAAAACTTTTATATACAGATGGTTGTGTGTATACACATTCGCATTTCATTTTTCTTAAATAAATTCAAAGATAAATGTAGGTATAAAATTACCGGCCCACTAGTATAAAGAATTTATTTTACTCTGGAAATTCAAATCTTACTTCAAAGGTATATTAAAAATGAAGATGTTAAATTTAAGCAGTTTAACTGAAACGAAATACATCTTTATAACTCAGCGTAGACAGTAAGTTACGTCATATCTGTTATGTATTAAAATAAAATAACTTTCCGTTAAAAATAGATATTGAATATGAAGTAATACATTGAAAGCTGTTTATACTGTCTTGAAAGTAGTAAGAGATACATTATTGAAATTAAATGAGCATATTCTATTCACGTAACTCACAATATCATATGGAAAACTCTTTGAAAGAGTTAAAAGAATTTTTCAACTTATGTAGAAGTCATATTATGAAAGCCGTAAGTAATACTTAACTAAACATCACAGTACTTTTTTTGTTTTATTTAAAGTTGCATTAACAGCTTCGTTATTAGCGACGATGTGGATTATGCCATTGGAACATTCGGTTTGACTTGTGAAAATTTCCATATCCTAGCCGGAAATCAAACCCGAGACCTCCTCATTGTAAGCTAGCGCGCTAACCACTACGCTACAAAGGCGGCGTCACAATACTTAAGTATAACCTACAAAACGAAAGTATATTTTTTCATTGATAGTAATTTTAAAATATATTTTTTTTAATTATCTAATATTAAAGTATTATGAAAACAGGCAACATTTGTGATAGAAGGAACGGGTATTCAGGGTTATATGGTTTTGACAGATGCCATTTAGCTAATGCTTGCGGGTTCTATCATTACATTGTTGTTTTTCTAGAAAATTGTAGCATTTGATTATTATTTATTCTGTTTACCATTTTTTTTTTTCTGGAATAATCTATTTTCTCAAAACAGAGTGATTCATAAGGAAATGGTAGCTTGGAAAGATGCATACATCTTTGTCATACATCTAATGTCGGTTAACTATAGGCTATCAAAAAATAAGACAGAAGTTTATAATTATAAAAATAGTTCTGGAAATGCTTCGTTAGCTTATAACAGCTAGCGAAATATTTCTTCCGGATTTCAAGTCAGTCCATAAAATAAGTTCGTAATGAATTTTTTTTGAATGTTAATTTATTAAAATTATTTTTGATCTGAAAAAGCGAATTAAACAGACCCAGAACCATATCTTTAGTATTTTTTTTAAAAATCTAGGTTTAAACGGAAATAAATAGAGGTAATATTTATACCCTGTTTTTGTGGTTGTCGTACAATAACTTCGTTAAATGGGTAATAAATATATAATGGTTATAAATAAAACTTTCTGCCCATAACAGACAGGTAGAGTGTCAAATTATTTACACTCAATCTGTTCGTTGCAGGGCTAAAATAAATAGTTCTGTTTCTTATACATGGTCAGCCAATTAAATGACTGAATCATTTAAGAACAGAAGAGGTAGAGGTGTAAAAGACACTAATCAGAGTTATCTCCTTTGAAAGTAATGAATTTCATTGTACAGCCAGACCCTGTGGTGAATGAAGTGAAGGTGTCATTTACAGAGTGGAAAATATGTGCTTTTCAGAGGGCCCGGCATGCTGATAAGCGTACTTTTCCACTCAGTGAGGAAGGCAATGGTAAACCACCTCACTCCTCGTTTTACTTAGTAAAACCTCTAGAGGTTCAAACCAGCCTTTTGGCTGTTGACCTAAACAACAACACAAATAAAACTTGTAGAAAGTTTATATACATAAAGTCAAATACAAAACAAAAATAAGTTGCATAAAGTAGATTGGTTTTAACATCAAAATATCCAAAACTTGGCTGGAAAACGCGTTCATTTTATACAGGAGGAATAATACTTCTAATGTCGAAAAATATCTTTAAATATAAAAACTTAAAAAATGTGTAGTGGTGTTTAATGAAGTGAATTGCTTAACCGGTTTTCTGTGTGCGGTATTGCAATACATTCTCTGTAATTGCCAAATGGTGTGCGTTGGTTATCATGTAGTCCTACTATATTAAAAAATAATTACTTCTTTATTTAATTGTGAATGGTCATATGTTTTTAGTTAAGGATAGTTTAATTTTTAAGATTTTAATAACATATTGTCATATAATATGTAATTTAAGTAGTTTAATTGTAATCTACTAGTAGTTCTACTACTAGTTTTAACTGTAATAGTACATTGAAATTAATTACTTTGTTAATAAATATTTGTTATAACTTTAAAAGAAACACATCCAGAAAGAAACCCGATATAGACATCTCTGTATAGATATTACTTGGGCAAAAACCATTAAGAAATCTTATTTTTCTTAAGTAGTTTCAGTTATATAAGAAAAACAGAAAAGAAGATGCAGTTCATATTTATTACTAATTTGGGAGTCATAAATTGTTGGAACCTACATTTTGATAAAGAATTATACCAATTTTTCAAACAAAAAAACAGCAAAATTTGAGGTAAGTTTAAGTGATATAAATAATATAAATAAAAAAGACATAAATATTTAAGATATTTATGAAACCCATCTGTTTGTTACAAATGTCTATTTTAAAAGTAAACTAAACTTTCACTTATATTTCATTGATTCCAAAAGTGAGTGTGACAGAAAAGTTGTTTTTCTCTGGCTGAAAAAGTTAGGTTTCTTCATCAGAAGGAATCACAATCTATTCTATTCTCTGAATAATATTTCCTGCAAGATTGATGCCTCTGTCACAACTTTTTACTTCATTTTTTCATAACAATAGAAAAAATGTATAAAGAATTGGAGGAATTTTCGAAGTATCATGCCTTATGTCTGTTTATTCTGTAACAAAATATGATAGGAATTGATATGTATATAAGTGTGGTACGTAATAAGACGTTTTTATTCAAACTCAGCTACTTTGTTTTGCAAAATTCTAAGAAACTGAAAACCCATAATTCATCTGACCATATTTATTTTCATCATTTTTCTAAAATTAAAATTGTAGTAAACATAAATATTTATTCTTGGGTACCTCTCGCCAATATTGAACAACTCTGAATAACAAAAAAAGTAAACGCCTTGCTCTGTACGCCCAAATTCTATTCATTTATTTTATTATAAGGAAAAAAGTTCCTCTAGCCAAAATTCTGAACTTTGGTCAATGTGTTTTGTACTTTTAAGAAAGAAATTTATGTCTCAAGAACAGTTTCAGATACCTTTATTAAAATATAAAACATATTATCATTAAAAAATTTTAAATAAATAAACAATCATGGCAACTTCTTTACGTCAAAATGTCGTAATGACGACCAATCAGATTATTTATCGATAACGGTTTATTTACGCTGTACGTTATCAAATTATGCAGTCTCTTACAAAAGTATTAAGTATTTTATTATGAACAGAAGAATACCCCATTTGTTCGAAACGTGTTTCAAATTACGGAAATGTGAAGAAAATTGGGACAATTTTTGTTATTTATTGGTAAAAATTATTCTTTTCCTCTTCTTCCACCCGCCTCATTTTCTCCTCCAACTCCTCGTTTTTCTCCTTACCTTTTTCTTTCATCTTCTCCTCTTCATTCTGCATTTTCTTATTCTTTTTCTTCTCCTCATCCTCCTCCTCCTATTTTCCTTCCTTCATTTTCTCCTCTTTTTACCTTTTCTGTTTTCTTCTCTTTCTCCTCCTCCTACTTCTTTTTTCCTCTAACCCCTCCTTTGTTCCTCTTCCTTTTTCTGTAACCTCTTTCTTTTCTTTCTCTTGCTCTTTCTCATCCCCCTTCTCCTTTGCCTCTTTCATGTCGCGATAGTGATGGAGAAAGGAGATAAAAGTAGAGGGGGAAAGAAGGAGGTGGAAACGGAGGGAAAAGAATGATGATTAGAAGTAGGAGGACAAGGAGGTGTAAAATGAGAAGGAGAAAAAGCCAGAAAAGTAAAATTAGAAGAAGATTAAGAATAAGAAGACAAAGAAGTAGAAGAACCCTACAATTTAATGTTTCATGTGACTATTGGAGTATTTAAATTAATTTTTACGAAACAATTAATTAATTTACTCTTAAATTATTATATCTCTAAAACGTCAATGTTATAATAATTTAAATATTAGTGCACATCAAGTATGTTTATTCTACATTAGCATGCCATTTTAAGTAGAAATTTTACATGTAATAGTAAATATATTTTCATGAGAAAACTACGAAACTATATGTATAATACTTATTCTTAAAAAAAACTAAGTATGCAGTAAAGGGTAATTTTTCCCAGTACACTGAACTATATACAACGAGAAAGAAATTTTATAATACAAACAAAGATTTAAGTACACTAGTTGTAAAACAGAATTAAGTAACAATACTACTACGTTATGTAAACAAACAATAGTGTTTAATTAAATTATATCAACACGAAAGGTGGTAAAATTAATTTTATGACACACGAAATGGCGTGAGTTAAATTTTAACGTCTTAACTCTGACATGCAAGACTGTTTATAAAATAACACTGTATTTTTCTAAGAAATTTGAGCAAATATTATCTTTTAAAATTGAAATTTCTCAATAAATTATCCGTACGTAGTGCACTCCAGTCCTAAATTCACTTCGAAGGTCCTAATTTCATATCCAGGAAGCACTTGGAAATATTATTCTAGAGTCAAATTATCGTTTATACAATTTGAACTCAATGTAGTACCGAGATGCAAAGTTAGCATATCAAAAAAATGTAAAATACCTACGTGACTCGATAATTATGGTCTAACTAAACTTAACTTAATTAAAATTAGGAATAGTTTGAAAGTAAACATTAGGCTGGTGCTTTGGTACCACCCATTTCGTTTATTCACGTACCATTGGGTCGTTACTACAAGATGGCCTCCCAATCGCATGTTCGGGATCTTAGAACTGACTTTGACCAGTATTCAAAATTATTATTTATGTAAAAGTAGCAAAACTGTGCGTATTAAAATTAGATTTTGAAAAGATTTATAAAATTTTAGCTTTTGTTTCAATGCTAGGACGTGATCTATCTTTCACAGTAGATCAGTTTTGATAGATCAAGAGGACTAGATGGTCTGGTACCAGTGTGGGTTCCACTATAGAATTCTTTTAGTTAATCTTCGAAATTTTTGAATTTTTAAATTGTATCTTAATATTTTTGTGACTGGGTGATAAAGTTTATGTAAATTTATGAAATTTCATATCTGGGAATAGTTGGTAAAAAAAGAAATGTCTAGTCTGTTGGTACCGCCCATTCGGTTTACTCGGATATCGGTGGGTCGTTAGAACAAAATGGCCTCCCGATCACATGTTCGGGATCTTCAAACTGACTTAGACTATTCGTCAAAGTTATTATTTATGTAAAAGTGGCAGATAATTAGTAATAAAAGATATTTATACCTGTGTTTTAATTGTATATAATAAATTATCATATCATAATATATAATATTAAATAATAATAAAAGTTATAAAAAATTAAAAACTTACAACTTTTTTTCTAACGATTTTTTATGTAACGCTTAGTTTAGCGTCAGTAGTGGTTTTCCGTATTTGTGCGTGGAACTAAGGTTGACTTTCATTTTACAACATCCACTCATAATTACCCATATATAGGTTTTTCACTATTTACTTGGGCAAATAAAAGTCATGTGAATGTGTGACACTATAATTATTTTATTTCATCAAATTAATTCTTGAACCCCTAGTATCGATCAAAACAGCTTGAAAAACAAATTAAGTTGCACAAAAATTTAGTTACTAATCATTTAATGTAGGTAATTACCTACATGTTGTTTGGTCATCAGCAGAAAGGCTGGTTTGAACCTCTAGAGGTTTTACTAAGTAAAACGAGAAGTGACGTGGTTTACCCTGCCTTTTTCACTAAGTGAAGAAGTATGCTTATCAGCATGCCAGGGCCTCTGAAAAGCATCTACTTTCTACCCTGCAAATTACACCTCTACTTCATCTGTTAAATGCTTCAGTCATATAAGAGATTGAACATTTGATAAGAAACAGAACTTATTTTGTAGCTCTGCAACTATTAGATCAACTGAAAATAATTGAACACTCCACCTGCCTGTTATTGAAAAAATTACCGACATAATATTATTATTAAAAGTTTTAAGCAGCTAAATTTGTTTATTTAATGAAGCCAAATTCCAAAAAAAACTTAGGGCTAGGTATTATAATGTTTTTTCTGAGGGTCGAGAGAAATGTTTGCTATCACCTTGCAATATTTTATAAAATTTCATACGCGCTAAAAGTAAAGGACTGTAACGTCAAAATACAAAATTAGTTTCTGATCTGAATTTGTAAAACCATTTGTTACCAAAATTATTAGAAAAAATATAATAAATATATTTAAAATATCTCAAAATAGAGATACTATTACGTGACACAGCAGATTACTTACAATATGCTTACAATGTTAACTTCAGAAAAGTAAATCGTAATTTATACAGTAGTGAAGTAGACCTACAAGGAAATGGTTTTTTCAACAGCACGTGAATCTAGAAGGCATTATAAACCATACAAAAAGAATATATACGTCCTTTAATACAACTGTGACATTTATGTTGAGAATATATCTTACAATATAAAGAATTTAAGTAAGAAAGAGTAAAATGCACGTACGCTGACGCAATGAAAAGGTTTTATTTTCATATAATGTGGAATAGACGGCAATTCTAAAGTGTATTTAAAAAATCTGGTGTGAAACACGCATATGAATTTCTTTTGCCAATGTAATAAATAATTAAACTATGGTTAATCAAGAATAAATAATGTCAAACTGAAAGCATAACCTAATATTAATCATGAGAGAATAGTGCAATATGAAAATCAACCTCTTTGTTCGACTTAAAAATACACAAAATCACTAATTGACAATAAACGAAGCTCTGTAGAAAAATTGCTTGAAATAAAAGTTGTAGATTAATTTAGTTCCTGTAATTTTATTAAATACACTTTTGTCATAAATTGCATACACCGATGCCACAAAATTTTTAACAATTCTATACCTAATTTTACCGATTTTTTTGAGCAAAATGCAAAAAATCGTTAATTTACGTTAAAATAAGGCCTGTAAAAAGCAATGTTTGATAAAAAAAAGTTGTAGGTGTTTTAATATCCTACAATTTTAATTACAGATACTTTTGCCCTAAAATTCATACAATTTATTAAAGTCAAAACGTGCCGGCCGCATTGGCGTAGTTTATAACGTGCTCGCCTCTTATCCTGCGGTGTTGAGTTCGAATCCCATTCAGGCACAGCATATGTTTATCTGTCTGTATCAGCAGTAATTGCAGAACAGTCATTGTAAAACAAAAAAACAACAAAAAAGGCCAAAACGTAAAAATAAAAAGATGCATTACAAAGAGAGCACAGCCTCCCCAAACATAACACTCACCGCATCTTGTAAAATAGTAAAAATGTAGTTTCAAGTCTCAACTCCTTACAATATTCCATTTTTTAAATATTCTGTTCTCCCACACTCAATGGCTAAAAAAATGGTTTTTGGGTCCAGGGAGCCTGAAAACAGGAGTTACCTGTGAAAACTTAATTTTGAAAAATTGAAAAGAAACTGTCACTGTCGCCTCCTTTGATTAGTTTCTGTGCTGCCGGATATCAAAGCTTCCGACGTAGCGTTAGAGGGAGCCGCTAATAGTTCTGAGAGGGGTGGTAGGCTTATGGCGGCGTAACGACAGAGGCCTTTGTCATCAAGGCCATATCAATAACTACCCTCTACCACAGCGTTCTCGGCAACTATATAAAGAGCGCTACACTGAACCGAGAAATTCAATTTTGATCCAGACAGCATCGACAAGACGTCCACCATCGGCACACGGCTACCGGATTCCAACGAAGGCTCATCGACCCCGCACGAGAGAAGATGATGCTTCCACTCGCCGACCCAACAGCGTAAGCCGTCGATCGAACCGTCATCTCCCGCTGCCACGAGCGATGCCTACAGTGGTCCTTTGACCGAGCCTTACGCCCACCAGATCCGACGAAGCAGCCATCGACGCACTACTGCGAGGGACGAAGATGACGTCTCCGCTGGACGACGACACACCGTGTCGACCAGCCTCCGACCGCCACGACGACTACTACCGACGCTTCTCAAAGACGACCACCGTTTAAACGGCCCTTTTCACGGGCACCAAAAATTAAAGGTTTTAACTCGCCACTTAATGTCGTCATCCGATGACAAAACCAATACTTTCTTTTCATTATATTCTTAAAAATAAAGGTAAAATATTATAGAAGTTTTGAAATAATACATCTGACTCGTCTGGAACTTAGTAAATATAAATATTTGTTTAAGGGTTGAACATCTTTTTTTAACCTTATATGGGGTAGGCTACATTTTGGAAATTGTTAAGGGGTAATATTTTTAGTTACATTATAAAGTAAATAATATCACCGAAATTCATCCGTCAAACACGACAGAAACTTAGTAAACATTGGTTCAAGTGTTACATCATTTTCATCCTTATGGAGTACATTTTGGAATCTTTAAAGGGAAATTTTTGTAGTTGAATTATAAGTTACATCTCCATCGAGTTTCCACTATGTAGTTTGTCCGGAACTTTGTAAACGGAAAATATTTTGTTTTAAAGGTTCATCACCGTTTTCAGCCCCTTAACGTGGAATTTTGAAATCGTTATGTTTAACTTTTCTACTATCCTAAAAGGAATATTTCCTCCAAATTTCAGCTCCCCAGCTATTTTCCAAGAAGGATAATATTAGAGATGTGTGAGTGAGTCGGTCAGTGAGGCCTTTCCCATTCATATAATATACGGCTTTTAACAGACTGAATAAATAAAGTATTGAGTCTAATTGATTTTGATTTTCAACTTAATTTAAAATATTAATTATTTTTAATCTAAAATACATGATCATTATTAAAAGAAAATTTTATATAAACATCTCAAAGTATTAAGAGCTGTTCAAGTCGTTTTTATTCCTTCACGGAGTTATTTGGAAGGAAAACCGTAAAAGGAAAACCAATGTTATTTCAAGAAAACTTTTCAATTCGTGATCTTAACAAGCTTGTGTCTGTTGATTCCATTCATAGATCCTATATGTCTCTTCACCCATTCGATTTTTTTCAACCCGCATGTCCAAAATAGAATCAGCCTCTCATGTAACCGGCTTTTACGCCAAATAATTTTGAAAGCTTCTTCATCACAAAAAAAGGATTTTAGCTTGATTCATAATTCTAAATAAATTGCATTCTACTAAAAGAGAAAATATCACGTTGAATTTAACCAATTCAAAAAATACTAATGACATTTCGCCTGAAATAATTAAGTTATTAATCACATAATATGAAGCGATTCCACTTCAATATTCATAAATTTTACGTTTTCTGTCAATTTATAAACACACACATATGTCAGAAACTACAAGAGATAACACCAAACGGTTTTCAGATTCGTAAGTTACACAAAAAGGTAGTGGAACAAAATTGGGCTTGAAGTTCCGATTTTGAACGGAAGTGGCCTAAAACCGGAAGTCAAGAAATCAGAGTCAGAAACTACAAGAGATAGCAACAAAAAATTTTTGAATTCGTAATCTACACAAAAGTTAATAAGCCTGGATTGGGTTTGAAGTTCCAGTTTCGACCGGAAGTGACCCGAAACTGGAAGTCAAGAAATCAAAGTCAGAATACGGAAACAAAGATTCGATTCCTCTTAAAGAGTAGATACGAAAATCATTGGGCTTGAAGTTCCGGTTTCAGCCAGAAGTGGTCCAAAACCGGAAGTCAAGAAATCAAAGTTGGAATTTGTAGACAAAAATAATGTCATTCGATTCCTTTCAAAGAGTCCACACAGAAATCATTAGTGGTCTTGACATAAATCAACGGTACGCCATTTTAAGAACTGATACGGAAAAGTTTTGGAAGTAGTTAATACAAATTATGTATTAGAGGTAAATTCTTTGAACTGATTATAATATTATTGGTAAAATAAAATGTTTCTTACTTCAATTTTTAAGAATATTATATTAAACCTACTTCTTCATCTTTACGTGCCGTTCCCTTCTAGAAAGTTGGCAATCATCTTCGTAGTAATGACTTTCGATGTTCCAGCTCTGAACACAAAGTGGAGCTGCATTCGAACCATGTTTTCACGTTGTTCAGCCAAGATATGCGTCTTCTACTAGGACCTCTTTTGCCTGTATTTTTCCACTGAATTATTACTTGGAGCAAGCTGTACTTCCCATTCTCACAACATGACCAAAGTATTTTAACTTTTATATTTTTATGGATCTTACCACCTATTTCATCCTCTACATAATTCTGAGAAGACTCTTGTTTGTGACCCAAAACACCTAGCTCAAAATTGCTCAAAGTCAAAATCACTGAGACCACATAACATCTGAGCAGTCGAAGTCTTAACTTCAATGTAAGTTTTTTCTCTCCCAATTCTAGCTTAGATTTGTTCAGTGCAGTCGTTATTCTGATTGACAACTGTTCCAAAATATTTTTATTTTTTAACCTTTACGATACCACCTTCATATTATGTATTTTTGAGATTTTTTGCAGCTATTGTTAGGTTCTTGAAATTGCCATGAACTTAGTATTTTTTAACATTCAAAGCAAACAAATCTTTATATAAATGATAATTCACTGTCACACACTAACAGGCTACCTGAGTTTCCGTACATGTAGAAACTGCATAAAAGTAACATGTCACAAACTCAAAACACGGTTCTATCAACTGAAACCCTTACTAAAGAGACGTTGTAAATTAGATAAAATAATTCCCGAGTTTCAAAACAATTGTAAAACTAACCTGGCTATTCGGAGTTCAATTTAATGGTTATGCTAAACCGTCACACTTGAAACGTATACAAGCAATAGAAAATATGTTAAGTCCGATAAAGCAATGCTCTTCTTACATCACAAACGTAATGTTACCCAACAAGACTTATGAATAAGCAACTTACATCACGAAATAAATGTACAAGATGATGTACGACAATTAATTTTAAATAAATGCAAACCCTCTCGTAAAATCATGTAACTAGGGTGTTACTGAGAACTCAGGATAAACGTTTTAATCAACAATGGTAAAGAGATATTCTTAACAATAGAACTGCAGGAATAAGTTTACTTAAACAAGTAAACCAAGATTTGGAACCATTCAGCATCAATTTAGTTGTTACAATACTCTGTATAACAAATTTCTAAATTTTCAATAAAAATGTTACAAACGATATTAAAGAATTTGTTTTGTTCAATTGATTTATATCACGTGCCATTGAATACAAAATAGAACTAAAGTAGAATTTAAAATTAAAATTAAAACCCGCAAACAAGTCGTTTAAATAATATGCTTCCAATTATTTTAGATAGCTCTTAATTTGATACCCTAACAATTAGAGCCACAGAAACAGCTTTGTTCTTAATTACTTGAAAATGTTAATGCAAAAATATATTACAATCATAGTAATATTATTATCAGACACCCCTCTAAAGCGACTAAAATGATACCGGAAAATGTAACTATAGATTACGGATATGGTACGGAAGTTTATGAATAAGCAATCTCCGCCAAAAGAAAACAAATGAAATTTTAACTTAAAATTTTACACTATTTTGTCATGGTACACACAAAAATTTTAGCGTATCCTTTACATACAATTACAAGAAACTTCCACTACATTATAATGTATAATTATGTAAGAGGATTGTACAACTATAATTAAACAGAGTGGATACATTTAGCATTGACAGATTTTAATTATACTAACTTTAATTAACTGACTGATTTCTAATTGATTGTATTTTAACTAAATCAAAATGGAATTAGGTTCTTAACTTTTTAAAATATCTTTATTTTTTTGGTTGGCGCTTTATATAATTATACATGCAGTACCCACTAATCAATATAAGAAACTACAAAAATAGAACAATCCAAAATATATAGGCCTATATACAGGGTGATTCATGAAGTTCTCCCCCCACTTCTACAGCACATTGTACTAGTAAAAATAATGAAAAAATGTTATATAAACATAGGTCCGAAAACGCTTCGTTAGCGAGTTACAGCTAGCGAAAGTTTCGCCTGGATTTCAGTTCACCAGGTGAAATGAGGTCTTCCTGGAATTGTGGTAAGGTAGATTAAGGGGCGAATTCAATCATTTCTTATGGTTTTTGATCTGATAAATTGAATAAAACAGGTCCCAGAACTGTAAGTTAAATAGTTTTTGAGAAAACCAGTGTCAAATGCAAAAAATGGAGTGAAAATCACATTTTTTCATCTTTGGGCAAGAATAACTTTGTTATTTCACCAAGAAACAGTTAAAATTTTTCAATAAAAAATGTAGAAAATTTTATTCTGAACAAACCGGTGTAAATAAAGTACACAGAAAGCGAAAAGTTTTTGAGAAAACCAGTGTCAAATGCAAAAAAATGGAGTGAAAAAAACACATTTTTTCATTTTAGTTTTTCCGGTTAATTTTACTTTGTACTCTTATGAATAAAAACTCATTTAATCAAACATCTATTCGCTTTCTGTGTACTTAATTTACACCGGTTTGTTCAGAATAACATTTTCTACATGTTTTATTGAAAAAGTTTAACTGTTTCTTGGTGAAATAACACAGTTATCCTTGCCCAAAGATGAAAAAATGTGATTTTCACTCCATTTTTTGCATTTGACACTGGTTTTCTTAAAAACTATTTAACTTACAGATCTGGGACCTGTTTTATTCAATTTATCAGATCAAAAACCATAAGAAATGATTGAATTTGCCCCTTAATCTACCTTACCACAATTCCAGGAAGACCTCATTTCACCTGGTGAACTGAAATCCAGGCGAAACTTTCGCTAGCTGTAACTCGCTAACGAAGCGTTTTCGGACCTATGTTTATATAACATTTTTTCATTATTTTTACTAGTACAATGTGCTGTAGAAGTGGGGGGAGAACTTCATGAATCACCCTGTATATATATTTATTTATATATATATATATATATTGTAAGCAACTCTCACTAAACTCAGCTAAGGCTGATTTTGTATAAATTTATACAGATACAGGTTGTAATTATAGTGAATTTCAAAGGTTCGAATTGTATGTGATTGGTTCACGTTAGTCATTTAGTTTAGCCATAGACATATAGATACTGAAGTCACGAGATTGCCTTTGGCGTATGGATCGGCTGTGAGGGATGGAAATGAAAATTTGACAGTGCTGCCAACCTCAACAGTGAGACACTACTCGTACATTTCACTACCGCGCAGTTTCTACATACATTTTGTGAGCTGTGGGTTATTCTGAGAAAATGTTTTCTGCATAAACCTTATAAGAAATAAATGTGACCTGTAATATTTTCTATAGCTTAATTACATGACTAGAAATGTCTAATTTACTGTAATTACCAGTTACTTTATTCCATTGGAACAAAATTTTTTACAAATGAATCGTCTTCTTTACTATCGCTGTCAACGTCGTCTTCACTAACAGTCTCACTAGTATCTACCTAACCGTTTCCTTTCTTTACCAGGTGTCAAGAAAACTGATGAAGAGTAGTTTCTCACGTCTTTAATCTCCTCCTTAATTTTTCGAATTGTGGAAAAAGAAACATCACAGTAGTTAGCCACTCACGCATGTCTTGTGTTAAGAGGCAGGGAATGGCATTGTTTTTAGCTTCAACTTCACAGCATTTTATTACACTGCATATTAGATTTCGTTCATGCAGTACTGTAAATAGTTTGACCACGTTTTTGAAAAACTAACATTTCTGTTTACGGTAACAAACAGTTATATTCGTAAAGTTAACCTAAAAAATGTTCCGCTATATACTGTATGTGCTCTGGGTACAGTATGTTGTTGTGTTTGTTGTACTGTAATAAAAGCAGTCACGCATGCGCACTGATGGTTTTCCCTTTTTACCCCTCGTTGCAAACACAGGCAAACTCGTGACTCAAGTAACTATAGATGTTTTACGTTATCAGTAATTTTTAGAGGGAATCTAGTGCCAAAATTTTTAATACATTAAATTATGTGAAATTTGGAAAAATTCAATAAAAATAATATAAATTATGTAGAGTGGTATTGTCAGAATAATTTTTCAAAGGTAAGTTGATCTTAGAAGAAAGCGTGTAAAATGTTCTACTTACTGGATAATCTGGTGAGCAAATTCGTCTAGGTGGTCCCTCTTCCAATTTTTGAGTTTCTGAGGAGCCTCCTTCAGCGGCTATCTGAAAAATTTAACAATACCATTACAAAACTACAGTTTTTCTAACCACTTAAATTCTTATACACAACTGTTCAACCAACAATCTACTTTAAATTAAGGAAAGATCAAACGGTTGCTAACCACAATTCTAAATTGTTTGAACAAAAACCTTCTAATGCAGTGAAAAATATAACAAACAAATGATTAAATTAATAAATTATCACAATGACCCAATAGGGTCTGGAATTATTACACGTCCGAATCTGTCCATTCTGTACCGAAACCCAAAGTAATCGCTAATCGCAAAAGGAGTTGATGAGAATTTAAATAAAAAATTAAAACAAATACAACAAACGTTTTAAACAGTAATCAATAAAATAATTTACAAGACTTCCGTTCTTAATAATATTACCTATGACAATGCAATAATGTAAAAGAGACAATTATGTATTTTTCATGATAACAGGTTGTAGCAATCAGCTGTTTGGTAAAATTATCAAATTTAAAAAAAAATTTCTACTTAAAAAAGTTGATCAAGAGTTGATCAAGTTGATATAGACTACATTTTATATGTACGTGCAAAATTGTTTCATTTATTAATTATATATTACATTTTTTTATTTTAAAATTCTTTGAAATTTATCTAATAAACTACCAGTCGAGATGAATTGTTAAGCAAAATTTAACATTTAATGTATTTGTATACTATCGGAAATTAAACTAATATAGAAAGTTTGCGATTTAAAAATATTTTATAATCTATAAACCCTTAGTTTATATGAAATTTTACTTATTAGAATATTTAAAAAGTAATTTTAGATCATTACTGAAAATGTATTAGCATTCAAAATTTAATACCATATAAAATATTATCTTTTTAAAAATCGAATATAAATATTCTTGTTGTTGTTGTTCCGAACAATATTTGCATTTGTCACTGGAAATACATCAAGACAAGTTGACTTATTTCAAAACTGGTAAGTGAAAATTTGAAATAATTAATATATAAAATAATTTATGAAATATACAGCCTAAAACGACAAAGAAATGATATATAACAATATTAAGAAGATTATATGGATTGAAATAGAAATTTATAAATATTTAATAAGATAATAAATAAAAAAAGCAACGCTCAAAGAATTTATAACAGTACATGAAATAATTTTTGAAACATTTAATACCAGTAAATGAATCGACAACGGTTAGATAGGATAAAATCTACCAGATCAGCTTTTTAAACTTCCAAAAATCCTAAATTAAAATCGTTACATATTTTTTTAATTAGTCAGGGCTTAAATAATGTTACATATATTTTTCCAAATTTAATAACATATAATATTTATTTTATTAAACACTGAATATGAGAAAATATAATTTGACGCCGGTCCGAACAATGAGATTTGCATTTCTCGAAGAAATACATCAAGCCGAAATGATGGGTTTCAAAACTGTTAACTAATTATTAAAAAGTATATAAAATAATTTACAAAATATACCGGGTGAGCATAAAGTCTTGCCCTGATTATAAAAATTTATTGCAGAATAACTGTTTGACATAATAATTTAAATTTGATGCTGTTACATAGGTTAGTGTTAATAGTTTTTTTTAAGATTACTTACATTGGTAAACTTCAACGTGTGCCCCCTTGGTAGCTCGGAGAATGTCGAAGCGGTATTCCAGTTCCCGCCAGGTGTTTTGTAACATGTGTTCTGTCACAGTACCCACAGCAGCTTGTATCCTAGCCTTCAGTTCGTCAACGTCAGCAACTGGTGTGGCGAAGACTCTATCCTTGATATAGCCCCAGAAAAAAAAGTCAAGGGGAGTAATGTCTGGAGAGCGGGGTGGCCAGGGTGTTGGACCATCCCTTCCAATCCACCGATCCGGAAATGTTTCATCACGGAAAACACCATTAACGCTAACATTTACTTAGATGTTTTGCAACAGTTCATTGCACCACAGTTAGAAGAATATCAACCATGGATAATTTTCCAGCAAGATGGGGCACCGCCTCACTGGGCTTTGATAGTGCGTAATTTCTTGGATGAAACATTTCCGGATCGGTGGATTGGAAGGGATGGTCCAACACCCTGGCCACCCCGCTCTCCAGACATTACTCCCCTTGACTTTTTTTCTGGGGCTATATCAAGGATAGAGTCTTCGCCACACCAGTTGCTGACGTTGACGAACTGAAGGCTAGGATACAAGCTGCTGTGGGTACTGTGACAGAACACATGTTACAAAACACCTGGCGGGAACTGGAATACCGCTTCGACGTTCTCCGAGCTACCAAGGGGGCACACGTTGAAGTTTACCATTGTAAGTAATCTTTAAAAAATACTATTAACACTAACCTATGTAACAGCATCAAATTTAAATTATTATGTCAAACAGTTATTCTACAATAAATTTTTATAATCAGGGCAAGACTTTATGCTCACCCGGTATAGAAAACGATAAAGAATATAAAAATCAATATTAAGACGATTATAGCCTATGGATTGAAATAGAAATTTATAAATATTTAATAAGATAATAAATAAAAAAAGCAACGCTCAAAGAATTTATAACAGTACATGAAATAATTTTTGAAACATTTAATACCAGTAAATTAATCGACAACGGTTAGATAGGATAAAACTACCTGATCAGCTTTTCAAACTTCAAAAATCCTAAATTGAAATCGTTACATATTTTTTAGTTAGCCAGAGTTTAAATAAGGTTAAATAAATTTTTTTTTTTAAAAACTTCATTATTAAAATTTCATAAGGGTATTAAATCAATTGAGTTCTAAAATAATACAAAAAATATAATAATTTTAGAGCCACACAATCAATTTAAGCCGAACATTTTATTGAATAAAACATGCCGATATACACGCACACACAGTACACATTGTCTATAATTCTACTACAGTATTAATATTTAACGTAGTGAGCAAATACAATAGACGAGATAAGAAATAATACGTCCGAACATTATGCTGTCCAACAAGCAACTCTCCCAACTAACTAGATTGTTGGGCAGGCTGATGTGTGTTCGACTGTAGTGCAGGGATCGCGGATAACAGTTTATGATTCCTGTCTTGGGAGTCAAATGAAATGGTGTTGAAAGGACAGAATTATCTATGTATTGTAGGTTTATTTATTCCACAAGTAGGCCTACAAATTCATTTTATATTTAAATAAATCAACCGTTAACTAATCTCACGTACAACATTTTTATTTATTTAAATATATAATTTTTTAGGTTATTTTTATTTAATAATATTAAGTTATTGCATTACCCAAATAAATTTTTATTTTTTATTTGTATTACGCTTACATAATGATGTTATATAATATTATTATTCGATTCCAAAACTCACTTATCGACATTTTTTTCGATTTTGAGATATTGGCATCACTGGATTCGTTGGAAAAATCTGCATCAACTTTTAACATTGAACCTTTCCAAAACTCACTTTTTGTATTTTTAATTTAATTTAGAAAATCAGGTATCTTTCCAAAACTCACTTCATTTTAGGGTCTTGTTGTTCCAAAACTCACTCATTACAACAGCCAATCAAAACGCTTCATTTTCATGACGTTCACCTGAAATTGCTGCCTTTCCAAAACTCTCTCTTTCCATCTGGCCAATAACGTTGCTTCAAACTGTCACGTGACATGACTGTCAGAGAATTTTGTTGTCATCAGTATAATCAAGGATAACCCATGTCGTGATTGTTTTAGTAGTGATTGATTAATTAATTAATTTCCTATTATTGTTTTTAAATTAAAATGGATACTGAACAGAACATTAGTCCCGTTCCTGCCAAAATCGCAACTCTACGATGATCAACATGTTAAGCTATTTCCTCTTGAAAACTGCGCCTCCTGGAATCAAGAAGATTGAGTTGATATTTCCAATACCTGGTCATTCTTTCCTTCCCTCGGACAGAGTGTTCGGAGTGATCGAAAAGGAGTTACGAAAAATGCCAACAATCTGCCATCCAGATGAATATATTACAGTTTTTGAAAAACATGGAACTGTACGAAAGCTTGGTACAGACTGTGTGGTTAGAGACTGGAAAGCAGCAACATCTCAGTTTCTGAAGAGAGTAGGGTCGTGGCATTTCAAGTTTTCTCATGCAAAACGATTCATTTTTACGAGAAACAAAACCAAAAACGATGTACTCTTGAAAGGAGAGCCTAATTACTTTAGTGACATGCAAACGAAGAATGCCAAATCTGTGGTGAAAAAAGGCAAATCCATATCCTCAATGGAACCAGGCATTGTGAGTATAGGTAACCCAGTAAAACCAGCTAAGCTCAAAGACATAGCTAGGTTGTTAACCAAGCACTATGGGGATCAGTGGGAGAATCGAGAAGAATTGGGATTTTTCAAGGATCTTCTGAATGAAAACCAAATACCAGCATTGCAAGCAGAGGAAAATATTGAAGATGAGAGCCCAGAAGATGTAGATGAGTGTTGTTGCGAAAGGCCAGTGATTGAAGAGGGACTTGGACTTATTATTTAAGTACGTGAGTATTTCACTACTCAAGAATTTAATTCATCACTACTAAAGGAAAAATAATTGTGGATTGTGGTCAACACAAAAGACATTTTTTCTATTCAATTGTTTCATTTTATTATTCATTAGCTCCAGATGTACTTTTTGTGTGTAATCAGTAAAAGTACAAATTTTTCATATCCATAATGGTGGTTTTATTTATATTTCCTAATATTATTAATTAATGTTTTATAATGGTTCAATAATGAAACCTCACTTTTTCCATAAATGTCATGCCAAAAATCACTCAATGCAATTTTGTATCATGCCAAAACTCACTCTTTACAGCGTGTCATGCCAAAACTCACTCCCTGCAGATTTTGAAGCTTAATTTCAGGTAAACGGCTGATTGGCAATATAAAATGAATGTTTCAGAAGGTTACAGAGGTAATTTATCACTAAATTAACCCCCTAACATCTGAAAAACATGAGAATTACAATCTAGAAAAGTTTTTTTTAGTCTGTGCAAGGTTTGTCAAACTGCAAGGAGTGAGTTTTGGAACGGAATGCCTCATATAGTTTTTATTTTAATTATATTTTACCATAAAAGTACACTAAATTGTAAATTTTACATAAAATTATCAGCAACTCTATTTGCATGGAGCACAGTCCTAGAAATAAATAAATAAATAATAAATGCTGCTCTCTCAAACACAGAGATAAAGGCAGATAATTCGAATATCATTTTCTATTCATAATTTTTTCTGAAAGTTTTAAAGTAGGGTAGATAAAGCAACCGGATCTTGTGTCAACCAGTTTGGTAGTGTCAGAGGAATAAAAGAGAGAGTTCAACAGTTCGTACTAGATTGTGTAGATAGTACTGAATAGTGAAGTAAGCCAGGTCAAATGAAATAAGTTATTGAAAACCAATTTATACATCATAACACGTGTGTATTGAAATATGCGTCTGCGTACACGAAAAAATGGTTGGAAATAAATTATTGATGGCTAAAGAGATACTCTGCTTAAATTCAGTAAACATAAACGGAAACCAAGTGGAAATAGTTAAATCGTTTAAATATCTAGGAAAACACATAACATACAACAATAAAGAAAACATAGCATGGGAAGAGAGACAGTAAAAATTATCTAAATCACAACAAATAACCAAAAACATATACAACAAAAAATGATTATCCATACAAACAAAAATTAAACACTACAAAACAGTCATACAACCACAGGTTACATATGGCAGAAAAACATTAGCAAAAGTGACCAAGACAAAAGCAATTGACAAAGTTCTAAAACTCGAAAGGCGAATCCTAAGAACCTGCATAGGAAAGAAAAACAAAGTAGATGGGTAATGGAGAATTCTACAAACTAACAAGTCTATAAAGAAACGAACCCATAACAGATACAATAAGGAAGAAGGGATATCTTTTCTTGGACATTTTATCAGAACACCTGAAGACAGAATTTTCAGCAAGATGATTAGAAAACTCTTTCCAATGGAAACATCAGGACACGGATCCGAAATGTCAAAAAAGACATGATCGAACTTGGATAACTTTCGATGACTTAGAAAACAATGCAGAATTATTAAAAATCTTCAGAAATAAGGAGGTGAAATCTCAAAGAACGTGAAATAACCTGATTTTTGTTTTGTTTTATAGATAACTTTTTGTTTTATGAATACAAGTATTAAGTAATTACTGAAGAATATTTTGTGTTATATAGTTATTTCTGCCCGTAACAGGCAAGTGGAGTGTTCAATTATTTGCACTTGATCTGCTAGTTACAGGGCTACATAAAATACCGATGTTTCTTATCACAGAGTCAGCCAATTATATGACTGAAACATTTAAGAACAAAAGAAATAGAGGTGTAAAAGACACTAGTAGATTTATGTCCTCTGAGAGAAATGAGTTTCTTTATACAGCCAGACGCTGTTGTGAATAAAATAAAGGAGTCATATTTGCAGAAGGAAAGTAGATGCTTTTCAGAGGTCCGTGTATCCTGATAAGCATACTTTCCAAATCAGTGAGGAAGGCGATTGTAAACCATTTTGATCCTCGTTTTATTAAGTAAAACCTCTACAGGTTTAAACCAGCTGATGACCTAAACAAAATGGCCGGCCCGTTGGGGTAGTGGTTAGCGCAACTGGCTTCTACGCCGGGGTCCCGGGTTTGATTCCCGGCCAGGTCTGGCATTATTTCATCTCTCTTTTACGCTAAACTAGGCTCTGTAGGGAAAAATGCTTTTAATAAAAGTTGTAGTTCTTTTAATTTTCTATAAATTTGATAATATATACTTTCGTCATAAAATGCATACTAAGGCAAAAATCTTAAGAAAATCGATTTTTCACACGTTTTCGTGAGACGAAAACAGAAAATCGCTAATTACCAGTAAACTAAGCGTTATACAAAAAAAATGTTTGAAATAAAAGTTGAAGGTTTCTTAATTTTCTAGATTTTTTTATTAAATAAATTTTTGCGCTAAAATGCATATTAAAGCCGTAATCTTAAAAAAAGTTTTTTACGTGAAAACAGCCTCACCAAGAATTTCAGCAAACATGTTGCCTACCCTATCTTGTAGAGCATAAAAAATTTAGTAAACGAGACGATTTTAAAAATAATCGTAAGACCGTTTTTTAGAAAATCGCAAAAAAGTAAAAAATTACACGAATAAACTACTACTTCCGGTTGACCGATTTTTGATGAAAATGTTCGTGTCGGGTCCGGTAGTGGTGTCTGACTTAAGTTCCAGCTCCGTACGATGTTCCGTTCTTGAGATATTCTGTTCACGCACACACATACATACACACACACACACACACACACGCACACACACACACATACACACACAGAGACCAAACGCTAAAAACATTTTTAAAAACGTTAAGCCTAACTGAGTTACAAGAAAGTTAATACTTACAACCACTAATGAAAACATAATCAATATTAACTTATTAGAACAAAAACCTTTACCCAAAAAATGTTAATGTACTTGCTGTAATGAATATAAAATTAAATACAAAATGAATTTCCGATGTAAGGAAAAAGTTATTAATGATTAAAGCCTCCATATATAAGCCGACTAAATAATAAAGTTCGAAGGGACTTTACGTTAAGAATAAATTATATATAAATTTATTCCTAAATTTTATACGTTGTAGAAAACTGCATAATTTAAAAGAAATATTGGATTCATTCAATCTATTGGATACTTTGTATGAAACTTTGATTAAAGTGTTGGGAACGATATTAATAAATTTTATAACGTGATTTTTATGTTTGTGTTTTACATAATTTTAAATGACATTATGAACGTCTACTGCTTGTCATATGTCTCATAATATATTTTACGATATTAATTAAAATTTTATGTTACTATTAGATAAACTGACTTAGTCTGAAAAGAAAGTATTTTCTATTATATTTGCTACTTCATAAGAAGGTTAATAAATTGGGGAGATATATCCAAGCAATATTTTTACGAGTAGCTTTACTTTTTTATAACTTCTTTTTCAGCCAACTCTAAAACTAGTTTTATAAATTTTATCTATAAAAATATTTCTCCATAATTTTTTATTTCATATTGATTCCATAAAGGTGCATTAAATTAAAATAGTACTTACCATTTTTCCCGGTTTTACTGTACATATTTTTCTAGGTATCGATTTTAGGTATTAAGATCTTAAAAAGATAAAACGAGATGAATTTTGGTCTTCAAATACAGAGAATTATACTGATATTGAAACGATAGCTGTAACTTCCTTTTCCAATATATATTTTATAGTAGCTGCACAATGCAAATAGTAAGGATTTAAGCAATAGTTACAGAATATTAATGGATAAACTACAGCATTTCAGTTTTTAGTCTTAAAATTTATATTTATTATGAAAGAAAAATTAATGACTTATGTTCTTTTTTTTAGCTTTTATTTTTTACCGGGAACTGTACATTATTGACAACTACCCAATTTGATCGCAGCTTTGCTGCATTATTTGACGTGGAAGAGACGTGAGTTTGAACAGGGACCCGCAGTAGAGTTTGTTCACGGATGGATGTCAGCTGGTCACCATACAAAGTCGCTTGCCCAACCGGTGTTTCTTAAAAATAATAGCGACTTACTACCAGCTGACTGACTGGGCTGGCCCGGAGGCCACTTATGTTCTAGACAAATGCTACTCAACAATATATATATATTTTTTTTAAGCTTTTTTATTTGTTATCGGGACTGTACATTGTTGACAACTACCCAATTTGATCGCTGCTTTTTGCTGAATTTTTTTTGACGTGGATTAGACATGAGTTTGAACAGGGACCCCCCAGTAGAGTTTGTTCATGGATGGCTGTCAACTGGTCTCCATACAAAGTCGCTTGCCCAACCGATGTTTCTTAACAAATAATAGCGACTTTCTACCAGCTGACTGACTGGGCTGGCCCGAAGGCCCAATCAACAATATATAAAAAAATAATCCAGGTATCACTAAAGAAACAAAAAAAATTAAACAGAAATAGGTTTCCGGAAAAAATCAATATTTTGAAAATTATGATTTTTTTTTGTTTTCGTTGCATAATTAATTTAGTGTGAAATTTAAAAAATAATGGTGTAATATTATATTTTTACGAAAATTATAAATATTTTTTCATTAACCTCTACATCCGGTTTAACAACTACTGTATATTTTATAAGTACTGTATTATAAATATTTTAAACGGCTGTTTCCGAAAATTTAGGGATTTTTAGCACATTTGTAACTTTTTCTTAGGATCTACCAAAGATATTTGAATGATTTTTCTTTTTGTTTGAAAGATTTATTCTTTCTGCTTATTCTGACGTTTAAAAATTTAAATATGTTTAAAATTAATTTTTTTATTATAATCTAACATTATCACCGACGGTATTTTTGAAGAAAAAATATAGTAAGAAACTTTCAATTTGTCAATTTAAACATTTCGTATGCTCAAAAAATTTTAACGGAATGACCTAAAATAGAAAAAAGTAAGTCTCTGCCATATAATATAGTTCCTGAGGAAGTGGTACGAACGTTAACATTGTGAGTTACAAGAATCCGTGACCTCCTTAAGTAAGTTTAAGTAAATTGTCTCTCGCTTTGCTAAATAGCAAAAAACTAAAACAGAAATAGGTTTTAAAAAGAAATCAATAATTTAAGTAACTAATTTAAGTCAGTTTAAGTAAATTATCTCTCGCTATGCTAATTAGCAACGTGAGAGACAATTAGATGCCACTTTAGAAGCACATATGAATTGAATGTCCATACATAATGAGAGATATTGCGACTGATTAGTTTTGTGCAGAACTTCAATTTGCATGACAATATTATATTAATACGTAATACGTATTAACATATGTGCAATATAATATATGAATATTTAGAAGAGTTGATTATTATTTGAAATTTATTGTAATTAAGTTTCAATTGTTATTTTATGCAAAATAAAAAACAATTTTAAGATAGCAATCAGAGAACCTAGTATAAAATTGTTCCTTTCATGAGACGCGTCGTCTCATAAGGAAAGTAATAATTTTCCCGAAGTGAATAATTTGCGGAGGTGGAAGCTTCTTCAACTCCTGCAGCACCGACCATTATTAAATATTTAAAAAATTCTACCGAAAACTGGTTACGGAGTTAACAAGGGTTCATTGCTAATAACTAAACATTTTAATATACTAAAAATCTGAAATTTCGTACGTACAATAACACCATACAAGTTTATACTCCGGCGAAATCCTAAATACGTAAATCGGTGAAGGGGTGTTTGAGTTATAAGCCCCTAAATGTATCCGATCTGTTGGAGCAACAAAAAACCGGCTCTTTTTTTTCTTCTCATCTTGTTATCGATAATTAAAAAACGCTGAAAATATGAAACTGACATGTAACAACGCAGATTAAAATTAGCTAAATTTTGGTGTACAGTAGGCTCCGTTAAAATTTTCAATTAGCGGTTTTGAAGAAACAAGGCTTCAAACTCGGGTACCTATAATAAAGAAATCGACAATAGATGCAAGGGGACATAGATTAACGGGCAAAATATTTTAATGTATTTAAAAAATAAGAGAAACCAGTTATCATTACAAAAATTTCAAGAACGTCGAAAAAAATGGTACTTTTATGAACTCAATGTATCATAAACAGCTTCTATAACATACTAACTACTACATAGAGCAAAAAAGAAGACAGTTTTGTCAACACCCACTAGTAGCAGCTCTATAACAAGTGAATTAGACAGAAGATCCACTTTACCCGGACTTCCTCTAATACATTACTAACGGTTGCATTGAAGATGCACATTACACCAGGTACTGTTTACCTTCAACTATTTAATACTCAGTAACACAACAATACAGCCTCTCTTATTTACTTTACCTTAGAATTCCAGAAGGACATATAAGGGAGAAGATGGATAAACACGGAAAGACGTAATGGAATTATTCAGAATAAGTAGAATAAAAGAATAACTTCCATTATTACTAAGTAATAATACAAGGTGTGGTGTTTAAATTACGAAACTGACGTTGTAAAAAAATTTATTTTTATTTTATACAATAATCACTTATTTTCACCTTCAATATTCACTCCTTCTCTATCCCTACAACGCTTTATGCGAATTTTCCATTGTTGGAAACAGTGCTGGAAGTCATCTTTTGTCTCTATCCCTACAACGCTTTATGCGAATTTTCCATTGTTGGAAACAGTGCTGGAAGTCATCTTTTGTCAGCTCCTTCAGCAAACGTGCCGCTTTCTCTTTTACAGCTTCCACAGACTCAAATCTTGTCCCTTTTAATGCAGATTTCACCTTAGGGAACAGGTAGAATATAGTAACATGTTATGAAACGTGGTTTTTTACTTATGATCCGGAAACGAAACGCCAATCCATGCACTGGAAGAGCCGAACTTCACCGAGAGTCAAAAAAGCTCGAATGAGAAAGTCAAAATTTAAAGCATTGATGATTATTTTTTTTTATATCCATGGGATTGTGTACCTTCACTGGGTTCCTGAAGGTGAAACAATTAATCAATATTACTACCTTGAGGTACTTTCTAAACTACGTCTTAAGAGTCGGGAAAACGCCCCAAAATGTGGAAGGACAAATCATGGGTTCTCCACCAAGACAATGCACCAGCTCATTCCGCGTTATCTGTCAAGAGGTTCCTAGCCAAGTACAGCATCTCAGTGTTAGAACATCCACCTTATTCACCAGATCTTGCACCGTGTGACTTCTACGTGTTCCCTTAGGTGAAATCTGCATTAAAAGGGACAAGATTTAAGTCTGTGGAAGCTGTAAAAGAGAAAGCGGCACGTGTCCTGGAGGAGCTGACAGAAGATGACTTCCAGTACTGTTTCCAACAATGGAAAATTCGCATGGAGCGTTGTAGGGATAGACAAGGAGTGTATATTGAAGATGACAATAAGTAATTATGTTTAAAATTAAAATAAAATTTTATACAACGTCAGTCTCGTTATTTAATAGCCACACCTAGTATAGTATAGTGTTACAGTATAGACTTATTAATATAGTATTATTAATAATATTAATAGTTATCTCGTAACCTCCATTATTTACTAGAAAAAATAAACAACTGAATAAAGGACAGTCGCCAACAGGTAACTTAACACACCTGTTTATACAATAACCAATTTTAAACCCCTGTCTATTGTCCATTTTGTCATAATATTAATGAGCGTTATGTTATCTCATTTTCAACGTAATAAACTACCTATTTAAAATCTGAAAAACAAAATTTTAATAATAACCATTCAATGCAGAATATAATTTATATTATTAATTATAATAAAATGTTTAATAAAAATCGTTAATAAATGCCGGTAGACATTTTATAATGATTTAATTTTACATCATCTATCCACTGGGTATCGATTTAGGCAATTTATAATTAACCTGTCACGGTATTAAAATTTATAATTAGACCTAACCACCGTATCGTCATTTTATATTAATCATTTACATTGTATTTTTACTTTCTCTTGCCTATATGAATATATAGGAAGGAAAGTATTGTTTACATGTCGATTTTTCGAAATCGAGTTTTCACCGGATCTATACGTTTTCAGACCCCCTGAACCCAAAAAACATGTTTTTAGCGATTGGTCTGTGTGTGTGTCTGTGTGTGTGTGTGTGTGTGTCTGTGTGTGAACAGAATATCTCAAGAACGGAACATCGTACGAACTTGAAACTTGAAACTTAAGTTACATACCACTACCGGACGCGACACGAACATTTTCATCAAAATCGGTCAACCGGAAGTAGTAGTTTATTCGTATAATTTTTCAGTTTTTTGCGATTTTCTCAAAAACTGGTCCTACGATTTTTTTTAAAATCGCCTATTTTACTCAATTTTTTATTTTCTACAAGATAGGGTAGGCGCCATGTTTGCTGAAATTCTCGGTGAGGCTGTTTTCACGTAAAAACGTTGTTTTGTTAAAATTACGGCTTTAGTATAAATTTTAGCGCAAAAACTTATATAATAAAAGTTGTAGAGAATTTAAAAACCTACAACTTCTGTTTCAAACATTTTTTTGTATAACGCTTAGTTTAGCGGTAATTTGCGATTTTCTGTTTTTTTTCTCACGAAAACGTGAGAAAAATCGATTTTTTTAACATTTCGGTCTTAGTATGCATTTTACGACAAAAGTGTATATAATAAAAGTTATAGAAAATTAAAAGATCTACAACTTTTGTTTAGAGCATTTTTCTCTACAGAGCCTAGTTTAGCGTGAAAGCGTGATTTTCCGTATTTTTAAGCCAAACTGAGTTCGATTGTCATTTTGCGTCATTCACTCATGATTAAAATAAAGTTATGTTTTTGAGGTTAGTTTTTGTTTATTTCTAATATTTTATTAATAATGTTAGGTTTATTATTAATCATTTGCATTGGCAAGAGAAAGTTGTGTGAGTGTTTCACACCAGATTTTTTTAATGTGTTGTACGTTAGCCTACTTACAGTTTAGCTTAGGCTACGCCTACATTCAAGGTTTCTTTCACTCTGTTTTGGCTTTACCAATTAGTAAATGTGGCTTTACTAGTAAATGTGCTCATCAGTCATTGTTTTGTTTTTCAATCAATAGGACCGTTTAAGTAGGCAGATCCTACAAATGCCAAAAATGTATTTTATACTCTTAATTCCTCGAAATTTTTTGGTACACTATATATTTAAAGGCTACCTCTTTGTAATTTAATTAATCATGAGACCGAATTTATGTAAATAAATAAAAACAGAATTAAACACCCACCATTTACTAATTTTTTGTTTGTTTTTCATTTACACATCCAATCTACAAGGTGTACTTAAAACTAGAACATTTGGTTGATAAGTTTTTCTATATTGTCTCATGAATGAAGTAATACCACAGCGGAGACACTTTTTAAACTTTTTTATTTTGTATTTTTTTCCCCGCCTCCTTAGCGAAGTGGTAGCGAACTAGCCAGTTACTTTTGTGTAGCAGACCCAGCAACAGCCACGGGGATCCCGGAGGGAAAGAGAGAACGAGGACACCCGAGAAAGAGGTGGACAGATGCCTAATCCTTGAAAGGCAGCAGAAGAAGAAGAAGAAGGAGAAGGAGAAGAAGGAGAAGCAGAAGAAGAAGAAGAAGAAGAAGAAGAAGAAGAATAAGAAGAAGAAGGAGAAGAAGGAGAAGGAGGAGGAGAAGGAGGAGGAGAAGGAGGAGGAGGAGAAGGAGAAGGAGGAGAAGGAGGAGGAGGAGGAGAAGGAGGAGGAGGAGATGGAGAAGCAGAAGGAAAAGCAGGAGGAAGAGCAGGAGAAGGTGGAGGAGAAGGAGGAGGAGGAGAAGCAGGAGGAAGATGAGGAGGAGGAGGAGGAGTTTAATAGTTGTTTATTTTGTAAAATACAATGTAGGCCCTATTGATAGCTAACGATCAACAAGTACATAAACAATGTAAATTTTAAAATTTATATTCGAAGAATATACTTTACTATTTTAAAGAACGAAAAAACGTAAAAGCCAATGTTTTAACCATTCAAAAACAAAAAAACGTTTTTTTACGGACGATTACAAATTACTAGGTCGCGTTTTTATAAATGTGGTAATCTTAATACAAAAAATCTTAGCCTATTCAAAGAAATAACCCTTATAGATTTACCAAGACATCTGTCACGAAACATAAATGGTTGAACGGATTCGATTCAAATTACTTTAGCTTACGAGAGAAATTTCCCTTTCATTCTAAATATGACATTACAATATGCGTAACGCCAAGTTATAACATATGGGAACGACAATTTCCTTTAACTTTCTCTTTGGGTTAGGGACAATCGATTAGTTCATTCAAATCCAAATACCGTACTTTCAAATTGAATATCTAATGTTACTTAAACGTATAAGAATAACATTTTATGGTAAGATAAAAGAGCATTATTTTTATTCCTTTTCGAGAATTTCTTATTTTTATAATAACCTCTTAGGTGGTAAGTAAATGGGTAAGAAAAAATAAACAATCAAATGGAGGATAATGTAAGTAAGATAAAGTCTACGCCAATTGCTGTGAGAGCTGGGCTACGCATGCGTATACTTGACTTGGAACTGCATACCCCTCCGACCTACAGTTAGATGTACAGTCAGGGTGTTGTTGAAAATTGACAACACCCATTATATTTAGTAGGCATGCTGTTCCATTGTTGATTACATACGCTGCACAATTGCAGTACACACAAGACTACACTAATGCAGACAAACGTATTCCCCAGCGCTCTCCTTACGAAAATCAGGCTATAACTTGTTATTCAACAAGACACAATTTTTAAAATATTCAGTGTTAGATAACTTAAAAATACCTGAAAACGAAAGTAGACCTTGTAAGAGATTGAGAATTTAGCAACTTACGTATGTTGTTTGTTTAGATCATCAGCCGAAAAGCTGGTTTGCATTTCTAAAGGCTTCACTAAGTAAAACGATAAGTGAGGTAATTTACAATTACCTTCCTCAATGAGTGGAAAAGTATGCTTATCAGAATGCCAGGCCCTCTGAAAAACATCTACTAACTTCATTCACTACAGGATCTGGGTGTATAATGAAATTAATTACTCTCAGATGAGATATATATATCTCTGACTAGTGTTTTTACACTTCGATCTTTTCTGTTTTTCAATGATTCAGTCATACAATTGGCTGATTATGTGATAAGAAGTTAAGTATTTTTGTTAGCAGATCAAATGGAAATAATTTAACACTCCACCTGCCTATTATAGTCAATACCAAAAATTAGCAGCACATAAAAAAGTAAAAATAAATATGGGCCACATGTCAAATCGTACAAAAAAAAATTAACGAGCCATAAGTAGTTTCTTTATTTTAAAACCGATCATCACACTTTTAACTATTTCTTCTGAAACTCATGAAATACATGATAGGTTTCATAAAAGAGAATATTTTTTATTTTGTTATATCTCTTCTGTTTCTATTTTAACGAGTTTTTAAAATCATAGGCTTTTTAATATATATTTCAAATCAATTTCTGTATAAATATCTACTTACCAAAGCATTACGGATAAAAGTAAATTTTAATAAAGGGTACCAAACAATTTAATTTATTCGGTTAATCAATAAATTATTATAAATTGTAAATAATCAAAGAACATAGATTTACAATATTTCATTTTTAACAAAACTTTTCTAATGTTTCTAAAATCTTTTAACAATTACTGTTAATGCACATCATTTTACTTATTTTTATAAATTTTTATTTTGTAGTCTTTTGTATATTTTCCATTCCATTTAACTTGTTTTACATTTCTTCATTTTTGCTAGTATAAAATTTTATCAGTAAATCGAAAGGTGTTTATTTATTTGTATCTGAACCATTTATTTTTACAATGAATTGTTCTTTTACTTACATCAAAATAAAAGCAGTTAAAAAAAATAAAACATTACATTGTACTTTTTCATTATAAATTTACGACTGTTTCGATGTCGCCTTATTCCATTTTTTATTCCTAGTTAAATATTCTTTTAAACGATTCGTTATAACGTTGACAAAATAATTTTGTGTCAAAAAAATTATCTGTTATTAAAATAAGGAAGAGACTATTAAAAATACTTTTAAGACACTAGTTACTAAAACGAAACTTTCGATAAATTATCCCAACCAACTGAAATTAGTTTAATACGTCACGTAGTGATTTTCAGTATTTTAAAGTCCTACAGAATCTGTATCAGAATGTCTAATTCTGAACCCTACCATAAAATCGAGCCAACTACTGACATCATGCGGAAGAAACGAATTTCTTTCTTCGGGCATTTACTTAGATTACCGGACAATCGAGTAACTAAACAACTCATTTCTACAATAAACTTGTGGAACAATCCTCCAAGGTGGTTGGCTGAAATAAAGTGAGATATGCAAGAAGTTAACATTGCAGATCAAGATCTTTTAGCAAAATCTGATTAGCTAAGTTGCTGAAAGATAAAGAAACAAGATTCGTCGCAAAAAGTCGAGCTCCATCGTCAATGATTTGTACAGATAAAATCTGACAGATCAGATCCCAAAACATGAAGAATTATTGGGAAAAGCGTAAGAATCCTAAAACAGAACCAAGAAAGATTTCTAAATTTGATTCCAAGGGGTCCAATAAGACCGTAAAAGCAAAAAAGGCCTACAGAGGTTGTTTTTATTTAGTGTCGCGTCATTAAATCATGATTAAACATAATTATATTTTTAATCATTAACATTAGCGACAGAAGGTCGTGTGATTGTTTCACACCAGGTTTTTAAAAAAACATAGTTTTACTTCTACTAGTATGTTATTTTACATTACAATTTTATTACATGCACCACATGTATATTCTTTAGAAACCCTCATTTTCGGCAAAACGGTTGGCTCTGAATTGTTTGCGAATGGCAAAAAATAATTATAATACAGGCCTAATTAAAGTTTTTTGTAGATATCTACATAATAAAATAATTTATCAGTAATGCATTTTAAACTACGTATTTTATTTGATTACTTTTTAAATTCTTTTAAATTTAAATTATAAAATAAAATTACAGGCTTAAAACTATAATTTAAGAGCTAATTAAAGTTTATTAATTAATTTTTCATTAAAAAGTTCGAATTTATTATATCTTCATGATGTGCTAAAGTAATTAAAAGTTGCCAGTCGCAAAACTAATTTCACTTAATCATTAAAATTACACAAATTAGATCGTTTGGTAGGAGGAGTGTCTGATAAACATAACATTAGAAAGATCTAAGAAATTAAATTATGTATGTACCACTCATAATGGGCTACAAAATTTGATGAGTAGTAATTAATACACGCCATAACATGTCTCTGTGAATAAATTAAACTAATTTTAACTTATAATATTAGAAACTCACTGTGAATCTATCCAAAGGGATTCCAGACCTAAAGTTTGACATTCAACACACAAGTTTAAACTTAAAACTTTCCGAGACTATTCCTAGTACAGCCTTAGTACCAATGGTAGCAAAGTGACGTCAGTATTGAGTGAATAAAGTTGTTATATATCTGAGAACGGATAAGTAAGTCCACTTTACTTAACCCGTTTGTAAAGTGGATTGAATGACAAAGCAGTACTAAGTTTCCCAGCTTAGAATTTACCGACTTAGGAGAACGAGATAGCCTACTTGAAACAGAAAAATTACTTTTGTTTGTTGAAAGGCATGAAAAATTTAAGTTTAAAAAAAATTATTATTACGAGTACACATCGTATGTACACATCGATTAATTGAATTTGAATTTTTATGTATCCCAATTAATTTAATTTTTCATCCGCGCAATGATCCTAGCACAAATATGTATTTAAATAAAAAAAGTATTTAAAAATTGGGTTTATAGGTTAAAGGAGACCATCCATATACCATACGCGGACTGCATACTCTGCAACCACGACTCACACATTCGTGGGTTATTAACCTGCGCCCCGATTTGGGCCGTGAATGGTAATAATATCTAGCAATGCCACTACCCCAAAACTAAAGCCCAAACGAGTGGATACGATGTAAGCTGTAGGGCATCCCACATCCCTAGTCCCCAACGAACTAAAGACTGCAGATGAGATCAAGCCGATAGCAGCCAAGGTCAGATATGAGGTCACCCCTTCGCAAAGTCACACTCTGTTCCACTGAACTCCAGCTGACTTTTTGTTAGGCTGTCATCCACAGCGGGACCAAAACGTGACAACGCAGGATACAATTAACGAAACTCAATTGGCTCCGTGCTGTGATCTAGGTCACTATGCTCCGATTTCATCTGCAGTATCTAGTTTGTTAAGGTCTAGTACTCATATCGACCAGACTCCTCCAGCCAAGGTAATCGATAACCGCCGAAATCTCTGCCCGTTACTTGCACATTACGAACGGGCACATCTATTCGTTTTGATAAAAGATTTACGATTACAATAATTTGTTCAGATTGTAAGCTGAAAGGCTGGTTTGAACCTTTAGAAACTTTACTAAGTAAAACGAGGAGTGAAGAGTGTACCGTTGTAAAGTAGTCTACAATTGAACAAACAATGGAAGTTATGGTAACTGTAACGTCCAGAACTAAGGTAAAACCCATTAACTAATATATGGGGGAAACCCCCAATCTTAGAATTAGTTACATTAAAATAGTAATTAGAAAATAAGTTGTAAATATTGCCAACTGTCAATCATCTAATGCGGGATATTATTCATTAGGTGGGTGTATTTCCCCCTCTGTGTTTCTGGGCCTTTCTTCTACCTGCCAACGTACAGCCAATCATTGGGATGGTTTTTCTTCCTTTTAGCCCTTCAAGCTGGTTGAACGGGGTAGGTAGGAGAAGGAGGCTAGTCAACCAGAGGTTTCCTGATTTTGGATATCGGAGACCGAAATCAGTTCCATTGGCAATTTAGCTTGGAACAGTTGTTTAAGAAGGAGAAATTATTTGAAGAGGTGACCAAGAAAACGAGAAGAAGTAGAAAGAAGAGAGATATTTAGTTTGAGGTAAATTTATTTCGTATATATTAAGGTTTTTTTAAGTTTTGATTTTTATTAAAGTCGCGGAAGGAAAGGTTGGCTATATTTAAAATAAGTTAGGCTAATTTAAGGAAAATTTTGTCAGTAATTAATGCATTAAATGTTTTAGTTGAATTCGAAAAAAATAGTTACATTTTATTAATTTTCTCGTGCTCTGCTACTAGAGCTGGCGCCAAATTTTTTTATTATCTTTTTAAATCTATTTTAAAGAATTTGCCCACAGAACTAGTTTTAAGGTGGTGCACGTGGTTTACAAATGCCTTCCTCACTGAGTGAAAAATTATTCTTATCAGCATGGCATGCCCTCTGAAAAACATCTGCTTTCCACCCAGCAAATGACACCTCCACTTCATACATGACAGGGTCTGGCTGTGTAATAAAATTCATTACTCTCAGAGGAGATAACTCTGATTAGTGTCTTTTACACCTCTACAGTATCTCTTTTGTGGGGAAATGGTTTATTCGTATAATTGGCTGACCTTGTATAAGATACTAAACTATATTTTGTAGCCCTGGAACTAGTAGATCGAGTGCAAATAATTTACCACTCCACCTGTCTGTTATGGGCATCAGATACAATGTGTATAACGATTCAAAAAAAACAGATATCATTTCCGATTATCCGAAATTTCAAAGTGGCTTTCGAAGTTGTTTGACATGTAGACTATAATATTATCTGCCGGTAACAGCAAACAGCTAAAAAGAAATCAAAGATTTCTTATAATGAACTCAAGTATTTCAAAAATTACGGGTAATCAGAATTAATACAAAAAACTTTTTTTATTTAGAGAATGAAACTTTTGTATTTGGAAACGTTCAATATTTTGTTTCAAAAACACCACAAGCAATTTTGAAAGAGACTAACTTTCATGACAAAGAAAAAGGAGAAAAGTATTCTATTCGAAGTCAGTAAGAGAGTTGGTGAGTCACGAGTTTTAGTGAAGTTAGTGGGAAGGGGAAAGAACGGAGGACCAACGAAGCAAGGAAACAAGCCCACTTCATCGCATTCTTACCAGATTGTTTTTAGAGACCGAAAGGAATTTTGTTGGAGCTACGTAAATATATCGGTCCCATGACTGAACCAGATGATATTGGACTTTCCATTAAAATAAAATAAATTTCAAAGGCATTCATTTTGGTATTTGTTGTCATCCTTTGTTAGAAAATTTCACAATTAAATTCATTATTTATTACGGAATTCCATGTAACAATTTCAACATTTTTTTGCCGTTCTTAAACAGAAGTTGAATCTACGAAAATATTTTTAGAAAAAATGCCAAATGATTAAGGATTATAAGTATTTAATAATAATACACTCTTAAATTCTTTTACATTAATTGAGTACTTAACAGGATACTAAACTTCATAAAATATATGGTGTTAAACATTCACACGACTTTCTTGTCTATGGTAAAAATTGACAATATAACGTACGCAATCATGAGTAAAAGTGCTAAACTTAAAAACATAAACTAATTTTAATAATGAATGAATGACGCTAAAGACCTATTCCCATGACGCAAGTTTACTTACTAGCTGCACTAGTTGACTAGCAGTTACTATGCTTTTCACTGTTGATGAGCTCTGCTGTTTCACACGTTTAGATCAATCAGAACGTATGCCAGTGTTGCCAGATTGTACCTGACAAACATTACTTTTGCATGCATATAAGAGCTGCAATAGTTTGCTCCCGTTTTGCATCTCGTACTGAACACATGGATTATAGAGCGCGTCAACATTCAATAGGCTACTTTATAATATAATCAGCTGATTGTGTGTTTAAAGGTTATATCCTAATTGATATGCCCAAAACGGGCAGGTGGAGTGTTATTTTAATTGCACTCTACCTGTTTTGTCCAGGGCTAAAAAAATAGTTCTGTTTCTTATCACATAATCAGCCACTTATATGACTGAACTATTTAAGAACAGAAGAGGTAGAGGTGTAAAAGACACTAGTCAGAGTTATCTCCTCTAAGAGTAATGAATTTCACTATGCAGCCAGACCCTGTGATGAATGAAGTGAAGGTGTCATTTGCAGGGTGGAAAGTGAGTGCTTTTCGGAGGGCCTGGCATGCTGATAAGCATACTCTTTTAACTCAGTGAGGAAGGCAATGGTAAACCACCTTACTCCTCGTTTGTACTTAGTAAAACCTCTAGAGGTTTAAACCAGCCTTTCGGCTGTTGACCTAAACAACAATCCTAATTGATACTGAAAGACCAAAAAAATGGCTGACGAAATATTTAACAGAGCTACAAAAGCAAGTATTGGCAACGTTGCTGGCAACCTACTGGCTAGCTATAAAGTGGGTAGGGGGCAATGCGTACGTTCAGAGCTCGCCAGCCTTGCAAAATAGTATAGTAGGCCTACAAGCGTTGTGGAAATGAACAACTAGCAACTAGTTTAGTTAAAGCGCAAGTATTCTCTTGCTCGCTTGTGACTTTGAACATGTTTGATTTTAGCAGAATCAATCTTAAAATAAAAAATCTGGTGTGAAACACTCACACGACTTTCTCTTGTCAGTGCAAATAATTAACAATAAACCTAACATTAGTAATAAAACATTAGAAATAAACAAAAACTAACCTCAAAAACATAACCTTATTTTAATCATGAGTGAAAGACGCAAAATGAAAATCAACGTGTTTGGCCTAAAAATACGGAAAATCAATCTTTCACGCTCAACTAGGCTCTGTGGAGAAAAATGCTTTAAATAAAAGTTGTAGGTCTTTTAATTTCCTATAAAGTTTATTACATACACTTTTGTCGTAAAATGTATTCTAAGGCCGAAATCTTTAAAAAATCGATTTTTCACACGTTTTCGTGAGAAAAAAACAGAAAATTGCTAATTACCGCTAAACTAAGTGTTATACAAAAAAATGTTTGAAATAAAAGTTGTAGAATTTTACATTCTCTACAACTTTTATTATATAACGTTTTGCGCTAAAATGCATATTAAAGCCGCAATCTTAAAAATAAAATGTTTTTACGTAAAACCAGCCTCACGCAGAATTTCAGCAAACATGGCGCCTATCCTATCTTGTAGAGCATAAAAAATGTAGTAAACCAGGCGATTTAAAAAAAAATAGTAGGACCAGTTTTTGAGAAAATCGCAAAAAAGTGAAAAATTACACGAATAAACTACTACTTCCGGTTGACCGATTTTGATGAAAATGTTCGTGTCGGGTTCGGTAGTGGTATGTAACTTAAGTTTAAAGTTTCAAGTTCGTACGATGTTCCGTTCTTGAGATATTCTGTTTACACACACACACACACGTGCGCGCGCGCACACACACGCACGCACGCACACACACACATACACATATTTTTTGGGTTCAGGGGGTCTGAAAACGTATAGATCCGGTGAAAACTCGATTTTGAAAAATCGACATGAAAACAATACTTTCCTTCCTATATATTCATATAGGCAAGAGAAAGTAAAAACTAAATAAACCAACTCACACCCGCGCACTAGCTAGTCCTAGGCGAGTATTAGAAAATAAGATAGGATAAGATTCATTTTACTTGTTTTTAGCAGTAATAAATAAATATTAAGTAAAATTAGTGTAGTATTAAAAATGTATACTTTTGGATGGTTATACAATATTGCACAAATTCTGAATATAGAATAAAAGTTAAAAAAATTAACTGAACCGTAAATAAGTTACAAAAAAGGAAAATTGTGAAAAAAAAACAACAACAGCTGAACAGATAAATAACAAGGTCAATGCAGTTGGACGTAACACCATAGGTAAACACCAGAAAATAATTTTTATATAACTTTATAATGAAATTATTAAAAGACTTTAATAATTTGAAAAAGTTAGATTATACTCACTTTGTTTCATGGCAGTCCACTCATGAAAGTTGTTCTGGAAAACTGAATAAACAACTTTCTACAAAATTTAATAATATTAAATTTTATTTCTCTAATAACGTTACTTCTTCTAAATAAAATTCTAACAATATTGACTTTAACAAATAGATATTTACATTACCGTTCAATGTTATGTGCAGTATATAACAAATTTCCTTTACAGTAGAAGTACGTACTATACAATGTATTGAATACTCTTTAAACTCTGTACTATTGGATCTATCCTGTACTATATATATTTCTTTCCATCCATGGAATTCAATTTAGGTTCTTTAAATTTCTTTCTATATTATGCTTCAAGGAAAGATGTATATTCAACATTTACACTGATCCTCCTCTACTTTTCTTATTCCCATCTTGGTATGAGATTCATCTCTGCATTTGTTACCATCTTTAAACTCATATTGTAGTCAAGTAAAAGTTGAGTCAATAAAGTTTCAAGATATTGTATTTTTTAAATGTGAAAAATCTAATCCCTTTGTGTTACGTAAAACGGATCTTGTTTTAATATCAATATGTATAAATATGTATAAATATGTATCAATATAAGTTATGGAAATAATTTTTATAATTTTCAAATAGGGTATTGAGGTTATGAATAAAGTAAATTTTAATCTGTTAATAAAAAATTATGATTTTAAGATAAATTTTTTTTTTATTAGACTATTTCATTTAAAGTCACATCAAGAGCTTGGTTATTAAACGACTACAGTGGAATATGTAACTGTAACAATGAGTTTTGGGTTGTAATAATTTTCAGACCATATTAGAGATGTTCATTTAAGTACTAAGGTCACATTAACTCACATAGTTAGTTTTAGTAGTAAAATCTTTTCCTAACCCATCGGGTTTGTCTAGAGGTAAAATCGTCGCCACGGGTCAGCTGTTTATTAACAGTTGATTTTCGAAGACAAAAATTCCTAGTTCAAATCCTAGTAACCACCTTTAAGTATTTTTATACGGGATTGAATACTAGACAGTGGTTAACGGTGTACTTTGATGGTTGGATTAAATTAACCATACTCTCTCAGGAACGGTCGCCCTGGGTATGTAAAAGACTACACCTCATTTACACGTCATAGGCCTACACATTATTCTCATCTCATTGGGTCATGAGGTTGCTAATTGTTCTGAATTGAACAGATTGTAACTTACACGCCTTTTTTTTTGAATAACTGTAAATCTACGATCTGCTCTCATAGAACAATGAGTAGATGTGTTGTAAGTATAAATCTTGAGTAAGTAATGCCCCTTGGTATTACTCTATAAAATTTCCCATTTTGTTGAATTGATCTTGCCAGGAATGTAAAATAAATTACACAATCACATATTAAAATAAATCTGTAGGGTGTAGTCTGTATAGTCTTCTGTGTGTTCCACTGTTGTCTAGGAGATTGATGGCTTCTGGATTCTGATGATTTTCAAGTCTTGTTTGGTAACTGGTGCAAAATTTCTGTATAGCTTCGTGAACCGTGGGAGTGTTCGTGTCTCTGTGCAATATAGTGTTGGATATGTACCAAGGTGAGTCCATGATGTTTCGAAGTATTTTTGACTGAAACTGTTGAATTATTTCAATGTTACTGTGACTTGCTGTGCCCCAGAGTTGTATCCCATATGTCCACACAGGTTTAAGTACAGTTTTATAAAGTAACAATTTGTTTTGTGCCGATAATTTGGATTTTCCATTAAGCATCCAATACAGCTGTTGGTATTTAAGATTTAACTGTTTTCGTTTGTTCCATATGTGAGTCCTCCATGTTAGACGCCTGTCCAGGTGGAGGCCAAGATATTTTGCCGTATCGGATTGTGGAATTTGTACGTTGTTAAAAAATACTGGTGAACATGTTTCCCGTTTTAGTGTAAATGTGACATGCATATTCTTGTGTTCATTTGTTTTTATACGCCACTTTTTTGCCAATTTTGTACGCTGTCTAAGTGTTGCTGCAAGTTATGAGATGCAATTTGTGCATCTTTGTGTATTGCCTGAATGGCTGTGTCGTCGGCAAATGTTGCCACTGTAGTGTTGTCATTTTGCGGAAGATCAGAAGTGTAAATGGTGTACAAAACAGGAGACAGTACGCTTCCTTGAGGAACACCAGCTTCAATTAATTTTAGAGATGATTGTTCGTCCTTATACTTCACTGTAAAGCATCGGTCCTCCAAATAAGATGCAATAATTGAGTAATACTGATAGGGAAGATATTGTTTAATTTTAAAAAGAAGACCCGCATGCCACACCTTATCAAAGGCTTTACACGCATTAGGGATGAAAAAAATCGTTTCCACGAGTCAGCTGTTTAACAGCTGGTTTCTTAAGGTTTACAGTTGGTTTTTGAAGGTTCTGCGGTTCAAATCCTAGTACGTAAAAGTTCCGGATTTTCAGGAAATCAGGGTTCGGATTCTTTCACACTCCCTCTAAAAAACAAAAATTAATAACGGAAAAAAGCTTATTAGCCTAATACAAAGAGGATTGTAATGTATATTGAAACATACACTCGAATTGTCAAAACAACTTCTTAATAAAGTTATTTAAGTAAAATTAGGGTACTTCAAGTGAAAAAACACCCAAAACTTCAAACATGATATTATATAAAATTTACAATTAGATCGTAGTAAAATGTACGGAATCGAGGTATTACGGTACAGGGTTGTTTGCTGATGTCGGATCAAGTGGCCAGGCGGCGGGTGTTTGGTTGGTAGGCGGTTGCGGCCTCCTTGGGCCTGGATGAGGACGCCTCAATTAAGTTCAGCACTACTTTCCCCGTCGGGAGGGAGTGAACATGAGTTTTTATCGCCACCTCGGATAGAAAAAGAAAAAAGGTATTAAAGAAAAACAATTTACGGAATAAATGCCAAAAAGTGAAAAGATAGTGGAGGATAACATTAATAACTTAATTGTGTCTGTACAGTGAATTACAATTAAAAATTTTCTAAAGGTGACGATGATACAAAATATAACATTGAGCGACATGAGGAGAAGTCTACCCATCGATGATCAAAGTGTGTATTATTAGTATAGTTTGTTATATTGTAGTCATTTAAAGTTTAATCGGTTTTTATTTGAGGAGAAAGGGGAAGAAAGAAGGAATGTCACAAACTTGTTATTTACATTTTAGTTTACATTGCTTACATAATTGCTTTGAGAATTAAGTTCGCTACAATTTTCATTGAGGAAAATTGTTTGTTTATTGGTCATTTAACAAAGTTATTTGACGTCAAACGTAAAGACTCAGTTTTTATAATAAGAGTTTTTGCTTATATCATCCTTTTTTTCAAAAAAACTGCTAACACTACTGCTTCCAGACTGGTTTATTAGATTTTTTAGGTGATTTTCCACATAAATCCATCATATTTTTTGCAAAAAGTAGCCTGTAAAAAATTCTGAATCACTATATTTCGCCAAGAGAACTGAAATCGGGGCGAAATGTTTCGCTAGCTGTAACTCACTTAAGAATCGTTTTCAAAATTATGTTTATATGAACTGTTTTTCTTATTTTTAGCTCTAAAATCATGTATTAAATTATTTTTACCATAATTTCGAATCACCTGTATATCAATAACAAAATTACAGAGAAAAATCAGTCAAAGTTGTCCAATAATACCGGCATGTTACTCACTGATGGGTGGATAACGTCACAAAGGATTTTTTGTTATAAAACCTACGATGTTGAATAACACAATTGGTTAAAAGGTGTTTTTAACAGTAATCCCCACTTTAGGTTGAGGAAAAAAAGCAAAGCGAATGCGTTTGAGTTCAACCGGTTAAACAAAGACAATCAAGGGATGTAACGAACGGCCATGCTTCTTATTAAAACCTGCATCTATCCACCAATCACTGTCCCTGAGTTTCTACAATGACTACCGACATTATCTCCGATCACTTAACCAACAGATTAGACAACAGCCGATTTAATTTCCCTCTTCTACAGATTTTGTTTTTCACGTACAGTATTAAAGTCAGAACGTTTTATCATGATATGCCAACTAATTATTTAGGCCAGAAGTAGTATAAGTATTTCTGTACGTTAAAGTAGAAGAAAGAATCTGAGAGTGCAATCAATTCAAAACTGTAGTAAATGGTAAGATTATATAAAACTTATGATTTTACAATGGAGGTTTACATTTTTGAATGGGTTTTTGCTATTTTTTTTTTTTAGAGCAAATGATTATTCTCAAAAAAAGGTGTATTTATAATGTTACAGCATTACTTTTGTTCTAAAAATTTCAAATTTTTTAACGTTAATGTCTTGTTCAAGACTTTAGATAGACCCTACATTACCATGTTTCAGAAACCATAACGATTGACCTACTAAACATATTTCCAAGATTTATTTCATAGATTACTCAAAAGTTTGTTCTCCAGAGCCCCTTGCATGCTGAAGTTATTACTATTTCGAACGTTTCTAAAGATTATTTTATTTTTTGTAGATTAAAATTTTCTTAATTGTTAGAGATTTTTGTGAAAAAATGAGTGTTAAATTATTTGTACTCATTCTGTTAGTTCCAGGGGTACAAAATATAGTTCTGTTTCTTATCACATGGTCACCCAATCAAATAACTGAATCATTTACGAATGAAAAGACACTAATCAGAGTTATCTCCTCATATATAGTATTTTGGAATGATATTTTCCATCAATTTGATATAAATCTCATAAAAATTGGCCAGAGTACGGTCCATTTATGATTTCTAAGACTAATGGCGGCTTTTCAAACTTCAACTTTGATTTTTGGGTGTGATAATTCAATTTTGAAATAATTTTTATTTACTCGTACTGTTTAGTTGAAAAATATCAGCATTTTAGGTACAATAAAAGGTTTCCATTAATTAACAACACGAAAGAAATTTTTTGAAGGTAGAGTTAAAAATAAGACGGAAACGACTTCAATAAGAAAACAGAGCTTGGAGAAAAATAATTACATGAATAACACTAAAAAGAAATTTAAAACCCAGACATCAAAACTTAGATGATTGTAATGTTTTTTCCTTTATTACGGAATTGAAAGAAACTGAACTATAAGATTACAAAATATTCTGAATAGTAAAATTGGATATACCGTAACAAATAAGAAATAAACATACCAAAATTTAATACGTGGAGTAAGATATTATATTATTTAAATGAATTTTCCGGGAAAACTTTTATGTAATCAGGATATTTAAAGAGAAAACCTATTTATACTATTACAAACTAAAATCTGATATAGAATTGTTTAGTTTTGACGTCATTTGAAATAACGAATAACAACAATACAGTACTTTACCTTCGTTATCGTTTCAGTTTCAAATTAGCAAACTTATTTCTTCCGGTTTAATTTTCGTTACAATTCATGTTTCAGATTACTATTTATTAGTTTTGTTACATCGGATCAATTTCATTTTAGTTAACTAACATTTATAAAGTTTGAAATATTTTGCATTTGTTAGTGTTTATACTGAAGCACTAATATTATTAGTAAATTAAATTTTGTCTTCTACCCCTCCTTTCCATTTATTTCTTCTCCTCCCCTCCTCCCATCCTCCTCCTCCTCCTTCTGCTACTTAAACTTCTTCATCTTTTTCATCTGTTTTCGCTCATCTAGATTGTTCCAGATGATCTAACTCGCAGGAGATACGTTTTCGTATTAGAAATGCTAGTGGGGTGTTCATGCAAAGGTGCAATCCAGTGTTTAGGAGCCATGACCTGACTCAGGGCAACAAATTACGGCTCCTCAGATACTATGTGTTCTCTGTTCTTCTGTACGTCGTGGAGCCTTGGACCATAAACAGAGTGAAAGTACGCCGGCTTGAGGCTTTTGAACTGCGGTTTTATACAAGAATTTTGAGAATTTCAAAAACCCAGAAAGTCACTAATGTTAAAGTTGTCTAGAGAATGAACAAAAAGAATTTTTCTGGAACGTCAATTTGAGGACCTGGTTTGGTAAAAGGTCCACGGAACTTTACCGGATTGCGGTTAATAATGTCAAAAGAGCTATGATGATCACCAACATCCGAACCAATTAGGCACGACAAGAAGTCCGTTTCAGTATCAAAAAAGTTCTGGTTGAAAAATATTTTATGTCACTTCGTGAAAAAATAAAAATAAACTATGCACAACATTGTATTCAAGGACTTGCTTAAAAATTCTATCTCTCTTCATTCTTAAAAGAATGGCTCCATCCAATAAAATTTGGTTCTTTAGTTTCTCGTATTGTCTTTAAACACTTTATCACTTTTTATCACTTCCAAGCTCTGTACTTCTTCGAACAAGGGTTATATACTAAACCTAGTAAACATTTTAAAAATTAGCTGACACTGTGATGAGATACTTTCATTATGTTTATTTAAAACGTTATTTAGACTTAAAAAGCAGAAATTTTAATAGGACACCCCCATGGTGTAGCGGTTAGCACGCTAGCTTATATAACACAAAGTCCAAGGATTGATTCCAAGCCAGGAAAAATGCTTGAAAAATAAAAGTTACAGATTTGTTTATTTTCTATAACTTTGGTTATATACACTTTTGTTGTAAAATGAATACTAAACTGCAATCTTAAAAAGTCCCATTTTTTATAGATTTTAATGGGAAAAATACATAAATAAAAATCGCACCGGCTAGAGGTAAAGTCATCGCCGCGATTCAGCTATTTAACAGCCGATTTTGGGAAACAAAGGTTATTAGTTAAACCCCTAGTAACAGTAGGCCTACTTTTATACAGATTTGAATTCTAGACAATGGTTTCCGTTGTACTTTGATGATTAGGGTTCAATTAATCATACTTGTTTAAAAATGGTCGGCTTGGATTTGTTCAAGACTACACCTCATTTGTACGTCATACACATCATCCTAATTTCATTGGGTCATGGGGTTGCTTATTGTTCTGAATAAAACAGATTCCAACGTACACATTAGGGATAATTTAAAAAAAATAATTATGCATGAAACAAATTGTCACCTTATTGTTCTCACCTTAAATCAGTTTTTCCAAAAAATTCTGAAAATCAAATTATTTAACCTACGGTAAAGTTCAACTTTCAAAAGTTGTGTCAGAGAGTGATCTTTTAAATTTTTTTAATTTAAAATAAATGAAGATTCTATCTGTTGGGATTGCTGAAAAAAGTGCATTGAATAGCTCTACCAACTCCCCTTACATCATTCATGTCATATTATCACCCACGATTACTTAATCACTTAATCCTCAAATTTACTAGTTAGACCCGACATGTACATAAAGCTGTAAATAACATTAATGTTTTTCTTTTTTTGACTTTATTAGGAAAATTCGCAACTGTATGTAAAAACAACGAGTGAATGAGATGATTAAGAAATGGAATAAAATGCGCTTTAAGACTTAGACGAGATCACCACTCAACAGTGGGCTCCAGTTGGAAAAGTTCTGTGAACGGATTAGATAATCGTGTATAGTTACTATCGGAAATTACTTATTGCAAAATAATGTCCCTACTCCATCATCGGTGTAGACGTCTGCGGAGATTTCCGGGAAGGTATGGTATGTATGTGATAATTTCATACGGAATCTTGTGTAAATTTTACGGAATAAGTCGGAATACGTACGGAATTTTGAGGTCATTGTGCAAACAGTGATTGGTAACGTAAAAGGAAGCATTTGTAGTTTGTCGTAAGAGTTTTTAGTGAAATCGCAGAATTTTTGAAATTACGGATGCCTTAGCAGTTCCATAGATTTGGCAGGCATACATCCTAACAGGCCGGATATAAGCTTTCTAGTTAAGAAGTTTAAGATGCAGTGGTAATTAAGACCGTTTATAAAGTAAAAAGTAAAACCGTTTTCGACTGTCGTCTAAAGTTCTCCGTTTAATATCTACATGAGTGTTCCAAGTGAGCCGTCTATCCATGTATAAACCGAGATAGCGTTTTAATAAATGTAAAAAATTAAAATATATTTTTTTAAATACTAGAAGATGAGAGTTTTACAACAATCGATTTCTAGAATAATATTTAGTCCTAAATAGTGTGAAATTACATTAATTATACTAACCAGACGAACTGTAAATTATACTCCACTTGTGCCGAGTTGAAAACGTTTAACAATGACTTGAGCTATGTTAGGTATATTATTAAAATAGTGACGTCAAACTATTGTATAATCAGACTATGACAAATAGAGATACTCGATGAACAACAGAAATTCCCCAATATTAACCTTCACTAAATAGAATTATAATAGTTCTTGTTATTATAGCTATGTCTGTTTTACAATATCAAACAGCTTGTAGCAATATTTACGTTAAATCCAGTGTACTTTAGTAAAACACTGGTCCAATTCTCTAGAAGTTCTCAGATTACATCTTGTGCACATTATTGGTATATTTATTTAACTCAATTTAGGACCAATATTATTATTTATTTATTAAATTGAAACTATGGAGAAGTGGTTCCGGAGGTGTATGGGGTAGATCCGTTAAATAAAGAACTTACGGATAATGCAGGATAATCGGATACAAACGAAAACTCAAGGAAAGCTTGAACAGAAGAAAACTACGGAAAAATTTGTCGCGTACATTAATTTTACATTCTTTTGCTCTGTGTTAAATATATGTAGCCTAACACATTTTTTCAGAAGTCATTTCTCTTTCTTGAGGGGCGATTCGTTAACGTACTTCCTTCGTATATACACAGTATTATATCACCACATCTTATGAAACATAAATTAAATATCATATCCTATCGATACACGAACAAGAACTTGAAAAATTTTTCCAAGTTTTAAAATAACCAGACTGTTCTCTGATAATTTTTTGTTTTCCTCATTACATTAGTTTTTTTTTCTGTGTTCATTAATTGAATTAATTCTCATAAGTAAAAATATCCACATTGTACTCCCTAAAATATAGTGAAAAGTAGTTTTAGTTATTGAAAAAAGAAGCTTTTTCTCTATTAATACATTGTACATAATCTAAGGTAATTTTAAAAAAAAATTATTGTTATTAAAATTATTATTATTATTATTTTATATACTAGTAAATTTAATGGTATTTATCATTTATTTTTAATGCTTTTAACAAAAACCGTTTAATGGTTTTATAATTGTATTATGTTTAACTAAATACAACAAATAAATAAATAAAAAAATAAATAACACTTAGGTTTACCTTCCAGAAATGTGTAAAGGTACTGTACGTGGTCTAAAATAGTCCTAAATGAAAAAAGTATTGTTTAACCACATTAACGAAAATATTTTCTAGCTTAACCTTTGTTAAAATCGTTTAATGAACATAACATTTAAAATGAAACGTTTAGATTTTAAATTTTTATCTTTTTTTGAAATTAAAAGTAATGAAAATACTACAAGGTACTGTGTAGGACTATAAAGGATTCCACACACTCGTATCTTATTTCAACGGGTTTTAATTTACTGTCGACAAGTTTTGACGTTTTAATCAGATACAAAATGAAGCCCACGTCATTTCATGAATACCAAGAGAAACTTTGTTTTATATTAGGCCTACTGAGTATGAAAATGTATTTACGTAACGTTCTACAAAATGTTTGAATCATACTCTAAACAGCATGGAAACAAATAATAAATTAGTACATGTAATTATATAATACGAAGCGGGATACATCTGATGTGCATTGAAACTTGATGTATTTTACTGTATTATCTCGAAAACTGGGCTATTAGATCTTTTGATTCTCGTTTTGCATCTCGTACAGAATACATCGATTATAGAGCGCGTTAACATGCAATACTTTAAAATATAATCAGCTGCTTGTATGTTTGGAGTCAGCTGTATACATGTTTACGGTATAGTTGTGTTTTTTATAGTGCTACTCTATTTGAAGAAAATTTCTTTATAAACTGTCAGTTAATGGTAAAAATATACCTGTTATATTGGGCAACTGTCTACAAGAGTTTTTTTTGATAAGTATTTCGTTTTTTTTAGATAATAATAATAATAATAATAATAATTGTTTTTGAATATTTTGTTATAAGCTAGAGGTTAGGTTGAATCTAAAAATTTAACTATAAACAACATGTACAATGGGCTGAAACGCCCTTCTTCTTCTTCTTTTTCATCTTCCTCCAATGAGCAGAGTAAGCTAGCTCGCCAATCTACGATGATTAATCAAGAAGGCATTGATTCCATGTACGTAGAAGCAGATGGGCCAGAATACACCTGATTGGCAAACTGTACCAATTTTAAAAAGCAAATCAGCTGATAAATTAGTAGATTCAAATGTTAATAATATTTCATTAAAAAATAGATTCAGCTGTTTGCCTGCTGAAGAAAATAACGTTTCTCAACAAAAAAAAGATTAAAACTCCACCTATAATCCTATACGGCATAACAGATATTAACAAATTGATAGAGTTATTTGATAAATCGGTTTCTAAATCAGACTATTTAATTAAATCATTTAGTAATAAACAATTAAAAGTTATATCAACTAATGTTGATGTTTACAAAAAATTAATAGCGGTCATTCGTGAAGTGAATTTAATCGGTCATACATTTAGTAGGGAAGAATAACGCGCTTACCGAATAGTAATAAAAAATTTACATTACTCTATTCCAACTTCTATTATTAAAGAAGAAATTGAAAAACATGGGCACAAAGTCAGAGGTGAAATTGTTAATGCTCGCCACCGCGTAACTGAAGAACCAATTCCTATATTTTTTGTTAATCTTGAACCGCAAGAAAACAACAAAGACATTTTTAATATCAGGTATATTTCGAATTGTTGCGTTAATATCGAACCACCTAGAAAAAGTAACCACATAGTTCAATGTAAACGTTGCCAACAATACGGCCACACCAAAAACAATTGCATGCGTTCCTATCGTTGTGTAAAGTGTGCGCAGAGCCATAATACAACTGACTGCCCAAAGACAGATCGAAACACACCAGCAACATGTGCATTGTGTTTAGATAATCATCCTGCGAATTATAAAGGTTGCCGCATTTACCAGGAAATACTGAACAGGAAACGTGGAAACAGGAATATCCCTACGACTGATTCACAACCTAAGAATATCAGATCATTCAATGCACATAATGAACACTTTCCTAAATTAAAACAAACCAGACAAAATGTTATTATTGATAACAGTCAAACTACACCATCTGTGTCATACGCAGATGTACTGCAGAACAAAAGGGAAGATTCTGACATAGTAACAAAACTCAATAAAGTATCTGAACAGATTGAATTATTGGTTAGTCAAATGAGTAATCTGATGGGATTATTGACAACCGTTGTCAATAAACTGTTTAAATGAAATTCCTACGAATTGCGGAGTGGAATGTCAACGGTCTTATCGGAGGCGACAGGAAGTAGAAGTTTTTCTGAAGGTTAACAAAATAGATATTCTTCTCATATCTGAATCTCACCTTACAAACCCTGATTTTTTTAGACTATATGGATATACACTCTACAACGCCAATCATCCGGATGGTAACGCTCATGGAGGCAGTGCTATTCTTGTTAAAAATTCAATAAAATATCACGAGTTACCAGCATACACATCAGATCATCTTCAAGCGACATCGATACAATTACACGATTGGTTTGGTCCTCTAGTAATTTCATCTGTTTACTGTCTGCCGAGGCATCGGATAACGAGAAATGTGTTCCAGAATTATTTCCATCTCCTTGGAAATCGATTTATCTCAGCGGGCGATTGGAATGCTAAACATACGTATTGGGGATCTCGCCTCATTACACCTCGTGGTCGGGAACTGAAAGTGGCCATAGATTTGGGAAATAATTATATTATCTTGTCTACCGGACAACCTACATACTGGCCAACAGACCGAAATAAAATCCCTGATTTATTGGACTTTGGTATCACAAAAGGTATCAGTAGGTTTTATACAGATGTGGAAAGCAGCCTAGACAGTACATCAGATCATTCTCCAATCATAATTACAATCAGTACACATATTATTCTACGACAAAAACCTCCCACTTTATATAACAAATACACAAATTGGACTTCCTTCTCAGCTTTTATTCATGACAACATTAACCTCAACATACCTTTAAAAGTATCGGACGACATAGATGAAGCAGTTCAACACTTCACAAACATCATTCAAAAAGCAGCTTGGAGTAGTACACCGGAAGATACAGTCACAGAATACGATAATATGAATTACTCACGTGAAATTTTGGAAAAAGTAAGAGAAAAAAGAAGATTACGGCGTGTATGGAAAAATAGCAGACACCCCGCAGACAAAACCGCATTCAACCGAGCATCAAAAGAACTAAAAGATTTATTATTCACTATAAAAAATAATTCTTTTCGAACCTTTTTAGAAAATTTGTCTCCCAACGAAACAACAGATCACTCGTTATGGAAAGCCACTTCTAAAATAAAAAGACCAATTCAACATACTCCTCCACTCCGACGTGATGATGGGAACTGGGCTAGAAGTGATGAAGAGAAAGCCGATTTGTTTTGCGACTACCTAAGTGATGTATTTCAACCTCATCCTTCTGTCGGAATTGACGAAAAAGAAATTCACGAGTTTATGGAAATACCAGTGCCTATGGACTTACCGATAGAACCTTTTACTGTTGGCGAGATACGACAAGTAATCAATCACCTTCCATCAAAAAAGGCTCCGGGATTTGACTTAATTACGTCTGAAGTCATCAAACATCTTCCTGTCAGGGCATTAACTTATCTTCAAATTCTATTCAACAGTATCTTGCGAACGACACATTTGCCTTCTCAATGGAAAGTCTAGCAAATAACAATGATTCCAAAACCAGGTAAACCACCCAATGAAATGTCTTCATATAGGCCAATTAGCTTACTGCCTCTTCTTTCCAAGGTCTTTGAAAAATTGTTTTTAAAGAAGCTTCAGGGGATTCTAATACAACAGAATGTTGTTCCAGACCATCAATTTGGATTCAGAAGCGGTCACTTTACTGTGGAGCAAATACATCGGGTAGTGAATATGATATCTGACACATTAGAAAGGGGAGATATCTGCTGTGCTTTTTTCTAGACATATTAAGAGCCTTTGACAAAGTGTGGCATATTGGTCTTTTATACAAATTAAAAACAATTTTACCTTATCCGTTTTATTTTGTTCTTAAATCTTTTCTGGAAGGTAGGATATTTCAAATTAAATGCAGAGGTGCATACTCAAAATTTAGAGAAATAAACCCTGGGGTTCCTCAAGGATCTATACTTGCTCCAATATTATACGTAATATTTACCGCTGATATGCCTCTAAACCAATCAGTACTTACCGCTACGTACGCTGATGATACAGCAATTCTTTCATCTGACAATAATGCTACAGAAGCATCAAATAAAGCTCAAATATACTTAGACGAAGTGCTACTATGGTTGAACAAATGGAGACTAAAAGCCAACGCAAATAAATCCGTCCAAGTTACGTTTACTATGAGAAGAGAGGAATGCCCATCAGTACTCCTAGGTAATGATGTACTCCCACAACAAGATCATGTGAAGTACCTTGGCTTGCATCTTGATCGGAGATTAACTTGGCGACATCACATAGTATGTAAACGGAACGAGCTTAATTTAAAATACATGAGGTTTAACTGGTTGTTAGGAAGAAGATCACAATTATCTGTTGAAAATAAGGTCTTGATCTACAATACAATTTTCAAGCCTGTTTGGAAGTATGGCGCTCAGCTTTGGGGTACATCCAGCAGAACCAATTTAGAAATGATACAACGCTTCCAAAATAAAGTATTAAGATCGACGAGTAACGCTGGGTGGTTTATAAGAAACTCGGAAATACATGACCATCTTCGTATCCGTACCGTAACAGAAGAGATAAGAGAGCTGAGCCTCCGGTGCCAGCTAAGATTAAACAATCACCAGAACCACCTGGCATTAAATTTACTGGACAACAGTGAGGAAACGAAGCGCCTCAAAAGACATCACATCCTCGACTTAGACCAACGATTTTAATACATACACGAAGTTAAATTCACCACTCATCCTCATCACTACTTTTTAATCTAAAGTGAAATTTCAAAAATTATATTTATTTTACTTTTTTATTGTTAACTTCTTTTGCATTGTTTACTTCACTTTTTTTTTGTTTACTTCTTTTACATTGTTTTTGTTAATTTTGTAACTTTACAACATTTCTTAGTTTTTATTAACTTTATTTTCTAATTTTATTTAGTTGAAGTGAGAGCAAAGGCTCTCACTTCAAGGTGTCTACTTCACTCACGTAAGTTTAGTTCTTGTATAATGATTTGCTTAAAGCCACACTGTAAGGCTGATTGTAAATAAATAAGTTAAAAAAAAATTAGATCTTTCAAAATGTAATTAAAATCAGGAAAAGAAGAAAATAAACCCCGATAAGGTTTTACAAGGTGATGGCTGCCCCAGTCCTACTCTATGGAAGTGAGTCGTAGATTAGTACCAGACCAGAGTTTTTTTTTTTTTGGTTTGACGTCCGACTCTTCTACAATTGCTGCTAATGCAGACGGTGAAGGATGAATGATTTTTTGTAACGTATGAAAATATGCCGTGCCTGAATGAGATTCGAACCCAAGACCGCATGATGAGAGGCAAGCACGATACCAACTACGCCAATGCGGCCGGCAGACCACAGGAGAGTAGAATACAGGCGGCAGAAATACGATTTCTACGAAAAACAAAGTCATAGAGACAAACTAAGAAATGAGGACATAAAAACCGAACTGGATGTTTACAACCTGAATGGGAAGATTACAGAATATCGAAATCGATGGAGAGAGCTCGTAGAGAGAATACCTGAGGGAAACATCCCCTTAGTGTTTTGCAATATAGACCGGTGGGGAGAAGAGATGTTGGGAGGCCACGCAAAAGATGCTAATAATTCAATAGTTTGACGCTGTTGTGAGTCGGAACAGGCGGAAGCCTTATCCTTGACTGTAAGAAGAAGAAGTTTAAAGTAAGTTTGTTTATTATTTATCACACTTAGATCCCGAACGAACCGAGGGTTAGGTGTTTCACTATTAATATGTTTGATAATGTTAAAATAGTAGATATAACTATTTCCATTGGTAGTAAGTAATGCGAGGTGTGGCTATTAAATAACAAGACCGACGTTGTAAAAAAATTTATTTTTATTTTTATACATAATCACTTATCGTCACCTTCCTCCTCTATCCCTACCACCTCTATCCTACCCACCTCTATCCCACCTCTGGGTATCCTACCCACCTCTATCCCTACAACGCTCCATGCGAATTTTCCATTGTTGGAAACAGTGCTGGAAGTCATCTTTTGTCAGCTCCTTCAGGACACGTGCCGCTTTCTCTTTTACAGCTTCCACTGACTCAAATCTTGTCCCTTTTAATAGAGATTTTACCTTAGGTAACAGGTAGAAGTCACATGGTCCAAGATCTGGTGAATAAGATCGTTGTTCTAACACTGAAATGCTCTACTTGGCTAGGAACTTCTTGACAGATAACGCGGAATGAGCTGGCGCATTGTCTTGGTGGAGAACCCATGATTTATCCTTCCACATTTCGGGACGTTTTTTCCTCACTCTTTGACGTAGTTTAGAAAGTACCTCAAGGTAGTAATATTGATTAATTGTTTCACCTTCAGGAACCCAGTGAATGTACACAATCCCATGGATATCAAAATAAAAAAACAATCATCATTGCTTTAAATTTTAACGTGCTCATTCCAGCTTTTTTGACTCTAGGTGAAGTTTGGCTCGTCGAATGTTGGCGCTTCGTTTCTGGATCATAAGTACAAAAAACATGTTTCATCACATGTTATTATCTTCTACTTGTTCCCTAAGGTAAAATCTGCAATAAAAGGAACAAGATTTGAGTCTGTGGAAGCTGTAAAAGAGAAAGCGGCACGTGTCCTAAGTAGCTGAGAGAAGATGACTTCCAGCACTGTTTCCAACAATGGTAAAATCGCATGGAGCGTTGTAGGGATAGAGAAGGAGTGTATATTGAAGGTGACAATAAGTGATCATGTATAAAATAAAAATAAAATTTTTTACGACAGTCTCTTTATTTAATAGCCACACCTCGTATATAATTTATCATATAGGTGCTCTGAAATAGATTTTTAATTGTATTAATATTTGAAATTTTTGATAATTTTGTTTTAATACAATTCTTAAATTCAGGCTTGACATCAGGTAGAATTGATTGAAATAATATGAAATACCGATTTTAATAGGCTTACATATTAAAAGTTGTTATAGGCACACAACTAAAATATGAATGAATAAGCAACATGGATAAGCTTGTTTTAATAATCCGTAATGATTTATATAATGAGATATGATAATAATTTTATTATTTTACCAAATAACATTTGAGCTTTGTAAAACGTAGAGAAACAATAAGCAATGTATTCATCACTAATACAATTTAAATGCTAATTAATACTTCAGCATTGCAAATTACTATGTATTACAATATTATAAATATCAGTATAATAATTATTGCGAATAATTTCTCTGCTTCGGGTACGGGTTTAATAACAAAACACAACAATACCGCTGTGGTGAGTAATCTGATTTTGATAACGGCACGTAGTAATCATTGACTAAACTGAAATTTATAATAACGGTATTGTATGAAATTTTAATTATTCTTTTAATAGAATATAAATTGACCACGTCGGTGTAGTGATTAAAATTAGAATTTGTGTAGTCAACCGGATACTATAGTATGGCTTCTCAATTCTAATGAATTAAAAATATCAAACAGAAATTCAATATTAAATAATACCTACTACAAACTCTTAAGCCAAGGTTCGTTTGGGATATGGGTATAATAATTGATAAACAAGTTTCCTTTACGCTAATAGAACAATTATTTACATAAATTTTTATATTTCAATATCTTGGCGAGACAATGACTTCAACGGAAATGAAAAAGGGACCTGGAAAATGAGAGCTAACAAAATAGCGAAAGCCCAGCAACTTAAACAATAGAAAGACCTATTTATTCAATCTAAACTGTAATACCATAAAGCGGTAGTACAACCAAAAGCCACTTCCTGTTGAGAAACTATTTCTAATTTAAAACTAAAACTAGAATGAAAAAAATTCTAAAGATAGAAAGAAGAATCATTAGAACTTGCATAAACAAAAAGCGGAAACTCAACGATATCTGGATCTTAATGTTTAATTCTGAACTCTACCATGAAATCGATCCAACTATTGACATCATGCGAAAGAAGCGAATTTCTTTCTTCGGAAACTTACTTAGAGTAACTAAACAACTAATTTCTATAATTAATTGGTGGAAAAATCCTCCAAGGCCGAAATAAAGCAAGATATGCAAGAATATAACATTGCAGAACAAGATTTTTTACAAAAATCTGAACAGATTAAGTTCCTTAAAGATGAAGACACAAGATTTGTCAAAAATTCTCGAGCTTCGTCGTTAATGATTTATAATTACAGATAAAATCAGACAGATCAGATCCCAAAATATGAAGAATTATTGGGAAAAACGTAAGAATCCAAAAACCAAACCAAGAAGGATTTCTAAATTTGATTCAAATGGTTATACGAGGAGGTAAAAGCAAAAAAAAAAACAAAAATGTATTTATAAATATATATTATGCTTAGACTATTACGAAATTGTAAGAAAATTCTTCTTTTTCTTTAAATTCGTATCCGTTTCGGGTGTTGGCCACCACATTAACAATCAGAACCCTATCCACTGCTGCTCGAAATAGTTGTGTTGTCATTTTCGAGTACCACATTCTCAGATTTTAAGTGAGTAAACTGCTTATATTAAATTATTTACAAATCTTAACTAATATTAAAGATTATTTTACACTTAATAATTGAATCTTACCTCCAACCAAAATTACAATGCTTAAAGAACGAAGATATTTTCCTTAACGTCCTCGTTACAATAATCTAGTTAACACTCACTCATTCATAATCGTGCGGAAACTTGAACTGATCTGAACTACTAAAGCGCTAACTTTTTTTTATACCTGCGGTTTGATAGTTTCTCAAACAATAGTGAACCTTCTAACATCTCCTAGGTTTAAATGGAATTTTCCATAACGTGGTTGATTGAACAAAATTAATCATCTTTCTACTAGTTTCTATTTCCGAAAATTCCTTTCAATGACCTTTTAATGTATGCACCGTCTTTTACTATACACTTAAATTTCTTACAAAAAACTATTTATTGCCTTAACTACAACTAGTATGTCATAATACAACACGATGAGGAGATCAATGCTATATTTATAGAAACCGCTGAAATAGAGAGGCGCGAAAGATCAGCCTTGTGTGCTTTTGGAAGCCAAAGAAAGTCCTAAAGGATCAGAAAATTCCCTTGAGACTAGGAATAGCAGTTTTTAATCAGTGTGTACTTTCGGTTCACTCAAATGCTGCACAACCATGATCCTTTACTAAAGGACAGCTGTGATCTACACACTCTAGCCAAAACACTAAGTTTAATGGAAAGACTGATGCTAAGTATTAAAGATCGAGTAAGAAAAGAGGATATTCGGCAGAGGACTGGATTAGTGGATGTGTAACAGCACGTGGCATCACTGAAATGGCGATGGGCTGGACAAAGAATGAGATAGACGGATGATCGATAGAACAAGATGGTTCAGTAGTGAAGGCCCTGTTTGTGGAAGAGGAATACAGATCGCCCGCAAACACAGTGGAGAGATGACTTAAAGCTGGTAGCCAGATTTAATTGGGCAGGAATGGGTAGAGCAGGGGATTTTGAAGGAAGACAAAAGAGGGCTATATTTAACAGCAGTGTACATGAAGAAGAAGGAGAAGAAGGAGAAGGAGGAGGAGGAGGAGAAGGAGGATAAGGAGAAGGAGAAGGAAAAGGACGAGGAGGAGGAGGAGACATTAGTCTGTAACGTGAAGAATATAATAGTTTATCAATTACATCCCCAGGCGAATAAAAATTAGATAATATTACATTTTTTACGAGTATAAATTACTTGTACAATTAATTATAATATTATGTTTTGTATAAAATCCTGGTTGGCATAATTAGTGATATTCATTTTCTTTTTCTTTCAAGTTAATACAGTCCATTTTATAAGTAAAACTTTATTTACCATAATATAGATAGCTGGCAAAATAGGTTTGGGAAATGGAAGTCTTTGTTGGTATTCTGAATGAATTACGGCTGGCGTACAGGATTAGCGTCAAGTACCAGCTCAGTATGTAGTACTCCAACGATATTGTGCTTTACTGATATGCAAATCCTTTAACTTGCAAGTTCACTACTTCTTCTCCTGTCTCTCTTCAACATCTCTCCATCTATCTATTTCTCGACTCACTCATATCTTCTATCCTTCTCTAGAAATTCACACCCACTAAGCACATCTCTTCATATGTTATATGTATCGTTTATTGAACGAATTACTACCGTTCCAAATGAATTGCTTCTTGGATATATATTCATTACAATAAATTTTAATAGTGAGCCGAACGAATACATTTACTAGTGACGTCACAAGCCGATGCATCAAACTACACAATCTAAAACATTAACATTGATTATTTATCAGAAGAATAATGTTTCTAAATAATTTAGATGATTCACGAAAAAATGGAAATACCTCGGAAGATACATCGAAAAATAAGAAAAAAAGTTCATATAGGTTAAACAAAGATCTGGAAATGCTTCGTTAACTTATAAATCTTCATAACTGGATTTAGTTTCAAAATGAATTGTGTAATGAAAATTTAAAATATATTTATTTAGTATTTAATTTTTTTGTCTCTCGACTGGTTTGATGCAGTTCTCCAAGCTGTTCTATCTTGCGTAAGTTGTTTCATATCTACATACCTGTTACACCTTACATCTTTTGTAGTTTGCTTTATATATATTCTAACCTTTGCCTTCCCCTACAATTCACTCCCTAAATATTACCCTCCATTATTAATAGACCAATACCTGGATGTCTTAAGATATGCCCTACTAGCCTATCCCTTCTTCAGGTAAGATGCTTCCATATACCTTTTTATACATTCACTCGCCTAAGAACCTCTAAATTACTTATTTTGTCCACCCATCTAATCTTTTATATTTTCCTATAACGCCATATTTCATCCTTTTCTTTTCTACAGTACCACCCACATTTCACTCCCGTATAATGATACACTCCAAACATAGTATTTTAAGAAATTTTTCCTACTTTGTAAGTCAATGTTTGAGTAATTAATTACGAATTTATAATAAAATAAATAATGTACAAATCATTCCACGCACAGGCTTCTACCGTACGGAAATTAGTAAATAAGCTAACCGTAGGTTATTTTTATATTGAATTTTTCTCCTCGTGTAGGGCCAATTTTACACCATGTGAGGTGACTTTAGACGTTTCTGGAATCTCTTTTTCCAAGCATATTCGTAGCTTTTAATCACTGTAGGATTTTCTCCTTTCGTCTGTCCAGCCAATGTTCTGTTTTTACTCTTCATGGAAGCCATTAAGAGTTTTTGGTTCATTCCAGTTTTCTCAATATTCTTTCTGACTTCTTGTAACCATTTATCCGACACATTAGGTCTACTGTTTAGTCTATTAAATGATTTTTGTCAACCGATTTTCATCCATTATTAATAAAAATATGTCTCTAAAATTTTAGTATTTCTTTTTCTAATCGTATCATTAATCGTTCGTTTTCATTGTAAAGTACTTCTCGATCTCATAATCTACATTTTCCGTCTACTATCTTTAGACCCACTATCTAGCGAAGGATCTTTCTCTTAAATTAATTTCTCTGCTTCTCTTACCTTTGGAGTTATTATAAGACCCACAGGATTTATTATAGGCTAGTATTATAATGTCTAATCTTAGCTTGTTTTGGGAGTACTTTCTTCTTATACAAGCGTTGAGTTCCTTGGAGTCCGCCGGCCATTTTTTCTCGTCTGTTGTTGTTCGCTTCCTTTTCGCTGGTTTTTGGTTGTAATATCTCCCCGAGGTACTTGAAGCTATCAACTTTTCCAATTTTTCCATACTGTGCCTTCAAGTGACGCGGGCTGTTTGATGTTCGTTTCTTGAAGGAAATCTGTAGTCCTACTCTTTCTGTGCTTTTTCTTTAATAGCCTACGTTGGTTTGTTCTATTGCTATTTTCGCGTTCCTAGAAACTTAATGCCATTCTTTGATCCTCCAATGTGTACTTGGTTTAACAATTCCTTGGTTTAACATTTTTGTTTTGAAAAAATAAGTAAAAATAAAATATTATTAGTATTATTATTTTAAAAGTGAAAAATTTCCAGAATTATGTACGATCGAATAGTCTAGGCACTGTAACATTATTATCAAGTAGTGGCATTTATAATATATTTATATTTTTAAAAGAAAGTTCTAGGATCATAACTCTTAGTATGTATTTCACTACCACTTTATATTTTCATTGCGGTTGGAAAAAACTTTATGATAAATGATTTAAACAACATACTGTTATGCACAATATAATTTTAAAAATAGAATGATGATGTATAAATAATGTAAGTAAATAAATAAATATAGTGAATACACAATTTATCCAGAATTCACGTTAAAGGTAGACTAAATTGTAATAAGACCCATAAATATTCAACTTCTAACGGTAACACAACAGAAGACGTATGAAATAGACGATGGTTTAAAATATTCTCAAATATTCCGACTACCCATTAATCTCCAATGTATTCGTTCAAAGGTTAGACGAGCGAAAAAAAATAAGTACAAAAAGAAACAACGATAAGAAGACTTTATATAAAGAAGAATAGGAGATGAAAATGGGAGCATGAATGAATGAAAATTCCGTGGAAATGGCAGCGTGGAAAAAAGAGTGAGTAGAAAAGGTCTTGTGAATAGGAGAACACTGCGATATGGTTATTATGTGTGATATGTGATATAAGATACCCGGCAGCGACATAAAAACACATCAACTACTTGGGGTTTCTGTCGTTTGTTTGTAGTGTGCGTGTTTTATGAACAATATTTCAAGCGTTTTAGCCGTTTACGTTTATAATAATACAGCGCAAGTGTCTTGCGACAAAATAAACAATTTTCTCTTCCGAATGGAGGCTACACAGTACACTGATCTTTCTTTACCATTTATTTTATAAAGAAAATAAAATGTGAATACATAAAGGAAAAGCTAACAAACTTTGGTAAGATGATAAAAATCATGCTCGGAATGAAACCAATGAAAAAGGTCAATGACCACCAATAAAAGATTTTTTTGCAGTAAATATTAATTACCCTGAATATTTTATTGTTAATATGGGAGTCAAGCAGGGATGCACATTTTTGCCAGTCCTTTTTAAGGTCTTTACTCATAATCTGCAGATATATTATCCAACAAATTACAATTATCTTCCAAAAGGTCTCCAATAAACAAAAAGTGTTATACAATTTTATAAATAAAACAAAGCTATGGTTCTGTAACTTAACTTTGAGACCCAATTAATTACAACTAATCAACCTGATCCCCGATAATTCTAAGTTGTTGACCCCTTTATTGTCACTTCCTTAACTGAGGTAAACATCGGTATCCTACCCGTAATTTATTTCAGCCTCCTGTGTATCCTCCTCAGTTTTCCAGCCGTTGACAAAATTGGTAAAGTCGACATTAAACAAAATTTTTAACTTCAAAACATCCCACATTTTCCCCGCCTTTAAAGTTAACTCAATGTAAATACTTGGCCTTCAATATAGAACCAGTCAACCACCAAGATAATTTTTTTCGGTCCGACCTTTTTAAAATAATTTTTAACAACCATAACAATGATCTTATTTTACGAGTTTCCACACTCAAATCCCTGTGGACAACAAACTGTTCCCTTAAGCCTACCAGTGTTTTTTTATAACTTTATGTAAATTTCTATCCATGTCTTGATCGACCAAGGCGTGTTGTCTCTCTGAGCGCCTACTGGAATAGCACGATGTATTAAAATGTCTACATCACACCAATAAACATCGACGCAACACGTCCTTATTACTTCGAAGAAATTAGAATCTTTTTTAAATTTTAAACCTGTAAAAATTAAGTTATTTCGCCTTGCACGATTTTCAAAGTTCAAGATTCTCTTACGTCAATTCATATTTTCGTCTGACATCCGTTTTACCGCCTTCGTTAATGCCAAAGTTTTGCGTGATAAACTGTCCAAGCGTTTCTTTATGTCAGAATAATGTCCTGTTTTCTTGCCAATGGTTATAATTTTTGTCCAGCGATTCACTTAATTCCTTTTTCATGTTTTCAGACACACTCTGCGGTGTTAATAACTCACTAGAAGAACTGCCTTAACCGCGTTTATTGTCCTGTGTCACTTTCTGGCAAACTTCGTGACCTCTTACGCTGTTCCGAAAAATATTTTAAACTGTGTTAGGCATTCAAACCAAACACATAAATTTTACAAACACCGAATTGTTAATCGATCAAATTTTAATAAAAATAACCAAATCAGCAAAAATTATGTTTTAAAACTTTAAAAAAGCTCAAAAAAGTAGTATATACCAATAAAAAACATGTACCCCCAAGAAATGAGCCACTAACTCACAGTAGTCAATTACAATATTTAAATAATTCTTAAGGTCTTTATTAAAATTGTTCTTAAAAAGTGGACTAAAACGTGTACAAATTTTACGAGAAAACAGTCTCCCAAGAATTTCAGCAGACATGGTACCTACCTTATCTTGTAGAGCATAAAAATTTAGTAAATGAGGCGATTTAAAACAAAATCGTAGGACCCGTTTTTGAGAAAATCGCAAAAAAGTGAAAAATGATAGGAATAAACTACTACTTCCGGTTGACCGATTTTGATGAACACGTTTGAGTCGGGTCGGTAGTGGTGTTTAACTTAAGTTTCAAGTTTCAAGTTCAATGTACAATGTTCCGTTCTTGAGATATTCTGTTCACACACGCGCCCGCACGCGCGCGCGCACACACACAAACAGACTAATCACTAAAAACATGTTTTTTTGGTTCAGGGGGTCTGGAAAAAGTGTAGATCCGGTTTAAACTCGATTTCGAAAAATCGACATGAAAACAAGACTTCCTTTCTAAATATTTATATAGGCAAGATAAAGTAAAAAACTATTGATAGATTATTATAGTAAAGCTTAAGATCTGTATAAATGAAACCATCAATATTATAATTACCATAATTTTTCTGTTATGTGTAGAGGTACATTACCACAAATTCTGCTTACCTGAAAATTAATCACAAAGAAACTATTAGAACACTGGTTGTTATTGAAAGAACAATAATATGTTTTTATTATTATTTTTCTAGAATTATGTAATCTGTGTTGAGTATCATATTATTGATAAATAAATAAATATTGAACTTGTGTTCAGACTAATACAAAATTTTCTTATCTTTAGTTATAAGTTACATTTCATAAATATTATATTATGTTGTTCAATTTATAATTCTTTACGAGTATGTACAAGACACCTTCTTTCGTCTCGTTTCAAGCACGACTAAAGACCACGATGATCATCTACACGAATGAACTCACGAATGAATTCACGAATTTACTGGAATATTGAAAATTGAATAAAAATAAACGTTTCTATTATTTTCGATTTCCAAGGATTCCTATTCAAAACGATGAAAAAATTCAAAGAGTCTTGACTGTCAGACCGCACGTATAAAAACAGTTAGCGATTTTGTAGTGAGTTAATCAGTAGGCTATTTTAATTATGATTGGAAAGTGGTGTCGGGCCGTTTCGAAAACATATTGTCTCGCGACTGGTTCAGATTTACGTTAATTATTGTGGCTATGGCTTGTAACTTGTGGTTGTGGACGGGTAGTCCATTATTTTGATATTAAGTGACTCAGTTATAGTTAAGCTAGTTTAAACTTTACATATTTGTAATTAATTTAATTTAAGTAACTCGATTGTTTATGATATCCCGATCCCGAACGAACGTAGACTTAGGTGTTACAATACATGCATGTTTTATTAGTAACAAACACTTTTTGGTGTTACATCCGAGTATTGTACGCAAAATTACAAATGATTGACTCCGAGAACTACTGGTTAGTGTGTTACATTCCAAAGCAGGCGTCCCGGCTAGAGTTCAGAAAATTATTACACGTTTAAGCTCACCGTTCCTTAAGCAAAAAAAGTCTCCATTAGCCAAGATGTTGATGCAACTTTTAATAAAATAAAAAATAGCAATGACTGGAATAGTAGTATCATATAAAATAAAAAAAAAATTATAAAATATAATACATAATTAAATTCTGTGTTAAAATTCTAACATAAAGACAAAGTTTTGTGATGAGATGATTCGCTTAATTATTTTTGTATATATATTATGCATAATGTTAGAATATTATAACCGCATAAATACTTAAGTTTTTTTATTTAAAATTAATTTGAGTTTCACGAAATATGAGAACTTTGCAAAGATTTATAAAGAAAAGTTCAATCGTGAGTATGAATTAAATTCTCTTAATTTAGTTTCAATAAATTTTTCAGGATTCTTTTTTCATTTTTTCGTTAAAGATATAATTCTTTTTCTTCCGTAAAGTTTTCTTTATTAAAATTTAATTAAGCAAGTTTTGTACTATTTGAAATGGAAGAAGAGGAAGAGACCTGAAATTCATTAAATAGGAATTAAACGGACTGAATTTTTAAATTGAGTTAAAAAAGAAAACGCAACTTAATTGACGAACACGAATCTTTTTAGATATTAATAAAGAAACATTAGGAATATTTTATTGAAAAAAGGAGAACTGAAGAAAATTAAAACTCTATCTTGTTGAAATAGTTATAAAAACTAATTTTGATTAGTTATTCTTTTTACATAAAACTAAAGCATCAGTTAGACGATGTAAAATTTTACCTGTCGTCAAAATTAATTAAGTTTGTTTTAAAGAAAATCATTCTACTTTCAATTTGTAACTTAAAAAAGATTTTATAAAGAAAAGTTTAAAATTTTTAAATCAATATTCTAGTTTCTTTGTAATTATAAATGATAAACGTCATATTCAAGAGAAATTTTTACGATATTTTTTTTAATGTCACGTTAACGTCTTAGTCATTTGCGACTACATTGGTCAAGGAAAAGTGGGTTTAAACGTGGAATAATTTCCCTGACTTTAGCTGAACCCGTTACCTCCACTTTTCAGTGCAGAAAGTAAGGTAATTTACTTGTTTGTTTCTATCAGGTAATCTCAGAATCTACCCAACCGATTTTAAAATTTTTTCACTGTGAAAACTTAGAGGTTACTGACTAACTTAGGTTAAAAATGCGTAAAATTTAAATTTTGGAAGAAAACATGTGATTGGTAAATTTAAGTTATCTGTTTTTTTATTTTTTGCGGATGAAGTAAGTTCTTTTATCTATGCTGTATACAACGTATATATTCCACAATACATGTATCAGGTACAGTTAAGTCTAGCTCAACAATATGTCAGCTACACTCTTTCCTTATTTCAAAATTTTGAAAATTATTTACGCGTTAAATATCCAAAACATAACATCACGTCAGTATTCTGCATAGTAAACTTAGTAAACCTTTAAAAATTTTAAGAGACAGTAGTTCACTTATTTCTGAGCATAATCATTATTCATGAGCATAATCACAATATGCTGAGCATAAATGAATTAGCTATACCATTGTTTACTTGAATAAGTTGGTATTGATCATCGATAAGTAATTGAAATGTTTACCATATTTTTATGAATTTATTTTACTAACTTTTTCTTATAGTACAAATAACCTAATGAATACAGCTATTGTTAAAGTCGCATTTCTTCCATTTCACGGGTGATTATAACTGAGGTCAACAATATTAGCTTTTAAAATACTAATTGGTTTTATTTGTACAGTAGTAATTTTTATTTTAAAGTGAAACGTTGTGTGAGAAGTTAACGCTTTAAATTTAGTTTTTTTAAGCTCATTCACAAAGCGGGATGTTGCTACTTATTAAATTCCCTCTCCTATCGGAGGTTGGAAATCATCATCATTATGCGAACCTTATTCGCTGCTGCACGGGACAGTTTAGTGATACTACAAACAAACCAGTCTCTCAGGTTCTTCAACCAGGATGCCCAAATTCTGCCAACGTTCCGCTTGCCCTTTATCTTTATGGGTGTTGCTAGTAGGTTATAAATATTAACCGGCAACCGGATTATTTATACATGTTGTTGTTTAGGTCAACAGCCGAAAGGCTGGTTTGAACCTCTAGAGGTTTTACGAAGTAAAAATGAGGAGTAAGGTGGTTTACCATGCCTTCCTCACTGAGTTGAAAGAGTATGCTTATCAGCATGCCAGGCCCTCCGAAAAGCACTCATTTTCCACCCTGCAAATGACACCTTCACTTCATTCACCACAGGGTCTGGCTGCATAGTGAAATTCATTACTCTCAGAGGAGATAACTCTGACTAGTGTCTTTTACGCCTCTACCTCTTCTGTTCTTAAATAGTTCAGTCATATAAGTGGCTGACTATGTGATAAGGAACAGAACAATTTGTTTTAGCCCTGGACCAAACAGATAGAGTGCAATTAAAATAACACTCCACCTGCCCGTTTTGGGCATTATTTATACATGTATACTTTAAAACGTTTTTTTAAATATTTTATTTTCTGCTGAAACATAATTATTTGTACAATTAGAGATAATACCGATTTAGTACTAATATCATTGATAGATAAGCATTTTATTTTCATTATAAATCAGTTTTCTTGTTTTAGGTAATGAACCCGGCAGACGACCAGGATGGGCTTGCCGAATTGTGCCGAGCGTAATATTTTTGTTTATTTGATAATACATTTCATTGCAAAAATTTTCTGTTTTTTATTACTTTTGTTTTTTATGTTAGTTTGCTAAAAATGATTACAATAACATGTATTTTTTCTTATTTGTAAATAAAGGCGCTATTAGGCCTATTATTATTATTATTATTATTATTATTATTATTATTACTTTTTAAAGAGATAAGAAAACACATATTACCATACATAGGTCTACATAAAGAGCAAAACTAACAAACACACAAAGAAACGTCCCAGCTGTCCCTTTGACATCATCCACCCACCTTATTTGTGGTGTTCCAACACCTCTACCATATAAAAAAGGTCACCATCGGATCACCCTGTGTTTCCGTTGGACTGCCTTACACTAATAAATATTATTTATACTTTTGTCCGTACGTAACACGTCACGTATTGAAGCAGTTTCTTCAAAATGATCAAATAGCGTACAATTGTTATCGAGTTGTAAGTAGCAATTATTTATTTGAGTGTAAATAATCATGACCCACCGGGTTGGTCTAGAGGTAAAGTCGTCGCCAAAATCAGCTGTTTAACAGCTGATTTTCGGAGACGAAGGTTCCTGGTTCAAATCCTAGTAAAGGTAAAACTTTTATACGGATTTGAATACTAGACAGTGGTTACCGGTGTACTTTGATGGTTGGGGTTTAATTAACCATACTCTCTCAGGAATGGTCGGCCTGGGTCTGTACAAGACTACACCTCATTTACACGTCATACACATCATCCTCATCTCATTGGGTCATGGGGTTGCTTATTGTTCTAAATTGAACAGATTGCAACGTACACAAATTAGGAATAAAAAAAAAACAAAAAAAAATAATCATATTTCTTTTTAGTTAAATTTTGTTTAGTTATTGGTTAGTAAGTTTTAGAACATTCTGAATTCATAAGTACATTAAATAGTTTTAGATTAATCTTTAGTTGTTATAACTGCTATTATTGATTTAAGTTATTTATTTGTAAATAAATATAATACTAATTATAAATAAAAGGAGGTTTTGATATTCAGAAATAACCAGATCCTGAAAGAACCCGAAATAAATATCAAAATACTTAAAAGATAAATAACTGAAATAAGCTGAAATTTATCTAACGCATTATGTACTAATACATTATTACAGTATCTCTCTTGATAAGGTAGCTGGGTGGTACAACAGTTTGATGTGGTTACTTAATTTAACTTGGAATTGTAATTAATATAGTGTGGCAATTTCATCTAATCAATGGTTGGTTGAATTTCCGAAATCGATGTGTAAAAGCTGATTACTAACGTATGACACATCATTAATAAATTTTGATTGAAAAGGTCTTAGATCCGCTTAAAATCCAAGGGCACAAAATTTTCTATTGTAAATTGAATTACATATTTTGGTTCCAACTAGAAAAGAAAAATTGGAAAGCAAACAGCATTAACTTATTGGTTAATCTTCAAACAATAGCTATTGCATTTGATACACGCACGCGCGCGCGTACACACACACGCACACACACACAGTGACCGATTTTGTTGCTTCATCTAAAATAATTTAAGTTCACCTAGCCAACAATTTAACTGCTGTTTTAAGTCAAGATCAAATCAGCACGTTACGGTATAATTAATTTAATTGTTTATTAATATTTTTTTAATCATTTTTCATCTTCTTTTCATAATCAACGATTAAACTTTCCCCCGTTCCAACTCACAACGGCGACAAACGATTGACTTATTGCCATCTCTTGCGCGGCCTCCCAACATCTCTCCTCCCCACCGGTGTGTATTGAAAAAACACTGAGAACGATCCTTCCCTCAGGCATTCTCTCTACGTGCTCCCTCCATCGATTTCAATATTCTGCAATCTTCCCATTCAGGTTGTAATTATCAGTTCCGTTCTTATGTCCTCATTTCTTAGTTAGTCCCTACGACTGCAAACTTTTGTTCTTCTCAGGAATCGCATATAGAGTAGAGTACAGGCGGCAGAGATGCGATTCAACGCATATTTTATGTAACATTTTATGCAGAAGTCATTTTTCTAACTAGAAGGGCGGTTCGTTAGCGTATATACAGTACACAGTATCGTGTCACAACATCTAATGAAACAAACTGAAAAATCACGTCCCATCAACGAGCAAAACTTGAGAAATTTTTTTAAGTTTTAAAATAACTGTTTTCTCGGTAGTTCTTATTTACCTTTTATCTAATAGTTTTTCTGTTTTGTGCTCATTTATGTTGTAAAATAATTTTATTTATAAAAAGGAAATTGTTCATTTTTCTTTTATATTACAAATGTCATAATTATACATTACAAAAAATTGTATTGTTATTACTTTTATTATTGATGTATGCGTAAATTTAATTGTATTTAATATTAATAATATTTATTCTTTGCTTTTTAAAACTGTTAAAAGTAATTTTTGTACTCTTTATATATTTTATACTAGGTAGTTAAAATTTAATTATGTTTTTTGTACATTCCTATCATAACTATTTTTTGAAGAAGTGTTTATGTAAAAAATATATTTAGTAAAAAATGTTATATATAGCTTGAATTAGTAGTAAATTAAAATGGATATTTAACTGAACAAAATAAATAATAGTGTTTAGTTAATGCCTCTTTATAACTGGATTGTAAAGTTAAGTTTCCCACCTGTAGGTCCTCTATGAAGCAAAAAATATTTCTGAGGATTGAATTGTGCCATTCGATTTATAGACACACTTTAGAGTGTGTGCGGAATTCATACTTTTAAGACGCTAACGAAGCATTTTCGGATCTGTACTATTCAATCTAAAGAACAGTTTAATTGAAGGAGGACATACTCTTCAGACGCTAATGAAGCATTTTCAGACTTGTGCCATTCAATCTATAGACACAGTTTAATTGGAGAAAGACATACTTTTAAGACACTAACGAACCATTTTTGGACCTGTGCTGCTTATTCAACAGACACAGTTTAATTGAAGAAAGACATACTTTTAAGACGCTAACGAAGCATTTTCGGATCTGTACTATTCAACCCAAAGGCACAGTTTAATTGAAGGAGGACATACTCTTCAGACGCTAACGAAGCATTTTCGGACCTGTACTATTCAACCCAAAGGCACAGTTTAATTGGAGGAAGACATACTTTTAAGACACTAACGAAACATTTTTGGACCTGTACTAATCAATCAACAGACACAGTTTAGTTGGAGAAAGACATACTTTTAAGACGATAAAATAGTTTTGTAAGACGCTATCCAAGTATTTTCGGACCAGTGCCATTCAATCTACAAACGTAGTTTAATTGGAGAAAGACATACCATTAAAGACGCTAACATTTATTTTTGTAAGATTCTAACGAAACATTTTCGAACCAATGTTTACATGAACGTTTTCCTTATTTTTTGATGCAGATTCATCCCCCGAAATATTAGTTCCTTCGTGAATTACCCTGTACATATATAAATATATACATAACATATACATAGTTATATGTGTTATGGAATTAGAATGTTTATAATATTCCATATTTAAAACATGGAAGAATTTTACTGAATAGAAGAACGGACTAATTGTGAAGTAAGATAAAATATAGAAAAGGATGCATATATAAAATGACAGAGAAAGAAATGGGATCGAGAATCAAACGAGGAAAGAGTAAAGGGCATGAGGTACTTATTTTAGAAAGTACCTAATACGTGACAGGGATGAAAGGGCTAGCAATTAAGATGAATTCCATTGTCACCAAGCGCCGCTAAATTGCATTAACCCACAAGTGCAAGCCCCTCTTCACCCCTCATCATTCGTCCCATCATCGCTGTCTGCCATAAAGACCAAAAAGGGCTGTGTGACGGCCGACCGTTCCATCAGAATGAATGAAAATGCTTACCTTCACGTTTTAATTGATAGGACATTAATTATTTCTACAACGTTTCTTGCATAATGTTAATAACCATACTGACGAATTGAAAACACAAGCTCAAGGCCCATACCGTAATAAATTTTGTATCATAAGGTTAAATGAAAAAGTTACGACTTAAAACCTAACCCTGAAAAAAGATAAGCTTTAAAACTCGACTAATTTTATAATAATAGCCACTAAAATGGACAAAATTTCCTTTGATCTTCATACGCAGAGTGTAATAAAGGTATTTCTCTTTTGCAACCTTTAAAAATATCGAAAAATTTAATTAAGAGACCATTCCTTTTTCAACAAAACTCATCATTTTCAAGAATACTTGTAGAAATTAACAAAGAGGAGTTCAAAAATTAAAATAATAAAACATAAAATGTATATATTTACAATCCAACTGTAAACAGAAATAAATATTTAAACAAATAAAAAGTATCGTGAAGGGTTAGTCATTCTGTAGTAAAAATTCGTTAATAAATAAATTAGATTATACTATTTTTGTTTGTTAACATCTTTTTCAGGACCGTAAGAGAAGATTTTGCTTCCAATTTTCCTAGATTAAACTTTTCTAGACTTTAATTTCGATGCTTTTGGTCTTACCTGGCATACTTTTATCCTTAATCTTTCGGACCATTATTTATGTAAGTATTTTACATAAATAAACGAAAGTAGTCTTTGCAATAGCATTTCTGTAGCTCTGTGCAAAGTAATAAAATGCTTATTTTTCGAATTATTTAATTTTTGTTTGGGATTCGTTTCAGGAAGTTTTTTGCGCTTATGGAATTAATAACCCAAATTAAAGTTCACGAATGTATAGTACTTGAAAATCCTTGTATAACTTCTTAGAAACTAAAAATAAAGCTTCTCTCGTTATATATTTCCATTTCCGCTTTATACGTCACACAGGTGGAAAGTTCCTTGCAGCTAGCTCACGGGCTAGTTGGTTTGAATGGTCATCTAGTCACTCGTGGAATTTAGTAAAGAAGGACTCTGTTAGTTTCTTTACTGTTGGAATTTTTTAATTATCGAGAAGTGTTTCATTGCTTACAGAAAAAGGAGCGCCAGAAGCAAGTCTTAAGAATTTTGATTGAAAGTCCTTTTTTTGACACCTTTAATTGAAATTTAGTATCTGTTATTAAATTAATATAACAATTTCTAAATGTGAAGCTAATGTTCCAAAACTTGATTTACTTGAAGGAGCGTGCAGTCATCACCACAGTCCTACAGTTGGCCAAGAAGATCTCTCGGCCAGAGGCGCTTCAAACGTCTGTGCTGAGTACCGGTATCGCCCTAGTGTACATGTTGAAAGGCCTGAATCGACTTTAAGTTACTCTGTGTCGCAACTCCAAAAAGCTGGACACCGGAAGTCCAGATTGGTCTAAAAAAGGTTTTGCATATTAAAATTTTGGTACGGAAATTCAATTTTGATCAACAGTTAATTATTAATCAGGGGAGTAAATTCTACTTAATTACACATTCACATTGTTCTAAAATTTGTTTTACGTATTTGTATTTTTGAAATAAATTATAAATTCTATAGCTGTATAGTCATATATTGAACATTCTTTATATATAATTTTAAATGTTCATTGAATGGTTGAGAGGGAATGGAAGTAAAAAAATGGAATAAATTAAATACCAAAGATACGATTGTGGATAAATATATGCAGATTTGTATCACAAGTGTTCCTTGCCCCTACATTTTATTTCAGTGTGAATTTAATTGTTATTTAATTGACTTATCTTTCGAAGGAAAATATTAAGAACAAATTATTATTCAGGAGAAATATATTATTAAATTAATTAAGTTTTTAGGTGGACGAAGTTGAATAATTTATGTCATGCGGGTAGCCTATGTAATGGGCTGGCGCTTAGGTACTGCAAAGGATTGTCCAATTATGCGGGTACCGATATTATTACTTTACTATTATCAATGAAACTTACTTTGAACTATACTAATAAGGTAAGGCTTTATAAATTTTAAGTTCCAATCAAATTAACCATTTTCATATCAAATTTGAAATGCCATTAATTTTTAATTAAGAAAACATTGAATCTAATTTGAAATTAATAGAATAGATTAGAACTTTTAAAACAATTTTATAAACCACAAAACTGTGTAAAGCCACTTCCGTATTAAGTAGTCTTCGGAAGACCAAAATTTAAACCGGAAAGACCGGAGTTCGTTCCCGGCTTGGGTCTGAAAATTTTAATACAATAAAATCAACCGATCCACCTATTCATACAAGTCGCTAATCACCAAGTAGTTCATTGATGAGAATTTAAATAAATTAAAAATTAACAATTAAAAAATCTGATGTGAAACACAATTACGACTTTTTTTGCCAACGTAAGTAATGATCCATATAACCTATTTAAGCTGAGTAAACAATGTAATTTTATGAAAAACATAGCCTAATTTTATTCATTAGTGACTGACGCTAAATGAAAATCAACATCTGTACAACATAAGAAAACAGAAATTAAATTCTAAATAAATTTACAATTTACCACCTAAATCTCAGCCATCTCATTCATGAAAAAATGGCTATTCTCAACGAATCATAGGGACATTGGCACCCTATCGACACTAACTAGGCTCTGTAAAAAAATTGCTTGAAATAAAAGTTGTAGAATTTTCAACTAGTCACAACTCTGATTACACACATTTCTAGTAAAAAACATACTAAGGCCGTAATCACAAAAAATTCATTTTTTACCGATTTTGATTTGAAAAACACAGAAAATCACTAATTGACGCTTAACTAAACGTTCTAGAAAAGAATGTTAGAAAGAAACGATATAGGGATTTCAATTTTCTACAACTTTATTTAGACACTTTTGCCTTAAAATGTATATTACGGCCACAATCTTAAAAGCAAATTTTTTTGCTACGAAAGCACACCCTTCACAAGAATATCAACAGATATGGCGCTTACCCTATATTGTAGAGAACAAAATAGTTTTTTTTTGACGTTATTCAAGAAAAATAAACTACAACTGTGTAACAATTTAACACAACCAGCAGTTATAATGTTAATAGTTTTATGTAATTGTCTTGATGTCACTTGTGTGAGGTAGTTGCCCGCGGCAACCCCTCAAGACAATTCACAAAAGGTCTCTATTCCATTGCCTTTTTTTGTCTTCTAGGGGGGTTGTGTGGTAGGTGAGGAGCGGACAATGACTGAATTTGTGGGTTTGTGTGATAGTGTAGTTTGCTATGAAATCGTCTGTATAGTTTCTTTATTGTTTCGCCCACCGTTTCAATGTTAAGGTCTATATGTAACGTTTTGTTACTAAAGTATGTTGGACAGTCTGTGATGATGCGTAAAGTTTTGTTCTGCAATGTCTGAATACGTTTTATGTTAAAAATACTTTAGCTGATCCGTAGATCACTGAACCATAGGTCCAAACGGGACGAAGAAGTACCTTGCAACAGTTAAATTTCTGAGTATTTGGAAGAGGAGATTTATGGTGAATAATATAAAATATCATCATATAAATCATATAATCATATAAATCATATAATGAATCATATAAATCATTTATCAATAGTAAATGAGGCGTTTTTTTTTGTAAAAAACGCAAAAAAGCTAAAAATTTCTCGAATAAACTACTAATTCCGGTTGACCAATGTTGATGAAAATGTTCGTGTCGGATTCCCTTGCAGAATTTAACTTAACTTCAACATTTCAACTTAGTACGATATACCTTTCTTGAAATATTCTGTTCACACACACAAAAATCGTTAAAAACTTTTTTGGGTTCAGAAAGCCTGAAAACATGTACTTCCGCTGCAAATTCGATTTAGAGACATCGACACGAAAAGAATACTTTTCTTCCTTATATTTATATACATATAAGGCAAGAAAAATTAAAAAAAAAATTAAAATGTGATGAAATTCCTCTTTTTAGACCATCGAATTTTTTTTTTAATTCAGTTTACCCGCCCCATAACGAATTTCATTGGGCTGCAATAATTATTGTTATTATTTTTGTTACTATAGAGAAATTTCATTATCAGAAGAATAGTACAGAATAATAACTTTCTTTCAATACAAGCCGATAAAGTTCAGTGGGAAAAACATGCGTCATACAATTGCGTCCTTATTGTTTACGTCTTATTCTTAGAAATTATTTTCAATCTCATTTTTGTGTTTTGTTTATACTGAAATACCGGATCATTTTATTACAGCTGCGTAAAAACATTATAATTCTTTATTAGTTTTATCATACCTTAATATTTATTACAGTAATATAAAATTTAAAAGAAAGAGGTTCAAAATGAATCAAAATTACAGGGACGTGCAGGGATTTTGAATTTGAATTCACAGAAACTTAGGTTTTTTAATATTTTGGTAATTGATTTTGTTTTAACCCACCAGGTTAGTCTACCGGTAACGTAATCGTTGCAAGTCAGCTCTTTAACAACGGGTGGAGTTAGGTTGAATGGAGGAAGAGGTGAAAAGAAGCTGAATAAAAAAAACAAGTCTTTATGGGTATACAAAACAACCATTTTTTAAAATTAAAACCTATTAAGACCAGCGGTTTTCTTTGAAATAAGAACAAAGCATATACTATAAATAACATGAAGTTATATAGTTTCATCAATATTCACAAAAAAAAAACAATTAAAATACTTCAACGAAAAATGGTTTACACTATTTTAAAATGAACTTTTCACAATAAAAACGAACAAAAAATCATCTTAATTTTGTATAATTAGTTATAGGATGTAAAAAAAATAAACCACCGCCTGTTTTTGACATTGGTAAATCGTGAGTTACAACACAAAAAATGAAACAAAGTACGCATTCAAAATTGTGTGAACCGTTATAATAGATGCCCACATTAAACAAAAAAAAACACCATTCATGTTGAGAAAAAATGTTTTTATAACAGAATATTTTTGTTACAGTTAAAAAACAGAATTGAATGAAAAATTTCCAAAATTAATGGGTTTAAAATTTATATCATTGGCCGATCTAAGTACCTCTCAATCATTAAATATTTAAATAAAATCTGTTACGTATTTATTCTAAATAAATAAATTCAATAGTGTATTCTTTTGAGAATTAATTGTGTATTTTAAAAAAAGAGTTGACAAACTAATTTGAATAACAAAGAAAATATAACCAAAGTAATATTATAATAATAATAGTCATAAATAAAAATGTTGTTTGACAAAAAGAAACCCGTTTAATTTCACTCCAAATGATTGAAAATATTTCAATATAAAAGTTGGCTAATATAATAACTAGGCCTAAATATAATCGCAAAAACTGCCTTACTGCTGGGTTGCCCGTCCCTCTTTCATTAAAATAATTTTTAATTATTTTAAGGTAAGGTAGAAGATGTATTTTCAGTAAATATTATAAGTGTACATGGCCAAATATTTCTTCTTCTCATTACGCGCCTTATTATAGTATCGGAGTATTAAGCCAAGTACAAGACAAAAAAGTGCAGGTATCATTTGCAGAGTGGAAAATATGTGCTTTTCAGAGGGCCCGGAATGCTGATAAGCATACTTTTCCACTCAGTGAGGAAGGCAATGGTAAACCACCTCACTCCTCGTTTTACTAGGTAAAACATCTACAGGTTCAAACCAGCCTTTCGGTTTATGACCTAAAAAATATTGAAATTATGATATTAAAGACTGTGCAAAAATTTCATTAAAATCCATTCACAGTTGGCTGAGAAAATGTTCCTTATGCGTCAAAAATTGATATTTACGGGAAACAAGAAAAAACTAAAAGAGAAAACATCATTTTACGTTAAATAATTCAATATATTATTTTTTACAGTACACAGGTATTATATTTACAGAGGGTCTGGCACTAACTTGAAGTTTTAAAACAAAAAATATCGCTCAAAAAAAATTATTTATCTGTTGTCATTCAAAAAAATAGAAATGTTATGCAAATAGTAACGATTAAAAAATAACGTGAAGACCAGTTGAAATTTGAGTGTTGAAGATTTTACATAAACAAAGTACTTTCTCACATAATTACTCAATATATATAGAGTTTAAAAAAACATAAAAGTTAAGAACTGACCAATAAAGATCTTGTTTTACGTCTGAAATTTTTCTTAACTAATACGATCTAATATTAACTTACTGAAGTTGAATTACATAAGAATTGTACCCTTATAAAAAGTTTCTCAACTTTAAAGCATTTTCAAAAAAGTTATTGAACTTTTTGTAAAATATGTTTGTGGAATGAGGTTAAGAATACTGTATGTAGAAAAGAAGAATTGCATTAGATAAGCGAGTACAAAGTTTATAAAGGAGTTGCATTTGTATCTTCAGAAAAAGTAGAATCTCATAGTAAGATAGCATAAGTTATTATATACATAATGAGTTGGTTATTCTACATACAATAAGTACGAGTATTTGTAAGTTCAGACACTACAATTTATTCATATTGTCGAGAAAATGAGGAATACATAGACGACTATTTAGTATGTACAGTGAATATAGGAGGTGTAATCTTGTCCAGATTCAGGCCGACCATTCTTAAGAGTGTATCTGAAATATCAAACCACACCAGTAAATATACTTTTATTAAAAGCCTTCGTGACCGAAAATCACCTGTTAAACAGTTAACAGCTGATTTACAGCGAAGTCCTTGCCGCTAGACCATCTGGTGGGTTACAACAGAATAATTTACCAAAACATTACGAAAAAACCTAAGTTTCAGTAAAATACAATTCAAAATACCTGTATGTCCCTGTTGGATATAGGTCTCACAAGTTTTCCTCTACAATCCACGCTTGTTCAATTAAATCCGATCACTGATTTCAATTTATCACTCAACCGTGTTTGTGAGCGAACACTTTTCTTTCATAGTAAAAGAACTTTACAGCTGAACCTCCTTGATTTCATTGCTCAATAATTTTTTCTTCAATCTGCCTCATTTTATATCTAGCCTATAACTACTTGAATTATGCAACGAGCTATTTTACTTATACTAGGTTAATCTAATTTTCTCCCGAAAATCCTCATTTCTTACTTAGTCTTTTAGTTAAATATACAAGGTATATTCTATGAAATCGGAAGCCACGCCACGCTGATTTTATGCGCCTCTTTATTTCACCTGCTTAGCTTGTTTTCCTGCATTTAATAACTTGTTCGAGACTGATGTATTTGTCGGTACGCTGTACAAGACAATAATACACCATAATATCTGTTGCTGTTTAGGTAATCAGCCGAAAGGGTGGTTTGAAACTCTAGAGGCTTTACTAAGTAATACGAGGAGGTAGTTTACAAATTTCCTTCCTCACTGAGTGGAAAATTATGCTTATCAACATACCAGGCCCTCTGAAAAGCATCTACTTTGCCTCCTAGCATGTATATGCAATTAGATTGTGTTTAGGTTATCAGCTGAAGAGCTAGTTTGAACCTCTAGAGGCTAAATAAAATTAGGAGTGAGGTGATTTACAAATTATCTTCCTCACCGAGTGGAAAAGTATGCTTATCAGCAAGCTAGGCCCTCTGTAAAGCATCTATTTTCCACCCTGCAAATGACACCTTCACTTCATTCACCAAGCATCTGGCTGTATAATGAAACGTATTACTCTCAGAGGACATAACTGTGACTAGTGTCTTGTACACTTCTACCTCTTCTGTTATTAAATGCTTCAGTCATATAATGAGCTAACCATGTGATAAACAGAACTACTTTTTTATAACCCTTGAATTAGCAGATCCAGTGCAAATAACTTAACACTCCACCAGCCTGTTATAGTCACCCATAATATTTCTGTTAACATTTTTATTGGTTATAATTTATGATTTCTCTTTGTTTAGTTACAATACCATACTGTTTAATTTGTTCTTTAACTTTGTGTTTACATTAACTTTAATTCTTCGGCAATTTTTTGTTAGAACCACAATATCAGCGTATTTTAGATGGTTCAGCCTTTTCCCGTTAATCATAATCTCCTTTGTTGCCCCATCAAAGTTTAAAAATAATTCTTACCAAAAATTCCTACCTATTTTATTTTCCTAAAGGGCGAAAAAATTAAAAAAAAATTTAATATTATTGTCGCATCTTGCGCCACCGTTATTGAAGTATTTATAACTTAGTCGTTTCACTAATTTTTCCGTTGTGATTTAAAAAATTATTGATATGCAGCAAACGAACGTCAAATATTTATTTAGAAGTTCAATCATAAACAAATTTATTGAAAAATTACAAATATAAAATTTATGACGGTTTAACTTCCAGTGTTTTTACAACTTGTTTGTTACTTTACGATTCACAACTTAGGAAATAAGGAAACTCATCAGGTTGCGACTCCAATTTCAAAATAAATTGCTTGGATCTTTTGAAACCAGCACTTATGTTTTATTGAATGATTTTACGATTATTCGTTGCAATTTCAACAAAATTATATGGTTTCCTTTTCCATTTGCTTTTGTGTGTTTTATATTTCTATTATATTTTTTACTGTTGTATTGTTGTCCTAATACAAAAAACATACTGTGGAAAAATTTTTCACGTCGTATATTGTTTGACTCGTATTACAAATATCTTATTTGATTTTGTGTTTCATAGACAATCAAGATTTGATGTTTTTAATTTCTTGTAACTTTAAAGTGTTTAACAAGAAAGTTTTTGAATAAGGAAGCCAAAATTCTAAAGTGAAATCAAAGGAAAGAGTTGCAGACAAGCGTAAATGAATTAATCAGTTAAGTGGCAATAAATGGAGGAAATATTTTCAAAGAATGGAGATACGATAAAATGACAAAACCAGTTCCTAGGTACAGGCCTGAAGGAAAATGCTTGCGTATCACACTGGAAGTAGTTTTGTTCAAGAATTCAATCAAAATGAACACTCGAAAACAAAAATATCATTATTCTTCAATTTTCCAAAAACAATTGATGTTTTATTGGTTTCTCTTTTCTTCTCCAAACCTTCTTCAATGCCTAAAATCATTTAAAACTTATATTTTTATAATTTCGTTAAACATTACCTGTGCATTATTTAGAATTATAAAATAAAAAAACCACCAAATACACAATAGATAACTCTCTCTTGGTTAAAAAAGGTCATGACCTGATTCTGAAAAGAATATGGAATAAACGTCCCAACCTTATTCAGTTTTCTCTTTATTCACACACATGATTTCCAAGTTACAAATTTTTACCAAGTGACTGAATGTGTACCGGGTATTCAGCATATTTTTTATTAGAGGTGAGAACATACTGAGTAATTCTAAAGTGTAATTCAAGTCGATTAAGGTTGAAAAATCCGGTTGTTTTAATAAAACCAAATATTGAAGCATACCGTAGATTTTTCTCCTTTTGTTCATTGAAGTTTTTTAATTATTTGCCTTTAAATTTAACGTCATATGTAAAAATTGTTAATATTTTAAAAGAATTGAAATCTTAATTATTTTTACAAGATGATGTAGAATTTTTTTTCATTAGTAGTATACCTATATATTCGGATTATTTTATATTTAAATATTGTATCTCAGTTTTATAATGTAGTCCTTATCCATTATTTTTAAAAAGTAAACTTATTTGTTTTTCATTTTATCTATTCATTCAAGACTAAAATAAAAAGTTTATATTGCTTTTTAGCTTGGCTCTAGACTTTTCTTTCTTTATTTGAGCTTGATGGCGCCTCAACTATTATTCAATTATTATTCAATAATTGTATTGCAAAATTAGTTTAATTAAAAAAATGTATATTGTGTGGATAAGTAGTTAACTTATTTTATTGTTTCAAAAACTAATGTATAATTTTTAACTTAGAAATTATGTGTGTGTGAATAAAAAACTTTTCTGAGGTCGTACTTCGTCTCTTACACTGGTAATTCATACAGATGTCAACCAAATTCCTGTCTCGTAACAATTAATTTAATTTGTACCATCATGATTTTGAATTCAACGTGTAAGTTTTGTGAGAAGTTAAACGGTTTAAGTGTAGTTTCCACGATATATTTAGCGAGTGTATTTTAAAATATTATAAAAATGAACTTAATTTTTTTTAATAAGAGAGATTAAATGTTTGTACAATAATTCTAACAAATTGAAGAACATCAAGCTGCATTGTGGTTTATACTGACCCAGATTTATTAGATACATGTTTTCAAACAAATCCAATGATCATAAACGTTATAGTAATTACAGTTTCATAAACTTCATGTACTGGAACTGAAATGAGATTACGCAGTATACAAAGAACAACAGAAGAAAGTAACCTATAAGTACATTAGGATATAGGGTAAGCAAATACATTTTCCCAATTGTACTTCAACTTCAACTTAACCATAACCAACTTTACCGTGTTACTTTCAAATAGTTAAAGTTTGAATACATACTATATGTAATTATTGTAAATACTATGAACTAACTACCATAACGCGTAACCGTAATGTGGATGCAATGTACAGAAAGTATAGCTGTTAAATTTTCTGGAATATTGGAATGAAGTTCTAAAATAATTTCAACTTAATTATTGTCAAAAACTTTTAATTAGCTTTTTGTTTAAATGAACTTTACGTGTATTATTTTGCTTGATTACAGTTCTGGATGTATGTAAATAGTATGTCATTATAACTTTATATATATTAAATGGAAAACTGAAATTATTTGATGTTTGACAGCATAATTATCTTAACACATATGTTGTATTATATAATAGCGCATCCTTCGATAAGACTTTAAATAATTAAGTGTATTTACGAGAGGGTATCAAAAAAGTTTTAATTATTATTAAAAATATGTGAGATATATAGATAAAATTTGTTCTGCATATTCATTGATCCCTGTATACATATAGTTGCAAATTACGGCTATTAATGTTGATTTTTTTGTTTTCGTTTCATAAGCCAAAAAATGAAAAAAATCTGATGTTAAACACTCACAGAATTTTCTCTTGCCAATGCAAATGTTTAAAAACATCACCTAACATTAGAAATAAACGAAACAACTAACCTCAATAAACATAACCTAATTTTAATCATGAGTGAAAGACGCAAAATGAAAATCATCCTCAGTTTGGCTTAAAAATAGGGTAAATCTTCCTTTAACGCTAAATTAGGCTTTGTAGAGAAAAAATTTATAAATTAAAGTTGTAGGTCAGTTAATTTTTTATAAATCTGATTATATACACTTTTGTCGTAAAATACATACTAAGGCTGAAATCTTTAAAAAATCAATTTTTTAGACATTTTCGTGAAAATAAACCAGAAAATCGCTAATTACCGCTAAACTAAGCGTTATACAAAAAAATGTTTGAAATAAAATTATAGTAAGGACAAACAAGGTCATTTCGTTACAAAAGGTATGTTGGAGATACTGGCCTAAACACAAAGATCATTGGAAAAACTGATACTGAAATATTAAATTAAAAGACTGAGTAAGAAATGAGGATATTCGGCAGAGGACTGGATTAGTGGATGTGAAACAGCACGTAACATCACTGAAATGGCGATGGACTGGACAAATGATGAGGCAGCAGGATGCTCGATGAAACAAGGTGGTTCAGTATTGGAAGCCCTAATTGTGGAAGAGGAATATAGGTCGCCTGCAAACACGGTGGAGAGATGACGCGACACTGGTAGCCGGATTTAATTTGGCAAAAATGGCGCAGAAGAGAGAATTGTGTTAGAAGACAGGGGAGGCCTACATCAAACACTGGATGATGATTGGATGATAAAGAAGAAGCAGATTGAGGAAACTAGATTATGCCCAAACTATATAAATACTACAGATGAGATCTAGCCAATAACAGCCAAGGTCGGGTGTGAGGTTACTCCTTCATGTCACACTCAATTCCACCGACTCCAGCTGACTTTTTGTTAGCCTGTCATCTGCACCGGGACCACAATGTGACAACACAGAATACGATTAATGAAAGTCAATTGGCTCTGTGCTGTGATCTAGGTCACTGTGTTACGGCTTTATCTGCAGTCTCTACTTCGATACGGTATAGAGTCATCATTTAACACAATATTAGGTTTAAATTAACTTATTTTTAAACAAGGTTGTTGTTTAAGTCATCAGCCGAAAGGCTGGTTTGAACCTGTAGAGGTTTTACTAAGTAAAACGAGGAGTGAGGTGGTTTACCATTGCCTTCCTCACTGAGTGGAAAAGTATGCTTGTCAGCATGCCGGGCCCTCTGAAAAGCAAATTTTCCACTCTGCAAATGACATCTTCACTTAATTAACCTCAGGATCTGGCTGTATAATGAAATTCATTACTTTCAGAGGAGATATCTCTGATTAGTATCTTTTACACCTCTACCTCTTCTGTTCTTAAATGATTCAGTCATTAATTGGCTGGAAATGTGATAAGAAACAGAACTATTTATTTTAGCCCTGCAACGAACAGATTGAATGTAAATAATTTGACACTCCACCTGTCTGTTATGGGCGCTTTTAAACAATATGAAACAAGAAATAGACATGAATCAGTTAAATAAACCTAAACATATAAACATAAATACATAATTCCTTGATATCAAAAGCATGCTTGTCTATTTAATTAATTTCTTAAAAGACAAAGAAACGATTAAACTATTATTGTTAAAAATTATTCTACATTCTAAATGAAAAATAACCAAGACTTCAGGTCATTTTTTAAATTATTTAAATTTGTGGAATATTTTTATTTTTCTGACAACTGATTAAATGAATAGCTTAGGAGCAAGAAATGTATAAAAAAAATTGTAGTATAACTTTATTTGCCCTAGGTGTAAAAAGCATTTACTTATTAATCTTTTCTTATTTTTATTAAAAATATAACGTAGCAAAAAAAAGTTAATTGAGTAATCCATTGTTTGATAATAAGATTTTAATACACTGATTTCGTAGGTTAAATTAAACTGGAAAATAATATAGATTTAGTATTACAATGCACAGAGAATGTAGCCTACCTACCATTATAAGCTACTTATGAACAAAATCCAATTATTAACTTTAAAGAGAGGTTCAGGAGAGTTTTAAACCACTTTATTATTACGCTTTAAAGAATAATCGGTTGGCAGATAAATACCATAGGCTATAATTATTTATACTCAATACACTGAAGGTACTTAACAAGGTTCCATTTTCTACATTGTAATTAACTTATTCAAGTAGCAATTATTATAGTATTGAAAATGTAGATTTTCTTTCTCCTATTGGAATGATTTTATACCAAATGCAGTTGACTCATCATGGTAATCTGGCAGGCAAGAGAAATAAAATTGAGTTATTAGATCAGTAAAATTATTAATATACATAAATGTGAATTGAAACTTGTTTATGTTGTAACATGAACATAAATATTTCAGGTACGAATATGTTTTTTTTTACTTTATTTAAAGTCGAATCAACAGCTCGGTATTAGCGACTACAGTAGGATATGAACAGTAAGAACTCTCGGGTTGCTACTCTCCCCAAAATTGATAAAAATATTTTTTTTCTCATTCACTTCGGAATGACGAATATTTTTGACCTACGTTCTATATAGAACGAAGTTGGCGTAACTCAACATCCTTCGCCTGAAGTCCATCCGGCCCATTTTGGAATGGGGAGAGACCGAACAAAATTATTTGAAAAGTTAACCAAGCACCAGAGCGCAAAAGTTGTTTTATTGGCCGTCGGCCAAATAATCCAGACAGCACATTCGAAACCGATCAGACCGATTTTTGCGGGGCGCACCGGAATTTTGTAAAACTTCAGGAAGCTAAAGAGCGAAAAATTCAATAGCAGTTTTCTTGTCGGCAATCCCCTTAATCCCTATTTATAAATTTCATGTAACACCACCAAATGCCGGGAAACCCGGAAAAATAGTGAATTTTTGTATTTCTTCATTACATAGAGAAATGTAAGCGGATATCGGCAGAGCCCATTCAAAACAAATTAGATTGATTTTGGCGAAGAGGAAATTATTAATAAATATAAATGTAAATTTAAACTTGTTTATGTTATAACATAAACATAAATATTTCAGATACGAGTATTTTTTATTTTATTTTAAATCGCATCAACAGCTCGGTAATAGCGGATACGGTAGGATATGAACAGTGGGTTTTTACCTTTTGAAAATTTCCAGACCGTCGTTGTAAGAATATAATTGGTTATGTTGTGCTAAAATTTCCAACTTTTCGGTCAAATAATTCTCGAGTTATGCGCCTCTAAACGCATGAAATTGTTTGCGGTGGCAAAGAACCAGGTCTTTTTGTCTTCCAACTTCGATATGACAATTAAAAAAATTCGTTTTTAAAAAGAACTACCTTAAAAATATAGAACTATTATAGGTCAAAGTAGAATAAAACTGAGCTAAATGTTGATGTAAAATATGTTGAAATCTGATTTATCATTTTGTAGATGCAAAGGTTTAGACTCGGAAGGGTATAATTATGAAACCGAAAGTAGTGTATTTTACACTTCTACCTCTTCTGTTCTTAAATATATCAGTCACATAATTGGCTGAGCATGTGATAAGAAACAAAATTAACTTTCGTCGCTATTTATTGTAGTAAAACAGTAATCTCCTGAAAACAGACGGTACACATCACTATAAAAAAAATCAACCGAGCTTGAAGAGTTGTGTATGTATCATCTTTGCTTTTCAAGGATCAATCGGTTTATTGAAAGATTTTTTTTTTTTGCTCAAGTTACTCATTTTACTTGATTGCAGTAGAACGATATTTTTTCATCAGCTTTTATTTTGTGTTTACTCTTTTCTGTTTAAAAATAAGTAACCACGAAGCAAAGCCCTTGTAGTGTTAGTAGAGAGTGCGTGTTGGACTATGGATAGTAAAGGTTAGAAAAGTTATACTTTAGTTCGGTATGGAAGGATTTAATGGAAGCTATTTCTTCTATTTCTTTATCTATCTCTTTCTTATTTTTATCTTCTTTTTCTAAACTATACTATTCTCTTTTTCTTAACCAAACAGCTCGATCTTTTGTCATAAACCCAGGGAAAATAATAGCTATACGTCACAAAAGATGCCTCTCACCACCTTCATCTTACATTTTATTCCTCAAAACGCTACCGCCCTCTTTTTGCTGTAACTCCTTTACTTGTTGTTTGTCTTCAACTCAGATGCTATTTCTGTTCTACTTTTTCTGCGGTGGCTTTTCCTTTATTTCTGACCTTCTCTTTCCAGCGTTATACATCTCAACCGTTTCCACTATTACTTCCTCGCTTTATCACTTTTCTCTCTCCTTATCTCACGTTATCCTTCTCGCACACCTATTCAATATAACACAATAGTTCTACGCTCATCTATATCCTTTACCCCTTACAACCGAACGTAAAAAACAAAAAGGAAGTAAATAAATCGAGAAAATATAAAGGCTCCACCAATTTACTACATTTCTGTAATGAAAATCCACCAAATAAATAATTAAATAAACTTACTTAAATTAATTACTGCATTTAATTAATAATAATTTTATAAACATTTTTCATAAAATGGTAAAATGAATTTTCAACTTGACCTAAATCAACAGTTAAATATTTCTTTCAAAATACCTATAAACTGTTAAAAAATAAAATATAGGATGTATATTTATGCATTTACATGGTTTTTCTTTATTCAGAATCAATTACTGCAAAACATGTAGAAATATTCATATTAATTAAGCGCGTAATGTTCTGTTTTTGCTTTGAGTGAGAAAATCACCAAGTGGCAAACCCTAGTTAATGTTTTATGCAAGATGCCTAATCCAGTATCCATTTAATATTTTTTGTGGATTTTGTGGTAGGCGTGGTTGTAATAATGCTTACAGCTCTCAAATTGTGTCTTAAATCTTCTAACTTTGAATAAAAAGGAATGTGTAGTTTTCAGTGGTCATGTATACTCTTTCTACATTCAGGTCTTGATGTACGACATAATTTTACGTTATGACTAAACGGTAAATGTGTTTTTAAAGGTTTGTATTCAGTTCGTATTTGACATTTTGCTGAACAATGAATCAAAGCTGTGTACATCCATACTGATTGAATTTAAAAAGTTATAAAAATATACCTATTTTTACTTTCTCTTGCCTTATCGTGACTTTAAAAGAAGAGAAAGTGTTGTTTTCATGTAAATTTTTTGGAATCAAAATTTTTCCCGAAATACACGTTTTCAGGTCCCTCAACTAAAAAACACAGATTTTTAGCGATGTGTATGTGTGTTATCGCGCGCGTGGGAATGAGTGTGTGTAACAAAATATCTCAAGAACGGATTGTCGTACAAAAGTTTAAACATGGAACTCTTAAGTAAGGTACCACTAAGGGACCCTAAACGAAAATTTTCATTGTAGTTTATTTGTGCAATTAATCAAATCTTTGCGATTATCTCAAAAACGTTTCCTACAATTTTTTGTTTAAATCGTCTCATACACTACATTTTTTATGCTCTACAATATAGGGTAAGAGCCATCTCTGCTGAAATTCTTGGGGCTGTGCTCTCGTAGCAAAAACAGTGGTTCCTTTAAGATTACGGCCTTAACATTCATTTTGGAAAAAGTGTATATTATTACAGTTTTTGAAAACTTATAATAATAATAATAAAATATTAATAGTCTTTATTGAAACAGTTATTTACAAAAGTTTAATACAATATATAAATAAAAGACAGTCAATACACCTGGTCCCTTTGACCGTCGGAGTGGTTGTCAGTTAACAAAAATTAATTCCTTTTGACATTAAAAAAGTTTACAACATAATGAAACCTGTATCAATAATTGAACTCGCTGACCAACTCATATCTATAGTGCCACGCCTCCTTACAGTATTTCACCAGACTATGCCAACATTTACCATTCAAATAATCTATAAATTCTGCTTCTTCTAAATAAATCTTGTTAAAATATTTATATCTGATTTCTTTTAGAATCGGGCATACAGCAATAAAATGATAAGTGTCTTCCTCTCTACTTAATTAAATTACACAATGAACACAGTCTGACTTCTTCCTGGAACCGGTACCCATTGAGATAGAGCATTTCTCCTCTCACCTTAATCACCCAACTTACAAAATTGCCATCTCCACTCACCAATAAGTCTCCCAGTGAATTCAGCCGTTTATAAAAGACATGTCTACGGCTATTTTGTGCCGCTTGCTGATATTTACCAATTAACTTATTTTTAACTGTATCCAAAAACGATGTTACATTCAAATTATTTATAAACTCAGCCAATGGTAGATCGTAAACATGACAAAGTGTTTCCCAACTCTTGTATAAGAACACCTTTCTCCTTATCAATTCCTTTAACATCACAAATGGGTATCTGTGCCCTTTTTATTTATTTCATTTCTTTTATATTTCATTTCTTTTGTATTTCATTTCTTTTGTATTTCATTTCTTTTATATTTCATTTCTTTTGTATTTCATTTCTTTTGTATTTCATTTGATTTGTATTTCATTTCTTTTATATTTCATTTTTTTATATTTCATTTCTTTTATATTTCATTTAATTTGTATTTCATTTCTTTTGTATTTCATTTCTTTTATATTTCATTTTTTTATATTTCATTTCTTTTATATTCCATTTAAGATTACGGCCTTAACATCCATTTTGGAAAAAGTGTATATTATTACAGTTTTTGAAAACTTATAACTTTTATTTAAAATAATTTTTTTACAATGCTTACTTTAGCGTCTATCAGTGATTTTATATATTTTTCTCATCAAAATTCTTAAAAAATTGGATGTTTTAAGATGTTCGCCTTAAATATGTATTCCACGAAAAAATTGTATATAATTATAGTTGTCGGAAATAAAAGAATCTACAACTTTTATTTGTAGCATTTTTTCAACAAAGCCTAATTAGGGTAAATTACTGACATTCCATATTTTTAAGTTCTATAGAGATTGATCTTCATTTTGCGTCATTCGATAATATTATTAAAATAACGATTTTTACATTTTATATTGTAGTTATATGATTAAATATAGGTTAGGGTATATGTTTCGTTTTTTAAAGTTGTAGAGAGATTGTGTGCTTCACGCCAAATTTTTTTGTTAAAGGCAATTACGAGTATAATATCCGGTGGAGTATCTATACAACAGAAAGTTTTTAATCTAGTTCAGAGAAATTTATTTTTCTTGTGAAAAATTCTTATGTAAAAAGCCACAAAAAACAGCGGTAAAAATTTCAAGACTGGTTCAGCGGTTTTTGAGAAAATATCCGTTATGTAAAAACTGTGTAAGATAATGATTCTGTATTACAGTAAGGATATCAGGAATGATTAAAAAAAATTAAAATAAAAAGGTAAAATACATTATACCAGAACATTGGTTTTAAAGGGCTTTCACGGAGAACACACAAACAAATTGTACACGAAAGCGGAAGGATTATGATACATACAATAATATTATATTGTTAAAATTTGTAGAACTTAGTCACGAATATTAACATTGGACTTTAGTTTTAAGCCACCGAGACTTCCAGTGCTATTTTAATTAATATGTCACCTGAGTTGAGACTAGTGACACATTGAATTTCTACTTTTCAGTTGCAGTTAACGTTTAATACACTTCTTTATGACACTCGGTAATTAATTTAAAACAAAATTTTCAATTTATTTTTGTTATAGTTTTCCTTCATCAAAAATTATGTAAACTAAGTTAATTATAAATTATGAAGTTTTAAAAACTCTATTTAAAATAACATCACTTGTTAATTAATATAGTTCGTACAAATTGCAGCTATGTGAAAGAAAATAAATAAATTTTATTAACAAATTCTTGATAAAACTTTTTACAACTTAACTTCAATACGTATTTGTTTTTAAAACATTGGGGAACTCAATTGCTTTTGCACAGATGGGCAACAACAATTTTACTTCGTCGATAAAAATAAAAGATCTAAGTTTACGAATAAAAAACCGAATAGAAATTTCTATTTTAACTTCACGGTGAAGTTGACAAAGAACAACAAAAGAACAAAGTTCATATTACCTCTCACGTTAGAGACTGTTTTTGGATCAGATTGGTAATAGATATAAACAAAGTCGTTTACTATTAAGTAATAATCAAAACTCAAATGTTTTATTTATTTATTTTCGGTAGAAAAAGGAACCCATCGGGAATTATATACAATGAAATAGGCTGACAAACTTGTTCTGTAGTGAATATGTAAACCAGGAGGGTCAATTCAGGTAGTAATATGTCAGAAAATAAGAACCTCCCCATTTCTTTACAAATTAAATCGTGAGCCATAAACCATATTTCGTACAGTTGTATGACTAACTAGGTCGTATACTACTAGTTGTATGTAGTAGGTCATCAGCAGAAACGCTGGTTTTAAACTATAGAGGATTTACTAAGTAAAACGAGAAGAAAGGTGGTTTACCCAATGCCTTCCTCACTGAGTAAAAAATATGCTTATCAGCATGCCAAGCCCTATTAAATGCATCTACTTTCCACTCTGAAAATGCCCCCTTCATTTCATTCACCACAGGATCTGGCTGTATAATGAAATGTATTACTCTCAGAAGAGATAACTGTGACTAGTATCTTTTATACCTCTACCTCTTCTGTACTTAAATGCTTCAGTCATATAATTGGCTGACCATATGATAAGAAACAGAACTACGTTTTGTAGCTCTGGGAACTAGCATATTCAGTGTAAATAATTTAACACTTCATCTTCCTGTTATAGGCAAATTTGCGACGTATAAAAGTGTGAAATGTTAAATACGTTATAAATGTATAAATTATAAATAATGTTATCAATAATATTAATAAATTATATTTTAAATCTCACATAAAATAACAAAAAATTACATTAATCATGATCTTTAATCGTTGATTGCACAAATCCTACGGTGTTCTAACTTAACGGTTAAGAGCAATGTTGGCTGTGCATAATCCTCAGCATCCACCAAATTGGCTTTCGTCTGAAAAGAATCACATCAAGTTAGAGGTGGCCCTTAGGCTATTAGTAGAACAGACCTAATCAAATGCTACACGAGTAAATAAAATGTAGTTCTATGTTGTGTACTATTAAATGCTTCTTTTATCATGTAATTCAACCCAGTTCGACCGCTATTCCAAGAAGTACATTCAAAAGCATTCCATTCATCAGCAATCCTTAAACTTGTTCAGTATATTCTCGTTTAATTAACAATAATTAAAAAATTCAGAACAAACTCTCCTGGTTCCTACAGTAAAAGAACACTCGTACAACGAATAGAGCGAAACATAATTAGGGACTTCTAGGTTTGAATTTCATTCTGTTATACACGTAACAAAGTTATGTGCATTCTACTCATTTCATGTTCACTTTTTACTGCATAACATTTTTTTCGGTTTATAAAAACATTTAGATCAGTAGCACCTATAGTTGCCTACAGTAGGTTTTAAAGCTGCATCGATGATTAAAACAGAGAATCTTAGGGGAAAAATAGTGTAAGTAGATGATATGCAAAAGTTTTATGTTTATACCCGGAAATGTATCAGTATTACAAGTTATGTTGTTACTTTTCCAATATCCTGTTACAAAGAGTGTAATAAAAATATATTCTGGGTCATCAATGTGGCGTATGGTTAGTACCTACACTATCCTAGAAACCATCAGGTCCTAGGTTAAATTTCCAACTAGGAAATTATTACTGGTAGTAAAACTTGTATATTATTTTTTAGGGCTGATGAGCTCTGAACGTACGCAATGCCCCCTACCTATTTGATAGATAGCCAATGACTTGCCAGCAACGTTGCCAATACTTTCTCTTGTAGCTCTGTTATATATTTCGTCAGCCATTTTATTGGTCTTTCAATAACAATTATAACCTGTTGTTGTTTAGGTGATCAGCCGAAAGACTGGTTTGAACCTGTAGAGGTTACAAAGTAAAACGAGAAGTGAGGTGGTTTACCATGCCTTCCTCATTGAGTGAAAAAGTACGCTTATCAACATGCCGAGCCCTCTGAAAAGCACATATTTTTTACTCTGCAAATGACACCTTCACTTTATTCACCACAGGTTTTGGCTGTATAATGAAATTCATTTCTTACAGAGGAAAAACTCTGATTAGAGTCTTTTACACCTCTACCTCTTCTGTTCTTAAATGATTCAGTCATTTAATTGGCTGACCATGTGGTAAGAAACAGAACTTTTTATATTAGCCTTGCACCGAACAGAGTGAGTGTAAAAATAATTTGACACTCCATCTGTCTGTTAAGGGCAAAATTATAACCTATCAACATACAATCAGCTGATTATATTATAATTTATTCCATGTTAACACGCTCTATAATCGATCTGTTTCGTACGAGATGCAAGACACAAGGGAACTACTGCGGCTCTTATACGCATGGGCGCGTAATGTTTGTCAAGGTGAAACATTCGTACAATATGACAACTGGCAAACGTTCTGATTGGTCTAAACGCGTGGAACAGCAGAGCTCATCAACCGTGAAAAGCATTATAGACTTGTAAATCACCCACGTACTTCTTAATGAACTAGCGCAAAAATAGAAAAAATTAAAAACATAATCTTGAGCGAATCATGAGCGAATGATGCAGAATGAAATTCAACCTGTGTATAACAGCCATAGCTCTAAAAAGAATGTACCCACTTCTAGGTACCACTTAACCTGGCAGTTAAATATCCTAACGCCCATTCAATAATTTTTAATTTCACTTACAGAAATGGTGCAGCATAGCATATAAAAAAATCCATTACTCGCTTCGTCTAGCAAAAAATTACCTATTTGTTTTAAAACTGTATCAAAATTAAATCGTTCATGTAATTGATATATTATTGTGGTCTTGCAAACTCAAGAAGTTTACCGGAATAATTATTTAGTTCCCTACTAAACATTGTTAAAATTTACATTAACCCTACAGCCGGCAATAACATTTTTCTACGGCGGCACAGAATTTCTAGTCACCGAACCGTAAAGAAATCATTAAAAATTTGCTATAAATCACAAACCTTGTCACGTGACATCAAAATAACAAGAAAACTTAGGAAAATAGAATAAAAATATTACTGAAATTTTTATCTGACAGTAAGGAATGCTAAAACTGTTTGAAAATAATTTTTAGATAAATATTTTTCTAAAATTTCAAATGACACCACTGTTTAAAACTTTCTTATGCTCTACTTTAAAAATTCATTATATACGAATCGTTACATTTAAGGTTTATTTCAAAATAAAACCAAGAAAACTAATTTATGTTCAAAAGTGAAGAAAATATATACAAAAACACACCATGTAAACCAAGAAATAACCAAATCCAGCTCTAGGACAGCGTGTTTTCTCAACAAAGAAACACAAGCAGAATATGCAACTAAAACTATTGTAATTTACGTAAAAAATTAGTTTATATATCACTAAACTATTGTACAAAATACCAACGCTGTCTGTAGATGAAATTAAAACTAAAATGACAACTTTGTAATGCTATGAAGCAAATACGATTTTGCGACGCGACCGGTTCAAGAAACGGTAACATCGTCTCAAAATTTAAGATTGCCGGCTCTAGGGTTAATAAAAAATAGTATTACTTCCGTCACACGATATTGGAAGATCACTGAATACAATAAAATACTTTAGAATTTGTAGTGAAGCAAATGTGTAGGGGGGTCACAAAATAACTTAGATTGTTGATAGATAACAATTTAATTATTTAAGAAATAAGAGATAAGATAAACAAATATAAAGAGAGATGTCTAAATACAATGAATGAATTTTACTAAGAGACAATACTGGAGAGAAGTCTTTTCAACTATATTCTTAGTTGTAGACTGGGATAGAATTAAAGGAAGAAATAGAGTTTAAAAGGACAATTTAAAGGATCTGATAAAAGTTAGTAAAAGAGAAAGAGAAAGAAAATGACTTTGAAAATCAAGGACAGGTGGAATTGAAGAATTTTCGAAACACAACTTCAAATCGATAACGACGAAAGCAAAAGTGAGTAAAACTTGTTAAAAAGACCAAATTAGGAACAACCCAATAGTAAGAGGTTTTTACTTTCACACTATTCCGAATCTGGAATAGAATAATTGTATATAGATTTTGAAAATATTCAACAACCGGGATTTCTAAAGATCTCTTATTTCATAACTACATAATTGAAATGTTGAGAATCGGAAATATTCACGTAAATGTGTTTTATATGTCCTAAAACTAAAATAAGCCAAAAATTATTACTATAAATAAATAATAATGTAAATAAGTATTAAATAAATAATATTAAATATAATTATTAAAATTATTACTAATTTTATAACCAAAATATTACTCATTAAATCTCATTAATAAGCTACTCATCACTAATTTAATACTCATTAAAACTGAAGTGTGGAAAGTAAACTCCGTTGTTTTTCAACCTCCAATAGGTCATAGATAAGACAGGTAAATATAGCCTAAAAAACTGTTTTATTATTAAAATCTACGTACCCATGGGTATGTACGATTTTACTTTAGTGAGTAAAGTGAGTACTTTAGTGAGTGAGTGAGTAAGTGAGGTTTGATTCCCGGCCAGGTTCTGGAAATTTCCTCAAATCAAAACCCACTGTTCTCAATGCATCACCCAACGTACTCGCTAATAACCAAGCAATTGATGCGACTTGAATTTTTTTTAAATAATAACCTCTATTTTGCCGCCACCATAGCGCAGTGGTAGTGCGCTAGCCTACAACGCGGAGGTCCCAGTTTCGATTCCTAGCCAGGTTTGGAAATTATTACAAGTCAAAACCCTCCGTTGTTGCTAATAACCTAGCTGTTGATGCGACTTTAAATAAAAAAAAAACCTAAAAAAAACTCTATTTGCTTTTTTCTTGTCATCAGTCTCTCGACTGGTTTGATGCAGTTCTCCAACCTTTCTATCTTGCGCAAGTTGTTTCATATCTACATACCCGTAACACTCTACATCTTTTGTAATTTGCTTTCTATATTCTAACCTTTGCCTTCCCCTACAATGCACTTCCTCAATATTACCTTCCATTATTGATAGACCAATACATGGATGACTTAAGATATGCTCCACAAGCCTATCCCTTCTTCTGGTAAGATGTTCCATATACTTCTTTTTTCATTCACTCGCCTACGAACCTGTAAATTAGGTACTTATTTTGTCCACCCACCTACTTTTTAACATTTTCCTATAACAACACATTTCAAAATATTATATTTGTATTAAATTATACAAAACCTACCTTAGCTGAGGTTAGAGAAAAAGTTGCTCACAAATACAGTTGAAGTTCCATAACGCGCGAATCATGTAGGAAATACAGTAAATACTAATTCGAGTTAAAGAAAAATCGAAATACAGAACAACAGAACTATAAAATTTTGATAAATTTCTAAAGATAATGTTAAACATTTAAAAAAATTATGTTTTAATGGCATTAAAAAAATCTATTGCGAGTAACTTTAGATTAGGGGAAGAAATATTGGTTGCTCGTAATTTTAGCAGTATTCGTTAGAAACTAAGGCACTTTGATCACAAATAACTTTTTGAACGATTCCATAGTGATATTTAATTTTTTCAAGTCTTCTGCAGGCTTTAAACTTCGTATAACCATGATGCATCGCTAATTGATCTGATTGGACTTAAAGCATTATACCTGATGTGGGAAAGTTTTTTTTTTAGTTTTTTTTTATCGAGTGATGATGCCTACATAAGCCTTGGGCTTGTGCGTAGGTAATGATATGTGGTGATTTACAGATAAAAAAAGCTAGACCTGACCGGGAATCGAACCCGGGACCCCGGCATAGTAGCCAGTTGCGCTGACTACTACACCACGGGCCGGGCAAAGGCCGATCCGAGTACTTCTTCCACCCAATTTAATACAGTTTCTTCCACTCTATTCCAGGCTGAAAACATTTTCGTAAACACATTTGCGTTAAGAAGAAACAAGAATTTGGATTTTTAAAAACTCTCGAAAAGAAGTTCTAGTTACGACTATTCGAGTTCTGGACGCTAATTACAACGTAAATTAACAAGTAAATCTTAGGGATACCGAATTAATTCGAATTACAGAAAAATCGAGTTATAGACGTTCGAGTTATGGAAATTTAAGTTAACTGTAGAATAATACATTTCATGTTGTAAAACAAATTACTACAGAAAAATTACAATTATTACATTATTTTTACATAACCTATTTATATATTTGACAGAGTTTTTTAATTATAGTTAAACTTTATATTTAAGTCCGTGATATGATCATTCTCTGCCCATAACAGACAGGTGGAGAGTCAAACTTTTTACTTTCAATCTGTTTGTTGCAGGGCTAAAATAAATAGTTCTGCTTCTTATCACATGGTCAGCCAATTGAATGACTGAATCATTTAAGAACAGAAGAGGTAGAGGTGTAAAAGACTCTAATCAGAGTTGCCTCCTCTGAAAGAAATGAATTTCATTATACAGCCAGACCCTGTGGTGAATGAAGTGAAGGTGTCATTTGCAGAGTGGAAAATGTATGCTTTTCAGAAAGCCCAGCATGCTGATAAGCATACTTTTCCATTCAGTGAGGAAGACAATGGTAAACCACCTTACTCCTCTTTTTACTTAGTATAACCTCTACAGGTTCAAACCAGCTTTTCGGTTGATGAACTAAACAAACATGATCATTCTAATTAAATATTTAGACGTTTAGGTCATCAGCTGAAAGGCTGGTTTGAACCTCTAGAAGCTTTACTAAGTAAAAATAGGAGTGAGGTGGTTTACAATTGCCTTCTTGAGTGGTAATGTATGCTTATCAGCATGCCAGACTCTCTGAAAATCACGTACTTTCCACCCTGCAAATGACACCTTCACTTCATTCATCACTGGGTCTGTCTGTATAATGAAATTCATTACGCTCAGAGAAGATAACTCTGATTAGTGTCTTTTACAACTCTACCTCTTTTGTTCTTAAATAATTCAGTCACATAATTGGCTGACTATATGATAAGAAAAAGAATTATTTTTTGTAGGTCTGGAACGAGTGCAAATAATTTAACACTTCACCTGCTTCTTAAGGGCAAAAATATTAATTATCATTATTATTTTAGATTAAAGATTAGTGAGAAAAGTAATGCGACTAATCTTACTATTAATTAATAAATTAAATGACTGAAAATATACTTGAACGACAAATCTGTGTAACAAAAGTAATGATTACATTACATTTAGTTAAACTAATGTTTTATCCACATCCATTTAAGTATTAAAATTGTAAATCAGTATGAGACACTTGTTTTAAAATATAAAATGGATTCTAGTTTGTCTAGACGTTGTGGATTTAAATTACGTTTGTTAAACAGTAGTTTAAGTAGTGGTCAAACGAAAGGATCAAAATGACATTACCCGCTCCTAAATTGCATACACGACAGATATAAATGTGAAAACATCTGCTTATAATTCCCACCTTTTATGCTACAACGTATTTTAGTTAGTGTATTTATGTAACCACTAATAGAACTTCAAATTTATAGTTAAATTAAATTAATATTTGTTATTTTTTGTTAAAACATGAACTCAATTGGTTATACTGAATCGTATATTTTCAAAGTAAAAAACTTTAGTGTTGATTTAAATTTTAAAAATAATAAAAAATTTGGTGAAAACGCTTACACGAATTTCTCTTACAAAAGTGTAAATACCTAACAAAAAATATAACCTATGTATAATCGTTAGTAAACAATGTAAATTGAAAAATATAAGTGAATTTTAATCATGAGTAAATGACAATCAACGTCTGTTGGACTTAACCAAGACAAAAATCACAAAAATTGACGTTAAACTTTTTTTTTGTTTAACGTCCGACTGTTCTGCAATTACTGTTAATGCAGACAGTGAATGATGAAATGATTTTTTGTAACGTATGAAAATATGCCGTGCCTGAATAGGATTCGAACCTAAGACCGCATGATGAGAGGCGAGTACGTTACTAGGCCAATGCGGCCGGCTTAAACTACGTTAAACTAGGCTCTAGATAAAAATCTTGGCATAAAAGTTGTAGATTTTTTAATTTTCTATAACTCGGAGTATATAATTTTGTCGTAATATGCCTACTAAGATCATAATCTTAATATATCCAATTTTTTACCGATTTTGATGAGCATAATACAAAAAATAATTAAAATGACGCTTACCTATGAGTTGTAGAAAATTTTTTGATATAAAAGACATCGATTTTAGAATGTTCTACAACTTTACTATTACATCCTGTACAATTTTGCCCTAATATTCATATTGAGATCGTAATCTTAGAAAAACTATTTTTTACCTCTGTTGCACAGCCTCCCCAAGAATTTCAGCAGACATACCGCTTACCCAATCCTAGCTTAGAGTAGTTTACATTAGATTAATTTACGATCAAGTTAGGTTAAAAAGTGCAGTACAGTACAACGGATGAATATAAAAGCTTGTGACGTTACGGCTCGACAGCGCCTTAATATCCGATCTAAAGACATTAACCCTGATACTGTACTTGAAGAATAATCATCCTTAAAATTATTTTAAATTATTTTTTTTTTGGCTTCAACTTTATTTTTATTTACAACTGTACAATTTTTTAAAGCACAACTAGTACATGAGATGGAATAAATGAGGAATGGCGGAAATGTGACATGAATGAGAACTGATCCAGTGACTGATTTCGGCGTGAAATTTTGCAAGGAATGTGGTGCCAATATTTTTCAATGATATTGATTTAACTATTACGGATGATTTTTTTTATATGAAACGATTATTTTTTTGAAATGACAAGTTAAATTGATATGTTTTTTTAATGGTGGTCGGAGAAGATCCCTATTCCACTTTTGTTTCAGTCGTCTGTTAATAATAACTTTAAATAATTAAAAAATTATCTTCGTTCAATTATTTGAAATACGACTTGTACATCTAATAATGAGTACGTAGGCCAAACACGTTTGTGAAATAAACTTGCCCAATTTATAACATATTAGTCATCATTAGGAATTAACTATGTTTACATCAATAGGATAAATCAGATCAGAAATATGACTTGACTCAAATCATTGACATAAGAGAAAAGATAAAATTAATGCCGGCCACATTGTCGCAGTTGGTAACGTGCTCGCCTCTCATCATGCGGTCCTGGGTTGGAATCCCACTCAGCATATTTTCATACGTTACAAAAAATCGTTTCATCGTCCATTGTACAATAGTTACACCCCCAACGTCGTCGCTAATGACCGTTGTAGTTGATGCGACGTTAAATAAAATAAATTTAAAAAAAAAATTAATGCACACAAACACAAGTTTACTGACCAATTCAATGTTTTGGAAAACAGTTGTACGACATGCATCGCCAAACGAATCGACCAAGCTTGTATATTCTTCCGGCCGACTATACACAAGGCGATATTTAAAAACATCGTAGAAGCCGTTATTGAGAAAATCGCACAATAAACTACAACTTCTAATTAACCGATTTCGATGAAAATGTTCTTATTGGGTTTCCTAGTGGTACCTAACTTAATTTCCATATTTCAATTTTGCTTTCTAGAGATATTTTGTTCACACATTAACCAATCGCTAAAAACATGTTTTATTTTTTATTTAAGGGGCCTGAAAACGTGTATTTTCGTTGAAATTTAATTTTTAAAACAATACTTTATATTTCTATAATATATTCATGTATAGCAAGAGTAAGTAATAATATAATTATAAATTGTAATATTAACAAAAGTAAGTTAATAAGATGATAAAGAAACTCGGGTGAAATTTTACATTTTACTGTATAATATAGATAGTTTATATAACCAAAATTTAGACACGAAAACTGACAAAAAATTTCTTAAATTTCTTTTAGTATAAGAATTATGAGAACCACAAACAAGGCTTAAGAAGAAGTGTAAGAAGCGTATAAAAAGTTTAAAAACACGAAGTTAGAAGTAAGGATATAAGTAATCTGGTGAGAGCTGTGGGGTTAGGGAATGTATTTTACAAAAGCAAAAACATGCGTCTATGTATATACTACACTTATAAACAAACGAGTAGTAAATTTGCGCCAGTCTTACTTCAGATATATTAAAGAGAATAATTCATTTAAAACCGTACAGTAAATTCTAACTCTTTTCAAGTTTAATGAAAAGAGTGAAAGGCCGTGTAAAAAAAAGTCTTCATTAATTACGATCAGAGTTAAAAGAAACTTGGCAATTCGGAGCAGAAACAAGGCTTTCCTTGTATTATAAAAATAATGTATTCTTCTAATAAGCAGATTTCATTTTAAGAGTTGAACCAAGGAAGAGATAAATAAAGATTCTTTTTTTTATTTTTTACCTTTTATTTAATGTGCTTCAATTCTTTTGATCGGATTTACCCTAGTTGTGTGTAATCGAGTGCTTCGTTGATTTTATTCAATTCAACAATAATTCATGTTATAATGTAAATAAAGTACGCTTACAATTTTATATATTCTTTGTGTGTTGATTACTTTGAAAAGAAGATTACGTACCTTTGTATTCTGTTTGTTAATTTTTTAATTACGGATAAACTAATTAGATTCTAATTCTTTATATAATTAAAAACAAAATGAATTAGAAATCACTACTTTTTAACTTTATTTATATTATCAGATTATATTCTCTGAGTTCTAACAACTGCACCCTGGTACAGTCAATTTTTTAAAAAATCTACTGCAACTAGTTACCTAAAACTAACGAACAGTTTTTCTTTAGCGATATCCGTCCCCCTTATGTAACCATGCCAGTCACCCACTGGTGCTAGCACTTATTTTCTAATGTCACTTACACAGTGTACTATACATATACTAATTTATTAAATCTCTATATTAATCCTATTGTTAATTTAAACATTAATTTTATAACTTTTGTAAATATAAATAAATATATAATACTACAAATATAAATAAATATGCCTTAAAAGTAACTTAATTATGATATTTATAGCTAACCATTAAGTTTAGAAACTTATATTATTTACATGACTTAAATGTAATTTATAGTTTAACAATATTTAGTATTAACAATAGTTTAACAATACTTTTGTATTTAGCTTGAATGAAAAAATGGAGGAGTACCAGAATCATTGGAGACAACATTTGGAACAAATGCCAGAGGAGAGAATACCTTTAAAAGTGACGGAATATGTTTCAGTTGAAAGGGAGGTGGGAAGGCCTCAGAAAAGATGGCAGTAGTCAAGATGTACGGGCTGGAGTGTGTCGTGTTTGTGTAGACGTACAGGATGGTTTGTGAGTTCGGAACAGGCTTATGCCTAATCCTTGATAGTAAGAAAAAGAAGAAGAAGAAGAAGACAATATTTTTTATAGTCTTTTAAAAAGACTACACACTAGATATATAGGCTTAGTCCTTTTCAGCATTTAACTATCACACTGTTATCCAACAGTTGAATTGCTTCAATGTTGATGTGATCATGAAGACGATCTTCATGTTTCTTGGCACACTTACACACTTCTTTTGCTACTGTGTTCACTTGTAAGTCACGATGGATGTCGCTGTTGCGGGAATACCACGGAGCGTTTACAATATTTCTAAGCACTCTGTTTTAGAACTTTTAGATAACGTTTAAGTTGCTTGTTTTGGTGCAGCCATAGATCTGGAGGCCATATGTTCATACCGGTTTTAGCACTTGCTTAGAAGCAAATTATTGAAGATTGACAGTTCAGAGGTCCTACCGAGCAGCCAATACATCTTTCTATATTTGATTTGAAGTTTGTCCTTTTTCTTCATAACGTGTTCCTTCCACCTCAACTTCGCGTCTAGGGTCATCCCAAGATACTTTGCTGTGTTGGCAAAAGGTAATAGATTACCATTTATAGTAATGGGAATGTGCATTATTCTTTTGTTGGTAAAATTTATGTGCACTGACTTATTTTTATTAAGTCTGATCTTCCATTTCTTGGTCCACATACTAACTGCAGTTACAGCTCGCTGTAGTTTTTCGGTCTAATCCTCTACCGAATTTTCTGGCACCAGTATGGCTGTGTCGTCAGCAAGCGTACCAATAACTGCTTCTTCTTTTACCGGCAGATCATTGGTGTATAGCGTATACAAAACAGAACCCAATATGCTCTCTTATGGAATGCCAGCACTGATCGGCTTGACATCAGAATAACTGTCTTCCTGCTTCACACGAAAAACTCTTTTAGAGATATACGAGTTCAATATTTGAGACAAACAAGTCGGCAGCACTCTTTCTAGTTTGTAAGACAATCCTTCATGTCAGACTTTATCAAATGCTTGGGCTACATCCAGAAAAATCACAGAACAAATTTGCTTCTTTTCCACTGCCTTTTCTACAACACTTGTGATGCGATGTACTTGGTCGATTGTACTTGTCAAATAATCATATTCACAACGACCTTTTTATCTTAACAGATAAAACACATAAACAGACAAATTGTTACCATAATTTCTATTTGGTAAAACGATGTTTCCATGCAAAAATGTTGTATAATCAGTGTAATTTGTTATTGTATTAAACATATTCGAACGTTTCAGTCAAAATTTTTGCAGTGGACTCTGCAAATCCCATGGTACATCAGAAACACTTATATCTATGCCGATCTTAATACAGACACTGTGAAACGAACTGTACCAAAATTTAACTGTAAATATGAAAAAGACTCAACCTTCATCGAAACTTTCCGGTCCTTAATCTGGTAAACAACATTGACACCGGGTTTTCAAGATTGACATGACAGTATTTTCGATTTAAGTAATAGGTTTTACGACCCACCGGGTTGGTCTAGAGGTAATGTCGTCGCCAAAATCAGCTGTTTAACAGCTGATTTTTGGAGACGAAGGTTCCTGGTTCAAATCCTAGTAAAGGTAGTTACTTTTATACGGATTCGAATGCTAGACAGTGGTTACCAGTGTACTTTGATGGTTGGGGTTCAATTAACCATACTCTCTCAGGAATGGTCGACCTGAGTCTGTACAAGATTACACCTCATTTACACGTCATACAAATCATCCTCATTTCATTGGGTCATTGGGTTGCTTATTGTTCTAAATTGAACAGATTGCAACGTACACAAATTAGGGCTTACAAAAAAAAATTACCAAAAAAAGTAATAGGTTTTAATGAACATTGTTGTAGTTATTATCATTTATTTTCTAACCGATATACCTTCTTTTTTCAAAGTTATCATTATATATTTCAATTATTAATTACTGATTTCATTAACAGATGAAATAGGTAATTGCAATATTAATTAACATTTATTTTTAAATTTACTGATTGTTATATTTCATGTGAACCGATTGTAATGTAGCAGACTTGTAAATAAAACAATAAAAAATGTTATTGCAATCTCAGTGTTGGTCACACTGTACTTATATCAGCTGATAAAAGTACACCTTTTACAAGTACAGCTGATATAAGTGACCTTTTTCCTAGGGCTATTCCAGTTAAAAAAAAATTCTAAATCTGACTAAATTTTAATGACCCATGAGAGAAGGATACTCGTATTATGTTTGACGAGTAAATAAGGTGTAGTTTTTACAGTCTCAGGACAACGATTTGTGAGAGACTATAGTTTTTTGAACCCCAACCATCAACGAACACTGGTAACCACTGACTAATATTCAAATATATAAATAAGCGAGCCAATTATCTTATAACCTACATTCCTATGCTTCCTTTTTCCTCTTCCTGAATTAATTATTCATCTATGTACACTAATTCAATCGTGGTGACGACGATAAAATTTTTCTCATTTGTAAAAGTATGAAGTGTAAATTCTTGTTTCTTTAGAAATAGTCTCTTCTGTAGAAATAATTTGGTTTTATGCCCGCTAATTTGAATTTATTCGACATAAAATGGTCTCAAATATCACTGGAAAAAATATGAAAATGAGTATAGAAAAATTCCAAACGTGACCGGGAATAGAATCCGGGATCGTTTGCGTAGAAGCAAGTTTTGCTAATCACTACACCACAACCGACCCTTGGTATAAAATTTAAACACTTACCCATATTTAACGCAATATTCATAATATAATTAAAGTAAATGTAAACTTTAAATAAATCATTCGTTTGATTATTTTAAAATAATTAATTAGAAAGGTAATAGCAGATTATATTTAATTTTGTGTAATTTAATGAAAATAAACAAAAGAAATAAAGAAAAGAATACAAGGTACTTTATATTAGATGATAAGAGGGTGAGCCAATTATTTAATTAATTCTTTATATTAGAAAGAAGTGCTTTGATACAAATTGCAATCAAATGAAACTTTTTAATGTCTGTTGATTACGTGGAAGAAAAATATATTATTTAAAAAACAATGATTAGGAAACTTTAAGTGTGCACAAAACATGAAATAAAACCAAAAAAAAGAGAGAGAATAATGAAGAGAGAAAGTTAGATGAATATTATGGAAGGAAGAAGAGAAATAGGAAGCGTTTGTAAGTGAGTAAGGGAAATTGAAAGGTTAAGAGATTTAGGAAGGGCGAAACAAAACGCAGAGAATTTAGAAGAGAAAACGGGAGAGAATGCATTGATGCGAATTTTGAACAGATTAACATAAATACTCTCTCCTCTCACAGTGCTTACTGTTTTGCAAACAACACAAAATTCCCATTTCCAGAATTTGACGTAGTACCCAGTGTGTAGCTCCCGTATATTTCGTGGAATTCGAATTTCCATTTATCTCGGAATCCTGTTCCATTATTTTAACCTTCTTCCTCCTTAAGTAGACCTAACCGTTTAGAAATTTACCATGTCCAACACTTAAGATTTATTCAATTAATGCTTCTAATAGTATCCGTGTTGTAGACAATTCTAATCTGCAATGCAAATAATACTTATAGTAGCTAATAACTTTCTTTTCTATTAACGTTTTTTGGACAGTAACCTGTAAATTGCTCTACTGTATAAAAATAATTAACATGTAGGCCTAAACAATTTTTTACTTAATTAATGTAAAAGTTAATTAATGTTTTATTGTGCCACTTATCTCTAAGGTCTGTTTCGTGATCTGGGTAAAATAAATAATTAACACTTCGACATATGTATGGGTGTAGTAGAGAAGATCATTACAGGAATACCGATATAAGGAAAGAACTCAACATCTCTATAAACGACAAGGTATCTCAGAACAGAATGCAGTGATTAGAGCATGTGAACAGAGTTAGAGACGATGGGATACCTAAGCAGACATTAGGCTATAAGCCGGAGGCAGGAAAGAACGAGGACACCCGAGAAAGAGATGAGCAGATTTGATGCCTAATCCTTGAAAGGCAGAAAAAGAAGAAGAAGATCATTTACGTTAACATTTTTAAACTTTGTCATTCTCGAATACTCTTATTCTTATTCTATCTTTCCTTTTTGATATTGTCACAATATTATAGTAGTATTGTTATTATTACTTATATGTTATATTATAATGTTATTATACAGACGAGGAGGGTTGTTTGTTTACGCTTTTGTTCGTGGATGATCAGATGGTGATTGCTTATGACGAGGAGGATATATTTTTTATGGTCAGTAAGTTGAAGGAGGAGTTTGAGGGATGGGGCATGAAGATGAATATGAATAACACGGCATATTTGGTAGTGGGTCATGAGGGAGTTTATTTGGGCGTGGAAGGGGGATGTGGTGAGGTGTGGTGACAGTTATTAATACTTGGGAATGCTGATGTCTAAGGATGGTGGATGTGAGGTAGATATCAGGGTGAGAGTTGCTCAAGGCAGAGTAGCGATCAGGAAGCTGAAACCTTTGATTTGGTCTTAGAAATTCAACATAAGGACGTTAAAGATGATTCATGGGGCGGTAGTGGAGACGATTGTTACTTAAGCTTCAGAATGCTGGGAGATACGTGGACGGAATGGGGAGTGTTTAAATGCTCTGTATATAAATAATTGTTTTACGAAGACCTTGTGGGCTTTCAAGGTTGGATCACGTACGAAATGAAGTGGTGAGGATAATGACGAATGTGCAGGACACTATGGTGGGAAGAAAAGAGAGTATGCAGTTGATTTGGTACGGGCATGTGCAACGGATGGATAAAGATACGTGGCCTCAAGTGGCTTTGAATTATTGTCCGGTGATGAGGAGGAAAAGAGGAAAACCTCAGGCAACTGGCGGGATGGTATGATGTGGGCAATGGATGCAAGAAACTTGGAGAAGGGTGTCAGTTGGGATACGCAGTCATGGTTTTTGATATAACGGATGACGAGAAACTCTGTAGAACCCCCGCTTTAAAGTAAAGTAAGTAATGTTAATTTAAACTGTATGTACATAAGTTGTAGTAATTTTGAGTTTTGTTTTTGCAGTGGTGGGTGAAAATATTACGTGAATGACTTAAAAATGACTTAAAAGAGAACAGTACTCATTAGTAAGACTCCCAAGGGTAACTTTTACATATTTTGTAAGATATCTCTACTCCATCTCTTATGAATTCTGCTTGAGGGATTACCAAGTAGAGGTATCATATTAATCGGTTTTCGTTTTCAAGAAGTTTTTCTTTAAAATATCTGTAAGATTGAAAAATGATATCGTAAAATGTATGTTACGTGTAAGTCGTTATGTAACGTTTCAATAGTTACGAACCAGGATACGTTTGTAATAATCCTTATGCACTCGGATTGAAAACGTTCAAAATCTCAGCTATTAGCGGCTACATTAAGTTAAGGAACGGTGGCTAAGTTCTTTAGAACTTTAAAATACGTAAAATTGTAATTGACGCTAAATTTAGGCCTGTACAAGAACATTTCAAATATTATTTGAAATCAAAGTTAAAGATGTCTTTCAGTTTCTAAGACAGATTAACTTATGTACACTTTTGTCGTAAAGTGCATACAAAGGCCGCAATCTTAAAAAAATCCTACTTTTTCACCAAATTTTATAAGAAAAATACATTAAGCCACTAATTGACGTAAAACTAAGCGCTGTATAAAAAAATAATGCTTCAAATAAAAGTTGTAGCGTTTTATTTTTCTCTGACTTTGCATACACCTTTGCTCTAAAATGTAAATTGAGGGCGCAATTTTAAAAAAAACCTTCTTTTACCACGATAACACAGCTGACAAGAATTTTAGCGCACATCGACAAAATGTAGTAAATGGGGCCATTTAACAAAAATCGAAAAAGCCCATGTATGAGAAAATTTCAAAAAATTGAAAAATTGCGTTTAAACTATGTACTACTGTCCCAGGTTCGTACAGATCAATAAATTTGAAAGCTTTTGTGTACCGGTTGACCAACTTTAATGATTTTTTCGCGTCAGACCCAAGTTTTAACTAATTTATTTACTTCGTAACATATTCCGTTTTTGAGCTACTTTGTACACACACAACAATCACTAAAAACTAAAAACATGTTTTTTGGGAATTTAGGAAGCCTGAAAACGTGTATTTCTGATGAAAATTTGATTTTTGAAAAATCGACATGAAAATAATACTTTCCTTTTTTATTCAAATACAGCAAAAGAGAAAGTTTGAAATTAAAATATATACTAAATTTTAACTATTCACAGCGTAGCATTTCATAAATATTAAAGTTTTCCTTTTACGGGTAATGCAGGTATAGTTAATAACACTTACACCAGTGTTTCTATGAATAATTCATAATTTTATAACTCAATTTAATAATAAATTAATAAACTTTAATGCATTTATTATTAATCGATGTCAAGAAAATTGCAATATTTCAAAATTATTATTGCAAATACTCTTAATATTACGAGGTGAAATCGATTTTATAACTTTAATAATTTAGAATTTGAAATAAATTTCATTTTACAAAACGGGTAAAAGTAATTAAAAATATGTCATTAAAATGCGATGTAAGTTATTTATTTTTATTATAACTATTATTATTAGTATTCTTCTTCTTTAAGTGCCGTGTCCTCCTAGAACATTGGCGATCAGTCGCATGACCTTCACTCTGTCCACAGCCAACCGAAATAGTGTCGTGGTGCTCACCCCGTACCACTGGCGAAGGTTCCTAAGCCAGGACGTTCTCCTACGTCCGGGGCCGCGCGTCCCCTCTATCTTCCCCTGGATGATCACATGCAGCATTCCATATTTCGGATTTCTCATCACGTGGGCAAAGTACTCTAATTTCCTTCTTTTTATGATATTAAGCACTTCTTTTTCTTTGTTTAGCCGCTGCATTACCACTTGATTCGTCACTCTGTCCATCCACGATATCCTCAACATTCTGCGGTAAGCCCACATTTCGAAAGCCTCAATCCTCCTGCACATTGCTTCTGTGAGGGTCCATGCTTCCATCCCATAGAACAAAATGCTAAACACATAACAGCGCAATAAGCATATTCGCAGCGCAAGTTTTAACTCTCTACTTGTTAGTACCCTTTGCATTTTCCTAAATGATGTTCTCGCCTGCTCTATTCTGCATTTAATCTCCTGCGACAAGTCCCACTCCTCGTTCACCCAGCAGCCCAAATACTTGCATGCCTGCACTCTTCGCACTATGTCCCCATCTATCACAATATCTGCCAAGTTATTAGCTATATTTTTGTTCTTGCTGATCACCATCCATTGGGTTTTCATTGGGTTTTACAATTATTAGTATTAGTTTAATTTAATGACGAGACATGATAATTTACTAAAACTTTAAACTTCTTAAATCGTAGTTTAAATCTTCCGACTGAGTTAAAATACACACACGTTTAGTATAATGATACTGCAGTATAGTGTAGCGTGATTTAAACTTATTATTTACTAAAAACAAATAAAAAAAAACTTTACTGACCGGTAGCTAGACAATTTTTTTTTAATTTTTCCTCTTTTTTAATCTTTTAATTGTTATTGATATTTTTTAATTTATTTAACATAAATGCTAGATTTAAATTTAGAATAACAATGTGTATTAAAATTTATTAAAATTAAAGATTTAAATTTGTAAAAATTACTATAACATTTATTTTGAAAATCTTTTTAATTATTTTTATGCTAGAATAATTTTTTTTACAATCTGCAACATTACAATCTGTTCACTTTAAATAGAACAATTAGTAATTTTTCTAAATGTTATTTAACATGACTACGATTTCATTATAATGTTAATAAAATTGAAAATAATAATAAATTAATATTTTTTATAAATACAATAATGACTCTGAAGTGAATCAGTTAGGAAAAAAAAGATAATAAGTGTAACAATGTTCCTAAAAACCTATAACCTAAATCAAAAACATTATGTCTTTTCAGTCTTGAAAACCCGGTATCAATGTTATTTAGTAGATTCAGAGCCAGGATTTGGATGACTGTTGAGTCTTTCTTCATATTTACGGCTGAATTTTGATATAGTTTGTTTCACTGAGTCAATATTAAGATCGGCATAGATATAGGTGTTTTGATACACCACGGAATTTGCAGGGCCCGCCGCAATAATTTTAACTGGAAACGTTTGACATGTTTTATAACAATATAACCTCAAAACTGGCTGCTACAATAGTTTACATAATTCCTTTATTAAGGGTGTATAGCGACAAGTTTGTACAATGAACTGGGTATATGAAAAAAAGGAAACGTTTAAAAATAATAAAATTCGATTTATGGTAGAATACGTGAGATTTCACTTGAAGCCTGGGTGTAAATTAATGTTTAGTTTAGTAGAGATATCAGCTGTTTTACGGAGAGGCAATGTCCGCTAGTCGTTTGCTTTTTTAACAGTCGTTAAGAAAAACATGTTTAATTTTTTTTGATTAGACTAAAAATTCCAAATTTTTCTCTACATTATTATGCGTTAAAAATTACAGTCGGGTACCCGTATCCACTGATTTAGTATCCGCGGTTTACAAATTATGTACTACTTATCGGGAGGTTTTGGAAAAAAATGTATTGTTAGGGTTGCTCTAGCTACAACATTACGGATTACTAAAAACAAACAAAACAACCGTTTCAATCATTCGAACACAGGGGAGCATTCTGCTGAATCTTTTCCATCTTCCAAATCCAAAAGAAATGTTTCATGGTTCATTAGAACCTCCCTCATAGGCGTTTTTATCATCATCATCATCGAATGAGAGCGACAAAAAACACAACAAATTTGTGGGTTCTTATACACTATAAACTATACTGCCATAAAACAATTATAACAGATAAATGTGAGTACAATGATGTTTGCGGTTATTTTTAATTTAACATAAATTTATAACAAGAACGTTTTACTTTTTTGCCCTCTATGAACAATGTACTGTTATTTATTAGTAATTAGTATATTACATTAGTATATTATATTATATATAATATAATAATATAATATATAGTATATTATATTATAGTATGTTATATTTTTTAGTATTAGTGTATTAGTTTGTATTAGTATATTATAGTATTGGTAATTAGTATTAGTATTAGTAATTAGTACTGTTATTTATTAGTAGATGTACTGTTGTTTATTTTTCTGATCTTCATTATAAATTGTTTTGATTATTATATAATAATATATTAATCAAAACATATAATACTCAAAACATATACTAAATATAAACATATAATACTAAAACATAATATAATAATCAAAACAATTTATTTACCTTTTCACAACCAATTGCTACCACCCGTATGCACACGCCCTATTAACTTAATTCAAAACAGTTCCGTACAGGCAGTATTTTGAAACGACTCGATAAAACTAATTATATTTACAGTTTTAAGTACTAAATAACTGACTACAAATACGTTAACAGTTTTTATACCTGATAGTTTTTCAAAAGTCGAGACTTTTCTAATACTTTCTCCGCTTTACCTAAACAATCCACAATATAGTAGAAATGATCAATAATAAGCACAACAAATAACCATTTCTCGTATTTTTAACTAATTTCGACAGCGCTTCCAAGATCTCCTTTCAAATACATTTTATTAATCAGTCATCTATCATCATTTTTTGAAAACACTATTTCTTATAATAAACAATATTCCCGTTACTAATTCTAGAATACCACTGTTACAATATTGTTGTTTAGAACATCAGCCGAAACGCTGGTTTGAACCAGGGCCGTTGAATAATGAATTATTCAACGGCTCTGGGTTTGAATCTCTAGAGGTTTTTCTAAGTAAAACGAAGAAAGTGGTGGATTACAAATGACTTCCTCACCGAGTTGAAAAGTATGTTTATCAGCATGGGAGGCTCTTCAAAAAAAGCACATATTTTTTACCCTGCAAATGACACCTTCATTTCTTTCACCTCAGGGTTTGGGTGAACAATGAAATTCACTTCTTTCAGAAAAGATAACTGACTAGTGTCTTTTACACTTCTACCTCTTCTGTTCTTAAATGCTTCAGTTATATAATTGGCTGATCATGTGATAATAAACAAAACTATTTTTTGTAGCACTAGAACTAACAGATTGAGTACAAATAATTTAACACTCCACCTGTCTGTTATGAGCATACTGTTACAATGTAACAGTAAGTATACAATATAAGTATAAGTATATATTTTTTTGAACAGTCTGTACAGGATAAAAACAACGCGATAAAGATATTAAACCGTTAAATAGATATATAAATTGAGTGTAAATTATTAACGTTTTATCAAATAAATAAGATGTTTTTATCAAATAAGATATAAAAATAAAACGTTAACTGATCCAGGTTTATTAGAGATAGAAAGATGTTCTACGGACAAAGATCATATCCCTTCTATCTGAACAATCGTCGATTCCTTCTATACTCGAAACTGAATATCAGAAGCAAGCTGACACATACTTCACTCTTCAATTGCCATTGTAACTCTTTAGTGTTACAACTATCCTATACTACTACATTGAAGCAATAAAATTTTACGACTGGAAATTCTATCACGTTTATAATATACAACTAGAAATTATTTCCAATAAATCTGTTACCCAATTACAAAAGCACTTTATCTTCAATTTCCTAAAAAATTGTGATGCAGTAATATTATCCATTTTTATGTCATATACATCATTTTTTCAAATGGTGCAGAGAATTTTTAGTACCAAAGGATTGTCAATAAAATTTATATTGTAAAAGAAATTGTGAGTTTTAATTGTTCCCGATGTAATTTTCCATAGTGTTTCAACAATATTTCATGTTATCGGTTAGATATATATACTATTGGACCATTCAACATTACTTTATTTCCCCCAAAAAAGTATAATTTTATAACATACATTTAATTACTTTTAAACAACAAAATATTATTCCATATGTCTACCATTTAATTTTATGTTTATTCAGTTTACTACTGGCGAATTAAAATTTTATTCTTTTAATCTCTAATGTGTGTACGTTGCAATTTGTTCAATTTAAAAAAAGTAAACAACCCCATGACCCAATGAGATTAGAATAACATGTAGGACATGTAAATTAGGTGTAGACTTGTACAGGATTCAGGCTCACCATTCTTGAGAGAGTATTGTTAATAGAATTCCAACCATCAAAGTACACCGGTTACCACTATCTAGTATTCAAACCCGTAAAAAACTACTTTTACTAGAATTTGAACAAGGAACCTTGTTCTCGGTATTAAAATTAATGGAATACAAATAAGAAAAACAGCAAACGCAACGTTTACTAACGCTGAAAAACACGGAACTCTGTATTTTTATATGACTTCACCTTACCCTAGACTAACGAAATACATTACCTAGGTTTATACATTGACTTGTATCTTAAATCGAATACTCACATTGACTTAAAAAGAAAATAAATAGTTAGGAAAACGTCACAAACTGTTACTTCCTGTACTCAGTACAAATAAGCATCTACTGATTCATTTACAATTATTAACAACAAATCTCTACTACATTCTTTATGAACTTACGGCTGTCAAGCCTTCCGTTCAGCTAAACCTGCCGTTTTTACCAAACTCCAACGTAGCCAATCTAAATGCCTACGCATTATTGTCAATGCCCTCTGGTAAGTCAAAAACTAAACATTACACAATTTTCTAAAAATACCTTACGTTAACGATGTTTCCTCTGCCTATACAGTGTTGTTTCAAACAAAATCTTCCCAAAAACGGAAGACGACTTATAGGCTACGCGCCTCAATTCACGAAATTTACTTGAAACCTGCAAAGGCGTTTTTCTAGACTTTGGAATAGAGATATTGCGTAAGGTACATACATTTTCAAGCATTTTATTGGAGTTTTAATACACCGCGTACGTCTCTCACCATCATCAAACCCCTTCATCTACTTCAACGGCAATACGTACTCACATGTACAAACACACACACACACACACACACATACACACACACACATACATATTTATGAAAATCTTTATTAGGGCCCTTCAGGTTATCATTTTTGAAAATTTAAAAATAGAATGTTGCTGTAAATTTAAATACAAATATGCTGTAAAAAGTTCATGAAAATCCGATCAGTAGTTTTGGAAATTAACCTGCACAAAAAGAAACACGCTTTGTCTTTATAAAATTAGTAAAGATTTGTGGACCTCTGTAAATCATCCCTCCTTATGCAAAGAAAGCCAAATCATCAGCGAAAGCCATAATTTTTAACGTTAAACAAAAATCATTCGCTGTTTGACTAAAAATACGGAAAATTACTAATTAATTGACGCTAAACTAATTTCTGTAGAAAAAACTGTTTGAAATAAAAGTTGTAGGCTTTGTAACTTTCTACAATTTTAATCAGTACACTTTCGCCTTAAAATGCATATGAAGGCCGAAATCTAAAAAAAAAATTACCACGAGACCCTAGCCACCACGAATTCCAGCAGACACGCCACTTACTTTATTTTGTAGAGCAAAAAAAAAAACGTAATGAACGAAAGCGTATGAGTTGTTTTTAAGAACATCACAAAACGTGAAAAATTGGACAAATAAACCACTACTCCTGTTTAACCGATTTTGATGTAAAATATTAGTTTCGTGTCTTTTTGTGGTATCTAACCAAAGTTCCAAGTTTCAACTTCGTGCGGTATCCGTTCGAGATATTTTGTTCGTACACACGCCAATCGGTAAAACAAGTTTTTGAGTTTAGGGGGCTAGAAACGTGTATTTCCGGTAAAAGCTTTATATGAAAACAATGCTTTCTTCTGTATATTTCATTTAGGGCTAGAGAAAATAAAAAATAACCTAAGCAGATTTATTTGAAGTTAAGTTGTTGTCTACATATTACTATTTTGAAATTCTCCATTTCTAGAACGTCGATTATTTCAGTAATTTATAATGTATTATGGATGAATAAATACATTTTCATATCAGATGGAAGAAAATTTATTAATCCCAAAATTCAAATGTGTTTCATATGATGTATAACAGACTTAGTATCAGCTGCAAGCTGTAGATATTTTGAGGCAATTCCTTTGATATTACAACTTTATATAAATTCTCGTTTTCCGAGAACAATACACTCTCAACTTGTCTGTTTTTCTGTATAGGCCTTTTTGCTGTTGCTACAACTACCGCTAAATTTCCTAAGGCAAACAAAATGTTACCGACACAAAACATTTCAACATTCCAGCATATAAACAAAAACTTTGTCTCCAAACTCGACTCCTTTCCACAACAGCTCTCGTATTGCCGCTCAATATCTTAAACTTTTGAAACTTTGTTTCGATTCTGTTCTTTCTCTATTGTAACGTAAGTTTAGTCGATTAGGGAATCTGTACGAGTACAGAAAATACACAGTATGACGTTGAAATCGCAATACTGTGGTAACTTAGAACTTGTTAAGGTAACTACGTACTTAAGATTTGTCTTTTTCTAGCTAGTTGTGTGCACTTCTTGTATAAGTAACAGTGGTTCAATGTTTCACTTCTTAGCCCTTTTCACTAAAACGTTTAACTAACCATACCGACTCATTCTACTAAAAACTTAATTCACTGAAATAGAACCAACAAATTCTTATGTACACAAAAACCAACCCACACATACCAGACTGATTGTTTTATAAATACTTAATAGAAATTTCAACATTTTTCGCCATAAACTTTATAATTCCTTAAACTTTGACACAAACTTTTAATTTATGATAAGTAAATATATTGAATAATTACTCTATAGTTGTCAACCGAATTCCCTTTTTTCTCGCCTATACATCTTAATTTTTAAAATATGACAATATCCTATTTAATTTTGGCCGGCCCGATGAACGGTCCTATGACGTTCCTGCCAACCTTTCACGTAGTCCCTCCTAGCCGACTGTAAAATTTAGAAATGATAATCATGATAAATTGTTGATACTAATCGTTGCCTATAACAGGGAGGCGGAGTGGTAAATTATTTGCTCTCGTTCTGCTAGTTCAAGGGTTACAAAATATAGTTCTGTTTCTTATCACATGGTCACCCAATTATATGACTAAACCATTTAAGAACAGAAGAGGTAGAGGTGTAAAATACACTAGTTAGAATTTTCTTCTCTGAGAGTAATGAATTTCATCATTATACAGGCAGACCTTGTGGTGAATGAAGTAAAGGTGTAATTTGCGGGATGAAAAGTAGATGCTTTCCGAAGGATCTAGCATGCCGATAAGCATATTTTTCTACTCAGTTAGGAAGGTAATGGTAAACTACCTCACTCCTTATATTACTTAGTATCATGAGGTTCTAAGTAAATAGTCGGGCTGTATTATGTCAACCATTTAGAATTTTTGATTCCTACTCAAGAGGTACTAAGTAACTCAAGCCTCAAGAGGTTCAAACAAGCCTTTCGGCTGATGACCTGAACAACAACACTAATTGTTGATTTCAAAAAGGTTTAAGCAATCAAATGTAACAAATGTTTAAACTACTGTAGGCCCGTGCACAAACGTTTTAGTTTTTTGTATTCGAGCGCGGCGCTATTACAAGTTGCTTTCAGTTTGATAGCGGCAGTAAACGTATCCCACGAGCATCAACTCTACTCAGAGAATTTTAGTCATATGTCGCGTTGACATCACCAGTTGCTCTCAGCACATGAAAATAAGATCTACATACAAAAAAAAATTATTCTCTAAAGCTCGCGGTCCACCAGTTGGTTACCACTGGTGTAAGTGCAATTGGTTTTAATATCCGGATCCCGATTTGATTTCCTTTCAGGTTTGGCCATTTTTTCACCTTTGCATCATATTATATCATACCATTACCTACCACAAATCAACGCTCATGTAGGCATCGTAAACATCAAAAAGACTATTTATAACAACTTTTATTATATACATTGCCTCTTCTTCATATACCATCCCATATATCAACAGCCTCCCCGAGAATTTTAGCAGACATGGCGCCTGTTGTATCTTGTAGAACATGTACAACGTAGTAAATGAGGCGATTTTTAAAAAAATTGTAGGAGTCTTTTATGAGAAAATCGCAAAACAGTGAAAAATGGCACAAATTAACTACTACTTCTCGTTGAATGATTTTGATGAAAATGTTCGGATCGGGTTTTTTAGTGGTACCTAACTTAAGTTTTAAGTTTCAACTTGATACGGTGTTTCGTTCTTGAGATATTTTGTTCACACACACAGAAAAATCGCTAAAAACATGTTTTTGGGTTCAGGGGGTTTGAAAATGTGTAGCCTATATCCGGTGAAAACTCGATTTCGAAAAATCGACATGAAAACAATATTTTCCTTCCCATATATTTATATACGCAAGAGAAAGTAAAAAAGAAAGATATTTAAAATTCGACTATTTACTTTTTTATGGCTAAAATTGTGGTGTACCTCCTTTAAACCAATAACTGTTATTTCTCTTTCTTTTTTAAGTTATGTAATTCTGAAGATTGAAATAAATAAGTAGATATTCTTAAAATTAGCTTACCTAGAAAATAAAGTGTGAAGTTGAACTGGGATTAAATGAACCAGTTTATTTAATGCACTATTCTGGAATAAACAGATAAATCATTCGAACAAAAGATACTTTAATAGATAAAGGTTTATGAGTAGGAATCAACAAATTCTAAATGGTTGACATAATACAGTCCGACTATTTCTAGAGGTGATAATAAAATAAATCTATCTAGATCTCATTAGTAAATAAATCACGATCCAGAATGACTCAACGTCGTAAATTTTGAACCAATGAGAAATAAAAAAGATCGAAGGTTCGTATGGGAGAGAAAGAATGATGTCGACAGTAACAATTTTAGGATTTCTCCCCTGAGATCTGTTGCTTTATCCATTTGAAATTTCCACCGTGTATTCGTATCAAACACAACAACTCGGCTGATTGGATAGTAAAAAAGAAGAAGAAGAAACGACTTCATTTTCTGGAATTTTCAAATATCAAGACACGTTTGTTGTATTATTTGCTGTCTTTTTACAAAAGGGAGTTAATTAAAAATTGTATAACATTTTTTGTTCATGTGCAATGAATGTAAAGTCAAATCAATTAACCTACCAATAGTAAATGTGCGGTATCATGATACAAAGGTAGAGGGTTCTTTACACGACATCAAGATAAATATCAACTGAAGCTGATCGTAAAATAATTGTAGTTGAAACCAATCATGTATTCAACAAACTAAATTGTATTTGAAACCACAATTTCTTCATGTATTTTCAATCAAAATTATATGTTACTGTTGACAAGAATAATTTTAACGCTTTTTCCATGATTTAAATGAAATCTAATACGAAATAAAATCTTATGTGAAATACCCGCACGACTTTGTCTTGCCAATTTAAATAATGAAATATTTAACTAATGTTTAATAGTTAAAACAATGTAAAATTAAAAAGATTATTTAATTTTATTCACGATAGAGACGCAAAATGAAAATCAGTCTCCGCTCGACTTGAAGGTAAAACAAAATCAATATTATTGCCTTTGAACTAGGCTCTGCAGGGAAAAATGCTTACAACAAAAGTTATAATTTTTACATTTTCTATAACTTTGCTTATATGATTTTTTGTCGTAAAATGCATTCTAAGGCTTCAATCTTAAAAACTCCAATTTTATACCTGTATTTGTTAGTACGCTGTTTAATAATAAATTGTAATTAATGCGTAAATAAATAATTAACTATCATGATTTATAATAAAATAAATAAATAATATTTATATAATAAAATAAATAAATAATATTTATATAATAAAATAAATAAATAAATTTTTAATAAAAAACTGTTAACTATTTATTATATACAGATCCCGAACGAACCTACACTTAGGTGTAACGATAATTTACTAACGATTGTTCTCGCTCTGTATGCGAGTTAAGTATCTGAGGGGTTGATTACGACAGTAAATTTATCAGCCCTCAATTTTGCAGTAAAATGGATAACTAATATTCGGTTTATAGGGGATGGATAGATGGACTTTTACCCTTATAATGGATGAATCAAGAATGGTATTTAGTTTTAAATTAGTTTCAAGTTTTATCTTATTCGGGGTGATCAGGAAGTTACGAGATTTAGTGAGTTATACCCCAACGAACTAAAGACTGCAGATGAGATCTAGCCAATAACAGCCAAGGTCGGATGTGAGGTTGCGCCTTCGCTAAGTTACACTGTTCCACTGAACTCCAGCTGAATTTTTATTAGGCAGTCATCCATAGCGGAACCACAACGTAACAACGCAGGATACGATTAACGAAAGTCAATTGGCTCTGTGCTGTGATCTAGGTCACTAAGCTCCGCCTTCATCTGCAGTCTCTAGTTCGTTAAGGTATAGTGTGTATTTTCCCACTTATATATTTCTTCTTCTCCTTCTTGTCGTGCCTATCTGAATCAAATGTTGGCGATCATCATGGCTATTTTGACCTTGTTAGTTGCAATCCTGTACAATTCCGTGGAGCTCTTACCGAACAAGGTCCTCAAATTGGCGAGCCAGGGAAACTTCTACCAGGATTCCTTATTTCCCCTGCAGAATGCGCTGCAGTTGATCATATTATCTTTCCTGATTTTTCATATGGCCGAGGTATTGCACTTTACGACATTTTAAAATTTTGACCAATTCCAGACCTTTATTCATATTTAAATATTATGAAGGGTTCGGCAGAATAAGTGCTAACCCACAAAATTTCCAGCACGATTTTTCTTAAATATTCTGGAAAAACAAAATGTACAGCATGTTTTAAACAGGATACTGTATTTTACGATCTTAAGAACCTATATTAAGAGAAAATAACAAAATGTTTAACAAAAATTTAAAAAAAACATGATTTGTAGATTTTAAAATAATTGCGTAAATTTATGTTGATGTGGGTTAGCACTGTCTTCTCCCGACACCTTCATATATTCTTGTAATATATTAACTATAAATATTTATTATATATTTACATAAGATTAATAATGCTGTATTAAAAGAGTATAGATTTTCTGTAGAAACATTTCTAATGTGAGATATCACAAATCTATGCGTCATTCAAGATAGGACATGTATATATTTGTGATATGTGCAGACATAACTGGGAAAGGATTTGAGAACTTAGATTATAGGATACGTACAAACAATTTATGTATTCCTGCGTATGTTTGTTAGTTTACAAGTTTTCGGATTGCATGTGTACGGTAAGATTACGGTTGTGTTATAGTGTGTATCAGTGAACTGAAGAGATGAATGGAAGAGGGACGTAGAATCTTTGTAATGGAGCTGAGAGACGTGGCCTATCCATTAGTGGTAAGCCTGACACATTGCAACAACGTCAGCCTCGCCACTTCTCTTCCCTCGTACTACTTGCCCATACATACTCTAACCAACGGTTATGCCCTTCCCGTGTCCTAAACACTACGCATACACTGAGTATAAAACCCTTTCGTACCCGGTTTTGAAATTTCTCATCATCTAATGTTCATCAAATCATATATTGCATGTATTTATACTTTCATTTAGCCCGTTGCAGATAACATTTACAAAGCCGACCCCCGTAAAGTCAAAAGGTTAAGTTAAACGAAATGAACACCAATTCATAGATTATATATACATGAATCTTATCAAAATTTAATTTGACTAATTACCACATTCAAACTAACATCCTAATTATATCTTAAATTTTTAAAAAATCCTTATTCAATATGTTCAAACCAATTTTCTAAGTTTTTTTTTAGTAACAGTGTAGTATTTCTTTTGCAATCAGTAAATAAATACAATAACTTTAAGCAAATATGAGAAAGTCTGAGCAATGTTTTTAGAATTAAAATATAAACTACACTCAGTAGTGTTTTTCAAAAAGACTAAACTGGGAGGAAAAAAATATACATACAAAATCAAACTTGAACTGTAAATCAAGATCAAGAAACACAACGTTGTTGAAGTTGGAGAGGACGATGATTAGGAGTTGAAATAGTAAAGATAAAAAAAATTAAAAAATTAACAAAACCGTAGAGGTAAGTCTAATGGTTTAAAACGTTTCAGTCTCTGAGTATCTTCGCTGTTGTCAAGGAGGTTAATCGCTAATGGATTCTGATGGTCTTATAGTTTTTGTAAATGTTTTTCACTATTTTGTTTAATTTCTTCTTTTATGAAGGACAGGTTCAGGTCATTTTGTAAATCTTTTATTTATTTTGTAAATCTTTTAGTTGTAATAAATACTTGTAATTTTAAACTTTAGTGTATTAATTATTTAATTTACCTATATTCCTAAACGGACCTTAGCGATAAGTGTCACAATATTATAAAGTATTGCATGTTAACGCGCTCTATAATCAATGTGTTCAGTACGAGATGCAAGACACGAGTGAACTACTGCGGCTATTATACGCATGCGCGCGTAATTTTTGTTAAGCTGAAACATTCGTACAATCTGACAACGCTGGCAAACGGTCTGATTGGTCTAAACGCGTGGAACAGCAGAGCTCATCAACCATGAAAAGCGTTATAGTAGAGAAGTATTGAAGGAAATCACGTATTAACTTTGAACAATCCAACGCAAGGAGAGTCTTGCCGACACAGGTACCGAGTGGAATTGTAGGTCCACTCACTTTCCACCGATCAGTTATGAAGTAACGGGAAACACTTAACAAAAAAATTTATTTATAGCACAAAAATTCCGGGTTTAATGATATCGCTATAGTAATCTACATGTGAATCGGTATGCTGGCAGTCACTTTTGACAGAAAATGCCAAAAACCCTTTAAAATCTTTAATAAACTTAAAATATCTAATATGCAATTATAACCTATAAAACTAAATTATTAAAAATGTATTAATTTATTAGTGTTTCAATTTTCAGATTCATAAATCATATTTTTATGTTTAACTATATATTTTCATTTTTAATATCGTTTGGTTTATAAGTCAGACATTGTCATTAAAAAATTTAGGAAGTTTGTTGATATATTACAAAAAATTGTCGATATATTTCAAAAATTACAAGTGAAAAGCAAGCCAACTTATGATGAAAACCAATTATTGTTCGTTATTTAATAGAACGAATTTATAAAGAAAGACGTGAAAGAAAAGGGTAAACGAGAATAAGGTTGAATAGAAGAAACCTTAATTGGAAAACATTTTTCAGAATGCAAAAGCATGATATATGGAGTGTATAAATATCTCACCGATCTGGTCGTGATTGGAATTGATCGCAAAAGTATACAACAGATATAGGGTGATTAAAAAGTTTCATATATTTTTTCCCCTAATGTATGTACTTTGCCAATAACAGGCAGGTGGAGTGTTAAATTATTTGCACTCGATCTTGTAGTTCATTAAAAAATGTAAACACATTTGATATTACAAAGGAAACATTTTTAAAGTCAATAGAATAATTGACTGCCCATAACAGACAGGTGGAGTGTCAAATTATTTACACTCAATCTGTTCGTTGCAGGGCTAAAATAAATAGTTCTGTTTCTTATCACATGATCAGCCAATTAAATGACTGAATCATTTAAGAACAGAAGAGGTAGAGGTGTAAAATACACTTATTAGAGTTATCTCCTCTGAAAGTAATAATTTTCATTATACAGCCAGACCCTGTGGTGAACGAAGTGAAGGTGTCATTTGCAGAGTGCTTTGTCATATGTGCTTTTTAGAGGGCCTGGCATGCTGTTAAGCGTACTTTTTCACTCAGTGAGGAAAGCAATAGTAAACCATCTCACTCCTAGTTTTAGTTAGAAAAGCTCTAGAGGTTCAAACCAGCCTTTAGGCTGATGACCTAAACACAGAATGATTGAAAATCGAAAAATGGTCCTTATGTTAACATGGGAGTAATAAAATATTCCGGATTCCCTTAACCATTTGTTGCTATTTTGGTGATCCGCCGAAAGGCTGGTTAGAACCTTTAGAGTCTTTACTAAATAAAACAAGGAGTGAGGTGCTTTAGATTACCTTCCTCAATGACCGGAAAAGTATTCTTATCAGCATGCCAGGCCCTCTGAAAAGCATCTACTTTCCACTCTGCAAATGACATCTTTACTTCATTTACCACAAGGTCTGGCTGTATAATGAAATCCATTACTCTCAAAGGAGATAACTATGCCTAGTGTCTTTTTCACCTCTACCTCATATGTTCTTAGTCCTATAATTGGCTGACTAAGCAATAATAACAGAACTATATTTTGTAGCCCTGGAACTAACAATCGAGTTCAAATAATTTAACGTTCCACATGCCTGTTATAGGCATCCTTGACCAATATTATCGGTGTATCAATGTGGCCCAACCATCTCAATCATTACATCTTTGTAAAACCGACTACGTCTCTGCCTCCTGTAACAGTAGATAGTTCCTACTTTTTCGTAAGTTATCTCCTTTTACCGATTCAACAATTCTCAATAAAATCTTTCTTTTGAACCTCCTCAGGATTCAACAATGTCTTCCTGGCGTATTTCTTGTTTTGCAGCCATAGACGATATCTGCGCGTTATTATAAATATAATTAATGTAACACATATATATTTTGATTATCAAGCTTCTACTGATTAATTTATTCTTAAACCTAAGTAAGCGAAATAGGTTCCATTATACAGTTGAATTCATTCTCGTATGGAGTCACTCATTACCGTTTCTATAGTTTAAGGTATTTCCCAGCTACTAAAATTCTTCAACTTTATCAAACACTTTCACTTCAAAACTAAACTTGGTAGGAACTTTATTTATAACATCACGTGTTAAAACCTTAGAGTTTTATTTTGTTCAGAACTCATTCAATGAGATGCCAAAATTTCTTGTTTGTAATTCCATTTCCTTATAAGTCCCTTTTGAAGACGATATATTACTGCCTATTATTGTGATATCATTTGCAAAAGCGCAGATATGTGCGAATGCTTCATGTTAAAATTCAATATTTAAATAAGAATTTGTCCTATTTTACCAAATTAGGAAAATATTGTTGTTAATTTTTCTTTTTATTCATTGCGTGTACACTGTTTAATTTGTATTACAGATGTGTAACTACGTGTTAACTCACAGTTTGATTAAAAATAAGAAAATGCTATGAAGCTTGAGAGAAAAGATGAACGAAACGCCAGATCCAGACGGTGGAAATGCGGTTCTTGAGAGAAGTTCAGCGGTGTAGTTTGGTGGATCACATTAGGAATGAGAAAATCCGGGCCCATTTAAATATCTCATCTATCTTAAAAACAGTTGGTAAATACACAGAGAAATGGGAGGAACATTTGATACGAGTGAGTGAGAATAGAATCGAGCATTAAACTACATTCTTGTTGAAAGAAGAGATGTAGATAGGCCGCCAAAGTCATGGAAAAACAAGTAGGAACTGGTCAGAATGTCTAATCCATGACAGTACGAAGAAGATAAGGCGAAGATGAATTTTTTAATAAAAAGTTTTACAAGCTTAAAAGTTAATTTTATCTTAAGTATTAATAGCCAGATCCCGAAATAACCTTGGCTTTAATTCATACAGATATAATTATACTTTTAATAAGACCCATTGAAAGATTTATTTCATTAAATAAGATTATATAATATAAGGGATAAATTTTATATATATTTATATATGAAACGTGAGGACAAATGGATAAAAGATTTATAAATACCGAATGTTTTTTGAAGAACATATTTCAGAAAAAACTGAAACAGCTATTAATCTTTTTGCTGGTGAATAAAAGAGATGTGCGAATTTGATCGGATAAGAATTTTATAAGGCGATCCATTTATCTCCTAACACAATCTGAAATACACAAAACAAGTTTTCGTAAAATAATATTTCATCTAAAAATATGGTGGATGAAAGTAAACGTATTATTAATACCGACGACCATCTCTAGTTTTGGCAACTGAAATATTTAGACCTTCCTTAGATCCGTTACAATTGTACAATGAAATATGGTAAACCTTAAACGATTAAAACAAAATTGAAACTAATTATTTTATCAGCTTATAATTCCCTAAGAAAAATCCCGTTATGAGACATTACGACTTATGCGAACCAACGGACTTCACTCTTCTGAGGAACAGGTACATGATTAACAAAGATATTACGTAATGTTCTTTTAAGTATAGGGTGAAAAAAAGATGAACAGATTTACTTGGATAGTTTAATTGGAATAAAATTGTCAAAACATTAAAGTCATCACTGGTTTTACCCATAACAGGAAGGTGGAGTGTTAAATTTGTTTTACTCGATCTGCTATTTCCAGGACTACAAAAAAATTGTTGTTTCTTATCACATGGTTAGCCATTGACATGACTGAAGCATTTAAGAATAGAAGAGGTAGAGGTATAAAAGACACTAATCAGAGTTATCTCCTCTGAGAGTAATGGATTGCATTATACACCCAGACCCTGTGGTGAATGAAGTGAAGGTGTCATTTGTAGGGTGGAAAGTAGGTGCTTTTTAAAGGGCCTGGCATGCTGATAAGCATACTTTTCCACTCAGTGAGGAAGCTAAATTGTAAAGCTTCTCACTCCTTGTTTGACTATAGGGATTCAAAAGTAGCCTTTCGGCTGATAACCTAAATAGCAATACAAAGTCATCAATGACGATTAACCCATAAACGCCAATAATAATTTAAGTTAAAATTTTGAATTTATTTTTATAAATGTTCTTTTTAATTTTATAAATAATTGTAGCTGTTATCAATTGTAAAATGACTCTCATTGTTAGTAAAGTTAATTTAAGCTTTAAGTCACAGTAACATTGAAATAATTCAACGGTTTCAGTCAAAAATACTTCGAACATCATGGACTCGCTTTGGTACATATCTAACACTACATTGCACAGAGACACGAACACTCCCACGGTACACGAAGTAATAAAGAAATTTTGCACCAGTTACCAAACAAGACTTGAAAATCTTCAGAATCCAGAAGCCATCAATCTCCTAGACAACAGTGAAACACACAAAAGACTATACAGACTACACCCTACAGATTTATTTTAATATATTGTGATTGTGTAATTTATTCTTCATTCCTGACAAGAACAAAACAACAAAATGGGAAATTTTATAGAGTGATACCAAGGGGTATTACTTACTCATAATTTATACTTACAACAAATCTACTCATTGTCCTATGAGAGCAGATCGTAGATTTACAGTTACAAAAAAAATTAAACTTTCCTTATTTAAGAATAGTAATTTTTATAAAAATCTAAGTACCATAATTATTTTAATTTATAATTTTTTGAATAAAAAAATAATTGTTATAAGTTAAATGACATTTTTTATTTATTACACCCAGATCCCGAACGAACCTAGGCTTAGGTGTCACAATATTAATTTTTTACAGAATTTCGGTGAATGATTGTTTCATTATGAAAACTATTGATCATTACATCGAACAATACTTTTAAATTATTCCAGATTTTAAACTCATTCCATTCAAATTATTTATCGTTCAACAACACTATAAAAATTATTCTGGTTAATTAATTAATTTACTTAACTTACATGTAATAGTAATTATTATTGTCCTACCTTTTAATTACACAAACTGTCAAGATTCATTTTACAATCAATGTAATTTGTTGTTGGTGTATCGTAAATTGTAAAGTTACTAATGTCTGAGAGAACCACCTAAAGTTAATTAAGTCTGTTAATTAGAAACTAAACTATAAAAGTTTTGTAATGCACTGGTTATCTCAGTTTTACCGCAATGATTTTTTTTAAGTTTTCTGTGAACTTTTCAGAAAAAATATTGCAATAATGACTTCCTTCTCAAGGTTTTTTTTACTTTTAAAGAAGAATTGACATTGTTTTACTTCATTACTTAAACTTTTATGTACTTTTAATCACAAAATATGCCACGTGGATTACTGAGAATAGAAAAGTTGCTAAGAATCGTTTCAAGTACGTTACTTTCAAGATGTTTAAAGTAAGTACAAAGAAGTTGGAAAATTCTGAACTTTATTTTCTCTTATTTTTTACCATATTTATTATTTGTTTCTGTAGAATGTAGTGTACTAAATGATGAGATGAAAGTACAGCATGATAAAACTGATGATTCACGTGACGCTTTATATTTTACAGTGTGGCTAGAAAAAAAGTGTGAATATTTTAATTTGAGGAGAGTATATAAATATTGTAACATTGTACAGTGATACTCTAAAAATGGCTAAGGTAAACAATTGTTCACAGTAATGAATTGTGAATTTTATGGTGTTGAACAAGGATGTGAATTCCGTTGAATGAGATATTTTGAATAGGAATACTTGGAAAAGCTTCTCGTCCACTCTACCTTTTTATTATTGCTTCCAGATTTACTTTCGAAAAGGGAATATTTATTTTCAAAAATTGGTGTGAAACACTCACAAAACTTTATTTAGCCAATACAAATAATTAACAATATAACCTAACATTAGTAATAAAACATTAGAAATTAACTACAAACTAACCCCAATAAACATAACCGAATTTTAATCATGAGTGAAAGACGCAAAAAAGAAAATAAACTTCATTTTGGCTTAAAAATGCGGAAAATTACTCTTTCACACTAAACTAGGTTCTGTATAGAAAAATACTTTAAATAAAAGTTGTAGATCTTTTAATTTCCTCTAAATTCGATTATATACACTTTTGTCGTAAAATGCATACTAAGGCTGAAATCTTAAAAAGTCAATTTTTTTACACTAATTCGTGAGAAAAAGAACAGAAAATTGCTAATTACCGCTAATCTAAGCGTTACACAAAAAATGTTTGAAATAAAAGTTGTAGGATTTTAAATTTTCTACAATTTACTAAATAAATTTTTGCGTTAAAATGCATATTAAAGCCGCAATCTTAAAAAACAATTTTGTTTCCGTGAAAACAGCCTCTCCAAGAATTTCAGCAAACATGGCGCCTAACGTATCTTGTAGAGCATAAAAAATTTAGTAAACGAGGCGATTTTTAAAACAATCGTAGGATCCGTTTTTGAAAAAATCGCAAAACAGTGATAAATTACACGAATAAACTACTACTTCCGGTTGATCGATTTTAATGAAAATGTTCGTGTCGGGTTCGGTAGTGGGTCTAACTTAAGTTTTAAGTTTCAAGTTTGTACAATGTTCCGTTCTTGAGATATTCTGTTCACACATACACGCACACACACACACAGACCAATCACTAAAAACATGTTTTTTGGATTCAGGGGGTCTGAAAACGTGTAGATCCGGTGAAAAATCGATTTCAAAAATCGACATGAAAACAATACTTTCCTTCCTATATTTATACAGACAAGAGAAAGTAAAAAGTTTTCACCATTCAGAGATTTACTATCATGATATTTTGAATGGAATGTAAGTAGAATGTAAGTTTAAGCTGTAAGTTCGTCGTCGTCGTCGTCGTCATGGTTTAGGCTATTTTAGCTGTGAGCTAAGCCTGTTCCGGCGTCCATCTCCTCCTCGGTCTTCCAATACCTCTTCTACCCCTTGGTATATGATGCCATGCGTTCAAAGGAAGGCGGTCTTGCGGCATTCTGAAAAGATGTTCTGACCATTTTCCTTTGTATTGCTTGATTATGTCAGCTAGCGGTTGTGTTCCACATTCCTCCCTTATTACTTCGTTCCTGAAGCGATCTTCTCTGGTGCATCCCTTTATATGTCTAAGAAATTTCATCTCTGCTGCTTGAATCTTGGATTCTTGTTTCTTAGACAGCACCCATGCTTCACTTCCATAAGCTAAGGTAGGTATCGCCATAACTCTATAAAATTTCATTAGCGTATCCTTCCTAGCTTTGTTCTTCAGGGACCTACTTATTGCCCCACATACCGAGCTGAACTTTGTTATTTTTTGCTGGACATCTTTATCCTGGTCGTATGTTATGTCACAACCAAGATATTTAAAATTGCTCACTTGGTCAAAAATAGTATTGGCAATCATTATCTTGGACCTTGTTGGCCATTTCCCCTGGAAAGCCATTATTTTTGTTTTCTTTCTTGAAATTTTCATATTAAAACATTTACTCAAAATATGTAGCTTATGCATTGAAATTTGTAGCTTGTCTTCAGATTCCTGCAGTATAACTGTGTCGTCAGCAAGTAATAAATTATTTATAAAAGTATTTCGGGCAAGAGGAATGCCTTTGTCAACTTTTGATTGTCATTCATACATAAGCTCACTAACATATATATTGAATAGTGTTGGAGATATTGGACACCCCTGTTTAACACCTTTATTCGTAGGAATTTTCCTGGACAGTCTCCCACACTGCACCTCCATTTTTAAGCTGTAAGTTTTGTAATTAATTTAAGTGATTTAATTGTAATTTATTAGTTAAGTCTAAGCATAATAATTAATTGTGTTTCATAATCTTGTAATAAATAATTGCCAATAATAGTCAGGTGGAGGGTTAAATTATTTGAACTCAATCTGTAACTTTCAGGGCTACAAAAATAGTTCTGTTTCTTTTTACATGGTCAGCCAATTAACTGACTGAAGCATTTAAGGATAGGTCCAGAATGCCTATCTCCGTAATGTTAATCTAAGGAACATTTTCACAAAAACTGTTATATTTTGATATATTGTTAGGAAGATTTTTTTTAAATTACCACTTTTGAAAATCATAACTTTTTGCCTTTTGAAGTGGAATATAAATACAACACATTTTTTTACTGTAATATTAATTCAGTACATTGAAACTATGGTATAAAAGGCTGTGAAAAAATTTCAATAAAATCCATTCTCAGCTGGCTGAGAAAATGTTCCTTATGCATCAAAAATTGCTATTAATGGGAAACAAGAAAAACTAAAAGAGAACATTATTATACATTACATAATTGTAAACTTTATTTTCACAGTTCAGAGGTTAGTATATTACATTCACAGGTGGTCTGGTGCTAACTTAAAGTATCAAAACTAAAAATATCGCACAAAATAAAGAAATTATCTGCCATTAAAAAGAAAATAGATATTGTGCAAATGGGTAACCTTTAAAAAATAACGTAAGAATTCAACATATTTTTAATTTAAAAATACTGCAAAACCCCCAACAAATTATACCTATATCGATGGATGCAGAAATCTCTGAATTATAATAATTTTCAAAAACTGGAAATGAGAAAATTTTCAATTTCTTCGGGTACGCTTTAGAATTAAAGAGGAAGAGGTGTAAAGGACACTAATCAGAGTTATTTCCTATGAAAAAAAATGATTTTTTTTAAGGAGAGACTGTACTTTGTATCCCGCCAATGTTAAATTTGCTATTTTTCGGTACATTTTTCATAGGATTGGTAAAAGATAGGGAAATAAAATTTTACACACTAAAGGTGTCGAGTTTCTTCTCAAGCTACTGACAGTTTCTGAATTTCATCTTTGTATCATATAATTTTTTTTAAATTACGAATAACATAAAATTTGTAAAAATTGTTTTCTACGAATTTAGGGTACTACTAATTTTTGGAGCACCTTAGGAAGTCATAAAAATGTCGGTATATGTGGCTTACAAGATAATTAACTAGTAAAAATGTCAGCCTGGTAGGTTTATTGGTTTCTGAGAAAAATGTACCTTAATGTTAAAAATCTAAATTTACAGGAAAAGGTTAGAAACAAGAAGGCACAAATCAAAAATGTACAAACAAGTAAATTTCCCATCAACAATTGTTTAGAAAGCTGAACCAACAGCTGAGAGTTTTAAAAACCGTGATGCAGATATTTCAAAAACTAAAATAATCGCTTTGCACTAAAACGAGCAGTATAAAATTATGAAAACTATTCGTTCTTTCTTAACATGATAAATTTTCTGTGTAAACCTGATAAAAACTTCTTTTTTTCATACAAAAAATATTTGTTTTGACGTAATTTAATTTTATTTTGGTAGATCTAGACCTAAACTATTGAAAAACATAAAAAACCAAAAATCGAAATTTTGAGTTAAAACCATCGTGCAATCTCTTTAAACGGATAGACCCTGTGATGAATAAAGTGAAGGAGTTTTTATTTTGTAGGGTGGAAAATATGTGCTCTTAAGAGGGGCTGGCATGCTCATAAACATACTTTTTAACTCAGTTAGGAAGACAAAGTAAACCACCTCACTCCTCGTTTTACTAAGTAAAACCACTATAGGTTTAAACCAGACTTTTGGCTGAAGACCTAAACAACAAATAAATATTGGTATAAGTTTAAGTAAGTTTCTTTATTATTTTTATTATACCCAGATCTCGAATGCACCTAAGCTTCGGTATTACGATACGATATGAGTTGCTAAGCACATCGCTACATAACATCGAAAATATCCATTTCCAAAACCCAATTTTTTATGCCATAGTATTGTATATTTCTTTACTACCAAAGACAGTCCCAGATCAATACTAATTTTTGCACAAAATAGCTCTCGTAGGAGTCGTAATCGTCGAAACCTACCGCTAGAGAAACCATAAACTCTATTTATTGATTCATAGACTTAAACATAAAACAAAATTTAGCCACAATAAATCATAAAATATATATATTATTTTTATTAATCCCCATCTAGAATACATTAGAATGGGTATATTATCAGGTACATGACCATAAAGTTTGAAAAATAAAAAGGAGACGAAAAATGGTAATGGAGAAAACTATACATCATGAAAAGTAAAAATTATACTGTATAAAGAAAAACCACGTTCCGTATCATGGAACACAAAAACACAGACATCCTTTAGGATTAATAAATATGAGAAAGGATCCTATAGTTTCTGTTTTTTTCCTTCGTAAGGAATTTACTATAGTATAAGGAATGTATCATGAACCCGAATTTTGGTGTGAGACGATCGCTAATATCTCCCTCAGGAATAGAGTATAAACAAACTACTATCTGATAGCTGTGTCCATTTTAAACTCTTATCATTTCTATTTTCTTACACTCGGTTAATATTCGGTCACTTCAACCTGAATTTAGTTCAAATTTTGAACAAATAAAATTAGTTTGAATTTAATTTCTCACTTAACTATTAAATATTAAAACAGAAAACAGCTAAAGGTTTTTGGTTGTCGTATAATCAAAATAGGTATATAATTGTATAATCAAAATAAATTAGGCATAGAGTAGCTCCTGGCAACGGTTAAGACTTAAAAATTTTAAACACAGCTGACGCTTCCAAATTCAAACTTTTTCTTTATTTTAAAAGTAATTTATCTTTATTATATTTTTTTCAATATTTATATCATACCGTAAAAATTATGTGAACAGATTTTATTTTATTTTAAAGGTGTTTTCACACCGAGTTCCTTTTTCATGTCATAGGCTATACTTTTTACAAATCTATTTAATATTTTGTGCAGAACAGATTGTAAGTAAAATCTGTTAATTAAAAATAAGCTATAAGGATAAACATTCATGAAATTTAATAACTATATAAAAAACAAGTATTTTTCATCCTTCTCTACTCCAGCTCTTGAAGTCACACAATACTTGTAAGCTAAGTACCCTACACTTTTATTTAGTTATAGTGAATAGATAAAATAATAATAACTAAGTTTTAGCATACTTAGTAAACAATTGAGTAAAACAGTTTATGTTCAGAAAATAGCTTATGAGTTCATACCTATTATTTTTTTATTATTTTCTTGTATTTGTTTTATTTCTTTCCTGAAATGATGAAAGTATTTTTTCATTCATTTTCAGTAAGCTTAACCAGAGAAATAACTGCGACAGAGGGCTTTTAAGCTGTCTTGTTACGGAATTAGACGCAATGAAAAATGACCATAGTTAGGTATAGCTTAACGTGGATTATGGCGCTAAGTGCCTGCGATAGTGACACAGTAGTTGGACGTACCGTAAGAGGGCGGTACCTAATAATAAATATATTTAATGGGTTTATAGTATAAGCTTTAAATTATTTTGTAAACTTATGTGCATTATATCAAACGGTGTTTATTATCATAATCATGGTTTATTGTCTTAAAGTTAATGGTTTAAGTTCATAAATTTATGATTCAACTTAGCTCCGGTTTACTCATTGATAAAAAATAGTCTTCTTATGAATGAATTAAAAAATTACCAGAGTTATTAATCCGAACTGTTAAAACGTGTCTCCGGGAAGTTAAATCTCACAGATTAGACAATCGATTCGGAAAAGATGATAGGCTACGAAAAAATACTATAAAATTATAATAGTGACATTCTAGTAAAAGTTCGGGCAATAAATTGTATATTGTAATAAATTAAATGTATTGTACGAATTGGAGAGTGCAAAGAATTATTATGATCGTATGTCTACGTTTGAAATTTAAGACGTTTAAGTAATAAATATAAAATTGTTTTAACTTTAAAAAATATTTTTAGAGTTATAAATTTAATATAAGAAATAAATTTTAATATTCATTTAAAATAATTTATGCTCTTCTTGTAAAAAGAACATCATTAAAAATTTTAGTGGTACTTAAACCAAGACGTAAGTAAGGTTTTGCACCAACTCTCATTAAACAACTAATAAAAAACACATTAAACGCTTTTCAAATAATTTTGAAAATATTGTCAAAAGACTAATTAACAGGTCTATATAAATTTACACTTGTAATTTTCCCGGTTTTAGAACCATAAAAATTTCAGAAATTTTTTACTACCTAGAAGTAGCTCATTTCAACTAAATAGACGCTACTGTATTTTAAAAGTATAAGGGCTTCCTTGGTAAATTTTTAAGGACCGTTCCCTTAAGAAAGTTATGCAATGAAACTTTAAAAGAAGGCAGTTAGTCAATAATTGATTTTAGTTCTTCGGAAGTAAATTACCGTATTGCAAGAGACATTTGATAAGGTTCTTTTAAGAAATCATCAATCTATTTTATGATATTCATTTTCGTTGGCTGGATGGAAAGGTTAGAACACTCCTGTAAGATATGCTGAAAATATATGTTGGCCTTTCTTAATTATAAAAAAAAAATATTGAGTGTAAAAAAAATTATATAAAATTTCTGCTTGGTGGAAAACCAATCCAATATTTTCTAACCAATCTAAGAAGATAGTATTGTTATTATATTATGATAAAAGTTTTTACGTTTGTTAAATTTTCATATAGAATTGTCATTCATTGTAATCCGAAATTTTTAAATCTGTTCAAAAATAGTTTCTTTACTCTTTATTTAGAAAATTCAGATTCTGTTGGAAACAATCAATGAATGTGATAACACAAAATTTGGAAAAAATTAACATGATAAATAAACGTGAGTGGAGACATAGTCCAGTGACAGAACTCCAGTGACGTAAATAGATAAGTGTAGCAAAATATTTGTGAAAAAACTAATTTTTTTAAAAAATACATAAGGAGAAAATAATTGGTTCTAATTCCACATACTTGCATCTTATATTTAAAAGAATGAATACAACAAGTTAATTGAACAAGGATAATGGATTGAGATGAACGAAATGTTATGTTACATGATTAGTCATGTTACTCAATTGTTAATGTCTAGTAATTTTTTTCTAAGAAAGGAAATTTTTTTTTGTGACATGAAGTTGGTAGCCCTACCCAACCGGTATAGATAGGGCAGTGTTAGTTGATTCTTCTTGAGCCGTGTAAAATTTTGTGCCGTTTCCGGTCGTGTTACGAACAGAATGTCTTTTACCCTTGAACAACGGGTTTTCATTCTTGAACAATATTTTGCTACAAAATTGTACGCGAGTGTAAATGAATAATTTTAAATAAACTTTGTTGGTGTTCCTCCACTAGAAAAAGTTTCAATTTCTAGGCTAACAAACATATTTCGAGAGATAGGTAGTGTTTGCGTTAGAAAACGTAGTGGTCGACCAACTCTCTTGACAGATGACGTTTTAGAGAATGTGAAAATAAGATTGCTCAATTTTCCTCGGAAAAGTTTACGAAAACTTTCCTCGCAAGTTGGTTCGTCATTTTCGAGTATTCAGGAAGCTGCTAAAAAATTAAAATTGTATCCGTATCGCGTACGAATAGTCCAAGAGCTTAAGCCTCCAGATTTAAACAAGCTATTGCAGTATTGCCATTGGTTTAAGTCTTTCGTAAATAATACCGGAATCAAAGTTTTAAACACAGCGAGTTTTAATGATGAAGTTTGGATCCATCTCGATGGTTACGTGAACACTCAAATTTGGGATGAATGTTCTACACTCGCATACGATTTCGTAGCAAAATATTGTTCAAGAATGAAAACCCGTTGTTCAAGGGTAAAAGACATTCTGTTCGTACACGACCGGAAACTGCACAAAATTTTACAAAGCTCAAGGAGAATCAACTCACACTGCTGTATCTATCCGGTTGAATAGGACTACCAACTTCGTGTCACAAAACAAAATTTCCCTTTCTGAGAAAAAAATTACCAGACGTTAACAATTGGGTAACAGGACTAAAACATCACTCTGTAGCTATAACTATAATGTCTATTATAGAAGAAACGTTTGTTTCTATTTATATTCTTTCTATCAGGTTCCAATCAAGCGAAGAAAGGGTTAGAAGCGTCTCGATTGTTTGAGAAACTATCACGCTATAAAGAATAAGTTATGTGAGAGTTCAGATTTCTGTGAACTCTCGCTGTAATAGGCTAAATTTTGAGGAAAGGTTGTTTTTTATATTTACAACAGAAAATCGGGAAATAAAAAGGAAATTAATTTAAAATACTAGTTTCCTATGTTAAAATATAACAGGGAACTCTCAGAATCCATCCGAGAATCAAACTCTTCGACTTACCAATTGATTAAGTACGAAATGGAATTAGTGAAGCAAATTAATTAGTTCCAACGATAAAATATATAATTAAAAAAACTAAAAAATCTTTCATATTACGAAATGTCAAACGGATTAAAACGAATAACACATATTATTTAATACAGATAAATTAAATTTATTTTACAAGACAAAAACTTGTACAATTTACATATATGTACACGTATATATATATATAACAATATTTAAAAAAATTCAAATAAAGTACATTTATCATATTGTAATTATAAGTGAACATCTGTATTATTCCGACTGATTTAATAATATCACGACTTTTATAATATATGTTAACATTTTATTAAATTAAACGAAAAATATAATATTAAAAATCTGAACATACGATTTCAATGAAAAGAAAATGAAACAAAATTAAAATTTCTAATTTACATTTCCCATACTTTTCATTTGACAAAAGTAAATTATGTATGAAAAGCATGCAAGGAGACAAAGGACTAAGATGAGAAAAGAGTTAGCTATTGTGTCGTTTTTAACGTTATTGCATAGAATATTTAAAAAAAACTTTACTGAACCAATACATAAAATGTTTTAACAGATTAATTCTCTTTGTAATTTTTAAAATTTCTTTCAAAAAGGTAGCATATTGTTATCTTTTACTTTTCACTCGAGAACGCTTATAAAGAGGGTAATATTTTTATATTTATTAACAATATTTTGTTTGTTTCTTTCCTGTAACAAACTAATTAACTGTTATAAAAAACTATGGACCTTTTATTGTTCTTGTTCTTTTACCTTTCAAGGAATAGGCATCTGCCTGTTCCGCACCTCTAAAATCTGTCCATCTCTTTATCGGGCGTCCTCGTTCTCTTTTCCTCCGGTTTACAGCCTAGTTTCGCTTAGCTGTCCTATCCTCCCTCATTCCGTTTACAATCACAGCATTCTGTTCTGAGATACCCTGTCGTTTATAGAGAAGATGTTGAGTTCTTTCCTTACACCGGTATTTCTGTACCGATCTTCTATTGTTGTTGTTTAGGTCAACAGCCGAAAGGCTGGTTTGAACCTGTAGAGGTTTTACTAAGTAAAACGAGGAGTGAGGTGGTTTACCATTGCCTTCCTCACTGAGTGGAAAAGTACGCTTAACAGCATGCCGGGCCCTCTGAAAAGCACATATTTTCCACTCTACAAATGACACCTTCACTTCATTCACCACAGGGTCTGGCTGTATAGTGAAATTCATTACTTTCAGAGAAGATAACTCTGACTAGTGTCTTTTACACCTCTACCTCTTCTGTTCGTAAATGATTCAGTCATTTGGTTGGCTGACCATGTGATAAGAAACAGAACTATTTATTTTAGCCCTGCAACAAACAGATTGAGTGTTGATCTTCTATACTACACCCATACCGTATGTCGAAGAAATTTATTTCAGATGCTTGTAATTTACTCTCCCCTTGCTTTGATAGCACTCAAGTTTCACTGTCATACAGTAGGGTCGGCACTGCTATTGTTTTATAAAATCTCAACCTCGTGTTTTTTTCTGGTGCTATTTTTTAAGGTTCTGTGGATAGTTTCTCATATTTGTTGTAAAAGATGCATTTTAATGTAAGCATCTTTATCCTGTTGATATGTACTGTAATATTTTTCTATTCATTAATAATAACTTATTTTGTTAGTTTGGCTTTTCCTTTCATAAACTAAAATTAACTACAATAAAAAAAACTATTGACCATCTATTGTTCTTCTTCTTCATTAAGGGGAGATTGCACGATGGTTTTTACTCAAAATTTAGATTTTTTATTTTTATGTTTTTCAATATTTTAGGCCTAGATCTACCTGAAAAACATTATAATACGTCAAAAAAAACAATTTTATGAAAAAATGAAGTTGTTATGAGGTTTACACAGAAAAATTATCATGTTAAGAAAGAACAATATTTTTCATAATTTTGTACTACTTGTTTAGTGTAAAGAGAATTTTAGTTTTTAAAATATCTCCATCGCGGTTTTTAATATTCTCAGCCGTTGGTTCATCTTTATAAACAACTGTTGATAGGAAATTTACTTGTTTGTGTACATTATTGTTTTTGATTTGTGCCTTCTTGTTTCTTACCTTTCCCCGTAAATTTAAATTTTAACACTAAGGTACATTTTTCTCAGAAACCAATAAACCTACTAGGCTGAAATTTTTACCAGTTAATAATCTTGTATAGCCACATATACTGCTATTTTTAAGACATCCTCAGGTGCTCCAAAAATTAGTAATACGCAAAACACGTAGAAAACAATTTGCAAAATTTTGATGTTATTCGTAATTTTTATAAAAAATTATACGGTCCAAGGATTAAATTTTTAAAAATGTCGGGGACTCGAGAAGAAACCCGACACCTATAGTGTGTAAAGTTTCATTTCTCTATTTTTTACCAATCCTATGAAAAATGTACCTAAATATAGCAAATTTAACATTGGCGGGTACGTAGGGTACGTTTAGGTCTGAGTGTAGCGTTTCATTCGTTACATAATTCGTTACAAAAAGTGCGATCGTATGAGCCTGTTCCAGGAATTTGGAGTTCTGCCTTTAAGGCATTTATTTGTTTTCAAGGTTCTGATACAATTCTTTTGGGCTTGTGGTAACCGTGAAGTAATAATTGATCCCAATAAAACCAATTATGGTACTAGGAACGCTGGAAAAATTAAGACTAGAAAACCAAATAGTACATTTTTTCAGAAGTCATTTCTCTATCTTGAGAGGCGATTCGTTAACGTACTTCCACCCCATATACACAGTATTATGTCACCACATCTATTAAAACATAAACTAAAATATCGTATAATATCGATCTGTGAGCAAGAACTTGAGAAACTTTTCCAGGTCTTAAAATAACTGTTTTATTAGTTTTTAATTTTCTCTTTGTGACAGTTTATCTGTCTCTTTATGCTCATTTATTGAATTAATTTCGTATAAAGTTAAAATATTTAAGTTGTGTTAGTTAAAATATATTATTGTAAAGTAGTTATAGTTATAAAATAAAAATTATAATATCGCTATTATAATATAGCTACCAGTAGTAATTTAACTTAGTAATTTTATAGTAGTTATAAGTATTTAAGTGAATTAATGTTTTTGTTCTGTATACTCCTATGCGCGGACAGAACTCTTTGTGAAGAAGAGTTTTTGCGTATAAGTATATTTAGTTTAAAATATTGTACATAGATTAGTATAGTCATGAATTGTAATTTTAACGTAGCTATATTTTACTAAATAAAATAAATAAATAATACGGGGCGTTAACTATCCTCCGCAAAAGCTCTGATTGAAAACGCTGAAATTTTGCTAATACCGATGGTTTTGCACAGCAGTAAAGCTGACTGGCATAGAGTTGGTAACTTGAATTTGAGGGAAAGAAGTCTATACAACTGTTTGAACCTGTCCTGCTGTGCCTTTCTCGTAATTTTGTTTTTTATTTCAAGGTGACTTTTCAAAAATTTACAAAATCAAATTTTTTAAGTAATTTAATTAGTGTAAAATGTGTCGTCTATAGATATTTAAAATTAAAATAAATTAAATTTGCCAAATTTCAAAATTGTTGAATTTATTTTCCTTAATTAAATATTTTTCATTTTGTTTTAAAATTTTGTTCCATTCTTTTACTACCACACACTACAACTGCTTTTTTAACTCAGGTTTTTTTTGTGACAAAACACGTTTTGAATGTTTGCTCCTCATTTCTGTGCCCTAGAGATAAAGGGTGTTAACTCCAATTTTGGCAAAATTAATTTTGAAAATCAGCAAGAAATGCTTTAAAAAAGTTGTGGAAACCACATTAACTCCACTTTAGTATAATGATCCGGAAGATTTTAAAAATTACTACTATTTTTAACTCTAATTGAACACTCGTTATTGACAATAAGTTATTTTATTTTGAATTATTTTTTTTTATTGTCTTACTGATAAGCCTCAGAATTTGCTTGAATTCTGTATTTTTTTCAAAAATTGTTGTGAATAAATTGCTGCTCTTTATTAGAATAGAGTTAGCACAATATATTTTGTCTAAGTTTTGTTTTCGTTTGATTAACTCAAGGGTCATTGGGGGTTAACACTAATGTAATTAAAACGCAGAAGGTCGTAAAGTTAGTCATTTAAATCTCTGTATCAGAAGCTATTTTATTTGGTACAAATTTTTAAAAATTTCTCACCTTCAGAAATTTTTTTTCAAAAGAAAAAACTTATTTTTTTTGGTTCTTCTGAAAAATTACAAAGATGGAGTTAACTTCTTTACTTCTTAGGTACAGATTTATATTACTGGGTTAAAACATTTATTGATCCAGAAAAATGTTAACAAAATCTTTTAATTTTTCATAATAAAGAAATTGTAGTAGCCAAGCGTAATAAGTGATAAAAAAAATATTCCAGAACGCATTTTAAAAATATTTTAAAATAAAACTTATTTGTATATTTTTTTATTTCAAAACGATATGCGTGATTTGTTGAAGAGAAAACTTCTTTATAACAAGGTTATACTCAAGGAACGAGAAAATAATCGGTCTGAGGCTTGTACAACAACATGTTAAACGAGACGTAAAACAAAACCCTATTTCTGTTCAGCAAATTGTTATTTCGCAGCGAAACTTCCATCACTCTAAAATAACGAGTTCAATCACTATATGTATACGCCTACAACAAAACAATTTTAATGAGATGGGATTCGGCTGCCTACTGTTGCAATTGAACAAATTAAAATTCCTGTTTCAATTTATTGTAAATCTGATTAAATTTTACATACAATTAACAAGAGAACAAAATGTTTTCTTGAAAAACATACTGTTCTCTCTGTCATTCATTCACTCGTCATTTAACCACCTGTCACTTTAAGAACCGAAATTACATAAGTGTATTCCTTAGGAGCTGATTAAAAAAACTAAAGCATTTTGACTGTCACTAATTGACGCTAAACTAGGTTCTGTAGGAAAACTTAAAATAAACATTGTAAGTTTTTTAGTTTTCTATAACTTTTATTATAATGAATCGTCTTCTTACAAAAGCAGATACTTCAAAAAATGTAAATTTTTCAGGAGACTGAAAAACGTTTCTCTCAAAAACATGAAATGATACAACATTGTGACTTACTTGAGAAATAGCATTAGGGTAGAGGATTTCGCTTTTAATTCTCTAATAATTGTTTTTTTCATCTAGAAGTAATTTATTTTACAACATACAATTTTATTGCTAATTTTTTATGTAATTTATACATGAATTTAACCAGGAATATCCAATAGTGTTTGTTAGTTTAGCCTATATTTATTATCTGGCCACTATAAAAAGTAGTTAAACACTCCCATGTTACTTAACAATCGAAGATATAATCGGACAATGTTAATTGAAAGTGTTAAAAAACTTTTCTAATAACCGAAGTTTAAGAAACATTTCACATACTATAATGTGGGTGTATCTGGTTTTAAAACAAATTAAAAACCAAAATACATAAAACGCATGATTATTTAATTTGTAACATAATTAAAATTAAAACATAACAAATTTTGTGTTTTAGGAAAAGAAATTTAAAAATTAGATTCGAAAATATTACAAAATTATGAAAAAACTTTTTCATAATGCTTTTTCCGTGATTTATTATTACCAACTTCTTCAGGATAACACTCTATTTCGTAATATTATTAAAATAAATCACTAGCTTTAATTTGTTTAAGAAAAACGATAACACTAATTTATACAAATAAATAAAAAACGTCCACTAAAATACAGCTTGCAACTACCTGCTCATATTACAACATAACCTCAAACTAAGCAGTGTGGCATTTTATGTTTTTCAAGGTCAATACTAGAAAAAGGATGTATCTGGTTTTGAAACTAACCGGCAACATTATGCACGTTTTTATTAAGGATGTAGATGGTTTTGAAATATATGCATTTTACAGTGGATGTAAAAGGTTATAAGTTAAATTGTTAGAAAGTGGGTAAAATATAAAATTTGAAAGTTTTCGATGTATCTGGTTTTGTAACTAGACGATTCATATACACTTCTAGTCGTAAAATGTAAAAATATAAGGACGCAATCTAAAAACAACTCGTTCTTAACAGATTTTTATGAGCAAAACACATAAAATTACTACCTTATTAACTCTAAACTAAGCATTGTAGAAAAAATGTTTAAAATCAAAGTTGTAAATTTTTTAAATTTCCTACAATTTTATTATACTTTACACCTTTGCCCTAAAATGCATATTAAGGCCGCAATCTTAAAAACACTAATGTTTACCAAGATAATACAGCCATCCCCGAATGTCAGCTAACAAAGCGCTTCTCTATCGTTTACAGCAAACTGCATTTAGTAAATCGGACGATTTTAAACAAAGTCGTAAGAGCCGTTTGAGAAAATTGTGAAAAAATGAAAAATCGCACAAATAAACTATTACCGGCCAACCGATTTTAGTAACAATATCTGTGACACGTTTCCTTGTAATATTTGCTCACACACGCGCGCGCGCGCACACACACACAAACCAATAGACCACCTCGTAAAAAACGTTTTTGGAGTTCAGGAGGCTTTTACCCGCGTATTTTCGAAGAAAACTCGACTTCGATTTATTTTTTAACAGCTAGAATTATTTACAAATAGTTTATCAAAAACTTTCATAAAATGTTTTAAAATTTTTGAATGTAATATTTTGAAAAAGACAGCATTCAGCATCGTAGCTTCCGTGTGATCTTTTGGTTATAAGTTATAAAGGGTCTCTCCTTGGGTACTGATGATGAAAATCTTTTCATTATACGGAGGAAAACGTAGTTGTCGTTTTAAAATTAATGGACGAAGTGAGTGAAGGTGTAAAAAGTAAAGAATGAAGATGTGCTATTGATGATTGAGTTTTTAGATTAATGAGAGTTATTAAGATTAAGTTTATTGAGAAATTACCATTCGTAATATAATTTTTTGTTTTTAATCGTGAAACGATGGTAAAAGATTTTTGATCAAGTGAAACGGAATGGAATATCTAATATTTTCAACTTTTTGAGTCTTTCATTTTCAATATTGTCGTCGACAAGATTTGTAGCCAAATGATTAGAATGAATATCTAACTTTTTAAATACTTTTTACTCCAACTGGTAATTTTTTCTCACTAAAGGTATGCCCAGGTTATTCTGGTTCGAAAAATTAGCATGAAAACAATACTTTCATTTCCTATAATATAATATTATTATATTCATGTAGGATAAAAAACAGTAAAAATATAAATAAAAGATATTTCCTCATAACAAAATGACGAATGGTAGATGTCAACGTGTCAAAGTGTAAAGTTCAATTGCATTGGTACTTTTTATTTGAACTGAACTATAAAAAGTGCAGTTTAGTAAAATAAAACTTAATACTTATAAATCAATACAGGAATGACAAAATGGAAGATAAAATAGTTATTTATTTATTTTCTTGTCTTTTATTAATTACAGGAACTGTATTTATTTAGGAAATTATCTGATCCATTCACTTCGTTGTTGCTAAATTTTTCTCTTGGTCTAGATAGAATTGGGACTCTTAGTAGAGTTTACAGTATTATTTATTTATGAACGGACAGTCTGTTGATGAGTACAGTTAACCACTAGTTAAACTTTGTACAACTTCCTACCAACAGGCTACAACTTCTTCATTGGTAAAAGTGTACGAAATTTTAAATTAAAGTTTCTAGTTAAAATTAAAGTATCTTAAACTAATGGTTAGCTAAAAGTATTATTATTAAGTTACTTTTCAAGGCATATTTATTCATATTTATATTATATATTTATTTATATTTGCATAAGTTATTAAATTAATGTTTGAATTAACAATAGGATTAAGATGGAGATTTAAGAAATTAATATGTGTATAGTACACTGTGTAAGTGGCATTAGAAAATAAGTGCTAGCACCAGTGGGTGACTGCATGATTATACAATAGGGTGAGGGAAATAATATCGTTAAAGAAAAGCTGTTCGTTAGTTTTAAGTAACTAGTTGCAGTTGATTTAAAATATGTCACCGGCACCCCTTCTAATTAATCATTTACTGTGTTGCCGGCCTTCAATACTTCTTCCGGCCTTTGTTGGTGGGGTAGGCCCTTTGACGGGGTTCCGACAAACCTTTCGGCTGCGCACCGAAAGAGGCTTTTGTCATCAAGGCCGAGCCAGTAGTCACCCTCTACCACAGCGCTCTCGGCAACTATATAAAGAGCGCTGCACTGAGCCGAGAGATTCAATTCTGATTCAGACACAGAGGAATTCACTTGCAATCCAGACAGCCGACAAGACGTCCACCACGGCACACGGTACAGGACTCCAGCGAAGACTTATCGACAATCCCCCAAGAGAGATGATGCTTCCACTCGCCGACCCGTCACCGTAAGCCGTCGACCGGACTGTCATCGCTCGCTAACGCGAGCGATGCCCACAGCGGTCCGTCTACCAAGCCTTACGCCCACCGGACCCGAAGAAGCAGCCATCGACGCACTACTGCAAGGGAAGAAGATGACGTCTCCACTGGTCGACGACACGCCGTGTCGCCCGCCACGACGACTACGACCGACGCTTACCTTCAAGACGACCACCGCTTAAACGGCCCTTTTCAGGGCCACCAAACAAATAAGGTTTGCCACTTAATGTCACAATCCGGTGACAAATTAAAAAAAAAAATTCGATTCCTCCTAAAAAGTAGATACAGAAATCATTGGGTTTGAACTTCCGGTTTTGACCGAAAGTGGCCCAAAACTGGAAGTCAAGAAATAAAAATCGGAATTGGGAAACAAAAATAGTGTCATCCGATTCCTCCTAATGTGTATATACAGAAATTACTAATGGTGTTTGCCATAGGTCAAAGGTAAGCATTACTCATTCTTATTTAATATTTAGATAATATAATATTAAATATAATATAAAATTTATTTAATTTCATAATATTTTCTTTAAAAAATTGCCACCAGCCATGAGACGCATTGTCTCATGAAAGTGATATTTATATTATACATTATTCTGATTACAATAAAAAGTTTATTCACTTATAAAAGGCAAGTTAAATTTCAAAGTAATGGAAAGTGACATTCAGAAAAAAGATCTACTAACAAATTATAAATTTACACGCAAAAAATATACAACAGAACCACTAATATACAAAAACAACAACCTCATTTACAAAGATACTGTAAAAAATAAACTGGAGATGATATTAGGTCCACATTGTGATAAAACAGAAAATGAGTTCATACATATGTACCAAAAAGGAAAATGCTACCGTTGGTTTTTCCGGTCTAACGAATGTGGAAGAAAAAAATGAATAAATAATGATACGAGTAAAATGTATGAAGACAAATATAACAAAATATAAACTACAACGGACAATAAAAAACAGAAATGAATATTGCAACTGAGAAAAAAATTAGAAACTCCTGTGAAATTTTAATTTTATAACTCAAATATTTAATGAAAATTCTCTTCTCTTTTTCATCTTTAAAATAGATTAACTTGTATCCTGTTTAATCTAATACATTATGGTTCTTGTGACAATAATGACCAACAAACTGGCATTCTATTAGGTATTTCAAGGGCTTACCGATAAATCTTTGGGTTACTCGAAATATGAGTAACCCTACTGTGTTAATTTTGTCTAATTCATGCCGAAATAAGTTTTACAATAGAAAACACAGGGATGTAAGCTTTCCAGCGATTGCGGATATCAGGTTACTCATTATATTCTATTAATCAAGTTCGCTTTTCCAAGCCAAATTGAAACTGTGATCAATCATAGTTGCAGCCTCTTTCACTAACAATTCTTATAAGATGTCCATATTTATAAATTCCCTTGCGTTGGCTTTTCCCTCAGTTAGTTCTACTACAACCCTCTTTTGTTTTTTATTCTTCTTTTAATTTTTGAATAAGTTCAATAAATATATATATATATTTTTGGCTTCAACTTTATTTTCATTTACAACGGTACAATTTTTTAAAGCACAACTAGTAAATGAGATGAAATTAATGAGGAATGACAGGAATGTGAATCGATCCAGTGACCGATTTCGGCGTGAAAATTTACAATGAAAGTGGTGCCAAGATTTTGAATGATAATGATTTATAAACTATGATGGATGATTTTTTTTATGAAATTATTTTATTTTTTTATAAGATGAAACAGGCATGACAAGTTAAATTGAAATGTTCTTTTTCTTAAATATTAATTTTTTTTGTTTTGTTTTTTCTTTGTTGATTAAACATCGCAACAAATACAGTGGTCATTAGCGACGACGTTGGGTTGTAACTGTGAAGGATGAAATGATTTTCTGTAACGTATGAAAATATGTCTGAAAATATGCTTGAGTGGGATTCGAACCCAAGACCGCATGATAAGAAGCGAGCATGTTACTAACTACACCAATGCGACCGGCTTCGTTTTGTTTGTTTATTCGTCTTGATTGATTTATTAATCTACTATTTACGCGCACTGATTTGAAACGTTTTTAAATGTATTAAAACCATATTAATAATAAAATTACAGCTTCACAAAAAATTTAGTGTGATAAAATATAAAACAAAATAGAAAAAATAATGTTTACTTATCACGATAACCATTCACACCGCTCGTACCACGATCAGTTAAAATTAGGGAACACAAGTAAATCGAAACTTAAATTGATTTTATAATGCTGTGCAATAAAGAAGAAAAACAAAATCAGTGAGTTAATATTTTTATCGCTTAACCCTTTCAGTGCCAAATAATTTTCAAAAGTTTGATCTAAAGCCATTTAATGCGAATAAGGGTGTACAAAAAGTACCAGCCCTTAACTTCGAAAACTTGCAGGCGTGTAAGCCTGCCATTACCGACCAAAATTTCAATGTTACAGAAAAATAAAATGTTCAAAATTAATTTTTAATGTGTTTATAAAAAAAAGAAATCGTCAAACACTAAAAATATTAAAAATAGTTTTTTTAGTTTATTTTAAGTTGCATCGACAGCTTTGTCATTAGCAACTACAGTGCGTTTTGGTACCTTAACGGTGGTTTTAAAGTGTTAAAATTTCCAGATCCTAGCCGGGAATCGAACTCGGGATATTTCGCTTTTTAGGCTAATGCGCTAATCACTTCACCACGGAGGCGGTTTCAAAATACGCTATTCCATTAATTTTTGTTTAAAAGTTTTTTTTTAATGTTCGGTTATCCAGACTTGGGGCACTTAATGCATAACTTACGGACGTCCGGTAAACTGGATATTATAACTACGTAAACTATATCGACGTCCTGTTTTCCGGAAGTTGGTACTGAAAGGGTTAATCTCTCTCAGAATAACCATATTATACTATACTTTTAACTAAAGTTGTAAGTGAAGCAACGTCGCATGTTACGAGGAAGCTTCTAATTGTGATTATTGTAAAAGTCGATGTACTCGTACGATAAGAATTTTACAAACTTTTAATTCATGAAAATGAACATAAATGTTTGAGGACAAGAATATTGTTAACACTCTTTTAATAACTGCTTAGAAAATCAATAATCGTAAAATGGTAACTATCTCTAGACTTAAATAGCATGCACTAAAATGATTAGAATCTACGATATCACATTTCAGATGATTTAAGGAAATGAACTAAAATAATATTTCTTAAAACGAAAAATAATACAGTTAGGATTAAATACTCGTGTGAAACGCAGTGTCATAGTTTACAAATTATTAATAAACTAAATATCTCTAATGATTGTTTATTATAAACAACAAAATAAATTTTCAAATAATTACGAAACGAATAACAAGTTAATTTAGAAAATATACTAAAACAATTGCATGAATAGAGAAGAACAACAGTTTTTTTGTAACAAAAGGAAATAAAATTCAAACTTAGGATCTTTTGTGCTACTTATTATTTATAAAAGGCGTTATATTGTTACGTAGTGTTTAGTTGACGTTATTGAAAAGAGCATCTTTTATTCTTTATTTTAAAAAAAACTGAAACATTTACGAGCTACTTCTTGTTTTGTTCTTTATTTTATTTGAATACCTCAACATTATTTCATTATTTACTGGTAACTTGCCGGAAACAAAAGTTGCATTCATTTTTATATTCTATTTGAAAATTAATTAAATAATTTTATATTAACATTAAATTTACATTTCATCTGAAAAAGTATTTTATTCAAAAATCGTCTGTAACTGAATTGCGTGGATGAAACATCCTAAAATTTCAAGCAATCCACCCAAAGAAAGAAAAGACAAATTATTTGGGCCACTAGAATTGAATAGAACAATTCTTTTGTTCCATTTAATTTTTAAGAAAATCCTTCAATTGGTACGAATAAAATCAAAATGTTGACGTTTAGGCGTACTCATGCAGAGAAGCATTTGCTCAAAGTAAATGCTTTTAATTTACTTTTTTTAGGATAAATAAATCTGAAAAATCTGGTGTGAAACACTCACACAACTTTCACTTGTCAATTCAAATAATGAGCAATATAACCTAATATTAGTAATAAAACATTAGAAATAAACAAAAAAAACAAGCTAATTTTAATCATGAAAGAATGACGCATAATGAAAATCAACCTTCATTTGACTTAATAATACAGAAAATCACTCCTTCACGCTAAACTAGGCTCTATTGAGAAAAGTTTTAAAAATAAAAGTTGTACATCTTTTAATTTTCTATAAATTTGGTTACATACACTTTTGTCGTTAAATGCATAGACTACTAAGACCGAAAACTTAAAAAAATTAATTTTTTAACAGATTTTCATGAAAACAAAAGAGAAAATCACTATTACCGCTAAACTAAGCGTTATACAAAGAACTGTTTGAAATAAATGTTGTAGGTTTATAAATTATCTAAAACTCTAATAATTATATATACACTTTTGCCCTAAAATGGATATTAAGACCGCAATCTTAAATAAACCATTTTTTTTTCAACGAAAGCACAGCTTCCCCAAGAATATCAGCAGACACGGCGCTTACCCTATCATGTAGTGCATAAAAAATGTAGTAAATGAAGCGATTTTAAAAAATCATAGGAGCCGTTTTTTGAGATAATTGCAAAAAAGTGAAAAAATACACGAATAAACTACTATACCCTGATTTTCGTAAGGAGAGCGTTGAGCAAAACGTGCGTCTGCATTAGTATAGTCTTGTATGTACTGCAATAGTGCAGCGTATGTAATCAACAATGGAACAGCATGCCTACAAAACACAATGGGTGTTGTTAATTTTCAACAACACTCCTCTGACTGTACATCTAACTGTATGTCGGAGGGGTATGCAGGGTCGAAGTCACGTATGCGCATGCGTAGCCCAGCGCTCACAGCAATTGGCTTGGCCTTTACTTATGGTAGACCGATTTTGACGAAAATGGTCGTGTCGGGCCTCTAGCGGTATATAACGAAAGTTTCAAATTTCAACTTGATACGATGCTCCGTTCTTGAGATTTTTTGCTCATACGTACACAGACCAATAGCTAAAACATGGTTTTTGGGTTCAAGGGGTCTGAAAACGTGTATATCCGGTGAAAATTCGATTTCGAAAAATCAACATGACAACAATACTTTCTTTCATACATTCATACAGGTAAGTGAAAATAAAAAGGTCGTATTTTTGAACAATGTCTTCAAAAAGATGAATTCAGCTTACCTGTTTACTAAAGTTTTAATAAAAATGATGTAAATCTTTGAGTGATAGCTGATTTAGATTGAAACAAAATTTGGAAAAAAAAATATAAATGACTTACTACCAGCTGACTTATTGGGGTGGTCCGAAGGCCTTGATATATTTAAGTTAATTTTTATTGATTTAATTCATTTTTTAAACAGAATATGGAAAAAACCTGGGAAAAATAATATATTTTTTTTTTTTTGGTTTAACGTCCGACTGTTTTGCAAATTGCTGCTAATGCAGACGGTGAAGGATGACATGAATTTTTTGTAACGTATGAAAAAATGCCATGCCCGAGTGGGATTCGAACCCAAGACCGCGTGATGAGAGGCGAGCACGTTACCAACATCGCCAACGCGGCCAGCTGGGAAAAATAATAGGCTAACAAAGTTGCTAATGAAAAAATGGAACCGCCAAGGGGACGTCGTCTCTATAAAAATTATAGAATAAATTGAAACCAGGAAAAGTCATAATAAACTTTATTTAATCACTTTTGAGGATGCATGAATATTAATAAAACGTTGACAAAGTAAGTAGTGTATGAACTGGAAAAACAGAAACAAAAATGAAGTAAAAAAACTTAAAATGAAAATGTTTAACCGAGGGTTATAATGAGATTCAAATAACATACATAGCGTATAGTTTGTAAGTATCGTTCAAATTTTCAAATTGATGAAGGGGAAACAACGGGGGATAGAGCATTGGGTAACTAGCATTGTATGTACACTGACACAAATTTCATTATCTGTAACACAATTTGCATGATTCGCAGAACTTTATTAACGTTTCATATAACTTTCTCACTCACTTATTCTTTCTCTTTCCCTAAAAAGTTTATCCTATCTTTTTCTGTTTGCACAAAAGCATGTTAAGTTATCTCTCATGATCTCGCTAACTTAGCTTAGAACATAACCGTTTAAATTCAACCTTTTTAATAAAACAAAAAGTGTACAAAGAAACTACAAACATATTATGGGACCCTATATTTAGGTCGCATACTTTAACTCAACCGATTTTTTCCTTGGTTTCTTTATTCACACATACCTTCCTGGTTTCAGTTTCACCGCAATTAACCCCATACAAACTCTACTGAATTTTAAAATAGGTCACAAAGAGTTAATCTCGTATGTGTTATTACATGTATATGTATATTTTTAATTAAATTTATTTTATCAAATAAAATTATTATTTATTTAACATTCATATTCTCCTTTTTTGTAATGAAAAATAGCTTTTGAATTTTTAATAAACTTTAAATTTTTACACAGAATAAAATATTAAAAATCTGGTGTGAAATTCTCGCACGAATATTTCGTGTCAGTAGAGAAAAAAAGTTATAACCAATGTTTAATAATGAGTAAACAATATAACATGAAAAGTATAACCTACTATCTATTTCATAATCATTATTCATACTTCATTTTTTGCGAAAAATAATGTTAAATAAACATTATTCGTACTTAAACAATGTGTGTTATACCTGTACAATACTTATTAAGATTTAAGAAAATACTTATTTTTATTGTATTACATTATTTTTATTTCGGTGTAAAATAATTCTTTTGGTTACATATTAGTCTCAAATTAGAACACTGAGTTCTTGGAAAATTAAATTACTTGGATAGTCTGGTTCTGCCCAAGGCAGCTCTTAAAATTTGTTTCTGAAGGTTAGAAAGTTTGTTAAAATGAGTGTCCAAAGCACCACCCCAAACTTCCATACCATACTGAAAGAGGGATTGTGCGTATTACGAAACATAAATACTTCTGACAATGTTCAAGTCTTTTATTCAACTGATTTGATAAAATTTGTGAATCAAACATTTTAGTTTCCCTATTATTATACCACGGAAATATTACAAAAGCAGTATTAGGCTAATACTCGTATATGTGAAATTCAAGTTTGCACTATAATACACTTACTTGAATTTTCCTAATGTTAATCATGCACTAACTGTTTTGACTGCTGTGTCAATGCTTACCTGTAACAGAAGAAAACAAAACGGTTTAAGTAAATAAGTAAAAATCCTTGCATATACAATTAAAAATTTTATTAAATTTAATAATTAGTAGCTACTTAATTTTTCTGTATATAAAACCATTAAGTTTGTTTTATAAAAAATTATTTTCCTTTCTGCAGTAACATGAAAAAGATTTTCACATCCCAAAGAAAGTTTTTTTTTTATCGGTTCAGGTCTCGTGGGACTGATTCAACCTTTTTATGAGATGTAGCTCTCCAAGTCCAGATCATCACCCGCTTTTATTTTTTCAAAATTCCCGGGTCATCCATAAAATAAAATGAAAATTAAGGTATTTTATGATCTGGTTGTTTGAAGATTAATCATTTTGAACCAACTGGTACAGGCTTAAGGGTGTTTACGTAGTTTTTGATGAACTTTTGTACTTCTGGAATAAAAGGAAATTATCAGCTGTTGGGCTATTCTTTTGGAAATTTGGATATACTGTAGGTTTTCAGGCGTACAAAACTAAAATATTACCGCCGAGCATTTTCTCGAGTAGGCCTATTACCGCAAAAAATGTTAAATTTCCGTTTTAGTTCGTGAGTACCTAGTACCGGGTCAGCGACCTCATTTTCAGAATCTGCACCAAAAATTATTCAATTTGAGATTACTTTTTTCTTTACAACGTTTAATCTGTCTAATTTTTTTTCTTGGTTGCGTCTGGTACCTTTGTTGTTGTTGTTGAGGTCAACAGCCGAAAGGCTGGTTCAAACTTCTAGAGGTTTTACTAAGTAAAAACGAGGAATGAGGTGGTTTACTATTGCCTTTCTCACAGAGTTGAAAGAATATAGTTATTAGAATGCCAGGCCCTCCGAAAAGTACTTACTTTTCACCCTACAAATGACACCTTCACTTCATTCACCACAGGGTCTGGCTGTATATTGAAATTCATGTCTTTCAGAGGAGATAACTCTGACTAGTGTCTTTTACACCTCTACTTCTTCTGTTCTTAAATTCTTCAATCATATAACTGGCTGACCATATGATAAGAAATAGAACTATTTTTTGTAGTCCTGAAACTATCAGAGTGAGTGAAAAAAATTGACACTCCACTTGCCTGTTACGGCAGTTGGAACCTTTATCAATATGCAATTTTTTGGGTCCATTGTTTATACTTTTTATAATGACGTATGACTTTTTATACTATTTATATTCATTTTCTAATATGTTCCTTTTCACCATTTGGATAACTGACTTGCGTCATTTTGATTACATTTTTAATAGTCCTGATTATTTTTCTGTAAATTAGAGCTTCTGTTGACGCATTCATAAAATGTTTTTAACAACAAGGACCTAACTATCCATTTGATATTTTTAACTTCAAACGTCTCATCCACCCCAAAATTTAGTGCAACCCCTCTAACTGGGGCCTGTGCGTAGAGCGGGTGCAATCGCTAGTATTATAACAAAAACTAATAAGATGTACTGTACCACATATTTTTTACTAACTTTTTAACAACTAATTTAAGTTCCTGAACTACAATATTATGTTTGTTTCCTGTAGGAAAGCAGAAATCCTGTCTCTGATAGCTGCTAGACATTGTTAAGTAGACAATACAGTGATCTTACACCTTTAAGTACAAAGGTATAGCGATCACGAAAGCAAGGCTATATAGCGTAGTTCAAACAATAGTAGGGTTGTCCCAAAAGCCTACTTCCGATGTTCACAATAGGTAAAGGAGAAATGTAATAAGCCGTCATGAACAACCGTAATTTAACATGACCACGAAATCAAATGTCTGTATTTTACATGTTTTGAATTAAATCTTCAGAAAATATAGTCTACAATATATTAATAAATAAGCTTTAATTTAGGTATCAGAAATTTTACATATATCTAAAATAAACTTTTCTAAAATAAATATTGTTATACAAAATTCCAGATTTATGACTGCAACCTACAACTATATAAAAATCTATAACTTTTATAACATAATAAATATCTGATGAGAAACATTAACATGACTTTCTCTTGTCAATGTAAATAACAACCATAATTATATAACCAATTAAACGTTTGACACAGGAAATGTACGTTTTCAACCCCTCTGAACCTAAAACATTATACAGGTGATTCACGAAGATATGCAGAAACTTTGGGAGCTCATTGTACATGTAAAAATAATGAAAAAATTTTATATAAACATGGGTTCGGAAATGCATCGTTAGCGAGTTACGGCTAGCGAAAGTTTCGCTCGGATTTCAGCTCACCAGGTGAAATGAGGTCTTCCTGAAATTCTGGTAAGGTAGATTAAGGGGCGAATTCAATCGAAATCAATCGAATTCAATTACGACAAAAGTGTATATACTAATCAAAATTTAAAAAAAATGAAAAAATGTTATTTGAAGCATATTTTTACAGGCCCAGTCAAGCGTCAATTCAAGATTTTCCGTATTTTTAAGTTATACACAGGTTGATTTTTCTTTTAGTGTCATTCACTCATGATAAAAATTAGTTTTTTATTTTACTCATGATTAAATATAGTGTTAAATGTAAATTAAAGGACCGAGATTTTATTGTAAAAAATAAGAGTTAATTATAATAGAGTTTCTAAGAAATATTAAAAAATATTATGTAGAATATGAAAGGTTATTACAGGTTTATTGTTGTAATGGCTATTGTGTAAGGGTCGGTGTTCCTATTTAGATAATTGGCCTTTTTGGTAACTCCTTTTATTCAATTCCAATTTGTTTCTTTTTGTTACGATTTATCCAGAAGTGACAGAAGTATTTTGTATTTTCACCATTGTATCGAAAACCTTTGTTATTTTTGAAATCTCCATAGCTCACCTACACAATTATTTTGTACTTTTACCATTGTATCGAAAACCTTTGTTACTCGTATTTTCGAAATCTCCATAGCTCACCTAAACAAGTATTTTGTATTTTTACCATTGTATCGAAAACCATTGTTATTTTCGAAATCTCCATAGCTCACCTACACAAGTACTTTGTATTTTTACCATTGTACCGAAAACCTTTGTTATTTTTGAAATCTCCATAGCTCACCTACACAAGTATTTTGTAATTTTACCATTGCACCGAAAACCTTTGTTATTTTCGAAATCTCCATAGCTCACCTACACAAGTATTTTGTATTTTTACCATTGCACCGAAAACCTTTGTTATTTTCGAAATCTCCATAGCTCACCTACACAAGTATTTTGTAATTTTACCATTGCACCGAAAACCTTTGTTATTTTCGAAATCTCCATAGCTCACCTACACAAGTATTTTGTATTTTTACCATTGCACCGAAAACCTTTGTTATTTTCGAAATCTCCATAGCTCACCTACACAAGTATTTTGTATTTTTACCATTGCACCGAAAACCTTTGTTATTTTCGAAATCTCCATAGCTCACCTACACAAGTATTTTGTATTTTTACCATTGTACCGAAAACCTTTGTTATTTTCGAAATCTCCATAGCTCACCTACACAAGTGCAGTCGGTTTAGTCAGAGTTAGTCTTTGATCTGCCATCGACGAGTTTTGATCTGTCAGTTAGTAAGTGAGTTATACAGTGTACGAATACGCCTGCGAAGAGGTCCAGAGTATATTGCAAACACTTAAAATCGTTGTTATATTTTGAAATGGGACTTAGTTTAAGTAATTGAAAAATAACATTGTAATTTCTTAAGTTTACGTTATCAATTAATTTATTGTAATTATTTGGTTATTTATCATTGGAAATTAAATAGGTAATTACATTATCTTTGTGATCTATTATGTATGTCTTACATTATCAAATGTAAAATTTAAATTGTCAGTGTTTAAAAAAGTTGTTCAATGCAAGAGCTTTTAAGCAGATTTCCAGTAAAAAATCAACCGGTTATTCAGGTTTGCTAAAATTGAAACCTACCGGAAAAAATTGAATCTCGTGGAAAGGGTATTTATACAGAGACCAAAACAAAAAATCGTAAATGTTTTCATTAGTATTTGTCCTAACAAAAAATATTGTGTAGCAATAGTAAATATGAGATTGAGGAAGGCAATGGTAAACCACCTCACTTCTCGTTTTACTTAGTAAAACCTCTGGAGGTTCAAACCAGCCTTTCAGCTTAACCACCATTAACCTTAACAACCACAATTAACAACAACAATTAAATTGTAGTAATTTTAAGTCATTTGTAAATTTAAGTAACACAATTTAATACTACTTTATAGTGCTTAATAAATATTTGTTTGTAAGTTCAAACGATAGTTTGTTAATTATTTAATTTCACAGATCCCGAAACGAACCTTAATGACAAGTGTCACAATAGGTACGAATGTTATTATTTAAATCGGTAAGAGAAAGTCATGTGAGTGTTTCACACCAGATTTTTTACAATTTTAAGTTTACAGAAATACTTTAAGAGTAAGTACATAAGTGATATAAACATTAATGAAAATTACTTTTATTCAAATAAACATGGCAGAGTGAAGTGGTGCAAACAACAATATAATATAATGCGACGTAATTAAAACTGGAAGTATTAAATGTAAGGGTGCTTGTTATAAGAAAACGGGTAGTTAATGAGATGGTGTTAGCATAAGACGTTGTGAGGGTGGTGTAGCTTAGATATTATGAAGTAGAAAGGGTTGAATTGTTAAGAAGGGTTGGGTTTAGACGTGAGAGTCTTCTTAAACAAGTAGACAACTTTAAATATGAAATTTCTTGTAACAATACCGACACGAGATAATGTAAAAAGTGTTAATATAAGTTTATTGTCGAATTGAATGTATTTTAACTTATTTCATTTCAAATTACAATTGTTATTAATTTGTATAAATTATGTAAATTAGATTTCCTAGTTTTTATAAATACGGAATAGTTTTTATTACAACTTTGTTATAATAATCTGTTGTACTAAAGCAATGGTTCTCACCGCGACCCCCTTTTTAAGTTGAGTATTTTACCGACTCACTCTGAATTATAATGTTAACGAAAACAAATTTAAATCTAAAATAGTTGTCATTTTTACTTTAAGATATGAGTAGCTATGTTGTGTGTAGTCAATCCGTTTAAAGAGCAATCTGTACAAAATGGTGAGGTAATTATTCGTCTCCATCACCAACTGATCTATCACTTGAACAATCAAGTGATCAGACAATGAAATTAACTTTCAACAATACTTCTTCCGACAAATTTTAAATAAATATTAAAAATCTGGTATGAAACACTCACATAACTTTCTCATGCCGATGCAAATAATGAACAATACAACCTAACATTAGTAATAAAACATTAGAAATAAACAAAAAACTAAACTCAAAAAACATAATATTATTTTAATCATGAGTAAAAGACGTAAAGAGAAAATCAACCTTACTTTAGCTTAAAAATCCAGAAAATCACTCTTTCACTCTAAACTAGTCTCTGTAGAGAAAATGCTCTAAATAAAAGTTGTAGATCTTTAAATTTCCTATAAATTTTACTATACTTTTTTGTCGTAAAATGCATAACAAGGCTGAAATCTTTAAAAAAATCGATATTTTACACTATTTCGTGAGAACAAAAGAGAAAATCGCTAAATACCGCTAAACTAAGCGTTATACAAAAAAATGTTTGAAATAAAAGTTGTAGAATTTTTTAGTTTTCTACTTTACTAGATACATTTTTGCGCTAAAATGCATATTAAAGTCACAATCTTAAAAAAAAATTTATACGAGAAAACAGCTTCACCAAGAATTTCAGCAGACATGGCGCCTACGCTATCTTGTAGAGCAAAAAAATTTAGTGAAGAGGCGATTTTTAAAAAAATCGTAGGAGCCGTTTTGGAGAAACTCGCAAAAAAGTAAAAAGTGACACGAATAAACTACTACTTCCGGTTGACTGATTTTGATGAAAATGTTCGTGTCGGGTCCGGTAGTGGTATTTAACTTAAGATTCAAGTTTCAAGTTTGTACGATGTTCCGTTCTTGAGATATTCTGTTCATACACAGACCAATCGCTACAAACATGTTTTTGGGTTCACGAGGTCTGAAAACGTGTAGATCCGGTGAAAACTCGTTTTCGAAAAATTGACATGAAAACAATACTTTTTTCTTATATATTCATGTAGGCAAGAGAAAGTAAAAGGAAATACCCAGAATTGTCGAGAGCTGCGTCGAAAATTGTGGTACTATTTGTCACAGCTTACAACTGTGAACAAGTATTTTTCATAATGGCAAATTTGAAAACCATATAATGAAATCGTTTTACACTAGAAAATAATATCGTTTTGTACGTTGCAAAATCCAGACAATCAAATATTGGTTAATTCAAAACAAATCTAAGTTTCGTGTTAACTGAATTGTAAAAGGTTTTAAAAGTAATGTAAAATATTTATAACAACTGTTTTTAATATTTACACTCTTATTTCGCGACGCTCCCACACACGTCACACAGGGGGTCGCAAACCACCGGTTGAGAAACACTGTACTAGAAAAATCTTTAAAAAACATACAAAATTACGAGCATCTACGTAGAAACCATTTAAAATTTAAATACAACCACAACAAAGTTTTTCCTTCTTTTTCTTTAATGAATAATTTACAACTGTAAGAATGTTACAAGTAAATTTGATTATTGAAATGACATGATAGGCCTACATGGAGGCTGTGCTCTTGTAGAAAAAATGGGGTTTTTTAAGTTGTGGCCTTAAGATGCATTTTAGGGCAAACGTGTAATCAAAGTTGTAGAACATTTTAAAAACTTTCAATTTAATTTTACATATTCTTTTCATACGTTTAGAACTTACGTTTACGTTTTTTATACGTTTAGAGCAGAAATTACTGATTTTCTGTTTATTTTTATCAAAATCAATTTAAAAAATGGGATTTTTTAAATTGCGGCCTTAGTATGCATTTTACGACAAAAATGTATATAATCGAATTTATAGGAAATTAAAAAAATATACGACTTATATTTTGAGCATTTTTCTCTATAGAGCGAAATTTACGGTTTAAAGTAATTCACTGATTTTCCGTATTTTTAAGTTCTACAGAGGTAGATTTTAATTGTTCGTTATTCAGTGATGATTAAAATTAGGTTATGTTTTTCATTTGACATTGTTTACTCAAGATTAAACATAGGTCATATAGTTCATTATCTATATTAGCAACATAAAGTGTTTTACAACAGATATTTTCGTTATAATTTCAAGTGCTCTGGATTGGCAGGTAATGTTTTTTGTAACGTAGGTGGCAAGAAAAACTCATTTTCACTCCCTATAATAGGGAAGTAGTATAGGACTCAATTGAGGCATCCTCGTCCAGTCCCACGGAGGTTGCAAACGCCTACCAACCAAAATCCCGCCGCCTGGCCACAAGATCCGACAACTGCTAAGTCCTACACCTCCCTTAGAACTTTTAATATAATACTACGGGGGAAAAATTGACAAGTCTAAAATCGAGCAACTTTACTTGGTTTAGCAGATTTGTAAATCTGAGAACTATATGTCCAGATCGGTTTTCGAAAGTAATGGTATAGTTTTAATATCTGTAATAAAGGGAAGATTGTCAGCTAATTAGACTGAATAAATATTACAAAATTACAATGTAAGGGAAATAATAATACAGAAATTTTAAGTAGGTGACGTTAGTTAGATTTCCGATAATACTAGATGCAATATAAACATTCATTATAACGAACACTGCAGCTAGTACAACATAGTTTAGATATAACCCTACAAGTAGTATACTATGGTATACAGTACTTTGAAACGTGTTCTAACGTATAGGTGATACACCCATCCTCTAAATACAGACTATGGATACACCAATAACCAAAGTGGCTACAGCGTGTAGATTGTTAGATATAAATCACAAAGGGATCCGCACGTGTGTTCCTCGCACACTATTTGCAGCTTCATTTACGTGATCAGACTCCTAAACTAACAAAATCAAACCTCTCACACCCTTTATATAAACACATACATACGTAGACGACACAAAAACAATATTTACTTGGACTACGATCAAGGAGGTCTGTAGATCTATTTACAAATCTACAAACTGTACTTTTCACTCGTGTTATTCAATCACTGATTTATTAATAATTACGTTAATTTAAACTAATAATACTAATTTAATTAACATCATGCATAACCTTAATGAATAATGTACAATGATCAGAATTAATTTTAGATTAGATGTAAATGAATGTTAATTAACGATGAGATGATAATAATTACACATCAATTATTCAGATACTTATAAGTACGAGGCACGTTCAGAAATTAACAAGATAAATTAATGTAAAGAAAAACCCAGTTCCTTCATTATTCAATGGCAATAAGTGTACTTTGATATTTGGGGTTCAATTAACAATACTCTCTCAATAATGGTGTGCCTGAGTCTGTACAAGACTACACTTCATTTACACGTCATACGTTTCGTCCTCATTCCATTAGTTTATTTATTGCTCTTATGAAGATATATTGGCTTGTTGGTAGGCGTTCCCAGCTTTCGATTGACAACAAACTACTTTTGTACAAATCCATGCTGAAGCCGGTTTGGACCTACGGGATTCAGTTATGGGGCCCAGCATCGACTTCAGATTCTACAACGGTTTCAATCTAAAGCTCTGCGAACCATACTAGATGCACCATGGTATATTACCAACGCTGATATACATCGTGATATGGATGTGCAGACGGTACGAGAAGAAATACGAAGTTTCAGTTGTAAATACATCAAACGTCTAGGCAACTACGTAAATCACTAAGCACTGAATCTCTTAGACAACAGCAATGATGTTCATAGACTAAAACGTGCTACAGTACTGGATCTCCCAGGGTGATTCTGATAGTGCGTTTTTACATTGTAAATAATATAATGTTAATATTCTGTAGATGACTAGCGTGTGTGTGTGAATGTGTAAATAACTAAATGAAAATTTTTAATTATCTCCAGTAAAGTTTGGTATTTTGGAATCCTCACGAAAACGTGTAAAAAATCAATTTTTTTCAAGATTTCAGCTTTAGTACGCATTTTAAAACAAAAGTGTACATAATAAAATTTATAGGAAATTAAAAATTCTACAACTTTTATTTAGAGAATTTTTCTCTACAGAGCCTAGTTTAGTGTGAAAGAGTGGATTTTCGTATTTTTAAGCCTAACTGAGGTTGATTTTCATTTTGCGTCTTTCACTCATGATTAAAATAAGGTTATATTTTTTGAGATTAGTTTTTTATTTATGTTTTCTTACAATGTTAGTTATATTGTTCGTTATTTGCATTGACAAGGGAAAGTCGGGTGAGTGTTTCACACCAAATTTTTTAGTTTAATATTAGTGCAGGTTTAGATTATATTTTTCATTATTTACACTGTTAAGTAGAGTGAGTATTACACCCCAGATTTTAAATAAATATCTGCTATAAATTTAAAAGGAAGTTTTATTATTAAGAAATAAATAGATAAAAGAACCCGGAATAAATGTCATTATAATCTATTACTATCAACCCATTACTTATACATGAGATAATTATTTGATTCAATGCATAATAACAACATCTGAATAGGTAATAGGTTTTTACTTCAGAAATACAAATTAACTGTACTACGATCACACACATAGATGTAAAGTTTCAAGTAGCTAAGTTTTAACTGAAATTGTATTTGGAGAGATTTAACATCAATGTTAGAACAAACTTAGATAAATTATTGGATTTGTACAGATATAATTAATCCATGAATCTTTATTAAGAAGAGTTAAAACGATTATAATTAAGAAGAGTTAAAGTACTGAGAGAATAATTTTGTGCTTCAAATTTCCCTTTGGTCTGGAAGGACATTCATTAAATAATTAACTACACAACCTCTAATTATAGCTGAAAACAGCCGGTTTTGTAATTTCGATTTCCAATTGAAATTAAAGGGAAGGAAGCTCTTAAGTTCTTCACAAAAATAATACTGGTTACTTTTAAATCAATAAAACCAAACATATAATTTTTTTGTTTAGGAAGAAAACATTAATGTTTATTTATTTCATTCCTTTCTACCACGTGAAGGTATTTTATCCTAAAGCTATTTATTTTATTCAGTAAAATACATATTTTAATTTACTCCTGATTTAAGCTATATACATTATTTTTAATTAAATATATTTATATGCAAAAAATCTCCTTTAAAAAGAGTAATAACTGCTTACAGGAGTATACAAAAATAAATTAATAACAAAAATATTACATACAAATATATTTTACTAGTAAAAAAATACTATTACAACATATTTTAAAATGGTACAAAAATAAATTACGTTTAACAGCGTTTAAAAAAGTATAAATAATAAATACAATTACATTTACACAAATTTTTATACTAATAATAATAATAACAGTAATAAAAATTACATTACGGTTATGAACACTTGTAATATTTTTCGTTTTTTAACTAAAACAATTTTACAATCAGATAAAATGTTAGTTAAAAACTTTTAAATGTGATATAAAATTTGTGGTAATCCCCACGTGTATTCTCCACGTCAATTATCTTTTCCTCCTAAACCTTTTCATCAGAACTTCAATTACTTATATTCAATTTGAAATTAATTATTGGAGTTAAAAATTAACAATACTTAAATAAATTTCACAATAATTTTTAGTCATGGGATGATCACAAAAATCTCTTTGGTCTGGAAGAACATGCATTTAATAATTAACTACATAACCTCTAAATAACTATTGAAAACAACCGGTTTTGTAATTTCGATTTCCTATTGAAATTAAGGGAAGAAATTTAGAAGTTCTTCAAAAATAATGTCGGTTGCTTTTAAATCAAGTTTTAAATTAATCAAATTATACCTTGAGTAAACCTAAAAACAATGCCCGACCGCATTGGCGTAGTTGGTAACGTGCTCGCCTCTCATCATGCGGTCGTCGGTTCGAATCCCACTCAGGCACGGCATATTTTCATATGTTACAAAAATCATTTTATTCTCCATTGTATATAGTTACACCCCAACGTCGTCGCTAATGACCTTTGTAGTTGATGCGACGTTAAATGAATAAAAAAAAACCTAAAAACTCAAAATTCCTTAGTACAGACTATTAAAACATATTTCAAACCCCCACATAAGTTTAGTAATGTTATAATAATATTTACAATATTTGAGTTTTGGTAGCGCAGATAAAATCAACATAAAAACTTTTTATAAACTCAATCAAAACTTTTTTTACTAAGGTGTTTAACAAGTTACGCCAACCATATCAAAAAGTTGATGAAATATGTCTATGTCAGTTATCACGCAATATCAAAAATTTGGATTATAATATTAACTTGGCTGAAATAAACTGCACATGTCAACATCCAAACTATATTAACTTTAGTATCTTAAACACCCATTTTACTATTTTACAGCATTTTACTATTGCAGACATGTTAATATAGATTATCGGTGTTAAAAACTTTAGAAAACTAAATTACATAGTACGAGTAAAAATACGAAATGACATCCTATAAACATACAATGTATGTATTTTATGAAGATTGTGTATCATACAAGGTCTTCTTGAATTAAACACGCATTAATCGTCGGAGGTTATTATTATGAAATTAACTATTAGTTTTAACTGTTAAATAAGCTGCTAAGTTGCCCCTAACAGGCAGTTTGGGTGTCCAATTATTTACACTCAATCTGTTCGTCGCAGGGCTAAAATAAATAGTTCTGTTTGTTATCACATGGTCAGCCAATTAAATGACTGAATCATTTAAGAACAGAAGAGGTAGAGGTGTAAAAGACACTAATCAGAGTATCTCCTCTGAAAGTAATGAATTTCATTATACAGCCAGACCCTGTGGTGAATGAAGTGAAGGTGTCATTTGCAGAGTGGAAAATATGTGCTTTTTAGAGGGCCCGGCATGCTGATAAGCGTACTTTTCCATTCAGTGAGGAAGGCAATTGTAAACCCCCCCTCACTTCTCGTTTTACTTGGTAAAACCGCTACATGTTCAAACCAGCTTTTCAGCTGATGACCTAAAAAACAAGCTGCTAAGTGATAACTGAATAGTTTAGAAACACTATCCAAAGTGAAGAAAGAATTACAACTACTTTGATAAAGATAACTTTCTCTTCAGAATGTGCGCTTATTGAAGAATAAATATTTACTTTAAACATTAATTTTTTTAAATTTAATTCTAGAGATTCCACATTATGAACTCTGAAGCTCTTCTTTCATCTAGATAAAAGTATGATATTTAAAAAATATATACACATCCAATAAAACAAGTGATTACATTTTATCTGGATTTACATATCAAATAAAACGTGAAATAAAATTCAAACATCATCCATGTAAAATCTATGTAATCTGGTATGCACAATGGATTAATATTTGTATTTATTTAATTAAAATTCTTGTCACGTGAAATGCAGTTAATTTATTTATGCAAAACTTTTTCAAACGTCTACTTTAAGCCACCGAATAAAATATTTGTGTACTACTGCAATTAAATTGTAATAAAAATATTAAACAATTTTTATTCTTACGCTTTCAAAACAAAATTAATTAATTTAATTTTCCTCAAGTGGGAAATTAATTAACTGGCCCTGGATCATCAATAAAATTCTGTTTCAAACTCCTAGTTCGCAAAGCCTTTACAGATTCATTTGGATGTATGGCGTTTAGCTCTTTGGAATATAATTCGATAAGTAATGGAAAGTTGATTCACAAGCAAAAGGATCCAAAGGCCCAATTGGATACTGTCTTCGTCATGTGAACACTTTCACATAATTTACTTGTAATTTTTGTTTTTAAAATGATTGTAAATAAACTTAGATGTTAAAAAAGGGTAAAAGGTACCAGTAATCGTAGAAAAATAGGATTTTTAAAGATTTATTTAATTAATTTTATGATATTCGCAGTAGACATCATAAAAAAATTATTTTATAAGCAGAGATCAAATATATTAATAGTACTTACCGGTAAATATCTTAATATTTGCCGCAACATAATATAGCAGCTGTTTTGGTTTTTTTATCATGAACTCCAATTACTAGACAAACTTATAGGAAAATATTTTTTTTATCCTTTATTTAAAATTTTCAACAGTAGACAAATATACGACTACTAGAAAATGTGATATACGTACATAACCAAGTAACATGAAAAAGGAAACACAAAGACAGATGTACCCATTGGTATATCTTTGGGTATAGGCCTATAATTAAGTATTAAATATCATAATTAGTCTATTTCATTGTTATTATTTTTTCAGTTATAACTCAGAGAAGATCTCTAATTCATTTTCTTTTTAGGCGCCGGGTTGGATTTCCAGGAACGTAAAAGCTATCAAGTTGTTGAATTAGAGGATTCGGGTTAGTAGTAATTTCAAAAATAATTATTTATAATAGGATTGTGCTATCTCTTCAACGGTAGGAATCCTTAAATAGAAGTGTAAAGGGTCATTACTTACGTAGTACGAAGCTCTTGAAATTAAACGGAGAAATTTTGATTGGAACGTCTGTAGATGATTCATATTACTGGATTTTGCTGAGACAAATAACAGGACTCCATAAGTCCAAACTGGTTTAAATAATGATTTGTACAGCAGTAATTTCGAAGAAACTGGTAGAGGAGAGGTTCACCTGATAAATCGGTACAGTTGTCGTAATTTTGTATTTAATAATACAATAACTAGTTACCGTACAAAATTTAAATTCACGCTTTCATTAGAACCATAACAATAATGTTTGTTTATAGTTTCTTAAATAAATACAATTTCGTTTTCTTTCAATTGTTTTCTATTATTTGTTGTCAGTTGCCAAAATAATTTTTTTAAGCTGTAATTATCTTTTTATAAATTCAATAACCAATACACCCGAGAAGTTAGCAAGTCAATGTTCATCGGGTAAACTTTACACTAGTTTATTTATTGTGGCGTACGAATTTCGATTTTTTAGTCATAAACCGTACATATTAGACCTCAAGTTTTTACTTGTTATTTACCAGATATGTATCCTATATAGTTTATAATACGTAATAAAAACGCCATATTGTTCTCGTTTACAAAAGAACACGCTTTTAATTCTACAAAACAAGTAAATTAAAAATATACGTAATACTAATAAAGCAGTCTTCAGAAAAGGAGAGTATGATTTAAAAAAAAATGTTTTGTTTAATTATACCATCATTTATGTGAAAATAACTGAATTTCCCGATTAAATTAAGAAAGTAAAGAAAAACAAATAAATAAAAATAAAAAAGAGGTAGAGAAGAGCAGAGTGCTTAGTGTTGCCTTTATTTACTTTTTCATTAAACGAGATCTTTACTGTAAGGCCATGGTAAGTTATAGGGCAGGTGTAAAGACGAGTGTGTCCATTTCACAGTGTCGTACTCTTTCAAGTTATAGTAGAACTAGCAATAAAGTCTTTAATAAGAAAAAACAAACAAAAAACACTTCAAAACTTTTGTTGGAAAATTTCTTTAATTAAAATGTAAAATGTGAAAACGTTTGTAGTGTTATAAATGCCCTCCGAGAATCATTTAAAAAATTCTTTGTTTCATTTAAAGATTTTTTTACATTGTACATGTCATTTACCTTGAATTTGTTCAACCCTAATGTGAATACTTTGCAATCTAGTCAATTGAGAACAATAAGCAATCCATGACCCAATGAGATGAAGATGATGTGTATGACGTGTAAATGAGGTGTATTTTTGTACAGACCCAAACCGACCATTTCTGAGAAGGTATTGTTAATTGGACTTCAACCATCAAAGTACACCGGTAACCACGGTCTATTATTTAAATTCGTTTAAAATTTACTAACTTTACGATGATTTGAACCACAAACCTTTGTCTTCGAAAATCAGCTCTTAAACAGCTAACTCGCGGTGACGACTTTACCTCTAGACCAACCCAGTGGGTTCACCTTGATTTATATGTAGTACATGGATATCTATTATTATTATCTCAATGTATTATACATATTTTATGGCGTCTTCGGCCGTAAGTCCTCGCTACCTATACACTTAAAAGTCATCCTTTATAATCATTAGTACGGCCAATTTATAAGGTGGACCAATGTTTGGAGCCTGTCACAATACGACACTGAATATTCTTCAAAGATACCAGTCAAACGCAGTTAGAGCGATAACAAACGTACCATTTTACGAAACCAATCATACCCTTCACGAAGACCTGAAAATATCAACGGTTTGAGATATTGTCAACGCAACATACAACTCATTACACACAAATAAAATTGACCACATAAATCCAAATGTCCAATCTCTTTCAACTAACGATCTCCCTGTTAACAGACGACTGAAACGAAGGTGGAATAGAGATTTTCTCCGACCACCATAAAAAATCATTTCAATTTAACTTGTCATGCCTGTTTCATTTTATAAAAAAAAGAAAATCATTTCATAAAAAAAATCATCCATCATAGTTTATAAATCATTATCATTAAAAATACTGGCACCACATTCCTTGTAAAATTTCACGCCAAAATCGGTCACTAGATCGATTCACATTCACGTCACATTCCCGACATTCCTCATTCATTCCATCTCATCTACTAGTTGTGCTATAAAAAATTGTACAGTAAATAAAAATAAAATAAAGTTGAAGCCAAAAAAAGTTTTACATACAATGAAGGTGAACTATTTAAGTACATACTTATGGTTTTGCATCAGCCAGTAAATATTTTATGGAGTATTGTTCAAAATAAATTTGGATATCTGCATATCCAAATTTATTTTGAACAATACCTGTGAATGGTTATGGTTGAACCATTTTGGTTCCAGTATGGAAAGAATGAATTCCATAGAATAATTTTAAAACAATGTACTTTTATTCAGAAGATAAGGTTAAAATTTTAAAATTTATAATGGATGTATTTGATAAATTTTAGTAAAATTAAAATAGATCATAATTTATTTTTAAAAGTTTAAATATATTTACTGTTAGTTCTTAACCCAAGAATCATGGGTCAACGAACCACAAGTGTACAAAAATATATCACACTATAAATAATTTTAATTTTCTTATTTATTTCGTATATAATCAAAACAAAATAAAAAAACCACCTCATATAATGAATGAGGCAAGAAAATAATTTAAGAGATAAGAAAATGAATTAAGAGAGGTATATAATGAAAAAGAAAATTAAAAAGAAGAAAAAGAAAATAAAAGAAAAATGTGATGGATAGAGTAGATTAGACGAGCTGAGAGTAGAGTAAGTAGTGGTAGGTTTCAGGAGGGCAGGTAATAGAAGGGTTTCTTTTTGGTTTCTTTCGGCTAAGAGTTTGATATAATTGGGTGAAATGAAAGATTGATGAAGTGCTTGCTTTCTGCTGGTTTTAAGTAGGATGATATTTTTGTTTAGAGCTTTGGTTTAACGCTTTCAAATGATTTCCTTCAAAGTTATTTATTTGAAATTCATTGGATTAGATTTAATACTCACAGATATTTATCAAAAAGATTTAATGAAAATTTTAATTGCAAAAAATTCAACGTTTAGGTTAGATACACAAAGAACTTTTTATAATTATCATCAAATTTACATTTCGCCTGGATAAAATCGATTTTTTAGTTCATCTACGACTAGGATTGCCAGATGGTATCCTAAAGGAGGATATGTCTTCTTTTCTATAAAATTGTCCTTCTGTCCTCCCTTACCAACGATATGTCCTCCTTTTCCTTATTTGACAAGAAAGGATACTGACGAGCCGTGCGGCCGAGCGTGCTGGCCATGTATAGTTCTTAAACCAAATCAGATGGTGATGCTAATGACAAATATTATGATTTAAAATTACACACCAAAAATGGAAAATGCACTTCAAATCTGCTACAAACATGGAGTGATTTTCGTAACTGCTCAAAATCTGCGAGTTTTACTTTTGTGTAAGCGCACATAATATTGTTGAAAGAGTTTTCTTGATAATTAATGCGCAATGGGCTAATGAAAGGATCACATAAAAGCGTTGATTCTTACAAATATAATTTTAAAAACATTGCACGTGAAGATTTTCATAATTATTTTTTGTTAAGAAACAAAGCACTTTTTACAAGAATTAATAGTTCGGCTAAATATGATGACTAAAATAAATAAATTTTAAAAAAATTAAAATTTCCACAATGTACCAAAGCCACGATTAAGGGGAGAGTGATGGTTTTGACTGAAATTTTTGATTTTTCGTTTTTTATGTTTTCAATAGTATAGACCTAGACCGACCACAAAAAAATTATTTTTTTTATTTTTATTTTTTTTACTTGTGAGGCCACAAAGGACCACTTCAGCCACAACATGAAAGACTCTACTTCGATCACAAAAACATTAGGTATATTACAACAAAAAAATTATTTTAATGAAAAAAATTTAAGATTTTATCAGGTTTATCCTAAAAAATTAACAAGTCGCCAAGAACAAATATTTTTTAAATTTTTATATTGCTCGTTTTAGTGCAAAAATAATTTTAGTTTTTTTAAATATCTGCTTCACTATTTTTAATATTCTCCGCTGTTGGTGCAGCAGCTTTCTAACCAACTGTTGATGGGAAATTAAACTTGTTTTTGTATATTTCGTTTCTCATTTGTGCCTTTTCCCGTAAATTTAATTTTTAGATTCTTAACACTTAGTTACGTTTTTGTCAGAAACCATGTAACCAACCAGGCTGAAATTTTTACCAGTTAATTATCATGTATATGCACATTCACCGATATTGCTTTTACTTCCTAACTTGCTCAAAAAATTAGTAATATGCAATAAAAGTAGAAAAAAATTGTAAAAATTTTATGTTATTCGTTATTTTTTTAAAAACGTTATGGCCAAACAGATTAAATTAAAATAGTATCGGTAGCTAAACCCACATTACAACTATAACTGTGTAAAGTTTCATTTTCTATCTGATTGATACAGTCTCCCCTTAAGCGGAGACTGTATCAATCTGAATATTTGTTCGTCCTGTATTTTACAAATATGAACTAGGAGCAAACGATTATAAATGAATAACGGTTATAAATTTAAAAAGAAGTTTGTTTATAAGTTATTATACACAGATCCTGAATGGACCTAAGGTTCGGTGTTACAATATGTTTTGTGTTATATTCATCTGTTGTATTAGTGAAATAATCACTGAAATTTTAACATATTGATGCAACTACATTAAACCGACTAAAAAACATTTGTTGTTGTTTAGGTCAACAGCCAAAAGGCTGGTTTGAACCTCTAGAGGTTTTACTAAGTAAAACGAGGAGTGAGGTGGTTTACCTTTGCCTTCCTCACTGAGTGGAAAAGTACGCTTATCAGCATGCCGGGCCCTCTGAACAGCACATATTTTCCACTCTGTAAATGACACCTTCACTTCATTCACCACAGGGTCTGGCTGTACAATGAAATTCATTACTTTCAGAGAAGATAACTCTGATTAGTGTCTTTTACACCTCTACCTCTTCTGTTCTTAAATGATTCAGTCATTTAATTGACTGACCATGTGATAAGAAACAGAACTATTTATTTTAGCCTTGCAACGAACATTTATAATTTATAAAATTCAATTATATTTTAACGAAATTAATATTATATAAAAAGTAATTAATCATTCGGTACAAAAACGAAACACAATTACAAAAATTAAAAGTGATATTGATAATTAAACGAATTTTTATATAATGCGCTGAACGGAGTGTATCAGTTTTCCAATAATTAAAATTGAACACAAATAATTCTGCTGATAGGATTCACATGATTCAATCTATGTACATAATGCAGCAGCGCGGATTCTGTTCAGTAAATACAAGTAGTAACGGTTAGTATTGGTATTAATTTATTCTTGAATATCTAACCTCGAATTCCAACAATATTTCAAAATAATGTTGCATTTTAATTACAATAAAAAAATTATAATAAATTTACCATATAATAAAATATTCTTCAAAATTTAATAATAATATATTGAATTTTTCATATTAAATTATTTAGTAATTAAATTTAATAATGGTTTAATAATAAATTTAATGAATCTCATTTATTTGTTGTTGAGTTTGGAATTTATTGTTCATTGGAGGTTCATTGTAATATTAATTTGTAATCGAGAATTTATCTCTGATACCCATACTAGACCATATGGTTGTATAGGCGTACGTTGCATTTAATACTTAAGTTATTTAGTTATGAATATTTGTGTTTTCATGAATCATTATATATTAATGACTCTTGACATTACGCGGGTATAATTTTGTTTTATTTCAGTAAGTTTTATTTTTTATTTATTTATTTTTATTTTTTTTACTTTTACGGCTTCACTGGACCACTTGAATCAAATCCTCCTTGGTTTGGTTTTAGGATTCTTACCTTCTACTCAATAACTCTTCATATTTTGATATCTGATCTGTCTGATTTTATCTGTACAATCATTAACGACGGAGCTCGCGGTTTTTCGACGAATCTTGTGTTTTTATCTTAAAGCATTTTAAGCTGATCAGGTTTCTAAAAGATCTTGTGCAATGTTAAGTTCTTGAATATCTTACTTTATTTCGACCAACCACCTTGGAGGATTTTTCCACGATTTAATTATAGATATGAGTTGTATAAAACTTGATTGTCCGGTATTCTAAATAAATTCCCGAAGAAAGAAATTCGTTTCTTCCGCAAGATATCAGTAATCGGCTCGATTTAATGGTAGAGTTCAAAAGTAGACATTAAGATCCAGATATCGTTGAGTTTCCGTTTTTTATTTATTCAAGTCGTAAGGATTCTTCTTTATATTCCAAGAATTTTTCTCATTGTCGGTTTAGTTTTGAAATTAGAAATAGTTTCGCAGCCGCAAGTGGCTTCGGATTTACTACCGTTTCATAGTGTTGACGTTTACATCAGATAGGTCGTTCTAGTTGTATGGTTTCATTGTAGGGTTTAAAATAAATTAAATATAAGATTTTCTGATTTGGAAAAATCTTATGTTTATATTTGGATACCTCCACCAAATTTCAAATACATATCGTCCGGAACTTAAAAAAAATAAAAATATTGGTTTAAGGATTAATACCGTTCTCAACTTCTTATGGGATCATTTCCGAAATTGTTAAGGGGTAATTGTTTTAGGTTTAATGTACGTATGTAAAATATCTACCGAGTTTCAGCTATCTAGCTCGTCCGGAAGTTAGTAATTAAAAAGAAATTGATTTAAGGGATAGACACACTTTCCCACCTCTTAGAGGGTCATTTTGGAAATGTTGAGGGGTAATTTTTTTGCTGCAGTATTAATAACATTACCGAAATTTAGCCATCTAACTTGTCTGGAACTAAATAAATAATGAATATCAGTTAAAGGGTTTAACACCACGTTTATTCTCGTAGGAGTAAGTTTTAGAGGTGATTAAGGCAGAATTTTTGTAGTTGAATTATAAGAAATAAGAAATATTTTCACCGAATTTCAGCTATTTAGCTTGTCCAGAACTAGTAAACGGAGCTATTTTAAGTTGCATAATCACCTAGCAACTGTTATTAGCAACTGTTTTCAGAACGACGGTTTAATTAGTAATAATGTAAGCTAGGGCTCCAGCTAAGTTCTGGAAAAATTTTTAACGTTAAAATCCACCGTTTTTAAATTCAAAATAAACGCTAATAACCAAGATGTTGATCAGTTTTTTAATAAACTAAAAAAATATTAAAACCCATAAATCAAGAATGAAAGCGTAATATTGACATAATTGTTGTATTAATTAAAGTAATTCGCATTTTAGATTACAGTGCTGAAAAATAAAGTATAATATTTTGAGGTAGCCTACTAGTTAATTGATGAGGAAAAGGAATTAATTTATTTAAATCGGGGTTTGTTAAGAGGGGTACAACTCATGGGTAAAGAAGGAAAAAAACACAATATAGGTCTACATATAAAAAAACAATGTGTATACATAAACATCTACTGTACAGTATAAATTATAATTCAGAATATTCTCATGAGAGTTTAAAATGGAATAAGTGGGAGTACACAACGAGGCAGGCAATGTTGTAACGTTATTTTCTAACCTAAACCTAAAGAGACCAAAGACCACATATTTCCCTATTGAGGGAAAAGAAACATTGTGTTGGTTATAAATCGAGCGCCATTTCTCACAAACTACTGTACCCAGACCTACTTGTAGTTAATTCCCAGAGCCATTTTTCTTTACTTGAAGCACTTTATAAATGGATTGAAAAGATTAACTGAAATCGATGGATTAAATTGAAAGTTTAATTGAATTTATACATAATTAAAATTATAATTTTGATTGGTTTCTTTTTATAATAAGTAAAAAATTGTTAGTGGTCATAATTTATGTTTTTAAGAAATGCAGAAAAATTCTTTGTTTTTTCATTTAGTTTATTTAAAGTCATATCAATTTATTTAGTTATTGACTACTTTTATGAGTTAGCCTACGATACGAAATTTTCGATTTTAACACATTATAATAATTTATAATTTAATGACTGTTTACTTAAAAATATGTCAGAAGAATTAGTAGAATACAAAATGAATTAGTAGGAACTCAATAATATTGTACTAATAGTTTCTAGACTAGATATAAAAAATTGAACCGGGGCTCTTCCCTTTTGCATTAGTCTGTATTAGTTTATATAGTTTATATTAATCCATTCGCCACAGAGCCGGTCAAATTCTCTTTGAACCAAGGATAAGACTAAAGATTTGTGAGGTGTAGTATATTTTTAAAATACAAAAATGATTAGGAATGGCAAATGAAGCGTTCAAGTAAAAACAAAATTTTCCGTATTGCAGAAAGAAATTAAAACCTAAGGAAACCTTCAATAAAATATTTCTTTTTGAATATACTGGCTTATGGATACGAATTTGGGCATTACGGGGGAAAACAAAGAGTTGAGGCTTTTGAAATGTAGTTATGAAGACGGTAAAGAGAATCAAACGAACCGGCTGACAAATGTAGAAGCAGTGAATTACAAACAATGAAGAGAAATTTTACGAAAAAATTGGAAAAAGTAATTTGTCTAGGATAGATAATCTTCTGATTATGAGGAACTGGATGTTTACATTCTGAATGGGAAGATTGCAGAATATCAAAATCGATAGAGGGAGAACGTAGAGAGAATTCCTGAAAAAAGGTCCCCTTAAGGTTTTGCAATACAGACCGACGGGGAGGAGAGATGTTGGGAGGCCATGCAAAAGATGGCAATAAATCAATAGTTTGTCGCTGTTGTGAGTCGGAACTGGCGAAAGCCTAATCCTTGGTTGTGAGAAGAAGAAAAAGAAGACGTTCGTTCAGTTTAATCAATATAATATTTCTTTGAACAATCCTTGTACTTATAGATTTGTCTTCTCATTTATTCTGCAATTCAACTTACAAGTAATTGTTTTAGTCAGTTTTATTTACGGATATATCCGTATAAGTCACTTCACTCAGAATTAAAGACGGATATATCCGTATCCTTTACCATTTAGTAAAAGTGAAGAGTAAAAGTGAATACGGGATAAAATTTACGTGTGTTCTTAGTATTTAATAACAGTTTTCTACCCAGAAAAATATATTTTTCTAGAACAAAAAATATGGGATATGTTTGTACCAGGAGAAGAAATACCTCCCAGTGGTAGGTAGGTACATTCTCCGGTTAGGACGATGGTTGATATCAATTTTATTCAGAACAAGAAAACCCTGCTCCATTTTCCCCATCGAAGTAAATATAATACACAGAGATGGGGATAGCATTGTACCTTCGGATACTCCGGCGTTAATTTTGATGATAAAATCATCATCTTCAAAATCATGAATGGAAAATGTCCTACGTTTCCGAAACAAAATTTTTTTTATTAAAGGTTTCATGAAAAGAAATCAAAAATGGAATTGTTCTTATAATACTAACAATATTTTTGAGCAGACTACTACCAAGAAACTTAGGCCTACCGAAAAAGTAGATAAGAACCAAACTGTTTCACAACTGCTGAAATTTTAATCACTAGAAACTCATCATGTATTCTACAAGCGAAGTACAATAAAGTAGTTAAATTTCTTATTACTATTTCAGTTAAGCAGATTTTAAATGATTATGTAACACTTAAATAATTAGTAAGTTAATGAAAACTTCTTTAACTTTGTTGACAGACTTTTGAGACAATGAAACTTTCAAGCTATTTTTTTTATTACGCTTTGACGGAGATACTTTGCTATATTTAGTAGTCAATGCTTCTTAGTTTCTATAATTCGTTATTTTTTAGCGTTAAATATGTATTTATGTAAAGTTGGTATTGAGAGCTAATTAATACGCTCATAGATTTGTTATTACAATAACAAAACTTATATCTAAAAACGATCACCGTTGTTCTAATATCATTGTCTTTAAAACTAAGTTATTAAATGAATTACAATAACAAAAAACCAGATTTTCATGGACTTTATAACCAAAACTACAAACTCGATTATTTTCATCATCTCTTTTCATTTTCAATATATATTTTTCCGTTTAGTTTACGCTACTAACCGGGAACTAATTCATTTGCTTAAAAATGACTGATACATCAAATTTGAGGTATTCTACAAATTTTAGAATAATTCCAATAAAAATTTACGAGATTTATGTTGAAAAAACCCTGGTACACAATGTGATTTACGACGGCCGAACAGTTATTGTGTTTTCTTTACACGACATTTGTGTGACAGTGTAATTTATACCTTTCGGGCGCGGCTGTTTTACACTCGATTGTTGTCTTTCTAGTTTCGAGAACAATAATTATTTGGTGATATTTTTTCAGCAGTGACCGTCTCTCACATCTATTACATGCCTTTGTTTTTTATTAAACGTATTTTTCTCACTCAAATTTCTGACGTATGTCTTACTACACTTGACGACACCATGATTCTGGGGACCAACTTTTTTCTACACCCTGGCGGGTTCCAATTTATTATTTTCTTTGACGATGTTTTGTTTTCCATCTGTTGTGCATGAACTCAACCATTTTAGAAATTTTTTTTTAATTTCCTCTACTTCCGTGTTCAGTTTCCCAATTATTTTTCTTATATCTGCATTCCTAACTCACTCCATTCTAGAGAATTGACAATAATTTCAACTCCATTCTTCTCAGATAAGATGTCTTTCTTCAAGTTTATCAATTTATAAAACCTGCTTCAAAATCAAGATTTTATAAGAAATGCCAAGGCATTTTTTATTTTTGACTAGCACAGTCAACTAATAACTTCTCCAGGAACTCATTTTTATAGTTACATAGCCTACAACCTTGTAGATACATTAATAAAAACTTTGCGTAACACTCTTTTGTATTTTACTCATTTTTAGAAATATCATAGAGGTCAAAAGTCGATTAATATTTGAATTCTTTTAAAATAATCTTTCTCATTGTTAATTTGTTTGCTGGCATTTCTCCCACCACCTTCCCTCTGATTGGTCGCCATAAGGCATAGACCCGGAGGCTGTTCCTAAGAACTCTTAATTTGTTTAATTGTGACGAAGAAATTCACCTAAATTATATCTAAACTAAAGTTAAAAGTTAAAACTAATTCGAGGGCGAGTTGGAGCCACGTCAGCCGACCTGGGGAGTGTGCACTACTCGCCGTCTTGTCCTAGTCCCTCTTGGAGCTCAAGGCCCCCGTCAGAATCTCTTTGTCATATCAATCACTGCTGAAAAAGTATTAACACATGATATTGTAAAAGTAAAAACAAAAACAAATACAATCACATTTTTAATAAAACCAATTTCTTATAAAAATCATTAGATTTACAAAATATTCTAAATAATTTAACTTTTATAATAATCAGTTAAGTATGCCAATTGTAAATTGGCTGTTTCTCTGGTGTTTAAATTTGAAACCGGTTTCTTAAAATATTTTTTAACGAATCTTTATATAAAAAATAATAATTCCGACCAAATTTTAGGCATTCAGATTAATTTTTGTATCAACTGAGACCAGCTGCGACTAAGTGGACTGCTGAAATATAACGATTTGAATTAAAAGTTCTAATGATATAAAATTTTTCAGTGACAAAGGACGCACAGAATTTAGGAATTTATTTTTTCCAAGGATGTGTTAAGTGGATTTACAGATTTGATGTATGAAGCCTCATTTTACAAAAGTTAAAATGGAGCGGAAAAAAATTCTGAGGGGAAATTGTAGAAGCTTATATGACAAATATCTTTCATTTATTAATTTCAGAATATTATTAAATCCTCTTGAGTAAGTTATCACAGGAGAATTCATAAATTAAATTTTCTATTTCGAGATGAATTTAGTTACCTTCCTTTATTATTTTAATGGTTAGTAATATTAAATAACTAATATAAAACAAGTAAATATTTAATCATTTTTTATGTTTTCTAAAAGCTTCTAAGTAACTTAAAAACATTTATTTATTTTTCTGCTTAAGGTTATTTGTATTAGAATTTTATTCCGGAAGGTCAGTGTGTAATCCGTAAGAATTTTTGTACAAGACTTAAAAGATAAGCTCTGAAAAATGAGACGTGTGGTATTTTCTAGTTTTCCGTACTGAAATAAAATTTTATATTTTATCTCACACTCGTAATCCAAGGTTTATTAAAATACTTGGTGAAAATTTTTCATGATACTAGATATATGTACCTATAACCAACTACATCAATAAAATGCATAAAATTCATAAAGTTCATGAAATCATGAAAAAAAATTATTACATAATAGCACAATACTGTACAGTAAAATTCTGTTAAAACGAAGTTCAAGAGACCGGCATTATTTATTCGTTATATCCGAATGTTCTTTATAACCGATTGAACTGGTACGCCGCAATATCTACAATTTGACTGTGGAAAGGAGAGAGTTGGCGAAGTGACGCGAAACTGGGTGTATATTACCATCCCAAAAAATATTTTCGTTTTTTAATTAATATAACTTATTGTAAATGTACTTATAAAATAGAAAAAATTGGAGCCCTATATTTTTTGTACAGTAAAATTTTCAGGTACAAGAACCATAAAAATTGTATTTCAAGTTTAATGTATTATGTATTAGAAATTTTAATAGAATTTTAATTTTAATTAGAAGTTTAATGTATTATGTATTAGGTATTAAATTTAATTAACTTCTGTATCGATCCAAAGGTCATTCATTCGAACAAATATTTAAGAAGGAATGAAAAGCGTTCAGACAATGTAAAATAGACAGACATAAAATTGATGTTTGGGTCATCAGCTGAAAGGCTGGTTTGAACTTTTAGAGGTTCTACCAAGTGAAACGAGGTATTTTACAGTGCCTTTCTCACTTAATGGAAAAAATGTACATCATTATGCCAGGTTATCTGAAAAACCCTGCAAATGATACCTTTACTTCATTCACCAAAGGGTCTGGCTGTATAATGAAATTCATTACTTTCATGGGAGATAACTCTGATTAGTATATTTTACACCTGTTCCGTTTCTATTGTTAAATTATTCAATCATTTAGTTGGCTGACTATATTATAAGAAACAGAACTATTTATTGTAGTCTGGAACTAACAGATCGAGTGCATATAATTTAACATTTGTAATATATCACTTAGGAGATGTCTAGGTTACAATATTTTAATCTAAAATAGTATCTTATAAAAATATGAATTGGCCGCCTCCTTAGCATAGTGGTAGCGCGCTAGCCTACCACATGAAGGTCCCGGGTTCAATTCCCGGTTAGGGTCTGGAAATTATTACAATTTACAACCCAACGTTTCATAAACCACTATAGACTGTAATGGCCAAGCTGTTGATCCAACTTTAAATAAAAAAACTAAAAAATATGAATTATATAAATAAATGAATGATGACACTTATCAGTTACGTGTTATAAAATATTTCTACCCTGATAGTATTACTTATTATTAATTGTGATTAATTAATTAATAATTAATGTTTTACGGCATTTGGCCAAGAAAATGAACTACTCTTCAAGCTAATACGACATAAATAGTAACCATTTCTTTTCTTATTCTTTAAAAAGCAAAATTTTACTAAACAATGATAAAAACATTCATTAAAAAATCTGGTGTGAAACACTCACACAACTTTCTCTTGCCAATGCAAATAATTAACAATAAACCTAACATTAGTATTAAAACATTAGAAATGAACAAAAACTAACCTCAAAAACATAACCTTATTTTAATCATGAGTGGAAGACGCAAAATGAAAATCGAACTCAATTTGGCTTAAAAAAAACGGAAAATCACACTTTCACGCTAAACTAGGCTCTGTAGAGAAAAATTCTCTAAACAAAAGTTGTAGATCTTTTAATTTTCTATAACTTTTATTATATACACTTTTGTCGTAAAATGCATACTAAGACCGAAATGTTAAAAAAATCGATTTTTCTCACGTTTTCGTGAGAAAAAAACAGAAAATCGCAAATTACCGCTAAACTAAGCGTCATACAAAAAAATGTTTGAAACATAAGTTGTAGGTTTTTAAATTCTCTACAACTTTTATTATATAAGTTTTTGCGCTAAAATTTATATTAAAGCCGTAATCTTAAAAAAACAACGTTTTTACGTGAAAAGAGCCTCACCGAGAATTTCAGCAGACATGGCGCCTACCCTATCTTGTAGAGAATAAAAAATTGAGTAAAATAGGCGATTTTAAAAAAAATCGTAGGACCAGTTTTTGAGAAAATCGCAAAAAACTGAAAAATTATACGAATAAACTACTACTTCCGGTTGACCGATTTTGATGAAAATGTTCGTGTCGCGTCCGGTAGTGGTATGTAACTTAAGTTTCAAGTTTCAAGTTCGTACGATGTTCCGTTCTTGAGATATTCTGTTCACACACACACACACACAGACACACACACAGACACACAGACACACACACAGACCAATCGCTAAAAACATGTTTTTTGGATTCAGGGGGTCTGAAAACGTATAGATCCGGTGAAAACTCGATTTCGAAAAATCGACATGAAAACAATACTTTCCTTCCTATATATTCATATAGGCAAGAGAAAGTAATTAATATTTTTTAAACTGTTTAACTGAAGTCCTTTATATACATCATAATTATTTTCAAAATAAATTTAACTACTAAAATAACTCATTTAAATTAGGACGTCAAAACAAAATAAAATAATAACATATATTATTTATGGAAATATAAATCGTTCCAGTTGTACTGTTACACATACCACCTGTTTGTTATGGGCAGACATAAAATTATTACAAAATACAGTACTTCAATGATATAATATATAAATATAAAATTTAAACATATAAAAATAAATACGAAATAAAAATATATTAAATAAATAAATACTCGTACATATTCACAAAGGGGATAAGTTAATACAGTATTAATAAAACAGTGTTAAAAAAACGTCCAAAATTTTAAAATATTTTATTTTTGAATATTTAAAATTGCGACTTTTAAACGTACTGAAATTTACAAAGCTAATTTAATTGAATTGAAATTCAACTGTATCTAACGGAATCTCCATTGCATTTCAACGGAATATAAATTTGAAACTCTCCCTTCTATCCCTTACAGCCAACATATTTTCTATGACTTATGAAATGTGGGTGGAATATTAGCCTTAACATTAATAATTTTTTTTTTTTTAGCTTTTATTTGTTATCGGGAACTGTACACTATTGACAACTACCCAATTTGATTACTGCTTTTCGCTGTATTTTTGAAGTGGATTAGGCATAAGTTTGAACAGGGACCCCCAGTAGAGTTTGTTCATAGATGGTAGTCAGCTGGTCACCATACCAAGTTGCTTGTCCAACCGGTGTTACTTAACAAATAATAGCGACTTTCTACGTACTGACTGACTGGGCTGGCCCGGGGGCCAACTATAATAATAATTTATAATAATTTTTTTCGGTTAGCTACAATTGAGGCCAAATTAGTTTTAATTATTCTTGGTAATGAACGTAAACATGTGTCCAAATGTCCAGTTCGATTTAATTTTTTACAATATAATTTTTTACCAACCATTAGGTATAAAATAAAATTCATTAAAGTACAGTAATCCAAATTAGCTTGGAAGAACAAAAGAATGGTAGGCTTAAATTTTGTAAAAGATTTTATATATTAAGGAGAGGTAATAAGTGAAATATTTAGGTATACAGCGTTTATGAATTTATAGGGCTTATAAAAAAGCTCTAAAGACGAGAACGAAATTCCTTAGGATTTTGTGGTTTGAAAACACTCTCTTTCCTATCTTGGTATATTACAAAGCCTTTAGGCATAAACCAACAAGCTGACGTTCTTTATTGAAGGCGGATGGATAAAGCAAAAGTGAGGGAACGCGATATGGCGGATTCTTTGTGCACTGCTATTGTCAAAGTTAATTAGAGTAACTGAGGTTATGTAACAGGGAGGTTATGATATTAAAGATGATGCCTTTTTAATCTTTAAAGTATACGTTATTTTGTATTATAAACAATATTTTTATACATTAAAATTACATTTTTTTATACAATATTTTTCATACAATACGGTAGTGCCGATTAACCAACATAAACGGAAATGCAGGTATTATGGATAAAATATTGGCCAGAATATGATATAAATTGCTAACATACAATACCAGGATGACAAATCAACAGTAGGGTCTACCTACGTTTCATTATTTTTATAGCAGGGGTCCCGTGTTCGAATCCCCCGGTCAGGTCTGGAATTTTTCTTTCTCTTGCCCGACACTTAAAAGTAAAGAAGTAAAGAAGAAAGATAAGAAAGTCAGAATAAAGCTTCTAGAAGTTAAAACCAGCCTATCTTGGCAATATCGTGCGATATCTTGGCTTATGGCTTGACAGGCGACTAACTTAAAAGCATCGTCTGCGTACAAAACGTTTAGAACTTAGCCGCCGCCAGAAGCTACTCTAATGCTTAATTAACCCTCGATCAAAATTAAACCTCCGTTCCAAAATTTTAATATACAAATCCGTTTAAAGACCAATCTCTGAACTTATGGTGTCCTGCTCTTTGAAGTAACGGCAGAGAGTAAGTCGATCCAGGCCTTTCAATTAAAATTCTTAACACTTGCTTCTGGCGCTCCTTTTTGTGTAAGCAATAAAACCCTCCACGACGATTTCAAAATTCCGTCAGTGAAGGAGCTAACCGCGTCCTCGTATAGTACATTTCACGAAAGACTAGACGACCATCCAAACCAACTAGCCCGTGATCTAGCTACAAGGAACTTCCCAACTGTGCGACATCTAAAGCAAAAATGAAGTAGAGACCTCTTGGTCTGAATAACGGACAATACCTGTAAATTTAAACGGATAATATACCACTGGGTACCTCTTCTCCTTAAAGCGAAATTCCGCACCACCATTTAAATATCATATACGGAAATTGTGCAGCTCAATACACAGCACCGTAATAGAAATTAAAGACAAAAAAAAACAGCCTTTCGGCTGACGAACTTTCGGCTGTTGTTTACCCTTTCGGCTAAACAACAGCTTTTACGGGAAAATTAGAAATGTATGTAATATCTTGAATAGAATTTAGGTGTCGAATCCTATATTAGTTGAAAGAAAAATATACTGTAGTTACATTTTCTGAACTTGTTACTTGTTGTTCCTTCTTCTTTTTCTTCTTCTTGCGGGTCCTTCTCCTAACGGTGTTTGCCTATCATAAACTAATGGCAATTTCGACTTTGAACACCACTGCTAAGAATAGATCTATAGAAGAACAGCTGAACCATTCTTTTAAGTTCATCAGTCGTCATCTTCCCGGATTTATATTTTCCAGTATTATCGTTTCTAGGCCTATTCCTAATATTTATCGTTCATGAGGCTGAAGTCGTCCCGGGTTTCTAATTTCCAATATTATCGTTCCTACATTCCCAACATTTAATATATCTAAATTCGCAATATTTACGATCTGAAGGCTCGAGGTCTTCCCGGATTTTATTTCCGAATATTACTGTTTCTTTATTCCCTACATTTCCCGTTCTTAAAGCTCTTGTGAGACTCCTGTGAAGCTCGTCGTCTTCCTAGATTTCTATTTCCCAATAATTACCTTTCACCTCTTACAACGTTACTGAGACACAGCAGTTTTCTTGCCTTTATATTCTTAACTTACATTTCCTTTAGTTTACCTAAAGTAGTATCAACTATTTAGTAATTAGTATATTAGTGTATTAAGTAATTAATGGGAAAAAGAAATCCGGGAAGATGTGAACTTCACCAGAGCCTTAAGAAAGGTTGATATTGGGAATATAGAAACGATATTGGTAAATAAAAATCTGGGAAGACGATGAGTCTCACATGACTCTCAAGGGTCTCACTCGCTTTAAGAACGGTAAAAACTGAAAATATAGAAAAAAATAATCTTGTTTGAAACAATCACACGACCTTCTCTTACCAATGCAAATAATGAACAATACAACTTAATATTAGTAATAAAATATTATAAATAAACAAAAAAACAAACATCATAAAACATAGGTAACCTAATTTTAATCATGAGCGAACAACGGAAAATAAAAATCAACCTAGTTTGGCTTCATAACACGGAAAATCACTCTTTCACGCTAAACTAGGCTCCGTAGAGAAAAATTCTTATAACCAAAGTTGTAGATCTTTAAATTTACAATGTATCTGATTAAACACTTTTGCCGTAAAATTCATATTAAGCCTGCAATCTTAAAAAAAAAAAAAACCATTTTTTTCGACAAGAGAACAGCCTCCCCAAAAATTTCAGCAAATATGGCGTCTACCCTATCTTGTATAACATAAAAAATGAAGTAAATCAGGCGATTTTTAAAAAAATCGGAGAAGCTGTTTTTGAGAAAATTGCAAAAAATTGAAAAATGACACGAATAAACTACTACCTCTGGTTGACCGATTTTAATGAAAATGTTCATGTCGGGTGCTCTAGTAGTACCTAACTTAAGTTTCAAGTTTCAAGTTCGTACGATATTCCGTTTTTGAGATATTACGTTCACACACGCGCACGCGCACGCACACACACAGACTGACCAATGGCTAAAAACGTATTTTTTGGGTTCAGGGGGTCTGAAAATGTAGATCCGGTGAAAACTGAATTTCAAAAAATCGATAAGAAAACAATACTTTCCGTCCTATATGTTCATATAGGCAAGAGAAAGTAATAATATTGAAAAATAGAAATCCGGGAAGAAAACGAACTTCACGAGAGCCTCAAGAACGATTAATATAAAAAATATAGAAATATTAAATTTTGGGAACATAGAAACGATAATATTTAGAAACTAAAACCGGGAAGACTTCGAGCTTCAAGATCGTTAATATAGGGTGATTCAAAAAGAGCGCCGGTTTTGATATATCAAATTAAGAGATTTATTTTATTGAAAAACTGAAAATAAATACATCAACAAGTTCATCTTACCTTCCGATTTCATGTATAAAAAATGATGTCATGCACGTGTCCTCCTCTACTGCGCTGGCACGCATCAACTCTGTCCATGAAATTGGATATCACTGCACGACAAGTTTCGACTTCCATTTGCCCGATAACCCGTCGAATTTCCTCCTTCAAGTCATTGATGTTTCGGGGTTTATTGGCATACACCAATGACTTCAGATGACCCCAAAGATGAAAGTCACAAGGCGTCAAGTCACACGACCTTGGTGGCCATTGATGGTCGGAATTACGAGAAATGATGCGATCCTGGAACCGTTCACGGAGCAACAACATTGTTTCTCGTGCAGAAACTGAATTTTATACGGGTGATATTGGAGATCGTACCGAAGAATTCTCCGTACAAAAGAACATCGTAAACCCAATTGTTGAGAACGGCGACGTATTGATTTTGCTGGGCTAACAGCCACACTGTCACGAACCAACGCAACGTTCTGCTCAGTTCGGCCAGAACGACGACGTCCAGAACTTTTAAGGTCGACTGTTGAACCCGTCTCAAAAAACTTTTTCATGAGCCTGCGAACTGTTGATTCATTCGGTGCTTCATTACGTCCTAGAGTACCGCGAAGTCGCCTGACAGTAGCCGCATAACTCTCTCCACTCTGGTAAAATGTTTTGACGATTAACACTCGTTGTGCAATAGTAAACTTCTCCATGGTTAGACACAGACTGCGAGAGAACTACACTGCGAACAAGAGAAACTACAACTGAATCGTCAATCGGAATGTTCTCCGAAATAGAAATGAGGTCTAACAATGTTGCCAACCGATAAACAAAAATTTACCAGCCGTTTAAAAACCGGCGCTCTTTTTGAATCACCCGTTATTAGGAACATAAAATTAGAGACTACTACGGGTCACGGTCCTGAATCAGTGGTATTTTACTTAAACTTCCAATTCCAACCGGGAATCGATTTCTTCCGCTTTGCAGTGTGCAGAGCAAGATGACCAAATGTTTCTCCTACATCGTATTTCAAGTAGGCTATATATGGTTATACTTATGTGCAAAATTACTTTTAACCATATCGATTACTTAGTGTATGAGTTATTAAAAGAGAAAAGAGAACGATGCAGAAGAATTGAAAATTGTTGATAAGACAAATTTTATGATAGAAACAATTTAGTTTATAAATGAGAATCCTTCATCGGTTGATATATAATTAAAATTAAATTTTACGTGAAAATGTTTTATCAGAGAGATATAACTCATCATAAATGAAGTGAAAGAAAAAGAAGAAGACGAAAACGACTAATATATCTTCGTCAGCTGATTAGATTTGATGCTACGAAAACATAGTTAATGATATATTATTTTAGTTGTTAATGATTTTTGATGACGTAACAGTAATAATTTTAATAAGGTTAATAATTGTAAGGATATGAATTTTGGTTGAACGAAGAACGGAGATGGTACAGGAAACCGGAAAAGGAAATAAGAAGTAAAGGAAGTTCGTATTATAACTATGTAAACTGTGGCAGAGGATAAAATAAGAAGTTTAAGTCTAAAATACCTATTCTTAGTAGAGTCGGTAAGTAAATTTTGCATTAGCATCCTCTCTCTTCACAATCTTCTTGATGATCATGATGGTGCTGATCACGACAAAAAGACTTAAAATATTGGTATGATGAGATGTAATGCGTGTGAATGTGCGTATGTGTGGATATGTGCTGTTCAGATTAACCTTGTTTCTTTACATAACGTGTTTGTATACTTTACAGAATACACAAGAAAGATTCTTTTCCTTCAACTTGTTTATAAATAGCTATATTCATCTACAAAATCTGAAATCTAATTAATTTATAATGTAAACTATGGTTTTATTACTTTAATAATTTCCTGTTACTTGTGGTATACATTTAGGAACAATTTTTACGTTAAGGTAGACAAATTATTCCTGTACGTTATTAGACTTTAGAACGAAATAAAAACAAATTGATGAGCCCTTTCATTTTTGTAATTTTTGGTTGAATTTTTTACTTTCTCTTGTCCTGTATAAATATGCAGGGAAGTAAAATACAAGGTTTTCACGTTGATTTTTCGAAATCGAATTTTCATTGGAAGTACACGATTTAGGTCCCCGGAATCCCTCAAAAAATATTTTTTTAGCGTTTGGTCTGTGTATGAACAAAATATCTCACGGACGGAATAGTTTACGAAGTCAAACTTGTAACTTAAATGAAGTATTTTAACAGGGGACGAAAAGTGGGTGACACAAATATTCTCATCAAAATCGATCAACCAGAATAATTTATTCATGTGATTTTTCACTTTGTTGCGATTTTCACAAAAACGGTTCTTCTGATTTATTTAAATGCCAGATTTACTACATTGTTTATGCTCTCTACAAGACAAGGTAAGCGTCATGATAGCTAAAATTTTTGGGAGGGCTTTGCTGTAAAATAATTCCAAAAAACTAAAATATCACACGAATAAACTGTAAACGAATAAACTGCTGCTGGTTGGCCAATTTTGATGAAAAGGTTCACTTTTGATACCCAATTTACGTTCCAAGTTTTAGCTTTGTACAATATTCTGTTCTCTAGATATTTCACACACACATAGGCAAATTGGTTAACCATATTTTTTGGTTAAGGGTGCTTGAAAACGTAAATTTCTGATGAAACTCGACTTCGAAAAATCTACACGAAAACAATACTTTACATCCCTAATATATTCATAATATAGGATAAGAGAAAGTAAAAATAAAACATTTTGATACCAACATAGACGAAATGAACAGTAGGCCTATTATTAAATAGAAGAAGAAACGTACTGGCTGAAACAAAACACAGACATCATCGTGCGAAAAATTACGTTTTTACAATAATACTTTCTTATTCTATTGTGAAGACATGAAAATTATTACGACAGTCTTTCGTTGAGAGATTAGACAGAACAAGACCATTTAATTTGAATTATTTGTACACAAATAATACTTAACATAAAACTACATAACCTAATATTCATTAAAAAAAGTTGTAGAAACACACAAAATTTATTGTTTTTGTTAAGATCATCAGCTGAAAGGCTGATTTGAACCTCTAGATGTTATACTAAGTAAAACGAGAGATGAGATGGTTTACAATTTCCTTCCTCACTGAGTAGAAAATTAATATGCTTATCAGCATGCCAGGCCCTCTGAAAGGTATCAACTTTACACCCTGCAAATGACACCTTCACTTCATTCACCACAATGCCGGCTGTATAATGATGAAATTCGTTACTCTCAGAGGAGATAACTCTGATTTGTATCTTTTACACTTCTACCTCTTCTGTTCTGAAATGTTTCAATCATATAACTGGCTGACCATGTGATAAGAAACAGACTTTTATTGTAGCTTTGGAACTAACAGATTGGTGTAAATAATTTAACACTCAACCTGCCTGTTAAGGGCAAACAAATTTATTAATAACATTTAAATTTTCGTTAGTACCGATGAAATAAATACATTTTATGTAATTTCTCTAACTATTTAATACTAGCATAAACGCGGCTTTGCACGCGAAAAATGGTACCTGATAGATCGTAACGACTCTTCATTTTAGTGTAGGATAAATTCAAGCTGTCAAAATAAAATATCAAAGCAATTGATCACTCACCAAATAAAAGAAAATTAAAACAAATTAAAGAAACACGGAACTTGACTTTTATAAAATACTCAACAATACAAAATCGTATCTACATAATAAAATACAATAAAATTATCATGTAATGTTGTCACCAGCTGATCCTTAGCACCACTTCGCTATTTGCTAAATCATATGACTTTATTTATGACAAATCTTTTTTTGAATCGCATCAGCTGGTTTAAAAGAAGCAGATTATCTAACCTGATAAAAGCCTTATATAGGACATAAACATTATTTTCAACCCTTTACGGCTAACGTTTTAAGGGTTTCACTAGCCTAAAACCTGCACCGGCATCATAGTTATAACATAAAAAAACTGCATGAAAATTGGTTCAGTAATTTAGGAGATAAAAAGGAGCATACACACACACATACATACACACACACACACACACATACATCGGATTTTATATATACATATATATATATATAGATTGATTAAGTAAAGTAATCGATTGATAATTGACTACCAAAATACAATAAAATACAACTACAGTTGAACTAAATTACAATAAAATACAAGGTAGGATTTTTTATGGGCGATAAAAGAGATTTCGTTATTAGTAGACTTTTTTTGTTAGTTGATTCAATATAGCAGTTCTTTTTATTTCAAATGTTCAAGTGGATATTTTCCCATGGGTATTGTGAAAGAAAATAAATCTAAAAAAGCAAGAATTCAACTCGAAGGTAAAACTAAGCTAAAAGTTTTTTCCAATTAGTACTATCGTTATTTCATGTTTTATATTAACTTAATTAATATTTGAACCTTACGTCAGCTATTTAAGGGCTTTTAAATTTTACTAATCATAAATTTTTATGCTTATATCATAAACGCTGAAATACTTTAGTGACTCATAAAAAGGAATCGTTGGGATAAAATAATTTAGCTTACGCTTAGAAAATAATCCACAACGCGACATTAATAACTGCGTAGAAGTTTCATTATAAACGACAGAAATTTTAGTAGTTTATCAATTATAAGAACTGCGAAAGGTAGTTGTCCTAAGTTCACTTCTCATTAGATAGATTTTATTCTACTTAATTCCCGGCTAGACGATTTCCCATCGAATATCTACCTTTAAGGCGTTTATTTGTGTGGAAAGTTCTCTTACAGGTTCTTTTAGGAGTATGGTAACCGTGAAGTAATAATAGATTTTAAAAAAACAAATTATACTACTAGAAACGCCGGAAAAATAGAAAAAAGAAAATCGAATAGTAGTACATTTTTTCAGAAATTATTTCTCTACCTTGAGGGATGGTTCATTAACGTACTACATTCTACATAAAATACAGTATTATGTCACCACATCTGTTGAAAAATAAACTGAAAAATCATATCCTCTCGATCTACGAGTACAGAACTTGAGAAAAGTTTTAAAATAACTATTTTCTGGTCAGTTTTTATTTTTCATTTATCACTATATTATATCTCACAGAACCGTGTAGCAGATATAAACAGGACGTGTTGAAAGTCAGTAATAAGGATGCGAAGTCATGTTTCACTCTACCAGGGCCTTCAGTCAAACAACCGGCGATAGCCGGATGTTTGATAATACGACCGAATTCTCTCTACTAGTACTGTCATTTTTTCTATTTAGTATATGTTTCAATTAGTAAATAGCAAGTTTTTCTGATAAGCAAAGAACATTTTTTTAAAACTCGAATGGGTCGCACTAAGTTCAATCACAATAAATTTTTGTTTTGACGTGCTGCACAGTTCCATGAAATAAAGTATAGCTTTTATGTTTCTATGTTCATTTATTTAATTAATTCCCATAAAATAAAAATACCAAAATTTTATTTGTTAAAAATACATTGTAAAGTAGCTTTAATTATAAAAGAAAAGCTTTTTATTTTTGTCTGTACTACAAATGTACATAATTTTAATGTACTTTTTTTAATTTTACCGTTATTATAATTATTATTTTTTATATATGTGTAAATTTGATTGTATTAATCATTATAATATTCACATTTATATTTTTTTATATTGTTTTTTTAGAGTACTATACAGTGAAAATTTATTGCGACTTGTTTTTTCCCTTTAGTAAAACATTTTACTAAAGAGAAATTTTATATTTAATATAAACTGAAAAACACGTTCTGAAACAATATTTTAGGGGTTTTCAACAATAAATGGCCCTGGCAGCTTATTTTTGCTCAAGGTATGTTGAATTTAACCAATTACATAATACTATGACGTAAAATTGTTCCATTCATGCAAACTTTTGGAGTGACATTTCAACATGACTTTGCTCCATGTTATAATTGAAAATTTGTTAATACTTTAACGCTAAAATATTAACAGGTTGACTGCTGTGAAAGATATTTTTACGTCTCAGTTCACATTGCCGGAAACACTTTGAACCACATATCAATGTCAATACGCTGAGTGACTTCATATCGGAGTTTATCACAGAATGACTTCCGGTTTTGGCCACTTCCTGTTGAAATCGAAACTCCAAAATCAATGATTTCTGAATCTACTCTTTAAGAGGAATCGAATAACACTATTTTTGTTATAAAATTTCGACTTTGATTTCTTGACTTCCAATTTTGGGCCACTTCTAGTCAAAACCGATACTTCAAACCCAACCCAGTGTAGATTACAAATCTACAGTACATTCAAATTAGCATGGTAGTAAGTCTCTGAATGATGGTAACTTTTCAGAATAAAAATTCCCTTTACGAAAGTAAAATTTCCCTTATAATTAAGCTTAAAAAATAATATATAATTATATGGTTTTACGTCTGACCTGTTCTGCAATTTTTGCTGAAACAGACGGTGGATATTGATGATAATGAAAATGAGTGACAAAAAAATGCCAGACCTGACCGGGAATCGAACCCGGGACTCCAGCGTAGAAGCCAGTTGCGCTAACCACTACGCCAACGGCTGGCCACAAAATAATACAACATAAATATTTGTTTTGTAATTTATGAAATTCACATGGAATTTTTGTCATAATTATTTTACTGGCATTTGTTATTGTTGCATTCGGTAACCCATGCATTCAATCCACAAAATTAATATTAATATTTAATAATCAATTTTTAATTAATAATAAAATAAATTAGTTAATTTTATTTCTATTTTTCGCGTGTTACGAGAAAAATCATTATTTGTTTCTTTCCCATTAAAAATGTACCTTTTAAAACGCTTTCATTCACTAACAGGGAAATTTGATACAAAAAAAACATCTCTTAAGTGGTAACACTGTCGCATGAGCACATTACAAAATTTCCTCTATTCTTTATTTAATTTAAGTAACACTATCATGCTATTTCAAATGGACTGTAAAAACAGTTTGTTGCTATCGATTGTCGTTTCTGACATTCGGATGTGACGGACAGGCTGACGGACATAAGAAAATGACAAATAAAAATCTTAAAAACCGCCACCAATAATTTATTACAATATTTTTATTATTTTCATTTTTTTTTTTTAATTCCTAATATGTGCACGTTGCAATCTGTTCAATTCAGAACAATAAGCAACCCAATGACCCAATGAGATGAGGATGATGTGTATGACGTGTAAATGAGGTGTAGTCTTGTACAGACCCAGGTCAACCACTCCTGAGAGAGTATGGTTAATTGAACCCCAACCATCAAAGTACACCGGTAATCACTGTCTAGTATTCAAATCCGTATAAAAGTAACTACCTTTACTAGGATTTGAACCAGGAACCTTCGTTTCCGAAAATCAGCTGTTAAACAACTGATTTTGGCTGTTTTATATTACAATATAAAACACAGTTTTATAATTTTGTAATGATTTCTCTGTGATTAGTACCTATAATATATTCCCAATTTATAAACAGCAGTAGTATTTGAGACTAATTTTGATGAATACAATTAACACAAAAATAACTTTTGTAAGTTATTTTAAATAGGATTGTTCCTAAAATAAATTACATTATTTACTACACTGTTTGTTACTACACAAAATGATTTAACTTCTGCTGTTCGTAGCTTTCCTCTTTTAGTAATTAACAAACACGTATTCACTATAGCCCGCATACACATGTACAACGGACAATGCACAATAAACTATTTATACGGTTTTAACAAATACATTAATGTTTATTGTTGAATTAGTCACTTATTGTCAGTTAATTACATTTTACCCTAAACGTATTATTTGACAGACTTCAATTGTTGGACAATTATAAAATACATTTAAAAAACTAGTCCTGGACCTTCTGTATTCAGCTGTAGGGTACATCCAGTAACTCAAATATCAAAATTATTCAACATTTCTAGTCTAAGATCTTCCGGGCTGTAACAGCTACGCCCTCGAACATAACAAATAATCACATTCACAAAGACCATTTAGTCTCAACAATTAGAGAAGAAATTTTAGTATAAAATACGGAAAATGGATTGAATATCACAAAAATTATTTGGAAATCATTTTATTGGACAACAGAATACAATGAAGGCTAAAACGGAAGCACCCGATAGATTTATTTCTTTCGTAACTTATAATTCTACTATGATTCGCCAAAATTTAGCATCATTATACTCGTATTATTGCAATACATATCAACTAATTAACAGTGCTTATTTTGGTAGCCACGTTTAAAACAGAGGAAGGGCTTATGAGAAAAGTTAACTCTGCAATGGAGGATTTAAGTCAGCGGCTACGTGGGAGGTAGTTACAAGTAGCCCCTGAAAAGATGCAAGCAGTGATAATGGTCGGAAGACGGAGACTTAGCCCAATTAAGTTTAAGGTGGGTGACATTGAGGTGGTGCCTGGGAAGTAAGTACCTTGAGTGTGGTTGGACTCTGGAAGAAACTTTCGGTTGCGTACGATAAAGGCGTTAGCTAAAATCGAAAGAACCTGCAGTATAATATTGGGCGTCTCACTTGGTGCGCAGAGAGTTTAGGCTGTAATAATACAAGGTGTAGACTATCTAAACTTACCGACCCTAAAACAAAATGCACGATACAGTTTCCTAAAAAGCGTACATTTTTACAATAATGTTTTTAAAGACCCAATTATAATTTATAAATCTCTTTCTAACCTTAACAAAATTTCGGTAACAATTTTGAAATAGCGCTACTTTAATTTTTTAAATTAATTATTAATACTCACAAATATTTTTAGAACACTGCTATGCACTGTAATGAATGTCATTGATATTCTTACAGTCTAAAAATAATTTGCCAGCGTATCTAACAAAGTTTCTGGTAGTTTATTAGAAAAGGGTTTATTTTTCTACTACAACTAGTACAATTAGTACTAGTAGGTACCGTAAAATAGTAAACAATAAAATAATAAACACTACACTTGGTATTCTACTATAAATTCGGTCCGCACACATCAAAAAAAAACCTCAACACTAACTGTAATGATCGCACTGAACGACAGTTGATTGAATACTGAATGACATTAATCACTGTGCGTTTCATTCGTTAGGCTTATTTAGTTGATAACCATTTGCTGTTAAAACCACACGTCTGTGAAGTTGGCCCCACCCATACAAAAATTTGAAAAAAAAATTAGTGCATTCGATTGTTCTACGTTTGTTCCGGATTGTTCCGCAAAAATTTTCGTTTGTTCCGCTCAAATAAGCGAGAAAATCGAGAAAAACCGTGGGTGGGGCTAACTTCACGATGGCCCCCCCCATTTAACTTTTTCAACTTTTTTTTGCATAGATCGATAGATCTTCGTTTGTTCCGGATTGTTCCGCAAAAATTTTCGTTTGTTCCGCTCAAACAAGCGAGAAAATCGAGGAAAACTGGGTGGGGCTAACTTCACGCTGGCCCCCCCCACTCAACTTTTCCAACTTTTTTTTACATAGATCGATAGATCTTCGTTTGTTCCGGATTGTTCCACAAAAATTTTCGTTTGTTCCGCTCAAATAAGCGAGAAAATCGAGGAAAACTGCGGCGAGCTAGCCCCCCCCCCACTCAACTTTTTGAACTTTTTTATACATGGATCGATAGGTCTTCGTTTGTTCCGGATTGTTCCGCAAAAATTTTCGTTCGTTCTGCTCAAATAAGCGAGAAAATCGAGGAAAACTGCTGGGGGATAGCGTGAAGTTAGCCCCACCCACTCAACTTTTTGAACTTTTTTTTACACGGATCGATAGATCTTCGTTTGTTCCGGATTGTTCCGCAAAAATTTTCGTTTGTTCCGCTCAAATAGGCGAGAAAACCGAGGAAAACTGCGGCGAGCTAGCGTGAAGTTAGCCCCACCCACTCAACTTTTTGAACTTCTTTTTACATGGATCGATAGATCTTCGTTTGTTCCGGATTGTTCCACAAAAATTTTCGTTTTTTTCCGCTCAAATAAGCGAGAAAATCGAGGAAAACTGCTGGGGGATAGCGTGAAGGTAGCCCCACCCACTCAACTTTTTGAACTTTTTTTTACATGGATCGATAGATCTTCGTTTGTTCCGGATTGTTCCACAAAAATTTTCGTTTGTTCCGCTCAAATAAGCGAGAAAATCGAGGAAAACTGCTGGGGGATAGCGTGAAGTTAGCCCCACCCACTCAACTTTTTGAACTTTTTTTTACATGGATCGATAGATCTTCGTTTGTTCTGGATTGTTCCGCAAAAATTTTCGTTTGTTCCGCTCAAATAGGCGAGAAAATCGAGGAAAACTTTGTAGTGGTGGGGGTAAACAAGCGCGTTTAATATATTTAACATTGTTTTTGTCTATATCGATAGCCTTTAAATAGTTGTGGGTTGTTCCGCATAAAGTTTCCTTTGTTCCGCTCAAATAATATTTAAATTGATACCGTATTATTCCGAAAACAAGCCGTACCCGAATTTAAGCCGAATCAGAAAAAATACTATAAAACTAGGAAAAAAATTAAAGTACAGTACTTGTATGTTTTTGAAAATATTCTATTTTATAAGAAACGATTACCGTAGTCTACAAACAATATACTTACTACTTAATTAGCATTTAGAAGTTTTTGTTTATTTTTTGTTGAATGCTGAACACAAGATTCATCTACATGATAGGTATTTTCTTCCGGCTTCTTTGTTGGATGTCTTTTCCGCGTAGTTAATTTGATTTTTCTGACTTCTGAAATTACTGCTAATGCAGACGGTGAAGGATGAAATGATTTTTTGTAAAGTATGAAAATATGCCGTGCCTGAATAAGATTCGAACCCAAGACTGCATGATGAGAGGCGAGCAAGTTACCAACTACGCCAATACGGCCGGCATAGTAGTAGTAGTAGTAGGTAGCATAGTAGTAGTTAATTTGAAATTAGTATCGTAAGCCCTGCGCTGATTTTTAGGTATTTATATAGACGAAGTACCCTTAAACTACATAAAATCACTCATAGCGATTTATAAAATACAACAAAAAACAAATGATCGGATAAAAAAACAAAATGAAATATAAGAAAACTGCTATCAAACTTTATACTGTATCTCCAAACTGATCAAAATGACTATACTGAATACTCACATTAACGGAAAACCGGCTAAAATCTGAGTATTTTTTTGCGTAAATTGCTGTATCTCCGACTAATTTCTACATAAAATAATCTAAACAAAACCAATCAACGCAGAAAAGAACAGGTTTTTATTTGGTGTAGCGATCATTTTTTTCCGTTTGTTTGTTTTTAGATAAATCTCTTAAAACACAACGGACTTCTTCCATAGTACGTACTGTAAAACACTACAAATTGATAGAGGCGTGCAATAGCGCATGCCTCGTTTCTTCTGCTCAAATACGCGAGAAATTTAAGGATAACTTTGGAGTGGAGGGCATAATCCAGGGCGTTTAATATTTTAAACTTTTTTTTCCTATATCGATAGCCTTTTATTAGTTTCGGAAGGTTTCACAAGAAGTTCCGTTTGTTCCGCCTAAATAAACGGGAAAATCAAGGAAAACTTTGGAGTGGAGGGGATAAGCCAGCGCGTTTAGTAGTTTTAACATTTTTCGGCCTATATCGATATCCCTTCAATAGTTCCCGAATAGTCCGCAAAAATTTTCAATACTTAGAATATGAAGGATTAACTGAATGTCATCATTTTTACTTTTTACTGCATGTACTTGCTGAACGAAAAGGATTGCGATAAATAATGTACAGTAATTTTTTTGTTTAAACATGATATTATGCCTATTGTAACAGCGAATGCAATGAGTAATAATAAGAAAACATATAAAAATGTATTGGAAAGGTAATGAAATCTTTTACGATAGTCTGGTAGAACAGGAACAAGCATCAGGCAGTGTGATAACGTAAACAAATTACTAAAGGTTATTTATTGTTTATGGAATCAAAAGGTTGGTTTATACCAAGTTTGAAAAAAGAAATCAAAGCGGCATACGATGATTTATGTAGGGAGGTCGACAGAATGATGACTTTTCAACATTGGCCTTCTGAATACAATGCGTTTAGAAAAATATAGTTAGTCATAACAATCTAATCCAGACTTCATTATTCGCAGCACCGGTTCCTTCCCGGATAGTGTTTAGCCCAAAAAGAAAATCTTCTGAGAGAAATGAGAATTTTTGATTTATAAAAATATCTATAGTTAACATAAATCATTTACACTGATATAATTAACTTGGCGTGATTTCTCGTAAATTCAGTTTTTACATATACGACCATTAGTTTATAATAAGATTACCAGTCTGTAGTTTGAGTGATTCTTCTGACAATAAGATATTTAGTTTTATTTTATGTTAAACGGGATATTTATACTCTTTTAGATTAAATTAGTTAAGGAAGTTACTTTAAAAATAGTTCACCTGAACGATGAAAAACTGAAAGAATATTCCGTATGAAAATGTAAATGAAAAAATATAGTAAATGTTTAGGCCTAATAGGTATGTGTTTTGTTAATTTATTACGGTTAGTTATTTATTGTTTTAAATCATCACCGATTCTAGTTTTCACGCCGCACAATGAGATATTTGATTGATTTAGGCGGCCAAAATTATTTTTGCAGTTTAACATCGTTTTGGACTTTCGAACCGGGCTGATCCGAAATCCGACCGACTGGGATAGTCAGTCAGACGATAGATTTTAGCTCTAAATAGTTAAGTAACACCGGTTGTGCAACAAGCTTGGTGTAGTGACCAGTTGTTGGCCTGTTAAATGAACTGAAATCGCTCTTCAATCTTTCTTGAGTTTCACATATTATACTCGAGATAAAATGTTCACACAAAAATAAACAAACTTTGCGACCAAATTGCGCCTATGTTTAAAATATGATTTCTCAATACGATACAAACGAGTTAAGGGTAAAAAATATTAAAAAATATAGAGTTGACTAGCTTATCCCCACCACTCCAAATGGTTCCTTGATTACCTCGCTTATTTGAACGGAACAAACGAAATTTTTTGCGGAACAATCCACAACTATTAAAGGGCTATCGTTGCAGACAAAACAAATATTAACCCTTTTTACTAACCGGGAAGCCCAATATCACCCATTCGTCACCATCGTTTTTTAAACTCAAATATCTCCGCAACTATTCATTATATTCTAACGGGATTGGTTTTATTAGCTAGACTTTTTTCTTCTTTCATTTGATGTATCTTGCATATTTGTATGATGAAAATTGACGACGTGGTGTTACGTGAAAAAAATGTATATTTTTTGAACAGCCAGTACTAAAATTTGAACGTTTTTATCTATAACTTTTCAACAAAAAACCGTATTTGTTTGGGAATAACATCATCATCACTACCCGTCTCGTCTACCCTTCGGTTAAAACTTACAATTAGCGTCAAAATAAACAATAACATATTTTGATTTATGCTATCCTGTTTAGAAAAGGATAATACACAAAGCAACAGGCGCAAAAGAGATAGAACTTGCATAGAAAACGAGTAAATAAAAATTGAAAAGACACCACATTATTTTTAGGTGATTTTTTGTCATTTTTTTCATCCAGCACGTTACATTGTTGAACAAAAAGTGTGATATCTTTTGAATGCGTCTATCAATTATTTGCAATATCTAAACGTTGTTTTTTTTGCAATGAATTGCTTTATTTATCTATATATAGCTAAACATATTTTTTTGTATATTTTACTGATTTTGTGACACTTTTTCGTACTAAAGTGATATTACTAAAAGAAAATATTTTTTCTTAAATTTCAATTTTTATTCTGGTCGTAAATGAAAACGGAAAAAATTGGTTTAAACGTTGTTCTAATAAAAAAAATTTTTAAAATAAACGGTATTTTTTTGAAATTTTTAGAAATGAAACTGAATGAAATAAAAGAGTTTTTATTAGGCGTAAAATGACAATCCGCGTGATCGTTAAAAATCTCCGTTCTCGTCGGGTTAAAATAATAAACGCGCTTCTTTACCACCACCACTCCAAAGTTTTCCTTAATTTCTCGCTTATTTGAGCGGAACAAACGAAATTTTTTGTGGAACAATCCGGAACAAACGAAGATCTATCGATCCATGTGAAAAAAATGTGGAAAAGTTGAGTGGGTAGGGCTAACTTCACGCTATCCCCCGGCAGTTTTTCTCAATTTTCTCGCCTATTTGAGCGGAACAAACGAAAATTTTTGCGGAGCAATCCGGAACAAACGTAAAACAATCGAATGCACTAATTTTTTTTTAAATTTTTGTATGGGTGGGGCCAACTTCACAGACGTCTTCAATAGTTGTGGGTTGTTCCGCATAAAGTTTCCTTTGTTCCGCTCAAATTTCTATGAAATTTAATATTAAAATTTCATTAATAGTGAAGTTGTATTTTAAAGTTTTATTGTAGTTTAGTGTAATTTAACAAGTATGTTGTTCAATGTGAGGGCTCGGTTAAGAGTAAAACTGCTAATTTGAACAAGATTGTTATACTGTATAACACTAAGGGTCTATTATTAAACACGATATTATAATTATAGTCGAAATTAATTGGGTTTATTAGTTTTGAGATCATACTTGGCAAAATCATACTTGGCAAGTGACTGAAACTGAAACTGACAAAAGATAATTTAGAAGGTCGTGGGAAATGCCACCAGATCTTACGAAGATAAATGACGGGGCTAGTTTTCTTCTAGGAAACATTACGGATGGATAGTTGGAAGTAAAATTTAGTTTCAGAATCAGAAACACGAGCGGGACTAAATACCAATATACATCAATATTATAAATACATATCATACATCTATACATCAATATCATACATCAATAATCACATCAACTTATATTATAGAACAATCACCAGATTTTCCATAATACCGTATTGTTCCGAATACAATCCGCAGGTTTTTCTTAAAAATCGGTTCCATAATTTGACCTGCGGCTTGCATTCACGCTTTAATAATAGTATTAATAATAATAAATAATAATAATAATAATAATAATAATAAAAATAATTATTTATTTATTCCCATGATGTTACGCATTACAAAAATAGAAATTTCCGTAATACACAATTTCTTACAGTAAACTACTATCCTGTTATAGGCTACCCTAGAGGAGGTGGAAATCATCCCATCCAACTATGGACAAAACCATGTAATTTACTAGGATGGGCTGGAATTTTTAAATAAATATCAAAAAAATCTGAAGTATTAACTATTAGCAATAGCATTCAATACCTACTATATTTACTTACTACAGTAACTTAACTAACTTAATAAGGATAATTATACCTGAAATTAATTATTACATTTAAAAATTAAAAACAATAAAAGAAATGTATTCTATTTAATTTTCCTCCTGTCTCTTTATTTATATCTACATTTGAATATTGCTGACCATTTTGCTATTTTCTCTCTATCTGTTTGGCTATCCATTTTTTTAGTTTTTTATAAAATTTTAAACTTGTTAAATTCTTTAAATGGGTCGGGAGCAGGTTATATATTTTGGGTGCCAAGCACTCAAAATACTCAACGTACTCAAATTAATGATTTCATATTAAGCATAAGTAGCTACGAAGAGAGAGATACACGCAGTCTTATACGCACACTTCTTACGTAGTGCATGTATAGTCATTTTGATCAGTTTGGAGATACAGTATAAAGTTTGATAGCAGTTTTCTTATATTTCATTTTGTTTTTTTATCCGATCATTTGTTTTTTGTTGTATTTTATAAATCGCTATGAGTGATTTTATGTAGTTTAAGGGTACTTCGTCTATATAAATACCTAAAAATCAGCGCAGGGCTTACGATACTAATTTCAAATTAACTACTACTATGCTACCTACTACTACTACTACTATGCCGGCCGTATTGGCGTAGTTGGTAACTTGCTCGCCTCTCATCATGCAGTCTTGGGTTCGAATCTTATTCAGGCACGGCATATTTTCATACTTTACAAAAAATCATTTCATCCTTCACCGTCTGCATTAGCAGTAATTTCAGAAGTCAGAAAAATCAAATTAACTACGCGGAAAAGACATCCAACAAAGAAGCCGGAAGAAAATACCTATCATGTAGATGAATCTTGTGTTCAGCATTCAACAAAAAATAAACAAAAACTTCTAAATGCTAATTAAGTAGTAAGTATATTGTTTGTAGACTACGGTAATCGTTTCTTATAAAATAGAATATTTTCAAAAACATACAAGTACTGTACTTTAATTTTTTTCCTAGTTTTATAGTATTTTTTCTGATTCGGCTTAAATTCGGGTACGGCTTGTTTTCGGAATAATACGGTATCAATTTAAATATTATTTGAGCGGAACAAAGGAAACTTTATGCGGAACAACCCACAACTATTTAAAGGCTATCGATATAGACAAAAACAATGTTAAATATATTAAACGCGCTTGTTTACCCCCACCACTACAAAGTTTTCCTCGATTTTCTCGCCTATTTGAGCGGAACAAACGAAAATTTTTGCGGAACAATCCAGAACAAACGAAGATCTATCGATCCATGTAAAAAAAAGTTCAAAAAGTTGAGTGGGTGGGGCTAACTTCACGCTATCCCCCAGCAGTTTTCCTCGATTTTCTCGCTTATTTGAGCGGAACAAACGAAAATTTTTGTGGAACAATCCGGAACAAACGAAGATCTATCGATCCATGTAAAAAAAAGTTCAAAAAGTTGAGTGGGTGGGGCTACCTTCACGCTATCCCCCAGCAGTTTTCCTCGATTTTCTCGCTTATTTGAGCGGAAAAAACGAAAATTTTTGTGGAACAATCCGGAACAAACGAAGATCTATCGATCCATGTAAAAAGAAGTTCAAAAAGTTGAGTGGGTGGGGCTAACTTCACGCTAGCTCGCCGCAGTTTTCCTCGGTTTTCTCGCCTATTTGAGCGGAACAAACGAAAATTTTTGCGGAACAATCCGGAACAAACGAAGATCTATCGATCCGTGTAAAAAAAAAGTTCAAAAAGTTGAGTGGGTGGGGCTAACTTCACGCTATCCCCCAGCAGTTTTCCTCGATTTTCTCGCTTATTTGAGCAGAACGAACGAAAATTTTTGCGGAACAATCCGGAACAAACGAAGACCTATCGATCCATGTATAAAAAAGTTCAAAAAGTTGAGTGGGGGGGGCTAGCTCGCCGCAGTTTTCCTCGATTTTCTCGCTTATTTGAGCGGAACAAACGAAAATTTTTGTGGAACAATCCGGAACAAACGAAGATCTATCGATCTATGTAAAAAAAAGTTGGAAAAGTTGAGTGGGGGGGGCCAGCGTGAAGTTAGCCCCACCCAGTTTTCCTCGATTTTCTCGCTTGTTTGAGCGGAACAAACGAAAATTTTTGCGGAACAATCCGGAACAAACGAAGATCTATCGATCTATGCAAAAAAAAGTTGAAAAAGTTAAATGGGGGGGGCCATCGTGAAGTTAGCCCCACCCACGGTTTTTCTCGATTTTCTCGCTTATTTGAGCGGAACAAACGAAAATTTTTGCGGAACAATCCGGAACAAACGTAGAACAATCGAATGCACTAATTTTTTTTTCAAATTTTTGTATGGGTGGGGCCAACTTCACAGACGTTAAAACCACTATTATTTGTAAATAAACTGTGCCTACTAATAAGCCTATATCTGAATAACAATAATAACTGATTACATTACATCACTCTCCATTTGCTGTTTACTGTATTTATAATAACATATTTTACTATGAAATGTAAAAAATATACATTAGTTTTGTAAACAGTCTATAACACCAGTCGAGGGTTAGGTGGGTGTAGTATATTTAAACTGATTCATTCGAACCCTCGACGCGCCAGATTACATGCCACTACTTATACTTTAAATAGTTTGATCCCAAACATCGGGGGCCGAAGGCACAAGCAAAGAGATCGATGTTTGGCGGTAGTGGCAACATTTGTGTTATTGTAAGGAATACCTGTGGGAAAAGAACCCTAAACTTTAAAAATTGTTTTTAGGCTTTTAAGGACACAGCGGAAACTGGCACTTCTGTATCTACAGAGGCAGCCCTGATGATTTCAGGGGTGCCTCCATGCGATCTAGATGCGCACAGAAGGGAAAAGCAGCGAATTGGCGTTGATAAAGAGGAATGATGGAGGCGATTACTCAGCAGGTGGTAGAGGAGATGTAGCGAAGCTAGAATCGGGGAGTGGACAAGGAAGTTCACTCCAAATATCGAGTTGTGGATAAGACATTTGGTGATACCAACCATGAATTAACGCAGTTTTTTATAGGATATAGTTGCTTTGGGGCATATTTAACGAGGTTTAAACTTGGTGAAGCGCTGAAATCTCGACTATGCGACAGTGAAGAGGAGAAATACATTATAGTTATATCATAGTTTCAACTATGCTTATAACACTTCAACAATCACATAAACTAAGTTTTTGAAAAAAATATACTTAAATCCACTCAACTTTTTAAATACAATTAATTTAAAATATTATATTATATAATATGAAAACACTTTGAACTGATTAAAATATTAGAATATTTACAATTAAGATTCATTTTAAATTAATAAATTTTGTCAACGTTGTTGAAATGTATATTCCAAAAATGATTATTCGTAGTACTGTAAACGTCTGTATGTATTATTATTATTATTATTATTATTATTATTATTATTGTGTAAGAAGTAAGAAGACTTGAGTCAGGGAACACCAGGAAGTAATTACGCTTTTAGCGATGATATTCTGTATCAGTTAATGGAAGACGGGAATAACTGACTGAATATTATTTACTAACATTTTATTAAAAGGATGGATAAGGAGAGAAAAATAATAGAGAAAGAGAGAGTGTTCGAGAGAGATGAGGAGAGTAAAATTACAAAGAAACAAAACGCGAAAGGCTTTATTCTTCACAAAAAGATATAATGAATGTTTCGAGATAGCTATATAATAGTTAGGCGCTTGGTGGAGTTCCTTTATTCGGTTCGCATTTTTCAATAAAAATTTATATATACGAATCTCTGTCTTTTGTTTGAAAGTATTTTTTATCAGTTGTTATTAAATTCTAGACAGAATATTAAATCAGTTAATATTTTATGAATTATTTATAGTTGTATTAGCATTTATATATTCATCGTATTTAGCCTATATTAATTATTTTGAGAATGTAAATCTTAAGAAATTCTGAAATATTAAATCAAAATTTCTATCTCAAAATCAGATTACCACCTCGATATTCATCAAATTTAGTATTATAGTGCATGAGAAACGTGGTGAAACTTGTATTGATGTGTAGTTCAATCAAATACAGTCTTTATTTCTTCATTTAGTAGAAGAAATTAAAGAATTAACCTTTAAATGGTAACAAAAATCTGTCTGCTTAGTAATAAGCTTAGGTAATAAGGGGTGGTAGAAAACTAAAAGACTTATACAATAAAAAAATTGTTTTTAGGTATAAAAATTTAGCTATAGATAGTATTTAGCTATGTTATGAAGAATAAAAGTCGCATTTTTCCAAGTAACTTCACAAGCAGTCTAAGTGTTACATTTGACAGAGGCCAAGAGACAGAAAGAGTAAACTTGCTTACCCAAAATGAAAAGAAGTATGAGTAAAAGGAATAGAAAGAGAAGGGGAAAATGAAAAAATAGGAAGAAAAAGGAAGAGATAAGAAGAAAGTGGAAAAGAAGGACCAGAAAATGAGAAGAAGAAGGAAAAGAACAAGGAGAAGAAGAGAAAAAAGAAAAAGAATGAGCATAAGGAGGAGAAGAAAAAGGAGAAGAATAAGGAGGAATAGATGGAGAGGGAAGGAAAATGAGAAGACGAATGAAAAAAAGAGGAGAAAAATGAGAAGACGAACTAGAAAAAGGAGGAGGAGAATGAGAATGAAGAGAAGAATAATAAGAGAAACGAGTTGGAGGAGGAGGAGGAGAAGGAGGAAAATAAGAAGAAGGGAAAAGAGAAGGAGGAGAACGAGAAGAAAAGTAAAAGAAGGAGTAGAAGAATGAGAAGACAGTGAAGGGGAGAAGGAAATGACGGAGTATGACGAAAACGAGAAGGAGAATTATGAAAAGAAGGAGAAGGAAGAGTAGAAGTAGTATTGGCAGTAAAAGGAGGAGGAGGAGGAGGAGAGAGAAAAAGAAAAGACGAATAGTTCCTCAAGGCAAGTATGTATCAAAGCATGTATTAGCAGTGGGAGGGTAGGAGGAGGAGGAGAAGGAAGAAGAGAAAGTAAAAAAAAGGAGAAGGAGAATACATACTAATTGCTCAAAACACGAAGGCTTGAATAATCTATTTTACAGTAATAAGAATATTAAAGGAATAAGTGAATTTCTAATCGAGTCGTAAAGCGTACCGGTTGAATATTCCTGGAGTTGTAAGACAGATAAAACCGGAAAGTAATTCATATTTTGTGAATTATTTATATTTTAAACAAGGCTATATGTATGAGAAAAAAGTAATGGTGTATATGAGATCAGCAGAGAGTAAAAACAAAATATTCGCATATAGGAACCGAAAAAATAAGAAGAGTTAAAAGTACACACTTTTGAATAACAGAAGCTATAACATCGTCAATGTAGTGAAAAAATCTCAACCAACTGTTTTTTCACTTGTATTCGTCTGTGTGTATCTGTGTACGTAGGAAAAGCAAAAAACGGTGGAAAATTTCCAATATTTGTTCTGCTTCTTTAACTTAAATTCCCTCGTACTTTTGCAATTTTGTTCAACCATTCTCCTGCATTCTTTTTCTGTTATAAATGACGAAAGAATTTTACTCCTCTTATAAAAAAGAAAAATCAAATATTTGTTGATTTCTGTTTTGATGTACGATAATTTCTTCTTTTCCATTGTTCTTTTATTCTTTAATACATACGATTTTGTAATGAAAATAATATTGCCTACCGCATTACATAAGAATTTAATAGGTTTTCATTTTATAATCAGAATAGCGTCAACGAAATTATTCATAAACTTCGGTTATAAAATTAAAATTCAATAATAATTATTGATTTTTTTTTGTAATTATTACAAAAAAATTCGTAATTATATAAATTACTATTGTCATTTCGTGGACCACTCGTGTTACAAACGTTCAGATCTTTAATAGCCTACGTATGAATTTTTATTACCATGGGGTAAATACCAATATAAAGACGTTTTACATTGATTACATGTACAGAGGTGATAATTATGTGCTTTTCAGGTTTATTCTTCCGAAAAGAATTATAGGTAAACAAATTTTCTTTTTGAATTTTTTAGTAGGTCTACACGTCGCATCAACAACTAGGCTAATAGCAACTTTGCTCACATTTAATTTCTTGACTTTACTTTGGGTTAAAGAAAGGTGGGTTTTAACAAGCAATAATTTTCCAACGCCTGACCGGGAACCGAACCCCGGAACCTTCCACTTTACAATGTATCATGCTAACCATGGCCATTCTTTATTTATCGCGTCCACAAGCTTTTTGGACCGTCATTTTTACAAAAAATAAAATCATATATAAGAAATATATACTATAGATTTGAGTTATATGTATTTTTATATTTAATAAATAATTTTCTTTAAATATATTTAATTTCCAAGCACATTTAGTAACCTAAAACTAGGTTTAGCTTAATTATTACAATAACAGAATCTACGCTAAATTTATATAAATTTTTTTTCTTAATAATGTTATTTACAAACTGCATACACATACAACTAGTAAATTAATTTGAGGTTTTGCATTGTGCGACAGTGGGTGAAATTATGACGTGACGTCTTAAACGAGAACAGTACTCAGTAGTAAGGCTCCTACAGGTATTATTTTATTTTATTACAAGTTATAAGTCGGTTTTCATTTTCAGGAAGTTTCCGTTTAAAACGTTTGTAAGATTCGTAAATGTAATCTCTATTAACGTTTCGTTAGTTAAGTATTACTAGGGTGCTTCTGTAAAATGCATATGTAACGGGCGTTTTATTAAAGATGCAACCCTGATTATAAGAAGATAGAAGTAATACATCGGTACATTTTCTGTCCCCCAATCGGTATGTTGGCAACAGTGTACTCAAGGCCAACTACCTAAGGCAGCTAAAATGTTCCAGTCAAGCATTAGTGTGGTGACAGGAGTCGTTTCGTTATATTGTGTCAGCAATGTTTTTTTCCAAAGAAGAACTGGGTGTTTTATTAAGAACGGAACCCTATGTTAAAAGCCACAATCTACGGCATATTTTTATTTCCCGTACTTTCCAAATTATTGATTAATCTAAATTATTGTTTTACAAATGAATAGCAAATTGCAATGAAAACATTGTATTACTTCTATCTTCTTATTATCAGGGTTGAGTCCTTAATAAAACACCCGGTTCTTCCTTGGAAAAAACCATTGTTGACACAATATAACGAAACGACTGCTGTCACCACACTAATGCTTGACTGGAACATTTTACCTTTCTTAGATAGTTGGCCTTAAGTACAATGTTGCCAACAAACCGATTGGGGGACAGAAAATGTACCGATTTATTACTTCTATCTTCTTATAATCAGGGTTGCGTCCCTAATAAAACACCCGTTACTTGCATTGAAAGCGTTGTAATTTCATGATTAATGAGGGTTTGACGAAGCTAAATACCTAACATCTGTAAGTCCAAATACGTTGGAGTAGAGATTTTTACAGTAACAGTTTTGAGCGAAGATGGAGTTTTGACCTTTTGGAATTGTTTTCGTTTACCTTCGAGTAACTTTCTCTTCAACTCAATATGACTTCCAATTCAGTCGTATGTCAGTAAAGAAATCTAAATTGCGAACTTTGTTCAGTCACTGTTAGGGGTGATCCGTTCGAGAAAAGTGATGGACATGAGTTAGAAACTCATGTACTCAGGTGAAGATGACGAGAATTATTGTCTTTGTTGTGTTAAGTTTTATGTAAAAATAAAATTATTGTAATAATGTCAAAGAAAATATTATTTAAAATAACTTAAAAACTCTTGTTTGAAATGATTCCGGTTTTATTATGACCTGTCTTATTTCACAATATAATTTGTTAAAATTTAGATTAAAAAGGCTTTTTGGCAAGTTATTGAAAAATTTGATAAAGTTGTAATGACCGCCTTCCGGCAAATTCAATATCTTATATAATTCCATTCTGAATTCTTTATATATTTTTTTAAATCAACTCTTTACTTAATTCACTTTTGAAACTTTAAATTTATAAAGTGGCGGCAAAATAAATAAAATTTTATATTATACTCGGTAAAATATGTCAGGGGATATCCGTAATTATCCCGACCATACATTTTTGAACACAGGAAATCCTTAAACCGCTCACTGAATTTCCCCACGTGTAGCTGTGTAACGGCTGTATAGCGGCGTATAAAGTAAAATAACCCAAGGGTGTCATTATCAGATTTTCTTTCAATAAGATAAAAGGAAGTGGCGGATGCGAATGTAGGAAATGCTCATAATTAAAATAATATTAGAGCCTGGATAAGTAAAAACTCGCACGCTTTTTTGAGAATTATTCGGTATAGAAAAACTTTACCAGATTTCATTTCCCTCATTTTTCTTGATTATTTCTCAAAATTTCTTAACTAAGGATTATTAATATCAAACACTTAACCCAACATTTTAAGGTACGGAATTTTTAACAGCTATTCGGGAATTAAAATCCGCGAACTTTAAGTTCTGGAGAATAGGTACAGGGAGAAATAAACAATTTAATCAACGTTTAATCTACAATATTATCAGAATTTAATCGACTGAAAACAAAAATCGATAACTTCAAATGTAATAGACTATAATAATACTTAGACATTATAATAGTGTAATAAAACCTACGAGTGTCTATACGGGAGTGAGTGCCTCAGAATGACCGGGAAAGCTAGTAGTCTACACGACGCAAAAAAATTTGAAGAAAAAATCTTCCGCAAGATAATAGTTCCGAAGATAGTAGACGGACAATATAGGTTACGAAATCGAGAAGTACTTTACAAAGAAAATAAACGATAAATGGGAACGATTAGAAGAAGAATAAAGTTTTATGGATACCTGTATAGAGTATAGAATGGATGACAACCGGTTGACAGACTTAACGTGTCAGACAAATTGTTTTAATAAGTCATAAAGGACATTGATAAACCGGGAAAATTTAAAAAGCCTTAATAATAACATTTAAAAAATGTTTAATGTTAAAAAATATTGGATATATTTTTTAAAAAATAATAATTTTTTTGTAAGTAAATTAAGTATTTTAAATACCTAATAATATATATCCTTCAGCAACATTTAATTTTCAGAGAGCTGATTCTGCAACAGTTTTAGATGATAAACAATATTGTCAAAATTAAAAAATAATAAATAATTTTTTTTTAATATTTCCAATATTTTTTTAACAATAAAATAATGATCCACTGATGGATTCGACCCACCTATCTCTACATCTCCACATCATAACGTTAACATTATTCTAAACACATAATGTGATTCATATATAAAATTTACAATACTTAAATAGAAAACGGTTACAAATTTATGTATTTTAAGCTAAAAATACAGCTTAAAATGTATCAAAATTTAAATTGTTTTCTTTGATTCTTTAATATCCCAGACACCTAGAGAACTGAGATTCGGTGCGTTCATTCCGCAAAGGTCAAAAAATTAAACTATTTACATTTGGATCACTTGCAGCTGAGGGAAAGATGTGAGTTGATATTCCTAGCACAAAGTATACTATTTCTATACTTTTCCGAACAGCTACAGTTCTTAAAGCTATTAATGCAAATAAACCATTTTTATTTCGACCGCTAGCTTAGAAGTACAAAAGGATTAACTAACCTAAAAACAACAAATATAAATTTCTGTATCATCCTAAAAACTGGAATTCTGAAAATCGGTAGGCTATTAGTATCCTTTAAGTAACATCTGGATAAATAATTAACCCGTACCACACAGATTGAGTGTTAAATTATTTGTACACAACCTGTAAATTCTAGAGCTACAAAGAATTGTTCTGTTTCTTATTACATAGTCAGTAAATTATATAACTAAAGTATTTAAGAACAGAAAAGGTAGAGGTTTAAAAGACACTAGTCACAATTATCTTCTCTAAGAGTAATGAATTTCATTATACAGCGAGACAATGTGGTGAATGAAGTGAAGGTGTCATTTGCAGGGTGGAAAATAGATGCTTTACAGAGGGCCTGAGAGGCTGATAAGGATACTTTTCCATTCAGTGAGGGAGAGATTTGTAAACCACCTCACTTCTCGTTTTACTTAGTAAAGCCTCTAGAGGTTCAAATCAGCCTTTCGGCTGATCACCCTATTAACAAGTAAAATAATATGTGGAATTGAGGCCGGGAACATCAATAAACCAGCGTATGCCTAATTAATGCACCCATTGAGGTTAATAAGATAACAGAAAAAATTTATAAATCATTATATTTTGACAAGCTAAAATTTATACACATTGCAACACGCCACTTTCAATCAAAAACATCATCGCAGACTGCCAAACTACACAATCCACACGAACACTATTCAAAAATTAACAACATTTTAGCACTTAATTTAGAAAACAAAGTAGCGGTTCGAAACAATAACTTTTTTAAAATTTCACAAAATTTCAGATTTGATATAATTGTGAAGTCGCAAATGTTATTTTCCATTGTGTCATTCTATTTTTTTTTTTTTTTTTTTCAGTTTTCTAAATTTTAATTGAACATAACTAATTTTTCATTGTTTTTATATATGACCTAATTGTGTTTGTTTGTCTTCTTTGGAAATTTTACCCTACATGTATATCTATGTAACGTGGTCGCTAATGACCTCGTAGTCGATGCGACCTTAAATAGATAAATACATAAAATTTATTATTGTATTTTCTTCATAGAAAATTAAACAAACAAAAAATAACACCTATTAAATACTTTATAAAATTCGTTGTAATACAATTAAATAGAACTCTTGAATCGTTTGAATTAATGCAGTATACGTTGTACGAACAGTCATAATAATTCACTCGGTGATTAAGCAATGGTGACACCCTGACGACATGACACGTGAAGTCACCATAATTTATGGTTTGGTGAAACTATTACAAGCGAACAGTCCACATGTTCAGTTTAACTGTAATATGTATACGTTTAACACAGTATCATCAGATTGTGTTACACTGACCAAATATTATAATTCACAACTACTGTGACAATTAAAGAGAGAGTATTAGGCCTACGTGTCCATCAAATCATCTTTGTGACCAAATTTTTCTGTTTTAATTCCATTATTAAAACATTTTATTTAATTGTAAAGTGAATTTTTCACTTCTTTGCGATTTTCTCAAAAATGCATCCTACGATTTTTTTTAAAAATCGCCTCATTTACTACATTTTTCATGCTCTACATGATAGGGCAGGCGCCATGTCTGCTTAAATTCTTGAAGAGGCTGTTTTCTTATAAAAAAATTGTTTTTTTAAAGATTGCGGCTTAAAATATGCATTTTAGCGCAAAAATGTATATAACAAAAAATGTAGTGAACTTGAAATCCCAAAACTTTTATTTCAAACTTTTTTTGTATAACGCTTAGTTTATCGGTAATTAGCGATTTTCTGTTTGTTTCTCTCGGTCGTGTAAAAAATTGATTTTATTAAGCCTTATTATGCATTTTACGACAAAAAAGTATAATAAAATTTATAGGAAATTAAAATATGTACAACTTTTATTTAGAGAATTTTTCTTTATAGAGGCTAGTTTAGCATGAAAGAGTGATTATATGTATTTTTAAGCCAAACTGAGGTAAATTTTTGTTTTGCGTCTTTCACTCATGATTAAAATACGATTATGTTTTTTTGAGGTTAGTTTATTTTTAATATTTTATTACTAATTTTAGGTTATATTGGTCATTATTTGCATCGGTAAGAGAAAGCTGTGTGAGTGTTTCACACCTGATTTTTTAAAATAAAGTACCGCCGCGCCGCTTATAGCGATCACGATGGTCCTCCAAAATTTTGATCCTAATAAGCAGCGATAGTAAAATCCGAAAATCGCGTCAGTAACAGCCTGACCGGTAAAAGATTGATGTGGTATACTCTGTTCATCGTAAGAAAGATATCTTGAGTAAACAAACAACAGCTATCAAATCAGCTGCTACAGGGATGACTCAGAATAATATGCGACACTTTTAAGAAAACATCACAATGATAACTTACACGCACTTTTAACCATATACAGAATTATACATCAGATGTTTTAATACGAAGTTTTAATAGTGTTTTTCCACTATTTCCTAAAGTTCTGCTTATAATGTCCCACTTAATGTTATATTATATCAGAAAAGTAAAGACATAGAAGCTCCCTTCAGTGGGTTGTCTGCAACATCACGCTTTTATTTGCGTCATACCACCATCATCTCATTTTTATTGTATTACAACATGTTTTCATTGTTTAGGTCAACAGCCGAAAGGCTGGTTTGAACCTTTAAAGGTTTTACTAAGAAAAAAAGAAGAGTGATGTGGTTTACTATTGCCTTCCTCACTGAATTAAAAAAGTACGCTTATCAGCATACCAGGCCCTCAAAAAAGCACCCATTTTCCACTCTACAAATAAAAAACACCTTCACTTCATTCACCATAGGGTCTGTCTGTATAGTGAAATTAATTACTCTCCGAGGAGACACCGCTGTTTAGTGTCTTTTATACCTGTACCTCTTCTATTCTTAAATAGTTCAGTCATATAATTGGCTGACTTTGTGATTGATAAAAAACAGAACTATTTTTGTAGTCCTGGAACCAGCAGATCGAGTGCAAATAATTTAACATAGCACCTACCCGATATTGGGAAATTACAACATACAGACACGAATTTATAATAAAGTAAAAAATCTGGTGTGAAACACACACACAACTTTCTCTAGCCAACGCAAATAATGAACATTATAATCTAACATTAGTAATAAACAAAAACTAACCTCAATAAACATAACCTAATTTTAATCATGAGTGAAAGACACAAACAGGAAATCAACCTATAAAAACACGGAAAAACACTCTTTCACGCTAAACTAGGCTCTGTACAGAAACTTTCAAGAAAAGTTGTAGATCTTTTAATTTCCTATAAGTTTTATTATATACACTTTTGTCGTAAAATGCATACTAAGGCTGAAATCTTTAAAAAAATAGATTTTTTACACGTTTCGTGAGAAAAAAACAGAAAATCACTAATTACCGTTAAACTAAGCGTTAGGCTATACAAAAAAAATTTAAAATAAAAGTTGTAGGATTTTTATTTTACCTTTTATTATAACTTATAAATTTTATTATATACATTTTTGCGCTAAAATGCATATTAAAGTCGCAATATTAAAAACAATTTTTTTACTACAAAACAACCTCCCCAAGAATTTCAGCAGCCATGGCGCCTAACCTATTTTGTAGAGCATAAAAAATGTAGTAAATGAGGCGAATTTTTAAAAAAATCGTATGGGCCGTTTTTGAGAAAATCGCAAGAAAGTGAAAAATGACACTAATAAACTACTACTTACGGTCGACCGATTTCGATTAAAATGTTCGCGTCGGGTCCTCTAGTGGTATCTAAGTTAAGTTTCAAGTTTCAAGATCGTACGCGATGTACCGTTCTTGAGATATTCTTTTTACACACAAGCGCACGCGCGCGCACACACACACACACACACACACACACACACACACACACACACAGACCAATCACTAATAACATATTTTTTAAGTTCAGGGGGTCTGAAAACGTGTAGAGCCGGTGAAAACTCGATTTCGAAAAATCGACATGAAAACAATACTTTCTTTCCTATATATTCATATATACAAGAGAAAGTAAAAATTTGTTTCTTACATACATATCCATATTGAAATAATGGAATATTGATCATTTAATCAATCTGAAATTACAACAGTAGCATGCTTTTAAGGACTTTCAAATATTATTTCAAAATAAAACCAACTAAGTTGTTCATAAGCAACAATTTCGATGTTATTTTTAAATGTATACCAAAAAAGTTATGAAAACAAAATTTTTATGAGGCTGTCAACCATTTATACTTGGTGCGTTTTCTTTTATGACCTCGTTATCTTAGCTTGACCTGAGGGATTGCTACCAGGAGATTTCCTTTCTCGTATTACACTCTAAAAATAAAATCGATTACATAAATACCATTCGTCTGTTGGATTATCCGGCGCAGTTACAATTTCAATGAAATCAAAAGAATATTAATATTACGTAAACAGCTCCTTGTTTGTTTTCTTTTTTGACTTATTTTAAAAATATTTTTCTTTAAAAATAAACTCTTTTTGGTTTTCTTAATTCAAAATAAATGATTTTACAGCTTCAATTTTAAAGCATTTGAAAATAATTTAATAAAACTCAACAAGATATTCTTGGCTGTCACGATAAATCTGCCGGTAAAGTGATACACAGCACAGTGTAAATTCCTTGTTCGATTTCTGACGAAAGTTTAAGAAAAACTACAGTCAAACTTGTATAACTCGCATCTTCAATGCTTGGGGGGATTCGAAATACAGAAATTTCGAGTTACGGAAAAATAGCAAAAAACAGAACATTCTACATTTGTTTTTTACCGTCCGACTGTTTTACAATGACTGCTAATGCAGACGGTGAGCAGTATGATAGATTAAGATGAGAGATGAAATAATGCCAGACCTGACCGGGCATTGAACCCGGGACCCCGGCGTAGAACTACTACTATGCCAACGGGCCGGCGAAGTAGCCTACAATATGGCCGGCTTAGTAATACAGTAGCCTACAATAAGTTAAATATGCAGGCCTACTCCACATGCGTAAGTTCATAATACAGTACTGTACGTTGCATTTAGCTTAGCTATTGGCTACAGTATTGTGACAATATCGAAGAAGACTGGATCGCATAATTTCTAGAATTTCATTTATAAAAATAGTAAAGAGAGGATAATAGAATGAAAGAGTAACAATGGGGTGGCTATAATGGTATGCCTATTCATGAAAGTTGTTTGGAAGGACTGCGCTATTGTGTCTATTGTTGTACATTATTAATTTTATGAAAAGGTCGGCCTGTAACAACTTCTTTCTATTTACAATAAGATCTATTGTTGACTTGTTTACAATAGATTTTTCTAGCACTCATTTATAAAGGGTTATTTTTTGTACTTTATTATTTGCATGGAGTTTCTCTGATTTGCTAGAATTATCTTTTTGAAATACATATAAAAAGAGCGCCCGAGTGCGGTCAGGAGTCGGTATTTGTTTGATCTTTGACGAGTTGCTATCGGGCGTTGTGCAGACGCGTTCCGAGCAGTGTGTTGGTCAACGATTGTAATACTGTCTTTGCTAGTGTGTGTATTGTGAGAAGTTATTGGGTATCTGTATTAAATCCAGTTTTTGTGTATTCATTCTCATTTTGTATGTGTAATCTTATAAAATTGATTGTAAGTAGTGCTAAGTAAATTATTAAGTTATTTATTGTTCATTATTTATTTTAAGTAAATTATTAAGCTATTTATTGTATTACTTCAATATAATTAGTTTGTTGTTTATTTTGCAAATCTTTTAGTGTAATAAATATTTGTAATTGTAAACTTCAGTGTAATAATTATTTAATAACCTAGATCCCGAAACGGACCTTAGCGATAAGTGTCACAGTATAATACTGTACATATTGTATACAGTATTCCAAAATTAGCTATTTTAATTACAGTATATGCTGAATATTGTACATTGTACCGACAGACTATGGTTCCTAAGGTTCATTGTGACTATGGGGTATTGTTCTGTGGTCGACCAAAGATTCGTCGATTCAAAAAAATTCATTGTTTGGTTTACGCCTATTAGGCCTATACAAAGGCAACCAGATGACTTTGAGGGCCTTTTAAAGTAAAACATTTCCTCTTAAAATTAAAGAAGTAGTACTGTACCTACATTTTTCAAAAGACCAAAAATGCTATTTTTAGAACTATGTAGGTAAACATTTTTGTCAAAAGAAACGAATATATAGTCCGACTAAGAGAAATGACGGAATTCGAGTTATAGTTGGATTTTTACATTGTAAATATTTAAAAGATTAAAGGGAACTGAAATTCGATTCGAGATATAGAAAATTCAAATTATAGACGTTTAAGTTATAAAAGTTCGACTGAATTAAACCCATCTAACTCTGGTCGATGAAATCGAGGCGATTAACGTGATTTCATTAATAAGGAAAAGATATTCAGAACAATTTTCTTCTGTAAACAATACCTACTCTTATACATATCAAATAATACGATTTCCAACTAAAATTTTGGTTGTGGATGATATAAGTTAACCTTTAATTGGAAAATTATCATATTACCTTCAGTCAATTATCATTGACCTTCAGGCATGAAAAATAGATTCAAAAATGTTTCGGAACTATTCAAAGCAAGTTTTCATCAATTGACTGAAAGTGCTGTACTCTTTCAACTCAGCGAGGAAGGCAATAGTAAACCACCTCACTCCTCGTTTTTATTTAGTAAAACCAGTAGAGGTTCAAACCAGCTGTTGACCTAAACAACAACACACACAAGATGGTTTAAGAAACATCTCTGCTAAAATTCAAGTAAGTGTTTCACCACAAATTATTTTCATTTGTAAATTCGACGCACCAGGTTGGTCTGGAGATAAAGTCATTGCCACGAGTCACCTATTTAACAGCTGATTTTCGGAGACGAAGGTTCCTGGTTTAAATCCAAGTAAAAGTTAATACTGTATTCGGATTAGAATACTAGACAGTGGTTACCGGTGTAGAGCAGACGTCAAACATGCTTGCCGGTTTTCTGAAGTGCGCAGAAAGTTTATTTTGGTAATGGCGCGCTCTGTTGCCTCAGCGAGTGGTAGGGGTCAGTGCTGTACTAGCTTTCATCACAGTCACGTCGCTCTCGGAACGTTATATTAACTGACCTGAAAACATTCGTCGATAATGTGTTGTATGCGGTGGGCGTTAATTGTTGTATACAATGTTTACAATTGAATGTTTTTAAGGTCGCTAATAGATGATTATTTACATCGTTTAGAACTTGTGATTTAATAGGCAGTTACACGAAATCTACCAACTGATCCGAAATTTTCGCGCAGCTACACCGGCAAGCTTCTTTGGCGTCCACTCTACTTTAATGGTTGGGGTTCAACTAACCACACTTTCTCAGATTGGTCGGCCTGTGTCTGTACAAGACTACACCTCATTTACACATCATCCTTACCTCATTGGGTTATGGGGTTGCTTATTGTTCTGAATTGAACAGATCGCAACGTACACACATCAGGGATTTAGAAAAATATGTTTAACGGTGGGTAACTATTAAATTTTTGCTCAGAATTAAACCCGGAACCGTTTTTGGCCAGAAATATTTTACTACATAAATATTCCTACCATTATTCAACCGATGGGCGAAAAATAGTAACCTTTTTTATTTTCAGTTGACCGATTAGTCTATTGTTTAGTTTAATTCATAGATGAGTTTTCAAGGTAACCACCAAAACAGGAATACATCACATAAATTCCAGTACACACCACAATAATATTACTACTGTTTATATGAGGAATGAACATAGATAATAGCCGGTGCATGGACATAAATTGTGATATGAGATATGCCTTTGTAATGTTTAATGTTTGCAAGTCACAAAGCAATCGTGCATAAGTGTTTCCGTAACTGTAGGAATTCCGGTCACAAACGTGGACATTAATGTTTAACTCATATCCGAAATCTAGTGACATTATCCGAAATAAATGTTCAATATAATTTGTACGGATGTTGATAATCATTTTCTTCATCGAATTCAAAATTGTAAAATTTACAATATTACACAAAGATTTTTCTTTTCTTTTCATCTAGTTTAAAATTCAATAAAAAAAATTACTTTGCATTATTATTTTCTAGAAAAATTTAAAAAACTTGGTTGAAACACTCACACGACTCTCTCTAGCCAATGTAAAATATAAAAATAAATAAAAATCTAGCCAACAAATAAAAATAGAACTTATGTTTAATCATTAGTAAAAAGTGTTAAAATGAAAACCCATAACCTAATTTTAAATAATCTTCATGAGTGAATGACACAAAATGAAAATCGATCTCTATTGAACTTAAAATTACTAAAAATCTTTTTCTTTTTTTTTTTAATCCCAAATGTAAGTACATTGCAATCTGTTCAATTCAGAGCTATAAGCAATCCCATGACCCAATGAGATGAAGATCATGTGTATGACGTAAAAATGAAGTGTAGTCTTGTACAGACCCAGGCCGACTATTCCAGAGAGAGTATGGTTAATTGAACCCCAACCATCAAAGTACACCGGTAACCACTGTCTAGTATTCAAATACATATAAAAGTAACTACCTTTATAATAATTTTAACCAGGAACCTTCGTCTCCTAACATCAGCTGTTTAACGGTTGACTCGTGGCGACGACTTTATCTCTAGACCAAACCGGAGGGTGAAAATCATTAATTAACGCTAGGATCAGTAGCGAAAAATACTTGAAATAAAAGTTGTTTATTTTTTTTTTTTTTTGTTCCTATAACCTTGATTATGTACACTTTTTTATAAAACGCATACAAACACTGCAATCTTAAAAACCACATTTTCTACTGATTTTGAAGAGCAAAATATAGAAAATTACTAATTCACGCTGAACTAAACATTGCAGGAAAATGTTTGATTTAAAAGTTGTAGGTTTTAAATTTTTACAATGTAAGTTATACAAACTTTTGCCCTAAAATGCGTATCAAGGCCGCAATATTTAAGAAACCATTTTTTAGTACTAAAGCCCAACCCGCAAAACTTTTAGCATACATGAGCTTACCCTACCTTAGAGCATAAAAAAATGTAATAAATGAGTCGGTTTTGATCTAAATCGTAGGAGCTGTTTCTGAGAAAATCGCTAAAAGTGAAAAACTGCCGAATAAACTACTACTACTACTACTTCCGGTTGACCGATTTTGATGGATATGTTCGCGTTGGTTTTCCTAGTCATATGTAAGTGTGAAGTTTCAACTTAAGACGATATTCCGTTTATAAGATATTTTGTTCACACACAGACTAATCACTAAAAACATGTTTTTGGGTTCAGGAGGCCTGACTACGAGTATTTCTTTATTATCCTTCTTTAATACACAACACTTCATTTATAGAATACACAATTTCTTACAATGAACAAAATCCCCTTAGCCATTTATAAAATATCACTGTAAAATGTTAAAATATGTAGTTTTGTATTTACAATATTGTTTTATTATATATTGTTTAGTAATTTATTACAATATTTGTAATTTACTAGTAACTTAGTTGTGCTGTTGTTGTTTATGTCATCAGCCGAAAGACTGATTTGAACCTCTAGAGGCTTTACTAAGTAAAACGAGGAGTGAGGTGGTTTACCATTATTTTCCTCACTGAGTGAAAAGTATACTTATCAGCAAGCTGGTCTTTCGAAAAATAATCTACTTCCCACCCTGAAAATGACACCTTCACTTCATTCACCACAGGGTCAGGCTGTATAATGAAATTCAATACTCTCAGAGGAGAAAACCTGACTAGTATCTATTACAGCTCTATCTCTTCTGTTTAAATGCTTCAGTGACATAATTGGCTGTTCATGTCATATAAAACAGAACTATTCGCTGTTGTCCTGGAACTAGCAGATCGAGAGTAAATAATTTATTTCTTCACCAGCCTGTTATGGGCAAAACTTAGTTATAACAGTAATTAATTTCTAATTAATCTTCGTTAAAGTTATAAAAAGGAAGTTTTGTTACAGTATATAAACAACCAGATCCTGTTAGAACCCAGAATAAATATTATAATAATATACTTCATTATTAATAACTAACCCATTGGGTTGGTCTAGAGGTAAAGTCGTCGCCAAAATCAGCTGTTTAACAGCTGATTTTTGGAGGCGAAGGTTCCTGGTTCAAATCCTAGTTGACCCACCGGGTTGGTCTAGAGGTAAAGTCGTCGCCAAAATCAGCTGTTTAACAGCTGATTTTCGGAGACGAAGGTTCCTGGTTCAAATCCTAGTAAAGGTAGTTAGTTTTATACGGATTTGAATGCTAGACAGTGGTTACCGGTGTACTTTGATGGTTGGGGGTTCAATTAACCATACTTTCTCAGGAATGGTCCGCTTGGGTCTGTACAAGACTACACTTCATTTAACGTCATACACATCATCCTCATCTCATTGGGTCATGGGGTTGCTTATTGTTCTGAATTGAACAGATTGCAACGTACACAAATTAGGAATAACAAAAAATGCTAGTAAAGGTAGTTACTTTTATAAGGATTTGAATACTAGATAATGGTTACCGGTGTACTTTGATGGTTGGGGTTTAATTAACCATGCTCTCTCAGGAATGGTCGGCCTGGGTCTGTTCAAGACTACACCTCATTTACACGTCATACACATCATCCTCATCTCATTGAGTCATGGGGTTGCTAATTGTTCTGAATTGAACAGATTGCAACGTACACAAATTAGGAATTAAAAAAAAAACAAAATTATTAATAACTTGTAAACTTACAGCAGATCATAATTTTAAAAGTAAAATTGTTATTGTGAAGAAACTTTATTTTGAAGACATTTCTGTTTACTAAGGGTGTATAGATCATTGGTATTTCTCATTTTGACTTTTATTGTCGCATTAATCTTTATCCTGTTATCCTAAGAAGCATTTATTCGGTTTTTTAAAGATTAATTTTAAGCTAATATGGACCCTAAAGTTGTACAGAACACTATATAAATCTCTCTCCATCTTAATTCCCTTGGAAACCATTTGTTTTGTCTGAGCAGACGTTTTCGATTAACTTGAGATACTCCCCTTAAGTTTTCTTATTTTTTTGCTGTTCAAATGAAATGTAACGAACTTCAAAAGAAAGTAGAAGCTAATAATTGCTACTTGTCTTGTTTTTGTATTTTATAACGAAGTTATTTTTGTAATTAGGTAACACAAAATGTTTAATTTTAAATTATTCTTAATATACAATTAAAGATAGAAGAATTTCTATTTCATTTAAATATCGGGATAAATATGTTTACATTTCATTCCAATAATCAAATAAATCTGTTGAAATTAATTTATTTTTTAAGATATCGACCTTATATTTGTGAAGGAAGGGAGTTTCTAAAAAAATAAAAAGATATATCAACATTTCGAAGAGCATCCAACCCCGTTGGCCTTCTTAGATAACACCATACGAATTAATTTAAGATTAAAAAGAATATTTTTTTATAAATTTTAAGTAAAATTTAAGTGTCTCAAAAGTTGACATGTTGAAATTTCGATGTATAGCCTATAGCCTCAAAGTCACGCCCGTAACAGACAGGTGGAGTGTCAAATTATTTACATTTAATCTCTTCGTTGCAGGGCTAAAATAAGTAGTTCTGTTTCTTATCATATGGTCAGCCAATTAAATGACTGAATCATTTAAGAACAGAAGAAGTAGAGGTGTAAAAGACACTAATCAGAGATATCTCCTCTGAAAGTAATGAATTTCATTATACAGCCAGACCCTATGGTGAATGAAGTGAAAGTGTCATTTGCAGAGTGGAAAATATTTGCTTTTCAGAGGGCCCGGCATGCTGATAAGCATACTTTTCCACTCAGTGACGAAGGCAAAGTAAACCACCTCACTCATCGTTTTACTTAGTAAAACCTCTACAAATTCAAACCAGCCTTTCGGCCGATGACCTAAACAACAACAGCCCCAAAGTATTCATTATACATAGATAAAGTAAAATTCGGCTATAACTAAATTCAAAGGACCGCCATTATTTGTTTGTTATATCAGGGTGTTCATTATAACCGAATGAGTTTATACGCCGTAATATCTAGTAGGCCACTCTATTAGCGTATGTCCCCAGCCAGTTACAGGAATAACGAATAAGTCATCATCATCATCATCACCCAAACACGGATAGGCCTAAAGCCTGTTCCGGCACCCATCTTCGTAGCGGTCTGCCTCTATCACGTCTACCCCGTGGGGCATAACTTAATATTTGGACTGGTAGTCTTTCCTCTCGCATTCTATTCACATGTTCACACCACCTGGAATTGTAGCGCGCAATGCCGTCTAATAGTGGTTGGACCTGTAATTCTGCTCTAATACTTTCATTACGTTTCATGTCCAGTCTGTTATAGCCTGCCGTCGCCCTTAAAAACTTCATTTCTGCACTTTGTATTAGAGTTCTCTCTCGTTGCGTCATGGTCCAACTTTCACTGCCATACAGCAAAACCGGGACTGCCATAGTTTTGTACAGTTTAACGAATAAGTCTAAATACTTAATTTAAGCAAAAATTATGAATACAAATTGTTTACACTACCACCGCGGCCGAACGGTTAGCGACGTTTATTTGTCAGCTGTTCTAGGCATAAGAAAGGTCGCGAGTTTAACTCCCGGTTGGTTTGGGCTGAAGCAATCCGAATAATACTGCAATTTACCGATAACTTTTCAACGTATCAACATAGAGAAAAACAAAAAGTAGGCGCTAGCTTATGACTTCAGATGTTAATGCGACTTAAAAAAACCTTATAAGTATGCATTACTTACCAAACATCCGTGATGAGGTGATTCCCGATTAAACACAAAATTTCACATGTGATACAGTGCTACTTTATTGAAATGTTAAATGCAGGACAAAAACTTAATGTACATAGGCCTACATGCAATAAAATATTAATAAAAAAAATAAAAAAAGGAAGAAAACAAAATTTAATGAAATTTAAAAAATTATCTGTAGTCGTTTGTTTGTTATTAATCCTAAAATCGTTAAAACAATAAAGAAGGTGGATTGATTCGTTGATGTTGCTTAGATGTATGATTACTACATAGAACAGGATGCAATATTTTGGTGATGACCCGAATCACCGCAATATCTAACCAATTTATATAAAAAACAATTAATCGCAATTGTATTTGAGAACTTGTTTTCAAAATATTATTGTCTGGTGCTCCAAATGCTGTTAAAGTGTGTCCCGAAATTTATAGCCAAGTACCAACACGCCACGATACATAAAATGCGCGCCTGATATAAGCAGAACTTACTGTAGTTTAGTTTGTATTTCCGTATACTCAATCAACTTAACTTTCAAGTGTTAAGAAGAAAAAGAAGGATGGGAAAGTAAGAAGAGGAAGGTGATTGTGAAGGAAAAGAAGGGGGAGGAAAACGATCGAGAGGATGGTATATAGCGTCCTGCGGCAGTAAGCGGTGGGAGGGTTTTAGGGGGGGTTAGCCCGTGTGGGTTAACCTGCAGCCTGCAACCTGACGGGAGTATCTGTACCGTGGCGCGGAGCCCCACGGGACACTGGGAACCGCCCGCTCAGAAGTGTTCGTCCCCTCTGTTGCGTAGGCAACGAGGAGACTTTATATCTTTCCTGAGAATTATTGTGATGAAAAGGTAGTCGTGCGTGTGGGTCTGCGGGAGCTTGCTCTCGGGAACATGCACGGCCGGCTGTTCACAGGTAGTTTCGCTCATCGAGAAGCCGCAGCCCGGGAAAAAAGAGCTCGTGGTACACCATGGCACCGTATTCATGCCTCAAGGCGGGTCCAGTGCCAATGGTCGGTGGTGATGAGAGGTTTTGGTTGCACCAGGGTCCTACACACCGGGCTGTGCGGTCAGCCCAGAGCCATGATAATTTCCTCTCCTCCATGCAAAGCAAGAAAAGGGGAGGAAAAGAGAAGGAACCCAGAAAACATAAGAGACCGCATAATTTTAGACTTCAAGAGCTTTCACGAAGAACAAAATCAGAACTAACAATGAGAAAATTCTAAGCTTATGGTCACACAAAGCTTCCAGAAATATATTAAATTATTTGACTTGTTCTAAAATGGGCTGAAAAAGAAAACATTAAATAACGTACCTACAATATACATGTTGACAAAACGGAACCAACGGAGCTACCATGGATATTGTTTAGTTTGTTTCAAGTTTCAATGTGATTACATTTAGAGTTTCGTTACAATATAAACAGTGAGAAGTGTTTTTGATTGTTTAAGGTTAGTGGTGGACTTAAGATGTTAGAATAGTGAACATTAGAATCTGAATCGATAGTAAACTTCTATCGAAAGACAATAGGCTTTGTGGTTTTGCTTTGATAAACAGCTTTCTGATCACAGACATTCGAGATCGGTTTTGCAGAATGCAAACGCATAAATGCTATCCATTAATGTAAAAGTTCAAATGTATAATATATCTCATTGAACTTATTGTTTCACTTACATTATGAAAATTAAATTAGATTAATTATTACTCTGAACACGTACATTTTCAGGGTTAATTATGCCGATTGCATCAACAGAGACTGACTTACACGTTAATATCTTTCAAAGTACCTACATTTAAAATTTCAAAATTCGATTGTAACTTTAAATTTTTACTTTCTCTTGTCCTATATGAATATATTGGAAAACAAAGTATTGTTTTCATATCAAATTTTCGAAAAAGAGTTTTTACTGGAATTAACTTACACGTTTTCAGGCCTCCTGAAGTAAAAAAATAAATGTTTTTAACGATTGTTCAGTGTGTGTCTGTGTGACCAAATTATTTCAAGAATGAAACATCGTTCGAAGTTAAAACTTGAAACTTTAGTTACGTACCACTAGAAACCCGACAAAAATATTGTGACACTTATCGCTAAGGTTCGTTTCGGGATCTAGGTAATTAAATAATTAATACACTAAAGTTTAAAATTACAAGTATTTATTACAACTAAAAGATTTACAAAATAAATAATAAACTAATTACAATGAAGTAATACAATAAATAACTTAAATAATTTACTTAGTAGGCCTACTACTTACAAACAATTATACACAATGCACATACACAATAAGATAGTAAGTACAACAATAGTTGACCACTACAATGCCTCAGAACCTTTGACCTGATCTAACGTACCGATAGCACACTCAACAAACACTCGTCAAAGATCAAACGAATACTAACTCACTGACCGCACTTAGGCTCCCTTTATAAAGATTGATCAAAGAGATATTCTAAAAAAACGGAGAAAAGCCGAGATTTCGATGCAATAATCTTTTTTATTTGTTCTCGAAAAATCATAACTAGTGTAAACAAGTCACAATAGAATAAAAGGTGTTACAGGTAACCAACCGACTCTTTCACAAATAGTTGTACAACAAAGACCCTATCTTATTATACACGGCCCTTTTTAAATATCCTTTTATAACTAACCCTATTGTTACTTTGTCACTCTATTATTTACTATTTAACATTCTATTAATTACTAGAAATTTCTCGTACCACTCTCCTCCTCGATATCGTCACAATATTTTCATCAAAATCGTTCAACCGAAAGTAGTACCTTATTCGTGTGAATTTGCACTTTTTGAAATTTTTTTCAAAAACTGCTGCTACGACTTTTTTTTAAATCGCCTCATTGACTACATTTTTATGCTCTATAAAATAAAGGGTAAGCTCCATGTCTTCTGACATTTTTGGGGAGGCTGTTCTCTAGTAAATATTTTTACAAGATAGCAGCCTTAGTATGCATTTTAGGTCAAAAGTGTATATAATTTAAAATTGTAGTACATTCAAAGCCTACAACTTTTAAAAATAGCGTTTTTTTGTACAACGCTTAGCTTAGCTGCAATTGGTAATTTTCTGTTGTTATTTTTTTCATCAAAATCGTAAAAAATGGGGTATTTTAAAGATTGTGGCTTTAGTATGCATTTTACGACTTAATTGTAACAATGTAATCAAAGTTATAGAAAATTTAAAAAAACATACAATTTTTACTCTTAGCATTGTCTGTACAGAGCCTGGTTTAGAGGCAATTCGTGATTTTTCACTTTTTTGCGATTTTCCCAAAAACGGCTCCGATCATATTTTTTCAAAAATCGCCTCATTTACTACATTTTTAGGGAAAGCATCAGTGCGCATGCACGACAGATTTAATATAGGTTAAGCGAACACAACAACGCACACTATAACAGAGCACATACAGTATATCATGGAACCTTTTGTAGGTTAACTGCACAAATATAACTGTTTGTTACCGTAAACAGAAATGTTGCTTTCTCAAAAATGTGGTAGGAATATCACAGTGCTGAACGAAACCTAATATGGAGAGTAATAAAATGTTGTGAAGTTGAAGCTAAACAAAAATGGCTTTCAATGCCTCCTAACAAAAGCATTAACGAGCGGCTAACTACTGTGATGTTTCCTTTTCCACGATTTAAGATATAAAGAAGAAAATTATAGACGAGAAGAAGCTATTCTTCTTTAACAGTTTTGTTGACTGGTAAAAAAAAACTAGTGAGATTAATAGTGAAGACGACGGTGATAGCGATAGGAAACAAGGCGATTCATTCCTAAAAGATTTTGTCCCAATAGAGTAGATAGCTGGTATACTAATTACAGTAAATAAAACATTTCTAGTTATGTATTTTAGCTATAGGATATATTACAGGTCAGATTTTTTCTTATAAAGTTTAAGAAGAAAACATTTTCTCGGCAATAAACCATAATTTACGAAACATATGTAGTAACTGCACGGTAGTAGCATGTAGTGTCTTACTGTTAAATTGGCAGCACTGTCAGATTTTCATTTTCTTCGTCACAGCCAATCCAGACGCAAAAGGCATCCTCGTGACGCAATTGTCTATATCTAACTTAAATTCTAAGTTTCAACCTCGGACGATAATCGGGTCTTGAAATATTTTGTTTACACGCACGCGCGCACACCCACACAGAAACGCATACAGACCAAATACTATTAGCATGTTTTAGGGGTTCAGAGAGCTTGAAATGAGTATTTACGATTAAAACTGGATTTCGAAAAATCTACATAAAAACAATACTACGTTCGTCCCTACATATTCATATAGGGCAAAAGAGTAAAAATAAATTTTAAAATATTATTATTTAAAATATTACATCCCTACCAAAAGTAAGGAACAGTAGAACATGATAAAAGGAATGGTGCCTTCACAATCGGAAAAGTAATTTAAAATATTAAAATGAAGAAAGGTTTTTCAACTGTGTTTAAAAACATTTTAGATGTACAGTAATTTGTTTGGAGTCAAATTAATTAGTTTTGAAGTAACGGAGTCAGTCAAAGGAATAATTCAGAAACGCTATATAACAGACGTTATTCGTCGGAAGGTTTTCTTTGAGAGAAGTTATATTAGATACCAGTAATTGCGCCCGCAAAGGGCGCGGGTTTAGTGCTAGCTTTGAGGGATGGATTAAATAACTGGTTTATTACTTTTCCCGGTTTAATCCTTACTTTATATATTGATATTCAATAGTTAAATATTTTTATTTAAAGTTATTTTTTGGAAAAAATCACCATTTTTAAGAAAAAGGAGTTTTTTAATATTTCTTAGTGCACCTCAACAATACCAGAAAAATCACCAAAATACAGTCTCTTAAGCTTACAGGTCTTGGGCGGATCAAAAATGAGCTGAAATTGGTGGAAACTTCCAATTAATAAATGTTAAAAGGGCGTATGTGGAATTTTTTAAACAAGCTCTGAAAAGATGCAACCGTTTGTATGCATTTAATAACCTAATAGACTCATTACTGATTTCAGCGAGAGTTTACCAAAATCTATAAGTAATTTTTTTCCTAATGTCTGTACGTTGCAATCTGTTCAACACAGAACAAAAAGCAACCCAATGAGATGAGAATGGTATGTATAAAATGTACATGAGGTGTAGTCTTGTACAGACCAAGGCCAACCATTCCTGAGAGAATATGGTTAATAGAACCCCAACCATCAAAGTACACCGGTAACCACTGTCTAGCATTCAAATCCGAATAAAAGTAGCTACCTTTATTAGAATTTGAACCAGGAACCTTCGTCTCCGAAAATCAGCTGTTAAACAGCTGATTTGGTGACGACTTTACTTCTAGACCAACTAGGTGGGTTAATAAGTAATTTTATAGTATAAAAAGTTTCAATTGATATTAAAAAATCTGATGTAAAACACACACGATTTTCTCTTGCCAATGTTAATAATTAACAATATAGCCTGCGTTTAATCATGAGTAAATAATGTAAAATGAAAATCAACCTCTATAGGACTTAGGGCCTAAAAGACGTAAAATCACTAATTGAAGCTAAACTAGGCTTTGTAGAAAAAACCTGCTTAACCGTTGTAGGTTTTTGAAATGTTTTATATTTAATTTTGTTTACATAAACTTTTCTCGTACAATGTATACTAAGGCCGTAATCTAAAAAAAAATCTTTTTTTTTACATTTTTTCAAAATATAGGCATTTAAAAAAAAAAAAAAAAAAAAAGAGCCGCTCTTAAACCCACTTGTCCCTTAATATAAATTTTCATCCACGAGTAACTTCTTAAAATACATTACCTCCTTTGAAGTCCCAGTCCCAATCCCGCAAGAGCCAGAATCCTATTTCCTAATTTTAAACTATAAAATTCCCCCTAAATTTCATGAGGTTGCAATTATTCGGTAAAATTGTTCCCCGAGCGACCAGGTGTTCCTTAACACGATGTCGCCATCATAGGGCTTCTCAGCCCTCTCAACCAGGATTCAGGATTCAGGATTCAGGCATTTACCCTTTTTACGCCGAATGTATTTGTGGGCGCTAGCTGTGGTTTAAACGTGTGTGTGTGTTTGTGCGTGTGTGTGTTTAATTTAAGCGTTGTTAGACTATATTAGACGGACAATTATGTTTTTTATTGGTTTTGAAAACCTCTTGTATGTGGATTTTGAAAAATTCCAGTTGAATCGGCTTATACTCGACTCGGAAGTGTAGTTTATACGTGCAATATTTCATTTTTTTTCAACTGTCTCAAAAATGGTTCCTACAATTTTTTAAAAAAATTGCCTAGTGGGGCATATCTCAAGACATCCAGGTATTGGTCTATCAATAATGGAAGATAATATTGAGGGAGTGAATTGTAGAGGGAGGCAAAGGTTACAATATATTAAACAAATTACAAAAGATGTTACAGGTATGTACTAGATATGAAACGACTTGCGTAAGATAGAACAGCTTGGAAAACTGCAGTAAACCAGTCGACAGACTGATGACAAAAAACCCCATTTTGTACGCTCGACTAGATAAAGTAAGGGGTATATTTGCTGAAATCTTTGGGGGGAGCTGCGCTATTCGTGGTAAAAAATTATGTACTTAATAGGCTAAATGTATTTTCGAAAAAGTACATAAATCAGAATTATAGAAAATAAAAAACCTACAACTATTATTTCTTTTTTTTATTTATTTATTTAACGTCGCATCAACTGCAACGGTCATTAGCGACGGCGTTGGGTGGAACTTTATGCAATGTAGGATGAAATGATTTTTTGTAACGTATGCCATGCCTGAGTGGGATTCGAACCCAGGACCGCATGATGAAAGGCGAGCACGTTACCAACTGCGCCAATGCGGCCGACATTGCTTAAAGTTTTTGTATTTATAAACTGATTGTAAAAGAAATACACTGTTACAAAAAAAAAATTATTTCTAATATTTTTTGCGTACCTTAGATAGACATCAATAATTAATATAATTGATTTTCCGTAATTGTAAAGTCGAACAGAGGTTAATTTTCATGTAACCATGTATAAAATTAGGTTACGTTTTTAATTTTATATTGTTTAATAATGATTTTAAACATGTTATATTGTTCATTATTTACATAGGCAAGACAAATTCGTGTGAGTGTTTCACATAGATTTTTAAGTTATATGCTAATAAAAAGTTTTTATCGCGTAATTGATTTTAATTGTTTAACAATCGAAATTATTTAATAACAACCTTAATTTACAAATATAGTTACCTTTATTTACTAACGATTGAAAGTAATAAATTACTACTACCAAATTACTATTTTGATAGTTAAAAAGATGGCTACAAATTTTCTACGATAAATAGATACTGCATATTGTTGCATGTTGCTGTAAAAGGGTTACTGGCATAATAACTGCTAAATGAACTGCGTACAAAACCGACTCCATACAAATTAGTAATACACAATCATATAGAACTTGGACACACAAAAAGTTAAGCAGCACTTACCAAAAGATGCTTCTTGTGGTACGGCGTTTGTATTTCACTGACCAGCGTAAAAAGACATGCGTGGTTATGTGATGTTGCGTAGGTACCGAGTTCTGAAGTATAGAGTATTCGAAACACTCGCGTATATTAATTTATTCGCGTTATAATATTATTTATAAAATAAGCGTTTACGAAATTATATTTACGTATAGACGAGACCATAAAGACATGCGGGTTTGCGATCGTATATCACGATTAACTATAAGACAGACTGGGGTTATGGAAGAAAACAAATGACAAACGTTTTTGCGACCGCACGTCACCGTACGCGGGGATAGACTGGGCGAGCTCTAGCCTGTCTACATCGGACGATAGAAAAGTCACTTCTTATTGGCTATTCAAAACTACCATATTCTGTAACCGAAATATGATGTAGTTTTTATTTAAAATTTTACATTATCTTTCGTATAATGCACTTGTATTTTTTATTCAAAAATTATCGTAAAATATTCTACTGTAAACTAAAACTTCTTTTGTAATCTTCTGACAATATTATTATGTAAAGTTACAAAAACAATATTTATTAGGGTATTTTTTTGTTTTCTGTACGCACTATCAAATCCGAATTCCCCGAAGGTTGCACACATGTTCATTTCTCCCACTCCGTGCTTTACTAAACTCATACAGTGACATACGCACGCACATACACGTTCATCCCAGTCCCATTTATACAAGTATAATTTATGTTACATGATTTTCTTACACAGTGAGAGTTAAAAAACTGTCTGTGCATTGTTGAAATCTTATATATGATGGTCGTGCAGCAACAGGTCTCGGCAATCATTGCTGCCAACCTAACGAATCTTTCAATAAGCAACCTGGTTACTAGAAAAATAAATCTTTCTACATTTTTGTTTTTATTAGTATTAATAAAACTTTTTTTTAATATATTTTTACTTTCTCTTGCCTATATGAATATACAGGAAGGAAAGTATTGTTTTCATGTCGATTTTTCGAAATCGAGTTTTCACCGGATCTATACGTTTTCAGACCCCCTGAACCCAAAAAACATGTTTTTAGCGATTGGTCTGTGTGTGTGTCTGTGTCTGTGTGTTTGTTATGTGTCTGTGTGCGTGTGTGTGTGTGAACAGAATATCTCAAGAACAGAACATCGTACGAACTTGAAACTTGAAACTTAAGTTACATACCACTACCGAACCCGACACGAACATTTTCATCAAAATCGGTCAACCGGAAGTAGTAGTTTATTCGTATAATTTTTCACTTTTTTGCGATTTTCTCAAAATCTGGTCCTACGATTTTTTTTATGCTCTACAAGATAGGGTAGGAGCCATGTTTGCTGAAATTCTGCGTGAGGCTGTTTTTACGTAAAAACATTTTCTTTTTAAGATTGCGGCTTTAATATGCATTTTACCGCAAAACGTTATATAATAAAAGTTGTAGAGAATGTAAAATTCTACAACTTTTATTTCAAACATTTTTTTGTATAACGCTTAGTTTAGCGGTAATTAGCGATTTTCTGTTTTTTTCTCACGAAAACGTGTGAAAAATCTATTTTTTTAAGATTTCAGCCTTAGAATGCATTTTACGACAAAAGTGTATAAAATAAAATTTATAGGAAATGAAGAGATCTACAACTTTTATTTTAAGCATTTTTTGTACAGTGCCTAGTTTAGCGTGAAAGACTGATTTTCCGTATTTTTAAGCCAAACTGAGTTCGATTTTCATTTTGCGTCTTTCACTCATGATTAAAATAAGGTTATGTTAATAAGATTATGTTTTTGAGGTTAGTTTTTAGTTTATATCTAATGTTGTATTACTAATGTTAGGTTTATTGTTAATTATTTGCATTGGCAAGAGAAAGTTGTGTGAGTGTTTCACACCAGATTTTTTTATCTACTGTTTACGCGTGCGCGTGCTGATTATATGATCATATGATCATATAATTATATAATTGGCTGACCATGTGATGAAAATAAAACTGTTTTTTGTAGCCCTAAAACTAGCAGATAGAGTGCAAATAATTTTAACAATCTACCTGCCTGTTATGAGGAAATATCTTTAAAAATATAGTTCTCAATTGTTTTGAGAAAAATAATCAGTCGGAAAATAAATAAAATTTGTTGTTGTTTAAGTCATCGGCCGAAATGCTGGTTTGGACCTTTAGAAGTTCTACTAAGTAAAACGAGGAGTGAGGTGGTTTACGAATGCCTTCCTCACTGACTTGAAAAGTATGCTTATCAGCATGCCATGCCCTTTAAAAAGCATCTACTTTCCACTCTTCTAATGGCACCTTCACTCGATTAAGTACAGAGTGTGGCTGTATAATGAAATTCATTACTTTCAGAGGAGATAATAATATTATCAGTGTCTTTTATACTCTACCTCTTCTGTTCTTAAATGCTTCAGTTCTATATTGGCTGACCATGCGATAAGAAACAGAACTATTTTTTGTAGAACTTTTAAAAACCTACAACTTTATTTCAAACATTTCTGTGTATAACGGTTAGTTTAACGGTAATTAGTGATTTTGTGGTTGTTTTTTCATGAAAATCTGTACAAACTAAATGCATTTTTTTAAGATTTCGGACTTAGAATGGATTTTGCGGAAAAAGTGCATAATCAAGTTTATAGGAGATTAAAACCTACAACTTTTAATTTAAGCATTTTTCTCTTCAGAACCCAGTTTAGCGTCAAAGAGTGATTTTCCGTATTATTAAGCCAAACTAGAGGTTGGTTTTTATTTGCATCATTCACTCATGATTAAAATCCAAAATTTATTTTAACACATTATAAAACAAGTGACCAATTGTGTTATAATTTAATTACTTTTAATTTAACGGACTTTCACGACGATTCATTATTTTAGTGGTTATATTTTTTCAGGTTTTTTTTTATTTAAAGTCACACGAACAGCTTGATCATAAGTGGCTACGGTGGGTTAAGAAACTGTAATTATGGGTTTTGGCACGTAATAATTTCCAGGCCCTAGCCGGTAATCGATCTGTGCTTTGTAGGCTGGCGCGCTATCCACTACGTCATGGAGGCAGTCATTTTTCCGTTTTTTTACGTTGTTTAATAATATTAAGTTATGTTGACCCACCGGGTTGGTCTAGAGGTAAAGTCAGCTGTTTAACAGGTAACTTTTGGAGACGAAGGTTCCTGGTTCAAATCCTCCTAAAGGTAGGGTTACATTTATACGGATTTGAATACTAGACAATGGTCACCGGTGTACTTTGATGGTTAGGGTTCAATTAACCATATTCTCTCAGAAATAGTCATCCTGGGTCAGTAAAAGACTACACCTCATTTACACATTTACACGTTTTACACATCATCTTCATCTCATAGGGTCATGGGGTAGCTAATTGTGCTGAATTGAACAGATTGCTACGTACACACATTAGGAATTAAAAAAGGGGTTATATTGTTCATTATTTGCACTGGCAAATGAAAATCGTGTGAGTATTTAACACCAGATTTTTTTTTTGTACTGAAACTTTTGAAATTCGACATTTAAAACCTAGAGTAATCATGTAGAAAATCTTGAGAAGATTAAATTAAGTACGAATATTCGTAGACTTGATAGTCGTCTAAACAATAATATAATTTACGAATTAAATAAGTTAACTCATAAAATTATTTCATGAAAAATAAAGCAAGTACTAGTACTACTATTATCTTTGAAACTTGAAATCTTCATAACTTTCATCCTATCTTTTCTTAACTTACTACACAAATAAACTTTACTCGTTAAATAGTAAAAGTTGAGTCCTTTCTACAATTGTTTTAAATAGATAGGAGAAAAGCGTATGCTGAAATTAAAACTGATTTATCCAAGAATTTCTCATAAAATAGTGAAAATTCCATTCATTCAGTATTCAACTATATACTTGTAATTTCTTCCATTGTTAAAATTATTTAATTCATTTTATTATAAGTACATTTCTAACTATTGTTATAAACCACATTACATTAATAATTAAATTTAATCTTTATGTTTGTAATTAAATTGTTTCATGCTTACTTTAATACTAGTTTATCTGTAAACTAATTGAATCGGTCATTTTAGAAAGCCCATAAGTCAAAAATACTTACGTTTGAAAAAATTAAAAAACTGGTAATTACTGCTGTCTGTCTATAACTTGATGGCCTGCCGCAGAGAGGAGCAGAATCGGCCCGCTATTAGCCTTCTCAATAAAATTTCATTATGTACTACCACTAACTATAGTCGTTTGTACGTTCAGTTGACACAATGTATCTTATGGGAATTGTCACCACTATTAGCGCAACTAAAAACATCAATTAAAGGCATCTGGATTCGTATATCAATGCATTTTTTTAAACCTCTGTAGAACACGTATTTTTTAAGGTAGAACTACAAATCAAGTTTTGTTTAACAGAAAAAAATTATGTATTATGTAGAATGTTTAATGAATTGTAAAAATCAAAAAAACTGTAAAAACATTTTCTTCTATTAAGGAAAGGGGCTAAAATGAATATCTTATCTATTTTACAGCAGACCTACTAATGCCTTCTCCATATTTTCTCGCCAGACTTTCTAAAACACTGCGTGATAAATATAAACACTTGACGTAAACGGTTATTACAAATCTAAAATTTCTTTCCCAGTACAGATATCGAAAGAAACATTTCACATTTGTAATCCACATGTATGAAGTTTGTATAAACTTATAGTGTTAATTTAATTAATAGTGTTGTATAGACTACTCTACATTATAAAGGTTTGTTATCGATGGGGCGCGGGGGAGGGAAATGTTATTGGTTATGATGGCATTGATTGATCTACAAAGCCGATATTTGTGTATGTGCTAGTAGGAGTCAGAGCCCCATAAGAAATACACAAACCTATACTGCTCTGTTGTGTCAACTGAATGTGCAAAAGACTATAGCTAGTAGTAGAACATAACGAAGTGTTATTGAGAAGGCTAAATAGTGGGCCGATTCTGCTTCTCTCTGCGGGAAGCCATCAAGTTATAGACAGACAGTACGTTTCAATAAACAACAATATTAAAAAGTATAGTTAGTTTAGAGGGTTTATTTATTTAAATCATCTTTAATATACAATGCACTATACGTTTTAAAGATGTCACTTGTTAAAAAAAGGTGAAAATTGTTACTAAAATGTTTCTGAAATAAATTGGAGTAAAACGCCAACGTACATTGTTTTCTTTTTTGTAAAATACGTTGCTAGACCACAAGAAAATTTTGTTGTACAATAGTATTTATTTATTTTACTAGTTTACATTAGATACTTAAAATAACTTTTTTCTCAATAATAGGTAAAAATTAAAATTCTTTAAGAAAATGTTGGTTTTCAGGACTATTCACGTTCTTCCTCGTCGTAACAACCAGTAGTTATTTTCCTTAAAAATATTTTTGAGTAGAAACTTTGTAGCTTCTTTCACTAGAAAGTAGAGCTTATGTTTCAAAAGATCGTTCACTTTCATTTCTTTAATTAAAAAAAACACTTTACATCCTAAAGAATTAGACTTTTCTTAATGTTACGAAAAGCCAGACTAATGTGATTTTTGTAGGGTTGGTGTGTTTACATTCAGTTAGTCCTAAAATGCACTAAAAAAATAAATTTAAAATTTTTACTTATGGGCTTTCTGAAATGACTGATTCAATCTCGTTAAATCTTTTTAAATTTTCAAATGTAGTAAATGAGTATTTAATGAAATTTTTTTTAGTTAAATAATTTATTGTTATTTCAACGCCATTTTATAAACCGTACTTCAAGGTGTCTAATAATGATATTTCATGCCAAGGCAACCCGGGACCTTGTATGCTAAAAATGTTAAGCAAGGCACATTTTCTCACCATCCATTTAATGTATCACTTTCAAATTTTCACTAGAGTTTTATAAGATCTTTCTAAAACTTGTGACGGAAAGATTTGAAATAATTCTTAAAAATAATAAAAATTTCATTTTTTTCTATGACATATGCGAACACTGGCTTTTTTCATTATATTTGGTGTGAAAAAATTATTAAAAGGTATTTCATCAACATATCTTATGGTCATAAATTTTAGCCTACTCTTATAACATCAACATACCCTGCAAATTTTAATAAATTATGTGAGACAGCCTGTAAGAAAATGTTCCTCTCATCTCAAAAATACATATTTTTGTGAAATCACAAAAAGTGGAAGGGTGTAACAAAAACTTAGTCTTAACTTAAAACATTTCAACTTTATAGCCAAATAAGTTATCATACTGTTTTTCCAGATGTTTTCTAGACAAAATTCCTTTTCCTTCTAGCTTCCCTTTCATAACCAGACATTGAAACCGATTAATGAAATAATTAATAATAATTTTTCTTTTGAAATTTTATTAATAATAATAAAGATTTAAAATAATTCTTAAAAATAAATTAAAAATTTCATTTTTTTTCTATGACATGCGAAGACTGGCTATTTTTCATTATATTCATTCATTCAGTATTTCCAGGGCTACAGAAAATAGTTATGTTTCATATCACATGGTCAGCCAATAATAATATGACTGAAGCATTTAAGAGCAGAAGAGATAGAGGTGTAAATGACAATAGTCAAAGTTATCTCCTGTGAGAGTAATGAATTTTATTATGCAGCCAGACCCTGTGGTAAATAAAGTTTACTTTAAAGATTTGAAATAATTCTTAAAAATAAATTAAAAATTTCATTTTTTTTCTATTCGGAGGGCCTGGCGTGGTGGTAGGTATAGGCTACTTTTCCAATCAGTGAGGAAGGCAATTATAAACCACCTCAGTCCTCGTTGTACTTAGTAAAGCCTCTAAAGGTTCAAATCAGGCTTTCGGGTGATCACCTAAACTAGAACTTAATAATTATACAGGTTGTTTTTGAAGGAAAGTTCAAACTTCGGTTATTCATTTCAGAACTGAAAATAATTAAAAAAACCCTAATAAATATATGTTCCAAAACGGTTTGTAAGCAATTTACTGCCAGCGATGTATTATATTGGCCAAGTTTTTAGTTCCTACTGGTAAATTAAAAGACTCTATAAAATTCAGGGAAGGTAAATTAAAGGTTAACGCCAGTTGTTTCTTATGGTTTCTTATGTGACAAATCGAATAAAAACAGGCCCAAATCTTTATCTCCTGTAGTTCTTAAGATATTTGAAGAAAAACAGAAAAATCTGTGCCTAAAAATACCATTTTTTTAGGTTAGAAGTACAATAACTTTGTTAAATTACTAATAATTACCTGAAAGTTCGGAACAAAACTTGTAGAGAATTTAGTATTGAGAAAACCGATGTAAATAAAGTCAAAAAAAAACAATTACATGGTTTAAATATTTGTCTTAATTTAAAACGAAACAAAAGGTTAATTGCACTGAAAACTTATAAAAGTTAAATTGACATCTAAAAATCTAAAATTTTGTACATTTACTATATTTTTCGCCTAATCATGAGAATTTTAAATCGGAAAATACAAATAAATAACAATGGTATAATTAAAAAATTAAAATTCCATTTAATTACGTGTCGGTTGATTTATATTTTATAATACGCTCACGTATAAGTCCCTGTTTGAGTAATCACGCACCAAAAACAAATTTAATGTAGTCATATATTTTTAATAGTTTTTTTTAATAACAAATTTTAGTAGAGGCATTTTAATTGATATTTTTTTATTGGTCTTTAATCCGGTTGATTTACTCTGACAATCCTGCAATTAAAAATTTGAAGTACAGAACATGAAAAATAAACAATGAGCAGGGTGTATTAAAAAAAAAATATATATATAAATTTCAGTTTTATGTTTTGGTCCATTTTATCCGTGCGAACGTGCTCCGTTATTAGTACAGCCATTTCTTTCTTTCAACATTATGCAATGGGTTCTACATTCCTCGCGTACTCGAAATCACAAAACAAGAAATTAGAGATAATAAGTCCGTCTCTTTTTAATTTTCTCTTAATCGCTCTCTTTCCCTCTCTCATCTTGTTCCTCAAACATTAAAAGTAAACAATAGAAATGAAAAGCAAACAGACTGCAATATTTTGTTTTCTTTTGAATAACGTATCTCTGTATATAGTACTATGTTTTTGTCGATTATAAATTCCAACAATTTTTCTCTTTATTTATTACTAATTTTAATGTAAAAACAAGTGTAATATTTCATGGAAGTAAATATTTTAGATTAGGCACGTTCTGTGTTTTTAAATTTTGTTTTTTGTTTCTTTGATAATAATATATTTTTATCTTCCATAATTTTCACGCGGAAAAATTCGTAGTTAAATAAATTAATAAAAACTTTTTTGCATGTAAAATAATATACATTGTATTATGACAAGTCAAAATAATATGTGATCGTCTATTGGAAATGGAATCCTAGCTTCACTTAGCAAAATTTTTAAAAGAGCAAAAAACGAAATTAGGTCAAAAAATGACATTTTATGTTTAAAATATTACTTATTCTTTTCTGTGTATAAAAATAGCCCAATTTTATTTTAATTTTAATTGCAAACCTGATTAAATTCCCAAAAATAGGCAATATGTTTCTTATTGGTGAATTTAAGATTCCTTTTCTGTTGGATTATGTAAAAGAAAAACTATAGGTTTTGGCTCAAAACATAAAAAAAGTAAAATAACACTGGAGAATTCCTTCCAAAAAAATAGTCACGATTAGCTTATGAATTCGGAAACTTTCACGCTAAACTAGGCTCTATAGAGTAAAATTCTCATTATAAACATTGTAGATCTTTAAATTTCCTATAAATTTTATTACATACACTTTTGTCGTAAAATGCATCCGAAAGCTGAAATCTTAAAAAATTCATTTCTTACAGATTTTCATGAAAAAAAACAGAAAATAACTACGGCTGAACTTAGCGTTATACAAAGAAGTTTTTGAAATAAAAGTTGTAGCTTTTTAAATTGTCTACAACTTTTATTTAATACTCTTTTGCCCTAAAATGCATATTAGGCCGCAATCTAAAAAAAATCCCAATTTGTCTAGGAAAGGACAGCCTTCCCAAGAATTTCAGCAGACATGGCGTCTACCCTATCTTGTAGAGTATAAAAGATATAGTAAATAAGGCGATTTAAAAAAAATCGTAGGAATATTTTTTGAGAAAATCGGAAAAAGTGAAAAATTACGCGAAAACTACTAATTCCGGTTGATCGATTTGGATGAAAATGGATGTGTCGGATCCGGTAGTGGTATCTAACTTAAGTTTTAAGTATCACCTTCGTACGATGTTCCTTTCTTGAGATATTTTGTTCACACAAACACAGACACACAGACCAATCGCTAAAAACATGAATTTGGGTTCAGGGGGTCTGAAAACGTGTAGGGCCTATATCCTGTGAAAACTCGATTTCGAAAAGTCGATATGAAAACAATACTTTCCTTCCTAAATGTTCATGTAGGAAGAGAAAGTAAAAATATATCAAAAATTGTACAATACTCTAGGCCTGAATTTTTTTAAATATTTTCCCCACATTTAGGACTAATTAGACCTCGTAAAATAACTTTAGTCATCTCTAGAAGCTCATTGACCCGCTCTGAACCCCAATTTCACAAATATTTTTCTCTATTCTTCCGTCTATCCAGGTTTATATTTTGTTTTCCGTGGAAGCCTTTATAATCAGAAATAGTGGTCAGGATATCGCTCACCCGATTAATTTTTGGTAGATTTCATTTTCCCAAAATCCTCTCTGATTTCATTTGGCTTATCCGATACGTCAAGAATATTTTTCAGTGTCCTAAAACGTAAAGTTCTGATAACTATTCGTCATCTATTCTATACATATGATTCATGCCGGGTGTGAATTAATTTGTTAATTTTTTCTTCCCACGAATAAATGAAGACTTTTTGTAATCAGGAATCATTAGAAAACGTTTATACCTTCAAAACAATATCAATTTTGATACATTGTAAGCTTTATTTTAGCTTAAAATCTGGTGTGAAACACTCACACAACTTTCTCTTGCCAATGCAAATAATGACCAATATAACCTAACATTAGAAATAAACAAAAAACTAACCTCAAAAACATAACCTTATTTTAATCATGAGTGAAACTTTCAAAATGAAAATCAACCTCAGTATGGCTTTAAAATACGGAAAATTACTCTTTCACGCTAAACTAGGCTCTGAAGAGAAAAATGCTCTAAATAAAAGTCGTAGATCTTTTAATTTCCTATAAATTTAATTATATACATTTTTGTCGTAAAATGCTTACTAATGCTGAATTCTTAAAAAAATCGATTTTTCACACATTTTCGTGAAAAAAAAACAGAAAATCGCTAATTACCGTTAAACTAAGCGTTATACAAAAAAATGTTTCAAATAAAAGTTGTAGAATTTTAAATTTTCTACATTTTTTTGCGCTAAAATGCATATTAAAACCGTAATCTGAAAAAAAACAATTTCTTTACGTAAAAACAGCCTCACCAAGAATTTCAGTAAACATGGCGCCTACCCTACCTTGTAGAGAATAAAATATTGAGTAAACCAGGCGATTTTAAAAAACATTGTAGGACTAGTTTTTGAGAAAATTGCAAAAAAGTGAAAAATTACACGAATAAACTACTACTTCCGGTTGACCGATTTTGATGAAAATGTTTGTGTCGGGTCCGGTGCTGGTATGTAATTTAAGTTTTAAGTTTCAAATTCGTACGATGGTCCGTTCTTGAGATATTCTGTTCACACATACACATTCACACACACACACACACACACACACACACACACACACACACACACACACACACACACACACACACACACAGACCAACCGCTAAAAACATGTTTTTTGGGTTCAGGGGTCTGAAAACGTGTAGATCCGGTGAAAACTCGATTTTGAAAAATCGACATGAAAACAATACTTTCCTTCCTATATATTCATATAGGCAAGAGAAAGTAAAAATAGATAAATACATGAATTTGTAACCGTTTTCTATTTAAGTACTGTAAATTTTATGACTACATCATATTGTATAATTTGGAGTAATGGTAACTTCGTTGCTTGGACGTCTAGAGATAGGTGGGTCGATCCATCAGCGGGAAAATTTTTTATAAAAGAAAATTGGAAATATTTAAAAAAAATTTAATTATTTATTATTTAATTTCAACAATTTTTGTTTTATCATCAAAAATTATTGCAACAACCAGCTGTCTCTGAAAATTAAATGTTACTGAAGAAAATACATTACTAGGTATTTAAAATAATTCTGAATTTGCTTACAGTAAAAATTAAGTAAATAATATTTTTTAGACCTTCATGCAACAACTTTACCATTAATCCAAACATACAATGTCACGTAGTCATAACATTTTCAACACAATAGAAAACGGTTTCAAATTTATGTTTTTTAAGCTAAAATACAACTTAAAATGTATCACAATTGATATTTTTAAAAGGTCAAAACATTTTCTAATGATTCCTGACGATACCAAGTCTTCATTTATTCGTGGGAAGAAATTATTAACAAACTAATGAAAATCAATGCTATTTCCCTACGGTTCAAATAACCTGGGACACCGGTATGTGTTACACAATATGGATAGAGAGATAATGAGGGGCTAGTGTCAAAATCAGCCACATCCATTTCATAAAATTTTTCAGGAAAGCAAAAAACTGTTTAAATTTAAACTACAGTATCTATCGTCTTGCTTAATAGTTCAAGTTATAAGTATTAAATCCCACATCAATGTATTTAAATATAATAAAAATATGTCTTTTCAAAAACTAGTAAAACTAATTTTGCTTTTGAATGTGGCTGGTTTTGAAACAAAAGGTTACTATTTTTGTAAAAAAAATCATGGTTTTATTTATTAAAATGAGCAATTAATTTGATAATTTTCAACTAAATTAATACAGTAACTAACGGGTGATTCAAAAAGAGCGCCGGTTTTTAAACGGCTGGTAAATTTTTGTTTATTGGTTGGCAACATTGTTAGACCTCATTTCTATTTCGGAGAACATTCCGATTGACGATTCAGTTGTAGTTTCTCTTGTTTGCAGTGTAGTACTCTCGCAGTCTGTGTCTAACCATGGAGAAGTTTACTATTGCACAACGAGTGTTAATCGTCAAAACATTTTACCAGAGTGGAGAGAGTTATGCGGCTACTGTCAGGCGACTTCGCGATACTCTAGGACGTAATGAAGCACCGAATCAATCAACAGTTCGCAGGCTCATGAAAAAGTTTTTTGAGACGGGTTCAACAGTCGACCTTAAAAGTTCTGGACGTCGTCGTTCTGGCCGAACTGAGCAGAACGTTGCGTTGGTTCGTGACAGTGTGGCTGTTAGCCCAGCAAAATCAATACGTCGCCGTTCTCAACAATTGGGTTTACGATGTTCGTCTGTACGGAGAATTCTTCGGTACGATCTCCAATATCACCCGTATAAAATTCAGTTGCTGCACGAGAAACAATGTTGTTGCTCCGTGAACGGTTCCAGGATCGCATCATTTCTCGTAATTCCGACCATCAATGGCCACCAAGGTCGTGTGACTTGACGCCTTGTGACTTTCACCTTTGGGGTCATCTGAAGTCTATGGTGTATGCCAATAAACCCCGAAACATCAATAACTTGAAGGAGGAAATTCGACGGGTTATCGGGCAAATGGAAGTCGAAACTTGTCGTGCAGTAATATCCAATTTCATGGACAGAGTTGATGCGTGCCAGCGCAGTAGAAGAGGACACATGCATGACATCATTTTTCATACATGAAATCGGAAGGTAAGATGAACTTGTTGATGTATTTATTTTCAGTTTTTCAAAAAAATAAATCTCGTAATTTGTTATATCAAAACCGGCGGTTTTTTTGAATCACCCTACACTTCTAACAATAAACTATACAAAAAGTACACTTTTCATTGAGTACTGTGCCGTGCTAAAATTAAATTATTCAAAATTGATATTTTTCAATGAATTAAAAATAAACACTTGAATAGTACTCTGTCATAATAACAAAATTAAATGATGTTGTAATAAAATTGTCTTAACATAACTGCATTAACTACAAAACTACATTGTTTTTGATAGAATATAATTTAGTTCTCAAAAGTGGACTAGCGTACCCACTGGTTATTTCTGTAAGTATGGATGTGGCTTGTTTTGATAATAACTTCAGAATTTCTTTAACTTACAAATCCCATACGTAATTGATGTCGCGAAACAGTTATACAAGACGATGCATGACAAATTTGAATTACATAACAACCCTCTCATACAAAACATGTACACTAGAGCGATACCGGTTGCTCAGCGCAGACGTTTGAAGCGCCTCTGGCCAAGGGATGTTCTTGGCCAACTGTGGGGCTGTGGTGATGACTGCATGCTCCTTCAAGTAAATCAAGTTTTGGAACATTAGCTTCACATTTAGAAATTGTTGTATTAATATAATAACAGATACTAAATTTCAATTGAAAGTGTCAAAAAAAGAATTTCTTTAAGCATTTTCTTGGATACGGATCTTTTTGATGCAGATTCTTCTATTTACTATGTTCATAACTTTTAAAACTTGTAAAAAAACCAGAAAAAAGTTTTGTTTTATTTTGGATGTAGCTGGTTTTAATGCTAGACCCCTAAATGTAAGTTCGAAACAGTTTTATGCCTAGCCGTGTTTTAAAGAATAAAGATAATTTAAATTGACCTTTCTTTTAACTTATGTTTTCACAACTGTAAAATATACAACCAGTGAATGTGATAGTATTACATACAATGAAATTGCGCGTTATGACATCAAGGTGACCGGCACTCCCACGGTGGTAAATTAATCTTAAATTAGAAAAGTTAAATTAGTGTATGCATCTAAGTACTAAGAAATTTTATACTTCTTTGTAAATCACTAGCTTAAATTTGTCCTATGATATATTATACGTATAAGTAAAATTGTGAAATATATAGAATAACCTTCCAGTATTGCATTCGTGTGACTGTTGTACAGTATAGATGTGCGTGAGATCACATACTACAAACACACTACAGAAAAATGTACCGGCATATTACATTAGGGATTTGGCTAATCATAAATATACTTCTGAACTTTGAAAACCCAGTTGTTCTCAGCAGTATTTTATATTTCCATATGATTTTTTATTATGCGGAAAATTCGTTCAATTCCCCCTGAAACACGTTCTACCGCTTCAAGTACTATATATATGAAACTAGCAAAAGAGAAAATTTGGATTGGAATAGGTTTCAGAATCGATGTTTATTGAAAATGTTTCCGCTTACGAATCTTGATATATGTTTTATAATATAATTTATTAGATTTAGGCCTATATTCTGCGTAATCTTTCTTAGTATTATCAAAATTTCGAAATATTACTTCATTCTTTTTCATTTTTTCTTCATAAATACTTTTGTATTCTCGTTATTCTTGTCAACCTTTCAAATAAGTAAATGCTTCATATAAAAATATTACCTTAGTTTAATGGTGTATGACAAAAAAAAGAAGAAATATGCGAAATATTTTCTTCAGAATATTTTTTTCATTAATTTTTCTCTATCCGTTAGAAATAAATAACACTTCGTCCGATTCACGAAAGGAAACATTTGTCTTTAAACAGTAATGTCTTTTGAACCATAGTGTGTAAAAACAATTACGATATTTTCCAGTATACCCAACTTCAAGGTACTATTACTTTAGTCACGCGTACTTTAAAATTTATAGGGTCACAAAGTATTATATGTTAATGTAATCCTGTAATCTACAATAAAACAAACTTTAATTTTATTTATCGTAATTGTTTTTATATACAACGGTTCAAAAGCTATTGCTGTTTAAAGACAGGTGTTTTCTTTCGTAAATCGGATTATAAATGGAATGTTAAATTTTTATCATTTTTGGTAATTTTAACATTCGTTGTAACCATGTAGACTACTTGACGCCTACAATTTATTTTTTTATGTATTATTATTACTTTCTCTTGTCCTATATGAATACGGGAAAGAAAACTATATGAAATATACCGATTCTTCGAAATCGAGTTTCCCTGGAAGCACGTTTTCAAGTCCCCTGAACATAAAAAAACATGTTCAACGATTGATCTATGTGCGTGTATGAACTTATCTCAAATAGGAGTAGGTACGAAGCAGTGGCGGATCCAAAGAGGGGCTAGGGGGGGCTATAGCCCCCCCCTTGGGTATCCAATTTACACTAGATAAAATGGGTAATTTGTTTTGTTCGGTTGCCGAACATGAGAGGAATCCGCACGCCCGACCAAGGTCATTCTAATGGCTTCAAAATCCTTTTATTTTTAGTCAATATTCTTGAGTCAAACCATAGTTTTTTGCCTCTAAACTCTGGTCAATAAAGAGTTAAAAACGGCCTAAAAATGTGTCATTTTACACTTAAATTTTGACAATTCCCCGGACCCCCCGCCTTGCTGGGGGGTGTTCCATACCCACCAGACCCCCCGGTGCTTTCACCCACCCAAACGCCTAGGCCCCCCCTTTGGCCTATCCTGGATCCGCCACTGGTACGAAGTTGAAACTTGGCAGTTAACCCTTTCTAACCCAGTGTGCCATAGAAGTCATTGGAGTGAAATAACAGCCATCAAAATGTTAGGTGTTAGTGACTTCTTTGGAAGAAAGAACGCTGGGTGTGAAGTGTAATAATTTTCTGTACCCTAGCCAGAAATCGAACTTAAGACCTCCGCTTTGAAGTGCACTTTGGAATGCTGACCATTGCGCCACGGAGGCGATCATTAGATTTTTTTTAAAGTTAATTTTAGTTTCAAATATTCGTGTTCATTAACTAAAATGAAGTAGCGTTTCTTCGAATTTGTTGTACGTATGTAGAAGTATATTTTTTACACTCTTAGTAAATAGTGATTTTATCCATTTTACCAATATATTTTCATTGTAAAATTTTTTAAGTCTTAAATAATGACTTTAATATTAAAATCTTATTTAATTTTGCTACAAATATAAGTAAGAGAATATATTTTGTTTAGGAAGCCTGAACATGATTTTACTTATTAATATTTTTGTGAACTTTGATACCATCAAGTCCCAATGTGACGTTCGTGTCACACTTTTTTTCAGGCCATTAAAAAAGCTAAAGCACTAAAAGTGATTTTATTACACTTAAATTTATGAAACAATGTACACATAATTTTTGTATGTAGTTAAAAATTTTGGGATTGAGAGGGTTAAGTTGGAAAATGGAGAACTTAGAAGGAAAATTTCGAAGTATGATACAATCTTGAGTGAAGTGTACAGAGTATTCGACTGCACAGAAACACCGTGCAGTGTCGTAATCCTTGGGTTCGGCTCTGGAGGAGCCATTCCCAATTTTACGGAGCAACATCTCGGTGCTCTTGTAATTTATTCTGAGGACTTTTGAAGACTATATCTATGATGTGCCTATAATTGAGTCATATAGATCAATAACTGTTGAGTTCTCTTTTTAATATCTGTTTTTAGTTTTGTAAAGTAACTTAATTATATTTTTAAATTAATTTAATCTTTTCGCCTTTTTAGAATTTATTTTTGAATAGATTAACCAAATTGTGCGGAATTTCAAAAAGAGTCTCTTTTGAAAAAAAAACCAACCGCTTTTTCAAAATTTAAATTTTTGTGTTTTTATATATTTTTTATTAAATAGAGTCTGGCCTACTTATATGCACAGGATCCAAATGGCTGGAAACATTGTACTTTTTAAAGGTTCCAGTCATAGGTAAGACCTCATTTCATTTCCTATTGCGTTTATTTAAAAAAAAAAACAGTTCATACGATTTTGTTTAAATACGCCTCTTTAACTACATGTTTTATGTTCGACAAGAAAGGGTATTCGGGTAATTTGAAAGAAGAAAGGGTTCTTTGGGATGGTATAAAAATTTATCGCTTTAGGATAGTCGCTCACTACTACTTACCTCCTGGGTTAAATGGGTGGAAATGCAAATTCTCTATTTTTCTGTTGAAATCCTAAGGAACAAAATGTGTCGAATTTCAGCTCCCTAGTTGATCGGTTTGTTAGAGAATTAGTAAGGAGTATGTAAACGATTGCTTTCCTATTCATACATATAGAATAATCAATCAAGATAAAATTATATGGAACATAATTATTTTGAACTTTATGTACTGCTATGTTTTAATCTGTTCATTTTCTTTGAACAATAAATAACTAATCTGACAAAAAAATTAAAGAACTGAAGTAAATAAAATAAACATCCATAGATGTTTGACCTCTGTGATGGTTATAAATAAATTAATAATAATAAAAATTAATTGATAAATAAAAATACATAAAAATATCAAGTTAAATTTTGATTACAATATAAATAAGGTAAGTCAAAAAAATCAAATCTCACCAATATTGAATTTAGATTTACACTACTTTTTAATAAATTGCTAAAAAGTTTGTATAAGTTTTTACTGGATTGGTCTAGGGGTCAAGTAATCACCGTCAGTCAGCTGTTTAACAGCTGATTTTTGGAGACGAAGGTTCCTGTTTCAAATCCTAGTTAACCCACCGGATTAATCTACAGGTCAAGTCGTCACCGCGAGTCAGCTGTTTAACAGCTGATTCTCGGAAACAAAGGTTCCTGGTTCAAATCTTAATAAAGGTAGTTTACATTTATACGAATTTGAATACTAGACAGTGGTTACGGTGTACTTTCATGTTTGGGGTTCAATTAAACATAATCTCTCAGGAATGGTTAGCCTGGGTCTGTAAAAACTACACCTCATTTACAAATCATAAACATCATCCTCATCTCATTGGGTCAAGGGGTTGCTTATTGTTCTGAATTGAACAGATCGCAACGTACACAAATTAGGAATAAAAAAAAATCTTAGTAAAGATAGTTACAGTCCATTTGAAATAGCATGCTAGAAGTCTCTGAATGGTGGTAACTTTTCAAAACAAAAAGTCCCTTTCCAAAAATAAAATTTCTCCTTAATAATTACAAAATATGATATAAATCTTGGTTTTTCAATTTTTAAAATCATATGAAATTAATTATTTTACTGGTTTTGTTATTTTGCATTCACTTGCCCATGCATTCAATACACAAGACATGATTAATTAATACATAAATTTTTAATTAATAATAATATATTAAAATAACAATTAATCAGTAAATTTTATTTCCATTTTCCATGTTGTTATTGGTAAATTGTTTTTTCTTTCCCATTACTAATAAAATTTATCTTTTAAAACGCTTTTTTCACTAACAGGGAAAGTTAACACAAATAAAAATCTCTTAAGTAGTAACACTGACGCATGAACACATTACAAAATTCCCTCTGTTCTTTATTCCATTTTTTTAATAATTTTGAATGGACTGTACTTTTATACGGATTTGGATACTAGAAAGTAGTAATCATTGTACTTTGATGGTCGGGGTTTAATTAACCATATTTTTTCAGGAATGTTCGGCCTGAGTCAGTACAAGACTCATTTACAAGTCATACACATCATTCTGATCTCATTGATCAAGGGATTCCTAATTGTTATTAAATTGAACATATTGCAACGTACAAACATTAAGGTAAAAAAAATTTTTATGTTTGTAAAGTCAGTTCAAATAAATAATACTAAATTTCAAATTGTTTAACTGTGTTTTAAGATAAAATCACTATAAATAAAGTTATAATTTAAAAATTATTAAAACTATTGGGATAATTCTATAAAGTATTAAGTTTTTCCAAAAGATTTTCAGTATAATTGCCTGAAGTTGTAAAAATAACGAAATTAATGTTATGTATACGTTTATGGATTTTGGACTACACTTTTAATTGGTAAATGAAGTAATAATAGTCTACAAGTTTAATAAAACAGGTTTATAGTAATTATTTTCATGATTTTTCACCGCCTTATATTCCAAAAATAAATATTACTCCCACCCAAACTCCCAAAGTTATTAAAATCAGTAAACTCCATTAGCCTACCTCCGCTTTCACTAAATGATTTCCCCCCGACTAAACAGTTAGGAACCAGCTTATTCATGGCTTTCATTAATTTCTCCCTAAATCTGTTCAACGCTTTAGAGGAAAATTCTCTAATACATCCCCATATAAACTTATAAGAATACGAACACGTTTTTGTTTTTACTGGAATTTAATTTACAAATCTAATTAGGTGTTGAGATGTGTGGTTATAGTGTGCGTATGTTAAACATTATGAGAAAAGGATAGTGACTGTTAGTTTTTTAATAATTTTTTTAAAAGATTTTTAATTATTTTTTTAGTAATTTCAAATACTCCTACTTACATTTCAACTAATGTTGTTAGGTAGTTCTCTACTTTGTAAGTATAAATATAGTCTTTTGTTTATGTTTTGTATTTAAAATTTGTTGTTCGTTTATATTTTCTCTTGCCATATATTAACATAACTAGAGAAGGAACGTATTGTTTTATTTCAATTTTGTCGAGTTTTAATCGAAAATACACGTTTTCAGCCCGCCTGAACCCAAACAACATGTTTTTAGCGATTGGTTTGTGTGTGTGTGTGTGCGCGCGCGCGCGGTTAAACAAAATATCTCAGTAACGGAATAGCGTACAAAGTTGAAAGTTAAAATTGTTGAGAGCTGTGCACTCGTAAAAATATTTTTTTAAGATTGCGGTCTTAATACGCGTTTTAAGACAAAAGTGTACGTAATTACAACTTTTATTTTTAACGTTTTTCTCTACAAGGCTTAGTTTTGTGATTTTACAACGTTTAGGGTCAATTAGTGATTTTCTGTATTTTGATCATCAAAATCGGTAAAAATTTTATTAGATTGAAACGTAGTATGCTTTTTACGTCAAAAGAAACTAAAAATTAATTTAAAAACCACAATCAAAGATTTTTTCTACAGATCCTCATTTCTCAGAGCGTCAAATTAGCGATTTTCCGTATTTTTATGTTCTACAAAGTTTGGTTCATTTAACGACATTCATTCATCATTCATGATTAAAATTAGGTCAGTGTTTTTCATTTTACTATGTTTACTCATCATTAAACACAGGTTATATTTTCCATTATTTAAATTGGAAAGATAAAGTCGTAAGTGTTTCACACCAGATTTATCTTATAGTAACACATTTTCAGTTATTTTCAGGTCGTATTTTCCCTTGCACTGGTAAGTCATACTGTGAAGGAAGTTCCTGTTTCATGCTAATTGGTTTGATATGTACATTCTTTATTTAGTTTTTAACGGGTAAGTTGTGTGAGAAGTTGAACGCTTACTTTAAAGGGTATAGTTTGCCGTGGAGGTCCGTATTTTATTAGTAAGTCGCATTGTTGAAATTCATTAAGTAGCCTGTATAGGATTAATATTACACCTAAACATAACATGCATTGAATTTCTACTGGATAACCAAAAAATGTAAAAATCAATTCAGATACCAAATACCTTTGGACTCATCTTAATTACATCGCAATCTGTTGAAAGATACCCTATTAGGGATAGTTTTGGTTGGTTTAAAAGAAGTTCTGGAGACTTAGAAAGATCCATCGTGGAATTTTTCGGGAATAAAAATTGAGATTTTGATTTTTGTACACTACAAAGTATGTTTTTGTTGCTTAGGTCATCAGCAAAAGGCTGGTTTGAACCACTAGAGGCTTTACTAAGTAAAACAATGAGTAATATGGTTTACCATTACCTTCCTCAATTAGTGAAAAAGTATACTTATCAGCATGCCTGGCCATTTGAAAAGCATATAATTTTTCTCCTGCAAATGACCCTTCACTTCATTCACCACAAGGTTTGGCTGAGAAATGAAATTCATTACTCTCAGATGAGATAAGTTTGACAAGTGTCTTTTACACCTCTTGTGTTCTTAAATGTTTCAAAACTTTGGAACTAGCAGATCTAGTGCAAATAATGTAACACTCCAACTGCCTTTTATGGGTATGTGCCTATAAAACCTCTAATGTGCATTCTGACTACAAAGTCGATAAAAGGCGTTCAAAAAATTATGAAATTTTTTATAAGAACTTTAAACAAGACTTACCTTTTGACTAGGAGGATCTGTTGGTGACCCAGCAATTGACTCAAATGACGGAGCAGGTGGCGGCGGGGGAGCAACTGGCATTTGAATCGATGACGCAACACTTGTTGCCGCCTCCGGAGAATTTTGAACCGGTTGCAACTGCGGCTGATGGTTGTGATGCCTATGTCTTGGTGGAGGAACACAGGAACAAACCGCTGCGGAGAGCCGACTGGCATAAAAATACATAGCCATCCGAAGTATCCCGGGTTTATTACCTTTTTTATTGGTACCGGGAATTTATATTTATCACTTTTTAATGACATCCAATTACATAAAATTTATAATTGAATACATATATCGTAATTATAAATATCACAGTCCATACACGGCACATTTTTAACATATTTTTTCTTCATACAGGCACAAACACAGTAACACATTTATCCAATACTCCGTTAAATATTTATATATAATTTATATATTTACTTCAACAAAACACTTTAATTTTTTTAACTTAAACGAATTTATTTAGTGTTTACAACTACAATACGTAAAATAAACGGCAGTTATTTAATACAACCCTGAAAACAGAAAAAAATACTATTAACATAACACAGAAAACATTACGATAAAAAAAAAAATTTTTTATATTATTTATTTATTTAACGTTGCATAAACTACAATGGTCATTAGCGACGGCGTTGGGTTGTAACTTACTGTGTATAATGAAGGATGAATGATTTTTCGTAACGAATGAAAATAGTTTTACTTTTTCTTGCCCTAGCTCATATAAAATGTAGAGAAAGATAGTATTATTTACAAGCATGTTGATTTTTTGAAATCTAGTTTTCACTGGTTAAACATGTTTTCAGGTCCCTTGACCCAAAAAAATGTTTTAACCGATTGGTCAGTGCGTTTATGTATGCAAAAGAAATCTCAAAAACGGAAAATCGTATGGAGTTGAACTTGTAACATAGGTTGGGTACTGTAAGGGACGCCGACAAGTACATTTTCATCATAATCGGTCAACCGGAAATTGTTTATTTGTGAAATCTTTCACTTTTTTGCGATTTTCCCATAAACGGCTCCTAAAATTTTGTTAAAAAAATAATCTTCTTTTACAATATTTTTTGTGCTCCACAAGATAGGCTAAGTGGCATGTCTGCTGAAAATTTTGTGGGCTGTGTTCTAATTGTAATTTTTTTTAAGATTGCTGTCTTAGTACGAGTTTTATGGAAAAATTGTGTACATTCAATACTGTAGAAAATTTTACGAAACCTAAAACTTTTATTTCAAGGATTTTTTGAAGTGTTTAATTTTTGTGGCTTTAATTTTTACTACAGTACTGTACATTGAGCTGCACAATTTCCGTATATAATATTTAAATGGCAGTAAGGAATTTCACTTTAAGGAGAAGTGGTACCTAGTGGTGGATTCTCCGTTTAAAACTTCGAGTATTGTTCGTTATTCAGACCAAGAGGTCTCTACTCCATTTTCGCTTTAGACGTCGCACAGTTGGGAAGTTCCTTGTAGCTAGATCACGGGCTACTTGGTTTGGATATCATCTAGTCTTTCGTGATATGTACTATACAAGGACGCGGTTAGCTTCTTTACTGTCGGAATTTTCAAATCGTCGTGGAGGGTTTTATTGCTTACATAAAAAGGAGCGCCAGAAGCAAGTCTTAAGAATTTTGATTAAAAGGCTTGGGTCGACTTTAAATTACTCTCTGCCGCTATTCTAAAGAACTGGACGCCATATGTCCAGATTGGTCTTAAAAGGGATTTATACATTAAAATCTTGGAGCGAAGGTTCAATCTTGATTGATGGTTAATAATGTGTCGAGCGTGTTTAATTTGGAGTCAATTAGTGATTTACCGAATTTTCCTCAACAGCATATCAAAGTACAACTGAGGTTGATTTTGATTTAGCTTCCTGCGCTCATTATTAAAATCAGGTAATGTTTTTCATTATTTATATTGGAAAGAGAAAGTTGTGTAAGTATTTCACACCAGGTTTTTTAACTCTATTTCAATTTGCGATTTACAATCTACTATAAATTCGTTCATGTTCTATAAGAACTCGTTCTAACGAATCATTAAGACCAAATCGAAGTTCTTATAACAGCTTGTTAGTGCCACAAGTAAAAGACACACTCTGCACCTTTGGAGATGACACGGCTATTCTGTCAGTATACGAAAACGCTGCGAGGAAAACAGCAGGTCTTACACATTACTTATACCTTGTACAAGACTGGCCAAAAAAAAAGACTTTTACAGAAAAACAAAGAATAAAACTCAAAAAATTGTCAACACGAATATTTTAACTTTATACAAATTCAACGTACGACAGAGCTTAATATATCGAATTACATCTAGACAAATGTCAAATTAAAGTAGGCTACATAAATTGCGCAGAAACGAAAACAGCTGAACTTCGAATTTTAGCAATTTTTTGGCTACTCAAACAGAAATTAGAGTTATTACTTCTAAAAAAATATTTATACTTTAATTTATAAAAAATATTTATAGAAAATCGACATAATTTACAACGACCATTGTTTTTGGTTTAAATAATTTTAAGTGGTCATAATTTTTACTGTAGTTTTAATTTTTTTGTTCTAGTCCGTAGGTGTACCAGGTTAGACCTATCTTTAGCGCAACTGGCTTCTATGGCAGGGGTTCCATGTTCAATGCCTGGTCAGGTCAGGCATTTATTTATCTTTGCATCTTCTCATATTATCTATGCACAAACCAAGACTAATGTAATAATTTATTGTCATTTAATAAAGAAAATTTATTATTGGAGGCAATTTTTAAAATTGTCATCTATCATTTTCCTTCGTCCGTCCTTCTGTCACATCCAGATGTCAGAAACTACGAGAGATAGCAACAAACGGTTTCCGGATTCGTAATCTACACAAAAAGGTAGTGAGCCTAAATTGGTTTGAAGTTCCGGTTTTGTCTGGAAGCGACCCAAAACTGGAAGTCTAGAAATCAAAGTCAGAAGTGGGTTTTGGATTTGTAATCTACACAAAAGTTAGTGGGCCTGGATTGGGTTTGAAGTACTGGTTTCAAACACAAGTGGCCAAAAACCGGAAGTGAGGAGATAAAAATCGGAATTTGGAAAAAAATGGTGTCATTCGATTCGTCTTAAAGAGTAGAAATCATTAGGTTTGAAGTTCCGGTATAGATCGGAAGTGGCCCAAAACCGGTAGTCAAGAAATCAAAGTCGGAAATCGGAAACAAAATTGTGTCATTCGATTCCTCTTAAAGAGTATAAACAGAAATCACTAATGGTTTTGCCATAAATCAAAGGTAAGGAGCCTTTTAAAAAATTATCACCAGCCATGAGATGCGTCGTCTCATGAAAGGGATTTTTGATTTTAAATTGTTAATTATAAGAAAACGAATGAATTTACTTATTAAATAAATAAATTACATCTAAATTTGCATAAGACCTGAATTTAAATTTAGTTTTTGTTTAATTTACATACATACATATACAAAATTAGCATTTGTACACAATAAACGTACGGAGGATAAGAAAATTGATATTAGCGTAGGTACACATAACAAATTAGGCCAACTAACCGCAAAAAGGATTATAGTGTCAAAAGACAAAGACAGGTTGGATTTACCTAATTTAGGTGGCGTTGGTCAGTCCGTTGATAACGTCGAGGGGGTTATGGCTATTAGTGTTACCCTGGTTTATACAGGGTCATACGAAAGGGTGCGGAATGAGATCAGGGTAGAATGTTTCTATATTTATACATATAGATACATAAAAGTGAAAGACTAGAGATAGTGAAGTTCGTATATCCTACGTGCTTCGAATCCTACAAATCAACGGTTCTGTCTTCCTTTTGCAAGATTACAAGCTGTGTCAAATTCTAAAATTATTCTACAACGTTATATACCTTCGTTATCATTCCTTCTCATACACATTTTAACTCTATCTCGCTTACTCTAAAATTCTCTCTCTATACAAATTCTATCTTGTAACCTTCATTTTCTTTTCCTTTTTTTTGCCTGCCCTTTTGTTTCCCTTTTCGACCCTCATCTTTTAACATCCTAAAAAGTCATCCGTGATGCTAAAAAATTTCATATTCCACGTTTTTCCTCTCACTTTTTTCACACAAAAACTACTTTCCCATTCCTACTTCTTCTTTTATCTCTAATATGTTGATTAGAATCGTACGTGCTTAAATATTTATTCAACAAAATTTTGCATAATTTTGTAACACGCCTATATAAAAAAACGCAGTTTTGTTTATGTTAATAAATTTTTCATTGCGTTAATAACATATATTACTCGCCACTCCAGCGGCGCTTCGCGCCACTTACGTGTCTCGGCCTCAGAGGGGTAGGTGGATCAGAATTCATAAGTGAATCAGAACCATTTGCTACAAGGTGAAGTTCGGCCGCCAAAGGGGTTGGGTGGATACAATATTTTGATATTTGAGACATGAAAACTTAAAGATGAAGTTTGATGTTTCAAAATTTAAAATTTGAAGGTTTTGAAGTTTTAGGTTAAAGTTAAAAGTTTCAAAATTTCAACTTTGAATGTTAAGGTTTAAAAGTATCATTCCTTGAGTTTTTTTCGTTTTCTCATGCGATCTGGGATTGCGACCTGAAAATGTTCGGGTTACCAAATTTTTTTCATTACGTTAATAACATACGAGTATATTATTCATTTTTTTTTCTCTGGAAGTTGTTTCAAAATATAACAAGAACCAATTTTTGCGTACTGACTTATAATATATGGTCTATATTGTCTTGAAGCTCCTCGTTGTGTTTCCCTGGTGGGGTTCATGCAGCCAGGGATTACGATTAATGCAGTGTTGTTTATTGTAAAACTTTACGAGGATTGTGGAGAGCTATTCAAAACTCTCTGAATCCAAAATATATTTTTAGCGATTGTTGCGTGTGTGTGTGTGCGCGCGCGCGCGTGTGTATGTGTGTGTGAGTGTGTGTGAACAAAATATCTGAAAAACGAAACTTCGTTTGAAGTTGAAACTTAAGTTAATGACCACTACGGGGACACGACACGAACATTTTCATTAAAATCGGTCAACCGCAAGTAGTAGTTTATTCGCATGATTTTGTCAAAAACGGCTGCAACGATTTTTTTATATCGCCTCATTTACTACATTTTTTATGCTCTACAAGTTTGAATAAGCGCCACATCTGCTGAAATTCTTGGGGAGGCTGTACTCGTAGAAAAAATTGGTCTTTTAAGATTACGCCCTTAATATGCATTCTAGGGGAAAAAGTGAATTACAATTACAGTTATAGAAAACATTTAAAAACTTACGATTTCATTTCAAACATATTTTTCTACAACGCTTAATTTAGCAGTAATAGTTTAATTTAGTCATTTTCTGTTTTTTTGCTTTTCATCAAAATCGGTAAAAATGGGATTTTATAAAATTGCGGCCTTAGTATGCATTTTACGACAAATATATATGTATAATACAGTTATATAAAATTAAAAAACCTACAGCTTTTATTTTGAACATTTTTCTCTACAGATCCTAGTTTAGAGAAAATTAGACTACTGATTTCCGTATATTTAAGTTCTACAGAGGTTGATTTTTGTTTTGCGCCATTTTTTCTAAACTTAATTAAAATTAGGTTATGTTTTTCAGTTTTCATTGTTTACTAATGATTAAACATAGGTTACATTGTTCATTATCTACACTGGCAAGATAAAGTTGTGCGAGTGTAAACAATTCACGTTCATTGTAAAGAAAATTTGATGAAGTTTTCCCAAAAGCTTGTCCAACTAGTATTTTTTTGTTTTTTTTTCAACAATATCAATTTCTTTTACTGGTACTTAAGCATCGTAAAACAGATAAAATTTTGTTTTACGACAATTTAGTTAATAGTGTAATATATTTTTTTTAAGTACTCTATGTAATTATAAAGTTATTACGTAGTTATGTTGTTACAACAAGAAGATTGTAAACAAAAAGAAAAGATATGTTATTTTTCGTTATATGCCCTTTATAAGGTTATTGATCACCGTTAAAGTTTTCATCCGGTGAACTTGACCCAAGGATTAAGGCCAACTTATATGAAAACAAACAGATTAAGTTACTTATTGTATCCTAAGAAAATATCGTCTGGCTTCTTCAATCTTCCATATAAATCCTTTGTTAAAAGAAAACAAAACTGTCAATGCACTTTGAATTTTTCTGGAAGTATTTATAAAGTAATAAAGAAATTTGCCAATCCTTTAACAGAATAATGATGTAGATTCTAATTTGCGGATTTTAAATATTTTTCTTTGTAATTAAATTCATTTCTGAAAATAATTACGTAGAAATTTTATTGTCTTCATAACTTTTGGTACACGAGTTCGTGAATTTAGAAAAAACCAATTTGATTTTTACAAATACCAGTTTGGACTGAATATTTTTAAAAATCTGGTCTGAAACACTCACAATATTCCCTCTTGCCAATGTAAATATTGAAAACATAAAGTAACATGAAGAATATCCTAATTTTACTCGTGAGTAAGTAAATGAAAATAAACCTCTGTAGAACTTAGAAATACAAAAAAAAACAATAATTGACGGTAAACTAGGCTCTGTAGAAAATTGCATGAAAAATAAAAGTTATTTATATAGATAAAGGTTATTTATTAAATTTTTATAACATTAATTACAAGGCTACACACTTTTGTCGTAAAATTCATACTAACGCCGCAATCTTATAAAGTCTAATGTTTTTACCGAATTTGATGAGAAAATATAGAAAAGGATTAATAAAATCATTAATTGACGATGAACTAAGCGTTCAAAAAAGTGCTAAAAATGAAAGTTGTTGTTTTTTAATTTCTTACAACTCTAATTTTATAGGCTGTAGCCCAAAAAAGCATAAGGCTGCAATATTTAAAAAAATGTTTACCACGTGAGCCAAAAACCTCTGTTAATTTTAGCAGACATGCCGCTTAACTTATCTTGTAGGACATAAATTGTTTTTCTTTTAAATCGGAGGAGCCGTTTTAAAGAAACGTGTAAAAACGTTAAAACCGCTAGAAAAAAGTACAACTTGTGGTTGACCCCGATTTTGATGAAAATGTTTTTGTCGAATCCCTTGTAGTACCTTACCTAATTAAGTTCCAAGTTTCAACTTCTTGCAATATGATATTTTTTCACACACAGATTAATGGCTAAAAACATGTTACTTTTTATTCACTGGGCCTGACAACGTGTATTTTCGGTGAAAACTCTATTTCAAAAAATTTACATGAAAAAATACTTTTCTTTTTTATATTCTTTTTTTCTTCTATAGGGCTAATTTTAGATTACATTAGGTGACTGTAGACATTTCTGGAAGCTCTTTTGGCAGCCCACATTCACAGAATTAGCTCACTGTAGGCGTTTCTCCTTTCTTCTGTCCACCCGGCGTCCTGTTTTCGCTCTTCATAGAAAGCCTTAAAATTCGTAATTAGATATGTCTGAATTTGTTTAGGTTCATTAAGTTTTTTTCAGTTCTCTCAATATTCTTTCTGACATCTTTAAACCATTTATCCGTCACCTTAGGCCTGTTGTTATTGCCTTAAAAATTTGTTTAGTACAGCGGTTGCCATCCATTCTATATAAGTGTTCGTAAAATTTTAGTCTTCTTTTTCTAATAATTTCCAATTATCGTTTATTTTCCTGGTACAGTTCTTCTCGACCTCGTAACCTATATTTTCTGTCTACTATCTTCGGGCCCTATATCTTGCGGAGGATTTTTCTCTCAAATTTCTTTGCTTCTCTTAGACCAGCCTTTCCAGTCATTCTAAAGCGCTTGCTCGCGTACAGATACACACGCATTGTTACAGTATTAAAATGTTAAATCTTGACTTTTCTTAAAAGTGTTTTTTTCTTACACAATTTGTAAGTTCCTCGAAGTAAACCGCCCAGCTTTCCTCGTCTTTTATTGTTCGCTTCCATTTAGCTGGTCTTTCGTTATATTATCTCACTGAGGTACTTTGAAGATATCAACTTTCCCAATTATTCCGTATTGTGGCTTCACGTGACGCGGGGCTGTTTTGTAGCATAGCCCTATATGGAGCAAGAGAAAGTAAAATTTAATATAATCACACAAATTTTTACAACTTTTCAATTTTAATAGACCTAAAGTAAAAAACGAAATGAGATGGACAAATTTACCGCAGGATTTCCCTAATACGGGCGACATACTAAGTACGGTACAAAACACGTGATTAAAGCCGGTTTTTACAGCCAAAAAATCTGCAAAAAGAGCTTCTAGAAATTTTAAAAATTTACTTAACGTAGCTCTAAATAACGTAAAATCAGCTATATTTTAAATTATCAAACTGAGTAATTTAAAAAAAATAAATATATCATCCTGCAGGAATTAAATGATGCATCAGATCCATTAACTAAATGATTGATGATTTCCATAAAATGTATTTTCATTAATATAATATCTGATCAATGAATATCTATTTGAAGCTAGATAACCATTAAATATTTTTACCATTTACATGTAATTGATTATATTCTAAATAGATTACGAATGGTTCATGAATTTTCCAGAGACAGTTTGTAATATGTTAAGGAGAATATTTTGCATGAGATATTCCAGATAGATGCACTAGAGAAGTATCTTAGATGTATGATAATGTACTGATATTTATGGAATAAATGATGACAAATGTAGCTAACATACTGTACCTGTATATATCAGAGTAGTTCTCTTCCTTACAAGAATCGATCCGAACTTGAATTAATTATCTACTTTGAACTAGTACTCAGATATATACCGAGAATGTATCTATATATGTAACTAAAATATGTTTGAAAATATATTTAAGGTAATTTTTTAAAACGTTTGAACCTTTTCCGGTACAATTTTCACTAAAATTATTAAGATAATTAATGAAAGAAAGTCAGTCCATTTTAAATTTTTGTAGAAAAACCTGTTGATCAAATTATATTCATATCAATACGCCTTTTTTCATTTGTTATCAAAAACTTTACTTTATTGACAACCACTCAATTTTATCGTTGTTGGTTATTGGTGTATTTTTGACGTGATACGACATCAATTTTTGGATAGGGATCTCCCACTGGAGTTTTTTCAGGAATGGCTGTCAGTTGGTCACCATACAAAGTTGCTTACCCATACAGTGTTACTTAAAAAATAATAGTAACTTTTTTCCAGTTGACTAACTGGGTTGGTCCGAAGACCACGAATGAATGTATATAAGAAAGGAAAGTATTGTTTTCATGTCAATTTTTTGAAATTCAGTTTTCACTGGAAGTAGACCACATCATATTTCAGGTCCCCTGAACCCCCAAAAACATGTTTTTAGCTATTGGTCTTTATGTGTGATCAACGTGTGAATAAAATACCTAAAGAACAGAATAGTGTTCGAAATTGAAACTTCGAATTTAAGTTAAACACCATAAGGGAACCCGACACGAACATTTTCATCAAATTCTTTAAACCGAAAGTAATAGTTTATTCTTGCAATTATCCACTTTTTTAGATTTTATCAAAAACAGCTACGATTTCTTTTAATAATCGCTTCTCTAATTACATTTTTATTTTCTACAAGAAAAGGTAAGCTTATCTGCAGAAATTTTTGAGAAAGTTGTGCACTCCGTGGTAAAAATTGTTTTTGTTCACCTCCAGACTAATTGCTGAAAACATGGTTTTCTAGCGTTCCGGGGGCCTGAAAACGTGTACACCCGGTGAAAACTTGATTTCAAAAAATCTACATGACATGAATACTTCCCTTCATTATGTATTCATATGTTGTTGTTCAGGTCAACAGCCGGAAGGCTGTTTGAACCTCTAGAAACTTTGCTAAGTAAAACTAGGAGTGAGGTGGTTTACCATTGCTTTCCTCACTGAGTGATAAAGTATGCTTATCAGCATGCCAGACCCTCCGAAAGCACCTACTTTTCACCCTGAAAATGAGACCTTCACTTCGTTCACCACAAGGTCTGGTATAATGAAATTCATTACTTTCAGAGGAGATAATTCTGACAGGTGTCTTTTACACCTAAACCTCTTCTGTTCTTAAATAGTTCAGTCATATAATTGACTGACAATGTGATAAGAAACAGAACTATATTTTGTAGCCCGGGAACCAGCACAATTAATTTAGCACTCCACCTCTCCGTTATAGGCAAACGCATTCATGTAGGACAAGAAAATAAAAAATAAAAATGTGGACTCCAAATTATCAAAACGTTTGAACTGAGAAAGTTCAAACTAGGAAGGTTTCATTGAATAAATAATACATTAAAGAGCAAGTTTGATGTAATTTCATTTTAATTTAAATAATATAACTAATTTTTGATTATGGTAGGCCAATGCAAATTTATGATAGCAGCATCAGAAAAGACATGAATATTTAAAAATAATGTAATCACATAAGCCTATCAATCAGTATTTTATTTTACGTAAATGTAAAACTTCTGTATCGATTGAATGAAAGTAATAAATGAGTTAAAATTTCAGCTTTTACATTTTAAAATGAGTACTATTAATTAATTTAACACTTGCCCACATGGAATTTTATATCAGGTTATGCTCTTTAATTCAATGAATAATTAATTTGCAGAATGGCGCTACCAGAGTGCGAAAATTACTAAGCATTAAAACTTTTCCATTCTATCCCTCCTGGATGTTCTTTCTCTTCCCGTTTTTGAAGTTGTATCTGAATCCCTTCACCTTTTTTCAATCACATACTTCTTTTCCTCTCTGTTTAAAATATCTCTCTTTCTTTTCCCTATCCGTCTATTACACTCAGGTATTTTTCATCTTTATCTAAACCAATTTTTGTCCCTCTACTTCTTCTTCTGAAACTACCTCTTTGTATTTTTCTCTCCCACAGCTATCGCTATCTAAGTTAGATCGCTATCCTAACCTCAATTCTTAAATCGATTATTCTAATAAAATTAATCTAACTTAATTTATCAATTTAAGTTCGATAGATTAGTTTAAGTATTTAAAACTATTTCTATGTACATTTTGTACTTTAGTGTAGAAACTCTAGAAGATTAGATTAATTTAGTGGTGTCGGTAGTGACAACAGTTCTAACCAACTGTTAGAATAACCAACGATTATTTTTATAGATTTACGTTAACGGTACGAATGTTTTGTGAAATTGTTAAAATTGATATTCTAGAAATAAGTAGGGAAAGGTTCTCAAAGTGGGGGGCGTGACCACCAAGGGGGGCTGTAATGAAGGGTTGGGGGCGCAAACCTTAGTTTAAAAAAATAAAATGAATTTTTGTGTAGATCAGTTAAATGACGTGAAATATTATTCATTTAGAAAATTTAGTGAAATTTTCTTCAGGTAAAGAAAATCTGAGTAATTTTCAAAGTGACAATGCCTTGGAAACAAAATTTAAGAAATTTTTGCTGCATTAGTATCCAAAAAGAATACCCTTTTTGAGTGAAAATGCCTGAAAAGTATTCATACCCTTTACTACTACATAAATTCTTGTGGAACTGGATTTTTTACTCTTGCTGTCATGAAGAGCAAATATCGTTCAAGATTAGATGTGTCAAGAAAACTTAAGAGTTTCACTGTCGGAACTGATTTCACGTTTTAGATAGCTTAGCGCCGAGAAAAGCAGGTTCATGAATCACATTATTAGTCTTAATTTTTTTATTTTTATTTTAATATGTTCTTATTACAAATACATGTCCTGATCTATTTTGTAATTATGTTTGTAATTATTTCTACAATGAACTCGTTATCCCAATAGGAATAAGCTTTAAACATGAAACTTAAATAAGAATCACCAGTAAAAGTATTATTTAAAAAATGCACACTTGTATATAGTTCAGCCGTTCTTAGTTTGCTCCTACTGTCAACAAACAAAAGCCACCTACTACAGGGTGTACGCTAGAGTCTACGACTTTACGGATGTCGTATTCTTATTAAGTTAACTATTTTTTAAATTATAAGCACTTAAAGTACTAAAAACATCAGTCATGATATGATGTAGGCCTAACAATTTCATTTATAAAAATACTTTTAAAAGTATTTTGTATTTAAATACTTTTAAAAGTATTTTGTTGTTACTTTTTTAATCAGCGTGTACACATTTTGATATAATGCGCATGCTCAATGATGTCATTATTTGTTTACATTAGGAGCAAACTAAGAGAGGCTGGACTGTACACATAAGGCGGTATGGCTTACAGTTAAACCATATAGGGAGTGGGGCTCAAAATAAAAAATTTAAGAACCGCTGAGTTAAGGAACAAATTGTTTATTGTATGAGGTAAAGTGCATTGAAGAAGTTTAATGGATTGGAATGAATAAAATGTTTTAAATAGCAATCTTTAAATGCATTGTAAGACAAGAGTTGTATACAGTGTAGGCTAACTGAAGTAATAGAAAATTAAAAACCTACAACTTTGATTTCAAACATTTTTTACAGAGCTTAGTATAGTGTCTATTAGTGATTTTACGTATTTTTAAATCGGAGAGAAGTTTATGTTTATTTAGCAACATGCTCTTATGATTGAAATTAAGTTATATTATTGATTTTACGTTGTTTACTCAAGATTAAACATGAGTTACATTTTTCATAATTCCATTAAAAAGAGAAAGTCATGTGAATGTTTCACACCATATTTTTTTAATTTAATTCACTAGTTTCTAGTACTATACTGTTATGGAGAACATCAGGAATCATTTAATAAAGTATACTTAAAATATGAGAGCGGGTTTTGTATGTAGCTACATAGCCACAGAAATTCCAATGAATCAGAGTAGAGCTGCTCTTTCAAAACTAAATAAATCTTCTATGGTTTAAAAAATAATAAATAAGCTTCTAATTTTAATAAATAAGCTTCTATGCTTGATCAAGTTACGTATAAACCACAATGAAGAAGTTAGTAACGACATCTGTATAAGAACCCGTAACCGTATGGTGTTGGCCAATGAGATCCAGGGACAAAAATCCCTTTCATGAGTCGGCATGTCTCATGGCTGGTGGCAAAAAGGCTTACCTTTGACCTATGACAAAAACCATTAGTGATTTCTGAATCTATTCTTTAAGAATAATAGTAATCTAAATTTATTTTTTGGCCAGCCGCATTGGCGTAGTTGGTAACGTGCTCGCCTCTCATCATGCGGTCTTGGGTTCGAATCCCATTCAGGTACAGCATATTTTCATACGTTACAAAATATCATTTCGTCCTTCACCGTCTGCATTAGCAGTAATTGCAGAACAGTCGGACGTTAAACAAAAAAGAAACAAAAAATAAGTTATTTTCTGTGAGAGCACACCCTCCCCAAGAATTTTAGCACACATGTTGCTTATCCTATCTTGTAAAGCATAAAAAATGTAGTAAATAAGTTAATTAAAAAAAATTGTAGGAGCCGTTTTTGAAAAAAGTCAAAAAAGTGAAAAACCCTAGAAATAACTACTACTTCCAATTGACTGATTTTGATTAAACTATTCGTGTCGAGACCGGTAGTGATACCTAACTTAAGTTTCACGTTTAAATTTTGTATGCTCTATAGTTCTTAAGACATTTTGTTTACAAACGGACACACAGAAAATAAAACAGAACTAATTTTTATTGTTGTTGTTTAGGTCAACAGCCGAAAGGCTGGTTTGAACCTCTAGAGGTTTTACTAAGTAAAACGAGAAGTGAGGTGGTTTACTATTGCCTTCCTCACTGAATGGAAAAGTATGCTTATCAGCATGCCAGGCCCTCTGAAAAGCACCCACTTTCCACCCTGCAAATGACACCTTCACTTCATTCACTACAGGGTCTAGCTGTACAATGAAATTCATTACTTTCAGAGGAGATAACTCTGATTAGTGTCTTTTACACCACTACCTCTTCTGTTCTTAAATGATTCAGTCATTTAATTGGCTGACCATGTGATAAGAAACAGAACTATTTATTTTAGCCCTGCAACGAACAGATTGAGTGTAAATAATTTGACACTCCACCTGTCTGTTATGGGCAGTAATTTTTATTACCAAACTGAAAACTCAATTTTAAAAAATCGACATTTAACAATATTTTCCTTCCACTATTCATATAGAAATTAATTTATTTGTACGCGAAATCAGGTATCTAATGAAAATATCAAAAATTCCTATAATAGGTCGATTTAATAATATGATATAAATCTTTCAAATTAAAAATATTACTACTTATTTGTTTGGGCGAGCGAAGCAGAAATATCATGATTAAATTCTGAAAAGTACTTCATATATGACAAATACTCTAAAGAAACGATCGTTCCTTTACAGAGAAATAATTACAAATGAGAAACGAAATTAAGATCTGAGTAATCCAGAATGCTGAAATTTACTTTATGTTGATTAAAATACAAATCCTTTTTAATCATGTTAACCCGGTAATTAATTGGAATAATATAGGTAAGCCCAAAAAGGGTTAAAGACCTTTAGAGTTATGGTGCCTTTGATATTTCTGACATGCCTCACTAGAATCAAAGTAAAAGGAATGGTGGAGCATGATGAATCCAATATTTTTAATACCAAGTCTGTCAATACAATGTTCAGTGACACTGAAACTTCTACACCAGTTTTTTAGTTTACTTTTTTTGGTTTCTTTCATGATATTTTATACATAAATTTAAAGCGAAAAAGTCATATATTTATTTCAGTATGCTATTGTATATAACATTTTTACTTTCTATCATTAATTTAGTTTAAATTCACTTAAATCAATTCATCTAACTTAACTCGTCAATTTAATTTTCTTGCTTATTAATGAAAAATCTTAAAGTAACAAAAAATGGCACAATTTCTAACTTAACTACCTATATGAAACATCTGGTGTGAAACACTCACACAACTTTCTCTTGCCAATGCAAATAATGAACAATATAACCTAACATTAGTAATAAAACATTAGAAATTAACTCAAACATAACCTAATTTTGATCATGAGTGAATGATGCAAAATGAAAATCAATCTAAGGTTGGCTTATTAATACGGAAAATCACTCTTCACGCTAAACTTGGCTCTGTAGAGAAAACGCTTTAAACAAAAGTGTAGATCTTTTAATTTTCTATAAATTTTATTATTACACTGTTGTTGTAAAATCCATACGAAGGCCAATATCTCTAAAAACCCATTTTTTACAAATTTCATGAAAAAAACAAAAAAAATCACTAATAACCGCTAAACTAAGAGTTATAGGCTACAAACAAATATTTGAAATAAAAAATGTAAATTTTTTATTTCTCTACAAATTTGCATATATTGTTTTATCCTAAAATGCATATTAAGGCTGCAATCTTCAAGAAACAATTTTTTCTACGAGAGAACAGCCTCTCCAAGAATTTTTTTGCAGACATGGCACCTACCCTATTTTCTAGAACATAAAAAATTTAGTAAATCATCGATTTTTAAAAAAAGTCGTAGGAGCCGTTTTTGAGAAAATCGCAAAAAAGGGGAAAATGACACAAATAAACTACTACTCTCGTTTAACTGATTTTGACGAAAATGTCCGTGTTGGGTTTTCTAGTGCTATTTAATTTAAGTTTCAAGTTTCAACTTCGTACGATGTATCGTTCTTGAGATAGTTTTTTCACAGACACACACCAGACCAATCGCTAAAAACATATTTTTTTGGGTTCAGGGAGCCTGAAAACGTGTATATCCAGTGAAAAGTCGATTCCGAAAAATCAAAATGAAAACAATACTCTCGTTCCTATATATTCATACATGCAAGAGAACGTAAAAAAACGCGGTTAGCTCCTTTAGTGTCGGAATTTTGAAATCGTCGTGTAGGGTTTTATTGTTCGTACTAAAAGGGGTGCCAAAGCAAGTCTTAAGAATTTTGACTGAAAGACCTGGATCAACTTTAAGTTACTCACTGCCGGTTCTTCAAAGAGCTGAACACCATAAGTTTAGATTTGCCTCAAAGGGATTTTGTAAATTATAATTTTGGAACGGAGGTTCAATTCTGATCGGGAGTTAATTAATTATTTTATAAATATGTTTTATATATGTTACAAGAACTTTAGTTATTTAGGAAGTCTTCAAATTGTTTATGTATAATTTATTTTTATGAGAAATTTCATAAAAAGTATGTATATTTCATTTATATTATTCATTTTTAAATTTTATCTCAAATAAATATTTCAAATTAAAATAATTCGTTATTTTTTTAACATCCCTTATTAATGTTTAGGATGAATAAATTAATATTTTATGAAATACAAATTTTAGTTATGAATGGAACTTGGAAGCTTAAGATTTACGTATGACTGCATCAGTTGCTGAGCTACCATATTGGCCAACATGTTAATCTGTTCATTGATGTAAATATAGACAGAGATTTGAATTAATGCAACAATGATGTCTGTAGGTCACTAGAGTTCATGTAAATTCAATCAATAGATTCAACGTGACGTTTAAATTATCCGTATTCCATTCCGAAATTTGTTATTGTAATGTGGGCACGAAAATGTCAGAATGTCACTAGTAGGCCTACATATATTTCACTAATGTGCGAGTTCGTATACATCTAAAAATATATTTCAGTAGCCTTTTTTTGAGTTAAGCATGGATTTATCCTTTAAATCAAATGGTGCCGAGAGCCTAATAAAAGGTTAATGTATCATGGTTTGAGGTAGTATTCTCAATTTACATTAAGATAGCCTAATATTTTAGCGTATGAGGTTTTGATTGTCTTTTACAACAGAACTGAAATTCTTAATTTTATGACACTTCATTACACAACATTTGTATTAAATTAACTTCTATTATACCAAATACAAATCGAGGTACAGTTATACCTCAATTTACTGTGCTAAAGTCTAGTCGGACGCCGACGATAAATTGCAGCGACGTTAAATCCGAACCTTTAAGAAAGTTTTGGGGGATTTGTGTATTCGTATATGTATAATTATTCTATGTACTTCAATAGGAATTACAATCGGACGTTAATCATAATATAGACATGTTACTGAAAAAAGACGGAAATATTATCAAAAATCATTGTCCATTGTTAATGAATTTAACTCATATTGTAAGGAATATTTTCTCCTTTTCTAATGGAGTAGGGCCATTAATAGGTGTTCCTACAGCTCGCTTTTGACTTACAAACTGTTCCATGGCTTCATCCAAACTTTCATAAGCTGATTCTTTAACACCTTATGAGTTTTAAAATTCTGAGTTGAATCTGAAGAATTTGCGAAAGATACATTATTTTCTCTGTTCTTCAAGATGTCACGTACTGTAGTTATCCCGATGTCATATTGATTTGCAAAATTGGTAACGCAGTAGCACCTTTATCCAGTTGTTCAATGATATAGTCAATGTTCGTCCGTTTACACTAATTTATCTATCCATAGAGAATAATTATCACTTGACCAAAAGAAATGATCAAAGTGAATAATTATGTAGTAAGAGCAAGTATTGTCGTATTTATGCATTAATATAGGAGTATAAAAAATTATCCAATCAAAATTCACAAGAAATATTGTGACGTAAGGAGTGGGGCCGAAATTTTTCTTTTCTTTTTTTTTTATTCCTAATATGTGTACGTTGCAATCTGTTCAATTCAGAACAATAAGCAACCCCATGACCCAATGAGATGAGGATGATATGTATGATGTGTAAATGAGGTGTAGTCTTGTACAGACCCAGACCGACCATTCCTGAGAGAGTATGGTTAATTAAACCCCAACCATCAAAGTACACCGGTAACCACAGTCTAGTATTCAAATCCGTATAAAAGTAACTACCTTTACTAGGATTTGAACCAGGAACCTTCGTCTCCGAAAATCAGCTGTTAAACAGCTGATTTTGGCGACGAGTTTACCTCTAGACCAACCCGGTGGGTATTCTTTTCTTAAATGAGCTTTATTGAATTTGAGCCACGGCCAGTAAATCGAGGACCTACTGTATACTTCAATTTTTTTTACATTTGTCGCTTCTACGTTAAATAATCATTTTATTGTCAGAAAAAGTAAAATATGCCTCTGATTTTCGAGTTCTTTGTACACTGGTTGTTCAAGTTCCATTTGTAAATTTGAAGAAATAAAGTAAAAACAGTCGAAAAATCGGTATAAAATTATTTAAAAAATATTATCGTTCAAACTACTTCGATTAAGTAGCTAAGCGGATATTTTCAGGTTGCTTTAGATTAGTTTTGTTGGGGAAGTGACTTTATTTTAGAATATCGTCTCTACTGATTATAATCAGTATTACAATCAGTGATTACAATCTGATAATTATCAGAACATTTGAACGACATCTATATAAAATTTCATCCAAATTATCCAGTAGCTATTAAAATTACCTTAAATACATGCCTACATAAAATTAATCATGTTATTTAAATAACCTGATAGTCTCTACTGATCATCCAAATATTTAAAAATCAATTAAATTTCAGGTATATTGTTACAAATTTATATTTACCTTTTAGCTATTTTCAAACGTAAAATTTTAAATAATAATGATATTAGCTGAAATCATATTTTTCTTCCTTTCATCTGAACTAAAAAACAAATACGATTTAAATCAAACACACATTAAACCAGTGCAATTTATTTTTTGTTTAATTAATCGTTTAATAGCCTGCAGTAATACAGACTCATAATACAGTATCGTACTGCGAAAATACATTCTATACAAAACAATATTCGCAAAAACTAATCCTGACAAAATTTTGTTTCATGGTCCACGTTAATACAACAAAATTGTTTTTTCAACTAAAAAAATAAAGTTTTCAACACTTTTAATACCTACTTAAAGTCACATTTATTTTGGATGTATTAGTATATTACCCAATTATAATAAGTTATAATTATATTATAAATAACTGTGCTATAAAAATAACAGCATATTATTTGGAAAATTATATTTTTCCAAATAATATGCTGTTATTTTTGTTCAAATCTAGCCGATAATGCAACGTTAGAACCTAATTTATTTCAGCTTAACAGTCAAACTTCTGTCAACTGAACCAATAAACACCTTAATTAAAAATTTCACCATGTAATAATTAATTGTTAATAAAAAATTGAACAATTATGTATAATACTGTAGTAATACTGTTAAAAGTTATTTCTGAAAAATCTTAAACAGTCTCATTTCAACCGCTTTTCCAAAGATTGAGAACCCTTGGGGTAGTAAAACTACATAAACAATATCAATATTGCATCCTACTTACTGGGTTAATCCAGTGGTAGTCACGAGTCAGCGGTTTATCAGCTGATTTTTGGAGATGAAGGTTCCGTGGTTCAAATCATAGTAAATGTGGTTTAGTTACTTTTATATTATACTACTATACTACATTATCATTGTACTATACTATTAGTTACAGTAGTTTTCGCAGACAGTGACATCGGGTACAATGACATCGGTTTTAGTGACAACTGTACGAATTTTCAACTATGCCGGTTATTTGTCAACAGTATGAGTAAGCGAGTTACTCAGTTTTGTCTAGTTTTAACGTGTTTTTATCTTAAGGGGAGCACTATACCTCCTATCTAACACATGTTATATTGACCTCTTTTTAGGCACACGTTTCTAAGAAACCGTTGAGAGTTAGGGCTTTAATATTTTTGTGCCTTTTCTATGACATCTTTTTTAGCTTTGGTACTAGAATTTTTCATATAGAACTAGCAATACCATTTCGAGCATTTTTTTTGAAAAATGCAAAAACAATTAAATATTTTTTGTAGAATTTTTTATTTTATTTCGAACTTAGTTATAATACTGCAATTATTTTAGTACCATATGTGACAATTATACTGGAAAACATGCTCAAAAAATTTCAACCTTCAAAGTCAAATAGTTTTTGAGAAAACTGTACCTTTATAGAAAAAAGTGAATTTGCGGAAAATGAGCTGTAAAGTTTTACTTACCCTAAAATCGGCCTGCACCATAATATTGATCCTCACCAAACTATTCTTTTCCTCAAATAATTTCATTTTTTCCTTGTTTTTCTTCTTTTGACACACTTTCCATTGCCTTCTCAGCTTTCTGTGTTCTTTGAATATCGCAATTCTTAATTGTTTCCACAGATTAACTCAATTGAAATAAATTCTGATCAAAACATTACTTAACAAAAATCTGCATAGCTTTCGTAATTTCCATGGTACAGTTATAATGTTTTTATGTAATTACACAGAAAAAGATACAGAAGGCAATGACGCCAAAATTAGGAAAATCAATATTTTTCGATTTTCGAGGTATAGTGCTCCCCTTAATAGCGTTAGTCTCAACGTGCCTTTACAGTATAGTTTGTGTCAGAAGTTTGATTACTAATAGACCTGTCCTTTTTTTGTGTCTTAATACAGCACTAAACTATAGTTTTATTGTCCTGTTAACTTAAATTTAGTTCATATTTTTTGTGTAAACCCGTCCGTTATTTTTATGTTGTGTCATCGCGTAGACATTTTACTGGGATGGAAAAAGCGCACATTATTTGGTGTTTGGAAAACAATGAAATAAACGAGGATATTTCAACGGAGTTCATCGTTGGACACACCACAATATCCGCAATTTGAAAAATCTGAGAAAAAATTCAGAATAATTCTGATGGAAGTTAAAGATAAATCGAAGAGACTTCCGACTTCGTCAAAAATAAAGACGTAGAAGAAGCTCTTTTATAGTGGTTTACTTCGCAACGCGCAAACAACACGACCGTAACTGGACCTTTTACAGTGACTAAGGCCATCATTTACAGTGAGTATCGCTAACAATGGTCGGAACTAGCTGGTCCCTTGGAGGTCACTGCATTCGATAACTACTGTAGTTTACAATCTGAATACTATACCGTAGTTACCGGCGTATTTTAATAATTCAGCTTCAAATAACTATACTCACTGAAAATGGTCGGCCTGAGTCTGTACCAAACTATACCTCATTTACACGTTATACATATCATTTTCATCAAATTCGATCATGAGGTTGCTTATTGTTTTTAAATTGAACAAATTGAAACGTATGCACAGTACTATTAAGAAAAAAAATACCACATCTATAGGCCTACAAGAAACCATAAAAAATTTCTGTCAGAAATTTCACTGAAAATTATTGAGATATTCTAATACGTAGATAGATTTCCTGATAATCCTCCCCGACGACTTAAGATATTGTGGAATAGAGATCTTCTATTTTAGATCTATCAATGTTTAAATGCAAAATCTGGTTTAATGTATTTTAAATAAACTGTGACTTGGTACTAGAAGGGTTGACGTCTTAAATTTTACTTTCTCTTGCCTATATGAATATATAGGAAGGAAAGTATTGTTTTCATGTCGATTTTTCGAAATCGAGTTTTCACCGGAACTATACGATTTCAGACCCCCTGAACCCAAAAAAACATGTTCTTAGCGATTGGTCTGTGTGTGTGTGTGTGTGTGTGTGTGTGCGCGCGCGCGTGTGTGTGTATGTGTGTGTGTGTGTGTGTGTGTGAACAGAATATCTCAAGAACGGAACATCGTACAAACTTGAAACTTAGAACTTAAGCTACATACCACTACCGAACCCGACACGAACATTTTCATCAAAATCGGTCAACCGGAAATAGTTTATTCGTGTAATTTTTCACTTTTTTGCAATTTTCTCAAAAACCGGTCCTACGATTTTTTTAAAATCGCCTGGTTTATTCAATTTTTTATTCTCTACAAGATAGGGTAGGCGCGATGTTTGCTGAAATTCTTGGTGAGGCTGTTTTCACGTAAAGAAATTGTTTTTCTAAGATTACAGCTTTAATATGAATTTTAGCGCAAAAATTTATGCAATAAAAGTTTTAGAGAATTTAAAAACCTACAACTTTTATTTCAAACATTTTTTTGTATAACGCTTAGTTTAGCAGTAATTAGCGATTTTCTGTTTTTTTCTCACGAAAACGTGTGAAAAATCAATTTTTTAAAGATTTCGCCCTTAGTATGCATTTTACGACAAAAGTGTATATAATCATATTTGTAGTAAATTAAAAGATCTACAACTTTTATTTAAAGCATTTTTCTCTACAGAGCCTAGTTTAGCGTAAAAGACTGATTTTCCGTATTTTTAAGGCAAACTGAGATCGATTTTCATTTTGCGTCTTTGATATATTATGATTAAATTTAGGTTATGTTTATTGAGGTTAGTTTTTTGTTTATTTCTAATGTTTTATTGCTAATGTTAGGTTATATTGGTAATTATTTGCACTGGCAAGAGAAAGTTGTGTGAGTGTTTCACACCAGATTTTTTTTCTAGTTGAAACCTACTAAGTTATCATCAAATGTTTGAAAAACTGTTTTTTATCTAATTGAGTGATATCAATTTGGATTTTCTAGTTGGTTTTGTGGAATATCCCATAAGGTTTTCAACCTTGTGGTTTTTTTTAACAAAATAATAAAAATTAAATTGACTTTTTTATCTACCCCTTACAAAACTACCATATAGTAGTGTTAGAAAATATATTTAGCGTAACACACAAATTTATTTTTTTTTGTAAATAATTTTTGTTATAAACATTAATAATGGATAACAATAAACCACACATATATAATCATACACTATATACAATAAATATACAGAGTGGCCCATATGCTGACCCCCAATATTTACGGAAATTGGAAGAAAGGTTAATGGAATAAGAAACTTTTAGACAAATTTTAAAAAACAATTTTTTTTTTTTTTATTTTATTTAACGTCGCATCAACTGCAATGGTCATTAGCGACGACGTTGGGGTGGAACTTTATGTGATGTAGGATGAAATGATTTTTTGTAACGTATGAAAATATGCCATGCCTGAGTGGGATTCGAACCCAGGACCGCATGATGAAAGGCGAGCACGTTACCAACTGCGCCAAATTTATTATATTTACAAAACAAATTTATTATATGAACTCTACATATATATATTACCTTGAAAATGTTATAACAGGTGTTCAAATTGGCCACCATGTTCTCTCTACATTTTATACAGCGACTTAAAACTGATTCACAAATTTTAAACAGTGACATTTTATCGTCATTTACATAGTCAAATGCAATTTCAATTGAACATTTTAGATCGTGCAGGTTTTGTGGCTTGTAAGAACACAATAGTTCCTTTACAATACCTCACAGTAAAAAATCACATGGAGTTAATTCGGCGAGCGCGCAGGCCATTCAGGCCATAAGATGTTACCGTCGAAAATTTGTGAATCAGTTTTTTAGTCGCTGTATAAAGTGTATAGAGAATCATGGTGGACATTCTGAACACCTGCTATAAAACTTTTAATGTAATATATATATACAGTATATGCAGTTTATATAATAAATTTGTTTTTTTTTGTCTATAGGTTTCTTATTCCATTAAATTTTCTTCCGATTTCCGAAAATATTGGGGAAACCGATATATGAGCCATCCTGTACAATAAATCACACACGAAACGTATACAAGCGATTCAAATTAACATTCTACGAGCTATAACGCAATGCTTCTTTTACGTCACAAACTTAATGTTGCACAAAGAATTACAAATCCCATACGTAAAAGACGTCGCAAAACAATTATACAAGACGATGCACGACAAATTTGAATAACACAACCCTCTTATATGAAACATGTACACGAGGATGATACCGGGTACTCAGCGCAGACGTTTAAAGCGCCTCTGGCCAAGGGATCTTCTTAGCCAATTGTAGGACAGTAGTGTTGACTGCAAGCTCCGGCAAGTAATTCAAGTTTTAATTAGAAATTAACCGTTATGTTTAGAAATTTTTATATTGTTATAATAAAAGATATTAAATTTTCAATTAGAAGTGTCAAAAAAAAGGGTAACACACATATATTTTTCAAGAAAACGATTTAATTAGTTCACTCACACAAACCGACCAGTCTCTAAAAACATGTTTTTGGATTCAGGTGGCCTGAAAACGTGTATGTAAACTCAATTTTGAAAATCGATATGAAAATATTGCCTACTTTCCTTTCCTCTATATTCATACAAGGGAAGAGAAAGTACTAAAGGCCTACCATTACAGTACTTAAAATTTAAGTACAGAATTAGTTTACTGGATCAAATTTTTTGGACAGTGCCCGAAAATTGATTATACCGCTATCAACTATTAAATGTAAAAGTCAACAAAAAAAATTTAATTTACTTAATTTCAAACTTAAATTTCTTTGTAATATAAAAGCTATTTTAAAATACGGGTATAAATTTAAAGTAATTTAAGCAGGTAGAGGATTACGAATAATTCAACGAAACTTTTTAATTCATAATATTTTATAAAAATATTTCCGAAAGAAATATTAAGATAGAACTTTTAATTTAAACTTCAAGTGAAACAATTATGCACCAGGTGCTTTACGCAATTTTTAACTCAATAGGCGGTATTAAGAAAAAATATCTTTTCTCTCTAAAATTTTAATAGGTATTATAATTTAGTTTCATCTACAACATTATTTTGGATCTCTATACTAAAAGACTGTATTAAGTATTTTCTACAAAAACATTTTTTTAAACTGGTGTGAAATACTCACACGATTTCTCATGCCAATGTAAATAATTAACAATATAACCTATGTTTAAACATTTGTAAAAAATGTTTTTATTCCTAATGCGGGTACGTTGCAATCCGTTCAATTTAGAACAATAAGCAACCCCATGACCTAATGAGATGAGGATGACGTGTATGAAGTGTACATAAAGTGTAGTCTTGTGCAGATCCAGGCCGACCATTCTTGAGAGGGTATGGTTAATTGAACCCCGACCATCAAAGTACACCGGTAACCAACTGTCTAGTGTTCAAATTTGTATAAAAGTAACTACCTTTACTACGATTTGACCAGAAACCTTTGTCTCCGAAAATCAGCTGTTAAACAGCTGACTCGCAGCCACGACTTTACCTCTAGACCAACCCGGTGGGTAGTAAAAAGGTAAAATGAAAAACGGCCGTCTCCGTGGCGTAGTCGATAGCGCGCAAGCATACTAAGCGAAGGTCCCGGGTTGATTCCCGGCTAGGATCTAGGAATATTTACGTGCCCATAACCCATCGTTGTCGTTTCTTAATCCACCGAAGTCATATATACAGTTTTACCTCTATACCAAAATTTAAATTTACAAAACCCTTTTGAGACCAATCTGGACTTATGGTGTCTAACTCTTTTAAGCAGCGACAGAGTAACTTAAAGACAACCCAGGCGTTTCAGTCAAAATTCTTTAAACTTACTTATGGCGATTCTTTTTATTTAAGCAATAAAACCCTCCACGATGGTTTCAAAATTCCGACAGTAAAGAAACCAACCGCGGTTTTCTACAGTAAATTTTACGAGCGACTAGATAACGATCCTAACCATTTAGCCCGTTACATAGCTACAAGGAACTTCCCAATTGTATGACATCTAAACCGAAAAAGGAGCAAAGACCTCTTTCAGTCGTAGTTCTAAACGGAGCTGTACTACTGGGTACTTTTATCCTAAAAGTAAAAATTCTTGTCGACCGTTAAATTAAATATATAATACGGAAATTATGCAGATCACTGTACAGTACCGTAATTTTTTTTAATATACCTCTTGCATATAAGGAACCAAAGAGAAAAAATTCTGAGAACATTTTTTTTTATTTCATTATTTTGAACTAAATAGAATAAATATAATCACCAAACATTGTAATTGAGCTAGAAACAATGACACGAAATTCTTGAAAATAAAGTATGGTAGCTACACCTCTATTTTAGTTAAGGAAAATAAATACCATTTTACATATTTTCAAATAACTATGTCAATAATTCAAAGAAACATTCTCTGATTTCAAATCCGTATTACAGTATTAAATAAAATAGAAATCTTAAGATCTGTCAAAAGTTGTACAAGACTTGACAGGATCAGAAATTGAGATAAAAGGCAGGATTGATAATTTTTCTACTCGACGAGAAAATAAAATTATACAGTGCCCAATGGGTCGATCATTTAAATAAAATTCCAGAAAATCGCTTACCTGGTTAAGCAAGAATATACAAATTAATAGGAAGGAGAGAGACCAACGAAAAGATGGGTGCCGGAACAAGTAAAATTGCTTAACCCAAAAGGAGAAGAAGAGAAAATAAAAAAATATATTAATAAAGATGTTGGCGTTGATTGTGTTAATTTAAATGACTATGATGAATAATTATAATAAACAAAATAATTAGAAAAGATTAAATTCAGTAGATCCCTGTTCCAAGAAAGACAAAGTCTTTTTTAATTACAGTGTACGGGGAATGTCATCCTGACAGCTTTTGGGTGCAATTCACTTGCGTAATTTTCAAGGTTAAAATGGGATTTTGAATAATAGTTACGAGAAGAGCGGAATTTAAAGAACTGAATGTAAAGTTTTATTATTAACGTACTTTGGTACTCCCATTTTTATTTTTATTTTTTGAACAAAGTGTAATATTTTTGAAACCATTTTTTTTAATGTAATTATAAACAGAGATGATAAATGTCTGAATAATAACGTTCTTAGTGAAAATATAAAATAAATTTAGTAGTGTGTTCAAAAAAACATCTATGAAAAAAAATTAAACTAAACTTGACTCTGAACTGTGCAATAATATCTTGAAATGTGAAATTAAAGCTGAAGATGATTATCGAGATGATAATGATTCAGATTGTAAGATGACGATGATAGTAACAGAAGTAAGTAAAAAAATTAAATTAGTCAAAAATTATTAAAAAATTTTAAAAGTATGTTCAGAATTTTTGTAAAAAATTCAGTCAGTGATTATTTTCGCTGTTGTTGAAGAATTATTTTAAAAATTTTAACTGGACTGCTTGAATGATTTTTATATTAGGACGTTTCACGGACCCATTTAAAAAAAACCGATTACTTAGTAATTTAAAATATAATTTTCGGAAATTAGTTGAGTAAGTCAAATGATTTCTAAAAAAAATATTACTTCTAAGTATTTTTGAACGAGATATTAAAGTATAAAATTGGAAATTTTTACAAGAAAATCACCATTACAAGTAAGAAAAATTGCATCATTCTATTTTTTTATTTCATTTTTCATTTTATTTTATCAAATTTTTCATTAAATCTAAATTTTCGTTCGTTGTTTTTCATCGATTATCTTGTAGTAATGTTAGCCTATAATTGTGCTTTGTTTGTCAATTATGTATTTATGTAACATATTTGCTAATGACCCAGTTGTCAATGCGACCTTGAAATACATAAATTTAAATTATTGTATTAAATATAAATCTGAATTTTCAAAGCTAAACAAAGTTAATATTTTGTAAATACTCGTATTATTTTAAGGATAATTCATTACAGGAATTATCTTTAAATAGGTTACGCGGGGGGATAATATCGCTAAAGAAAAACTGTTCTTTAGTTTTAAGTAAGTAGTTGGAGTAAATTTAAAATAAAAATTTGGTTATGTTCTAACACTACAGAGATTTAATCATCTACCTTTGGTAAGACTTTGCTCTCGATTTTTTTTAAGTTAAACAAGCAAAATGTTATCAATAAAATAAACATATCATTTCGTTCAGAATGATTTATTTTACAAAAATAGCGAAAACTTTTTACGAAAAAACATTTTTTTGGAGATAAAAAAAATAAATGTTAGATTCGAACCGCAGTCCTGTAGAATACAAATGATTAAAGTCGCTAAACACATTATTCAATAAAGTCGTAATCGTATAAATTATAATTCTACATTAAACAAATTAATTTTAGTAAATTTTTATTCTTACAAAGTATTTTGAATTGTTTAAGAAACTTAGTCTAGTTTCTCAATTAATCAACCGGTAAAAATTATTTTCTAAACTATATTTATTAAAAATAACATTATATAAATACTATATTATTTTGCTCACCAGTATTTTTAATATTATTTCCTATTGTTATTAATTAACATAATTTATAAAAACCGAAAATATTAAATACGATATGTTTAAGTCTATCGAAATACCGATCAACGTCTATTTTGAAGTTTAAGTTATTCCCTTATTCGACAATAAGTATACACCGAATAAACTGCGGCGCGTGACTGAAGAGAATTTGCCGGTGCTGAATACGACGGTCTGGCTGAAACAGCTTAACCAACATAACAAACCAAAATGTTTCTACCAACATCAACATTTCAGAATCTAAATAGAGTAAAAATGTAGGTTACAGTTTTTCTTGATCTATTTTAAATTATGGAATACAATTATTATATTTTTATATTTTCCAAAGAAAATAATTAAATACTTTTTTAGATTTTACTGTTTTTCAGAAACTGTACATTATTGACAGTCACCCAATTTGATCCTGGCTTTTTTGCTGATTTTTTGACGTGGATTAAACATTGAACAGAATCATTTGTGAATTTGTTCACGAGTGGCTGTCAGCTGGCCATCATACAAAGTCACTTACTCAACTGGTGATACTTAACTCTTATAGTCCCAGCGTCCTAATATTTTTTTTCTCTTTAATTCTTTATTTACAACTGTAAAATGTTACAACAAGCAAATGTGATGATTATTATAATAATGTAAATAAAATGATAGGCATGAGAGGGGTAGGGCCCCCATTGGTGCCTCCCCAAGAATGAAATTTGTATATCAAATTAGCAGGTCTCTACTCCAGCGTCTTTTAAGGCGTCTAGGGGGATTATCAGGTAAATGGACGGAGGAAAGTGAACGCACCAGGAGGTTCTCGTGTTCGTGTGACTTGTCGTGAAAGCGTTTGTATAGGTATTCAATGGAATTTTGTACAAGTGGTGTTTCAAATCTGTATGTAAGGTTTTGTTGCTAACGTAAAGAGGTGCATTTCCTATAAGGCGTAATATTAGAACGTCCTAATATTAGAACGGCAAAAGTTCAACCAATAAATTCCGGCGTTCTTTTATAAGTACGTCGACTAAAACATTCATAGAATTTTTATTTTTCGCTCGATTGTTATAAACAATGTATAAAAATAATCAGTAAGATATGTAGACAGAAAAAAATACATGCAGATTCTTTTTTTTAGATAATGTTTTTCTACTTATTTTGCTAATCATCATCATCTTATAACCAGCGTCATGATTATCGTCATCTTTAGCTTCAAATACATCATGTTTTGTTTGAAGATATTAATGCACAGCTTAGAATTAAGTTAAGTTTTATATTTTGTTCAGAATTTAGTATTTTCTGAAATAAATTACTGAGGGTGTTTTTTTTAATATCATTCAAAGAAAGTTATTATTCAGATTTTTATTTTCTTTGCTAAAATTTTATATTTACATTTAACAAACTGATTGCAAAATAAGTTCACTTCATTAAAAAAAAAATTTGAATTATTTAAATTTTAATACACTGTTAATTTACGATGTTTCCACTCCATAAGCGCAATGGTCGTCTCTGTGGGATTCTTCGTAAATTATAAAATTTATATTTTTGTTGTTTAGGTCATCAGCCGAAATGCTGGTTTGACCCTGTAGAGGCTTTACTAAGTAAAACGAGGAGTGAGGTAGTTTACCATTACCTTCCTGACTGAGTTGAAAAGTATGCTTATCAGCAAGCCGAGTCCTCTGAAAAGTACATATTTTTCACCCTGCAGTTGACACCTTCACTTCATTTACCACAGGGTCTGGCTGTATAATGATGAAATTGATTACTCTCAGAAAATATAACTTTGATTAATGTCTTTAACCTCTTCTGTTCTTAAAAGATTGTCATTTAATTGGCTGGCCATGTGATAAGAAACAGAAATATTTTTTGTAGCTCTGGAGCTAACAGATAGAGTGCAAATAATTAACCACTCCACCTATCTGTTATGAGCAGATAAAATTTATATGCGTACTAAAAAATTCTAATGATACAAAAGTCTGTCCCCAAACCTATGGTAAAATTCTAGACATGTGTCATTGACCTAGGGGACGCGTTATCGTGTAATATTCTATTAGATAAATAAGTCTAATTTGAGGAATTAGAGATGACCGTAAGAATATACCAAACTTTATATTTGTGAAATGGCCGACGACTTAGCTGCAACACATATATGGTTGCCATGGGTATATGGAGCTTTGATCTATTCGGCGAAATAATCAACTGAATAAATTGGTCATTTCAGAAACCACATTAGTCAAAATGCTAACTTTTTGTTATTCCTAAAGTAACAAAACTAAAATGCTGACGTATGTTGTTTCATTTTTTTTCTCTTTAATTCTTTATTTAAAACTGTAAAATGTTACAACAAGCAAATGTGATGATTATCGTGATTATGTAAATGACATGATAGGCATGAGAGGGGTAGGGCCCCCATTGGTGCCGCCCCAAGAATGAAATTTGTATATCAAATTAGCAGGTCTCTACTTCAGCGTCTTTTAAGGCGTCTCGGGGGATTATCAGGTAAATGGACGGAGGAAAGTGAACGCACCAGGGCGTTCTCGTATTCGTGTGACTTGTCGTGAAAGCGTTTGTATAGGTATTCAATGGAATTTTGTACAAGTGGTGTTTTCAAATCTAAGGTTGTTTCTGTATGAAATTATTTAATAATCACAAGAAAATTGTGTTATGCAATAATATGCCCATTTATTTATTACAGCAATGATTTAAGGAACCATTTCACTTCAATAAAAATTGAAATTCTTGACTTTCAAAAAAATAATTTTCGTCTGAAATATTCACGGTTTTTTTCACCATTGTCAATTTATAAAAGTTTTCTCCTATAATAGTCTACCGTTTTTTGCGCAGAAACTTTGTATTTTCTAAAGTGTGGGACTTCAGCTTCAAAATTCCACCAATTTTATTTTCAATCGGAAAAAAGGCTTTAAGATAAGCCTTATATCATAAAGATAAGCTCTTAGGTTTATATTAGTGAAGAGAAGCCATACGTATTTGATTTCTGTAGGGAATGATGTGTTTGCATTCGAATAATCCCGAAATGTACAAAAGTAAAACAAGGCAAAATTTTGACTTATAGGCTTTCTGAAATGACTGACTCAACTGTAAACAGAACACAAACTTTTCTAAACAAATTTTTACGTTTCATTACATGTAGTCCCAACTACTTACGAAACTTCATAAATTATTGAGACCTTAACGTAGTCACAGTACCTTACGCTCAATCATTAACAATTCTACACTCATTTTCCTTCAAAATTAATAAACCCCTCAAATCCAGAGATAGAAACATTATCATAGCTTCGCCCACCACAAAATCCACAAAGAAAATTAAAACGATACTGGAAAAGGTATCTTATATAAAATATGGACAGGTTTACCACTTGTTAATTTCCTCAATCAAAGCGAAAATAGGACATTAAACATGTTTATCATAAATACTGCTGTTTGTATAAATATACATTTGCAGTTGTTAGTAAATCAAGACATAAAACATAGCCTACGTCAAAATCAATTGAAATATTACCTTGTACTTTAAAAGTTTCAAAATCATGGTTAATTTTTAACGCTTGGGTGTAGAATAGCAGTGTATACTTCACAATAACGTTGTCGAAGCTCAAGTTAATAATTTAATTGTTGAAAAATTTAAATAAATCATTAAAATAATCATCATGGTTGGTCATCATAATAAATAATTTCTAATTAATATACAAATATTCAAATCAAAATTAAAATATATTAAACTAAATTTTAAAGTAGAAAATATAAGAAATAAATAATTATTCCAGAAGTCAAAAATTCAAATTTATCAGAGATGAAGTCATAAAACAAAAGAAGGTATGCCGGCCATATGGCGTAGTTGGTAACGTGCTCGCCTCTCATCATGCGGTCTTAGGTTTGAATCCCACTAAGGCACGGCATATTTTCATACGTTACTTCCTTGCGGTACCCCAGCATTGACTTCGTACATTTCAGAAAGTTCATCACCTTGTTTTACTCTAAAGTAACGTTCCACTAGAAACGATTTTATTACTAGATACAGGCTATCTGGAAGTATTAGTTTCAATTTATATAAGAGTCCATCATGCCAGATCCCATCAAAAAGGTACTCAATTTCAAGTCATTAACATGAGTAGAATTGTATAAAAGTGTCTTCAATAATTATATCAAACCATATCAAGAAAAAACAAGTTAATTTTGTAATTTCAATTTTTTTTTTAGTTTAAATTTCAATTTAGTCATTAAGAATAACTTTTTTTTTATTTTCAAACCTCTTTGTTTCATTAACAATTGATTAAATTTCAAATTTCACATGGGATGTATGTGTCCGCAGGTTTCCTAGATGTCGCTCAAGCTTTTGACAGAGTTTGGCATACAGGTCTCTTACACAAACTGAAAGAAATACTACCATTTACCTACTACCTTATCATAAATTCCTTCCTATCTGACAGATTCTTTAGAATTCGTTTAGGATCGTCCTACTCAAATTTCTTTATTGTCTTAGCCGGCGTGCCTCAGGGCTCAATTTTAGCCCCACTTCTCTATTCTGTATACACTTCAGACCTACCGACCCTACCCCAGACCCCCACTGCTACCTACGCTGACGACACAGCGATATTAGCCCGAGACCAAAACTCTATACACGCTTCACTAACACTCCAACATCATCTCAATCTTATACACGAATGGTGTAAAACATGGAAAATAAAACTTAATACGACAAAATCTCTTCACGTAACTTTCACACTCCGTCATGGTGATTGCCCACCAGTATACATAGACAATGAACCTCTCACAAAAACAGATACGGTCAAGTATCTCGGTCTGACTTTTGATAAACGACTAACTTGGAGCACACATATCAAACGTAAACGTTTATTACTGAATTCCCGACTTAAACTTCTATGTTCCCTACTTCACAAACGATCAAAATTACCAATGGCACAAAAATTACGCATATATTGTTCTCTTTTGAAACCTATTTGGACCTACGGATCCCAAATCTACGGTTCAACCAAACCCTCTAACTTGCAACGAATTCAAGCATTCCAGTCAAAAACATTACGCCTTATAGCAAAAGCACCTCTTTACGTTAGCAACAAAACCTTACATACAGATTTGAAAACACCACTTGTACAAAATTCCATTGAATACCTATACAAACGCTTTCACGACAAGTCACACGAACACGAGAACCCCCTGGTGCGTTCTATTTCCTCCGTCCATTTACCTGATAATCCTCCTAGACGCCTTAAAAGACGCTGGAGTAGAGACATGCTAATTTGATATACAAATTTCATTCTTGGGAAGGCACCAATGGGGGCCCTACCCTTCTCATGCCTATCATGTCATTTACATAATCACGATAATCATCACATTTGCTTGCTGTAACATTTTACAGTTGTAAAAAAAAAATTAAAGAGAAAAAAAAATGTATAATAGGGTTACAAAAAATAGTTATGATTCTTATCATATATGGTCAGCCAATTAAATGACTGAATTATTTAAGAATTTAAGAGGTAAAGGTGTAAAAGATACTAGTCAGTTATCTACTCTGAGAGTAATAAATTTCATTACCCAGTCTGACTCTACGGTGAATGAAGTGAAGGTGTTATTTGCAGGAAAGGAGAGGAGATTCTTTTCAGAGGGCCTGGTATGCTCATAAGCATACTTTTCCACTCAGTGAAGCAGGCAATTGTAACGCATTTCACTCCTTGTGTTACTTAGTAAAGCATCTAGAGGTTCACGCAGCCTTTTGGCTGAACCTGAACAAAACTTTATAATAATATTATTTTTCAAACAGTAAAACATTAACATTATGTACGTAAATACAGAATCAACTGTATTTTTATTAATTTTTTTCCTATCTTGTGCACGTTGCAATCTGTTCAATTCAGAACAAAAGCAACCCCGTGACCCAATGAGATGAGAATGATGTGTATGACGTCTAAATGAAGCTTAGTCTTGTACAGACCCAGGCCGACCATTCCTGAGAGAGTATTGTTAATTGAGCCCCAATCATCAAAGTACACCGGTAACCACTATCTAGTATTAAATCCGAATATAAGTAACTACCTTTACTAGGATTTGAACCAGGAACCTTTGTCTCCAAAAATCAGCTGTTAAACTGATTTTGGCGACGGTTTTACATCTAGACCAACCCGGAGGGTTATTTTTATTAATAAAATTTTATTTGTACTACTATGTAAACATAATCGAATAAATAAATCATTTCGTCGATCATTTTTAAGTGAAAATATCTAAGCTCATTTTTATGTTTACTAGGTCGTTTGAAGGAAAGCTAAATTCATTTTACCAGTACGTGTAAATGATACCCGATGTTTCTTATACTAGAAATCAAATTTCTTATGAGAAAAATCAATCGCGTAAATTCAGTCTTAGAACGTGACCAGAACAAGTAATATTGAGGTTAAGTTTTATGAAATTCATGGAGGATCATAGTCCATAATTCGTGAAGAAAACAATAATAAAAATGGGTTACTTATTTATTTTACTTGTAATAAGCAGTTTTAATAAAATTTGAAGTCCACGCGGAATTTGATTATTTTTTATTTCCTTATATTTTTGCATCCAAGTGGAATTCTACAGTTATTCAAAATACATTGGTTAGTCCATTCCTTATTTTTGTATGAATTGTGTAGATTGAAAACGATCACACCCTATTTTTGACAAAATACAGTGTTATTAAAGTTGTTTTAAATTATTAATCTAATGGAATTTATTTCATTTGAAATTGTTGAATAGCTACCTACATAAATGCACACAATCCTTGAGTTTAAAAACTACTAGTAACTTTATACTTGATACAATTCACGGCAAACTATAGTCCGAATCACAAAAGAAAATACTTGTCTTTAAACAGCAATATCTTTCGAACCGTTTTATGTAAAAACAATTACGATACATCAAATTAAGCTTGTTTCATTATTGGTTACACGATTATATTAACATATGATACTTTGTAGCCCTAAACAATTTAAAGTTCGCGTGAAAAAAGTAATACCACCTTGAACTTGGGTATACTAGAAAAGTGGTTAAAAACAGAGTAATTTTTATACGTGATTCGTTATATCTAATACACTATTGATTTCCGAAAATGTTAATGTATATTTTTTAACCAGCAATAAAAAAAATCTTTCATTTGATGTATTGTAATTGTTTTTACATACAACGGTTCAAAAGATATTGCTGTTTAAAGACAGATGTTTTCTTTCATGCATCGGACTATAGATGATTCACTGTAGATGTTTTTCAGAGGGTCTGGCATGCTGATAAGCCTACTATTCTACTCAGTGTGAAAGGCAGATTGTTAAACCACCTAACTCCCCGTTTTAATTAGTAAAGCCTCTAGCTAGAGGTTCAAACCAGCCTTTCGGTTGATAACCTAAACAACAAGTGTTATAGAAAAAGTAAGAAAAATTTATTTTTTACAAAAATTTACACTTTTGTTAATTCTCAAACAAAAGATTGACACTTTTATCTCGATGGTAGTCCGTTGACGTTTATTTATTACTTTTACATTCACAGTTTTAGGAGAATAATTACCACTTAACCAAAGAAATTATGAAATGAATAATTATGTAAGAGCAAGTGTTGCCGTATTTATACATTAACGCAGGTGTATAAACTATCCAATCAAAACTTACAATAAAGAAAAAGTAACATAAGGGTTGTAGGGGAAATTTTTCTTATTTTGTAAAATAAATGCTACGGTTCTAAATCCGAACCACAGTAAATGCGAGACCGGTAAATAAATCGAGGACCTACGGTATGCTCATCCTGGAAAACGCTGAAAAATATTTTTGTAGTTTAAAACTATGATATTTAATTTTGCATAGACTTCGGTTAATATCAAATTTGGTCGATATAAAACGTACAATAATATAACTAAAAATACGCTAATTTTTTAAATTCTTGGAAGGAATAAATTCCAGAACCTTTGCAATAAATACACTACCACTACAAAACCAGACGGTGAATAGAATATTGTATTTCTATTCATTGAATTACTTTGAAACCATATTTTATTATTTGGTGACATAAAAGAAAAAGAAAAGAAATTAAAATTAAAATTTGTTGAAGAAGATACAAAAGCCAAATTAGAGAACAGGAAAACTGTTAAAAAGATTGTTAAGGTCGTGATATCTCATTTCCTGCAAGTTAGCGCTAACATAAAATGTCACATTCAATAAAATGCATTATTCTGCAGTAATTTTAAAAGAATGAATAGAATAAGTCATCTAAATCTTAATTTATTCTTTTTACACATCATTACTGCCCTTAATTCCGCAATTAAGTAGGTTAAAAAAGTAAATTAGTTAAACTGTATAAAACAATGAAACAAAAGATGAAAATATTACAAAAACATAAACTAAATTTAGTAAATGAACCGGATATTTTATAACTAAATTATAATACTCGTATATAACAAAGAATTAAAATTGTTTAACAATGGAATTTAACTCTTGTCATTTTATTAAACAAATTTGTACTTCAAATACAATTAAACTATTTTATTTTATTATTTTTACTTTTTCTGATCACATGGTCAGCCAATTATATGATTGAAGCATTTAAGAAAAGAAGAGGTGGAGATGTAAAATATACTAGTCAGAGGTATCTCCTCTGAGAGTAATTAATTTCATTATACAGCCAGACCCTGTGGTGAATGAAATGAAGATGTCATTTTGAGGGTGAAACGTAGATGCTTTTTAGAGGGCCTAGCATGCTGATAAGCATACTTTTTCACTAAATGAGGAAGGTAAACCACTTCACCCCTCGTTTTACTTAGTAAAGCCTCTAGAAGTTTAAATCAGCCTTTCGGCTGATGACCTACACAACAATATTAAATGTTGATGATATCAACATAAAAATTTTGACAATTTTTTAACATATTTTGGAAAGAATATTTTGGTGAAAAGTAAGTGCTTTTCGGAGGGCCTGGCATAGGCTACTGATAATCATACTTTCCTATTCAGTGAAGAAGGCATGGTAAATTACCACATTCCTCGTTTTACATAGTAAAGCCTTTAGAAATTCAAACTAGCATTTCGGCTGATGACCTAAACAACAACATTTTTATTATTATGTTCATTTTACTAAAATAACTTGTGTTTGAATTTAGGATGATTAGAACGTCAGGTTGGTGTGGTGTATACATTCTTTTATTTAAGTCGTTTTTATATTTGTTAGTTTTTTGTGAAATCGTCTGTAGTACTCTTTGATAATATTAACCCTATAGTTGGCAATATTTTTCTAAACCGGCAGAGAATTTTTAGCATATGGGTCACCTAATTATGAAGAAATCATTAAAAATTGTTATAAATTACAAACCTTATCACATAATGTATCAAAATAACAAGAAAACTTAGAAGAATAGAAAAAACACATTATTGAAATTTTAATCTGACAGTTAAGGATGCGGAAGCTATTTGAAAACAATTTTTAGGCAAATATTTTTCTAAAATTTCAGATGACGCTACTGTTTAAAAATTTCTTTTTCTTTACTTTCAAAATTCATTATATACGAATCGTTACTTATAATGTTTATTTCAAAGAAAAGATTTCTATGTTCAAAGCTGAAGGAAATATAAACAAGAATACATCTTGTAAACAAAGGAATAACCAAATTCAGCTCTAGGATAGCGTGGTTTCAACAGAAAAACACAGGCAGAATATGTAACTAAAACTACTGTATTGTGACACTTATTGCTAAGGTCCGTTTCGGGATCTAGGTTATTAAATAATTAATACGCTAAAGTTTACAAATTACAAATATTTATTACACTAAAAGATTACAAAATAAATAATTCAACTAATTATAATTAAGAAATACAATAAATGATTTAATGATTCACTTAAAATAAATAACAAACAATAAATAACTTAATAACTTACTTAGCCTACTTACAATCGCTTTTATAGATTACACTAACATACAACACAAACTGAATTCACAAAACTACACATTAACTTTACCCAATACACACACAACAAAGAGACGGTATAACAATCTTACTCGGATACGTAATCGTTTACGCACCTCGACAATCAAATGGCAAAGATCACACGAATACTGACTGACCGCCTCGGGGGTCTCTTTTTATACCTACTCATTCATAAAGATTTTTCCAGAATAAAGTAGTGAAATCTACTCAAGTACAAAAAAAACTCTTTATTTATGAATGCTAGAAAAATCTTGTTAATAGGTCAACAAAAAGTCTTTTGTAAATAGAAAACGTAAACAACCTGCCTCCCTCATAATAGCTGTACACAATACCTAAACTTTATGATAGTTATTTCAACCCTTATGAATGAATAGACACTTTTATGGTTACAACTGTCATTTACAAAACTGATCTTATTGTGTAAGTTATTGTTATTTTATTATTTCTTAACTATTTTTATGAATGGATTTCTGGAACATTCGTGTCGTTTCTTGGATCTTGTTACAGTATTATTCGTAAAAAAATACTTCATACATTACTAAACAATCGTTCAAAACAACAACGCTGTCTCTAGATGAAACTCTGTCAAAACTAAAATATCATTACAATGCTATGAAGCATCCGATTTTGTGACGCTACCGGTTTAAGAAGTGGTTAATAAATCATCGTCTCAAAATCGATTGCCGGCTCTAGGGTTAAGAACGTAAGTGATTTGTAAATCGTTGTTTAAGTTTTCGGTACGCACATTCCAAGGGGAGTTGGTGATAATTGTGAGTACTTTAGATTGACCTGCTTGTATACGAGACAAAATTGCTATTAGCAGTGGAATCATACAATAGTAATCTGTCCTAATGGTAATTTCAAAATCAAAATCTTTAACTTAAACTTTGGTAAATAGTAATTCCAAAATCTTGAAATTTGTAAGCTTTGGCGCTAAGCCACTACGCCACGGAGGTGGCCCCGTACCAATTTTTAATCAACAATATTTTTTCATTGAAAAATCGGCTTCAGATTTATAATTTGTAATTTTAAAAAGGAAGTCTGGAATGCTACTCGTAAAATCTCGTTTAAAACAACGATTGAAATTTTTGAATAATTTATACTTTTGGTCACATAAAATAATTTTATTAAAATAAGTGAGATTTAGGATAAAGAAAAGAATTATTGTGAATCATTTTATTAAGAAAAGAAGGATTTGAAATATTATTTTTAAACTCCTGGTAACCTTAATTACTACTAAGCTGTTTTTCAAAGTAGGCGTACTTCTTTCGAAAGATTTAATAGTATTTTTTTAACCCTTAATATTTAGGTTGTTAGGTAAACACCTTAAATCTTCTTTTTCAACATAAAAAAATTTTCAAAAGATTTTTTAATAATTTACTGTGAGAAGTTCATTGTTGTATGTCGGTTTCCTTAATGTAATAAGGATTTCGTTCGTTTCAAGAATATTGTGATATTTTGTTAAAATGGTATTTTCATTTGAACATGTGCTCACTTCATTTGTATGTACTCTTAGTCCTTTGGGAAACCCCCAAAATTAATTTAAGAGCTTACAGCTAACGTTTCTCTTCATAGTACCGTGTATTCAATGTTTATATACTCACTAAAGAACCTACGGTTTGAATGTTACCATTCATTGTATATTATGGTTATTTTGAATTAAGTGCCCGTGCGGATAAACGGTATTCTAAGCGATATTTTTTTTTTAATTCGGGTTTACAAATTTTCCTTGTCGTCTTCCATCATGGATAAGGCTGTAATTGAGCCTTTTCCGGCGCCCACCTCTTTCTCAGTCTCCCCCTTCCTCTTTCAACGCTTGGTTCTTAAAACTATGCATTCAAAAGTAGTGTCCTATGATCTTAAAATACTTGAGCAGTCCATTGTCCTTTATATTTCTTGATGATCTTATAAAAGTTAAAGGTTGAAAAATTTAATTTGGTTTATTCAATTCATACTAGATAGTCATAGACCAATATGGATTATGAAATCCAGTTTTGGGGATTGTTTGAAACTAAGTGGTTCAGTCCACCCTAACCAAACTTATTCATACTGAAATAACTAAGCCTAGGTTTTGTTTTCGGCATCATTATCATTTCTATCATGATCATCGTCATCTTCAACTTCAGCTACTTAATGTTTTAAGATACCAACGGACACTTTTATTTTTTGTTCAGAGTTTATTATTTTTCTGAAAAAAGTTAAAGTGTATTATATTTTCATTCTACATGCATTGATACAGAACCTATAATCTCTAAGAAAGTATCAAGAAAAATTTAGCCACAAATATTATTGACTTAATGAGAAAAGTTATAGAAGATTTCACTGAGTAAAAGTTTCATCAGGCTTTCATCATATTTGGTTAGAGCTTATAATCATATTTAAAAACTGATTTCAAAATAATGACTTTTGTTAAAAAAGTAATTTTAATGCATTTATCATAAAATTATTTTAAAGTAGTTTTTTGTTTTACAACTCTTTTGAAGATTGGAGTTTTACAACTCCAATCTTCAAAAAACAAAACCATATGAACACTATTGAAATCTGTGATGTAGTTTCAAAACTCTACGTCAATTTATTATTTTCAAAAATTATATAGTTCATCGTGATCATCTGTCAAGGATTAGGCTCAATGGTCCGTTCCGGCATCCATCTCTTTTTTGGTCCTCCTAAGCCTCGCTTCTGTCTAGGTTTATATTTCCATGCTCGTTTATTAAAGTCTATGTGCTGGGATGCGAAGTAAATGGTTGGACCAATTTCTCATAAATATTCTAACTGTTTCACACAGTGATTGAACAGTTAACTCGACGCGTATAGCTTCGTTACGTACTCTATCTAACAGGATACAACCTCTGACTTCCCATAAAAATCTCATTTCAGCAGCCTGGATACGAGATTCATTCCTTTGTAATGACACCAATGTTTCACTCCCATATGTTATAAGTGGTATAGCCATTGCTCTACAAAACTTCATTTGGGTGTCCTGTTTATAGTTTTTGTTCATTACATAGTTATCTATTATTAGTATTTTTTAATTATATTGTGACAATATCTGAAGGGAATTTGGATTCGAGAATTTTTGAGGAAGACCGAGAAATTAAAAATCTTAACGTAAATAATAAGAGTAGTAAATATTCTTTTCCGAGAAACAGTTAGAAATATTGTGTAATAATAAATGGTCTTTTATAGTAAAGGTAGGTACTATTGTGCAGGTATTATGAGAGTCGGGTATCTATTTAGATAATTGACCTTTTTGTACCACCTTCTATTCAATCCTAATTTGTTTGCAGTTGTTAAGGTTTATCCAGAAGCCGTCAGAAGGATTTTGTATTTTATTATTACATCAAAAATCTCCGTCTTTTCTCGAACTCTCCATTAGCCCACCTGTTGTTTAGGTCAGCAGCCGAAAGGCTGGTTTGAACCTCTAGAGGTTTTACTAAGTAAAAACGAGGAGTAAGGTGGTTTACCATTGCCTTCCTCACTGAGTTGAAAAAGTATGCTTATCAGCATGCCAGGCCCTCCGAAAAGCACTCACTTTCCACCCTGCGAATGACACCTTCACTTCATTCACCACAGGGTCTGGCTGCATAGTGCAATTAGCCCACCTATATAATTAGTAAGTTTGTTTACGGTCAGTCAGTCTTGATTTATCTGTGTTTTAGTGAGCGAATCGCGTAATGCTTAACTGTTACATTTGGAGTAGGCCAGAGTTACTGTGAATTACTCTTTATTGTTTAACGTTTATTAACTATGTATCATTTCTGTTTGTAAAATTAAGCAAGTTATTCATTATATTAGTTAATTTATAATTAGTTTTTATTTATTAAGTAATTTAATTGTAATATACTTGTAGATTTTAGTCACTTATTTAATTGTAATTTTTTAGTTGTAATAAATACTTGTAATTTTGAACTTTAGTGTGTTAATTATTTCATTTACCCAGATCCCGAAACGGACCTTAGAGATAAGTGTCACAATATAGTTATTTTGAATAATTAAATCTAAAATTATAATTATCTAGATTGTATAACGAACACACACATAAAAAAACATAGTTTCCCTATTAATTTATATACCATTATTTTTTCGTTTACTTTTAAACATTTGCAAAAATTACCTTAATAAGTTTTGATTTTGATCTACTCTGAAATAACTTTTATAAATCCGTATGAAAATAAGGTATATTCAGTATGAACAAGCATTGGTAAAAGAATCAGTAAAAACCAAATCAAAAACTAATGATATCTGGTACGTATTGGTTATGACATTTTATGATATTGATTGTGAAATAAAATGGATAATAGGACAGCAAAGAGATGAAAAGGGGACTGGAGGATACGTCAGCCAATCAGTATCAACATGACAGACAGAAAGACTGACAGATACATTCAAACAAATACAGAGAGCTTTTAAACAAGTTCTAACAACAAATTGTCGATCAGGTTGTTAAGTGTTACAGTAAGGAGTTTGCTATAATCATTTACGTCAAATCTGGTTTGACAAATATAACAACCAAGTTACACATTTATAACTTAACCTCTCAGTTATATCTACAAACCATTTCATATACCTTACAACTTAATCATATCGAACTTAAACTATAATTTATGTACTCAGTAATTATTCACAATTTAATCTTACATTTCCAAAATTTAATTATTTTTTAAAAAGGAGCTTAGCATAAAATATAATTTCTGATCAAGAAAAAATAACAAGAGTTTGAATTATATAATAAAATGGACTGGTTTATAGATGGGAAATTGGTCCGGTCAAAATTTATCAATTTTTTAATTTATAAACAGTTTTAAAACGAATAAAATTTCGAGGGTGTGCAAAATCCAGCATTATGAAGGTTATTCAATGATTCCAAAACAAAATATAAAGGAATATTGTTGATATTTCGTGGTTCATTACGTTTGAACAAAAGCCTACTTATGTAGGTAGAAAATACATCAATAAATTACCACAAGGTTTAAAAATATGTATTTTTTTATTTTACTTGAAAAATTCACAACTGTACATAAAAACAATGAATGAATGATATGATTGTGAAATGGGAAAAATGCGGTTTAAAACTTAGAGGAGATCACCACTCAACAGTGGGCTCCAGCTGGAAATGTTCTGTGAACGGATTACATGATTTTGTGTACTATCGGAAATTACTTATTGCAAAATGATGTCGCTACTTAATCGTCGGCGTAGACGTCTGCGGGGATTTCCAGGAAGGTATGGTAGGTATAGGTTGCGTACAAGTTCGTTGCTATGATGAGATAATTTCATACAGATTCTTGTGTAAATTTTACGAAATAAGTTGTTCAAGTACAGAATTTTGAGGTCATTGTGCAAACAGTCATTTGTAACGTAAAAGGAAGCATTTGTAATTTAAATTAAATTACTTACTTTGTAATTGTACTTTAAATTTGTTTAAAAAAGCAAAAAACCTATGATTGATGAAACATTCAACACCATTACTTACTTACTTACTTACGAAGCGCTACAGCCCTACGTGGACCTTGGCCTCCTCAACAATGCGCCTCCATTCATCCCTCTGACCTGCCCGTCTCCTCCAGTTCCCCACCCCCAAGCTCGTCAGATCAAAATGTTTTGAAAATGTATATTTCCGGTGAAAACTCGATTTTAAAAAATCGAAATGAAAACAATACTTTTATTCCCTACACACTCATATATTTCCCAAAACAGAGTTTGAGTATCCCACAGGGAGAGTGAGTGAGTGACTGGAATGTTAAATTAATTGCACTCGATCTGATAGTTCCAGGGCTAAATAGTTCTGTTTCTTATCATACGGTCAGCCAATTATATGACTAAAGCATTTAAAAACAGAAGATGTAAACGTGTAAAAGACACTAGTCACAGTTATCTCCTATGAGAGTAATGAATTTCACTATATAGACAGACCATGTATTGATTGAAGTGAAGTTGTCATTTGCAGGGTGGAAAGTAGATATTTTTTTAGAGGGCCTGGCATGCTTATAAGCATACTATTATACTCAGTGAGGAAGGCATTGTTAAACCACCTCACTCCTCGTTTTACTTAGTAAAGCATTTAGAGGTTCAAACCAGCCTTTTGGCTGATGACCTAAACAACAACAATACATTCATATAATAATGCAAGAGGAATTTAAAACGTGAGTATTGTGAGGAAATAAGTGAAGTTTTTTGCATTCTAAGTACACAAAGTTATAACACTTTGTGGAGTAGTAGAATTATCATCCACACAAGAGATCGCCAGTTTGTAACATTATAAATAAGTTATACACAATTTATCATCATTCTTGCATTAATCTTTATTATTTTTCATATATGATATTTTATCTTCTTTATTATTCTTATTTTTATATATTTAACAATTTGTAGTACATTTTCTTTTAACCATTTTTAGCAATGTAAACAAATTATATATGGTTTATTATTTAGAATGTATTTTGTTAATTTTTATCATTATCTCCAAAATCAAGATCTTGTGTCGTCATATTATTATTATTATCTGCATATTGTAAATTATTACATGTTTATATATTTTAATATAACTAATAATTATACAAGATTAAATATGATGAGTTTGTGTCCGTCCTCTCCTCTTGGAACCCAGAACACAACTTCAGAAAAATTATATAGTTTCTTCTTTTCTTGTTACTTGAGTTACCTAGTAACGCAAATTTGCTTAAACTTCTTTACTACTTTTAAAATAATATTTTTTTTTTAACACATTGCTTGGATCAGCTGTGTTTACAGTATTATGTTTTGACAGACCAAAATATAGATATGTTTAATTGTACCAGTATTTTGGTATATTACAACTTGTTTATTATTCTCCACAAATATGTAAATTACAAAAAGCAATACAGTAAGAAAAAGGAAATGTAAGGTAGTTGGTCATTCGAAATGCTTCAAAGTAAAGGAACTAGTAAAATATAAATATATGTGTTACAAGGTATTTCTTCTAAAAGAATTTAATACTTTTGAGTTCAAAAGAAAAGCTAGAAGAATAAACAAAGAAATGTACAATTGGTAGCTTTTGAAGAAAATCATTTTCTTCTACCTTTTTTTGTATTTGACATTCTACTTTCTGATTCCACAGTATTCAGTGAAGTATTCGTAGAAAACGTAGAAAAAATTCGATTTATTTGCCAGAAAGCAAACTATATATTGCACTGTTATATATTTGTTTATGTATTAAGTCTTTTTACTACTATAACATAAAACATGGTTTTCTATTTCCCATAATATAGAAATATTATAATATTCATTCATGCCTAAAAGTTCATATTTTACAATTTCATTTTCTCAAAAATATTCTTTTGCTTATTAAACATTGTATTTGCGTCCACGTTCCGCATGGGCATAATTTCTAACCTCAAAAGAACTGCATTAAAATTGTGACATTAAAAATAAAAGGGTCATTCGGAAAGTAAGGAACATTTTTCATTTTGAACTTTTTTATTATAGCCAAAAAAACTTTTTACAGCATGATATATTTAAACTATTTTTCTACGTAATCACCGTAAAAATTTAAGTCTGGTTTTGGATCCCATTCAGGCACGACATATTTTCATACGTTAGAAAAAAATCATTTCATCCTTCACCGTCTGCGTTAGCAGTAAAATTGCAAAACATCGGACGTTAAACGCAAAAAACCGTAAAAATTTAAACATTTTGTTGTACCGTTTCACCAATTTTGCTGTGCCCTCTGCATATTCAGTTTCTGCCAAGTTGTTTAACCTCTCAATTCCGTCAAAATTTAAGGCACCCACCTGGCACACCCTTTTTTGTAACCCAAATCACCACTAAAAATTTCATAAAGAACAGCTCGTTAAATTTCAGGAAAAAACTTACTTAGTCTATCTCTCTTCAAACGTCAGTCCTGTTGAATGTTTTCCTCAATCCTTGATTCGAGTTCGTCAATCACAGCTGAAAGTCGGCCCGAACGCTCTTCATCGTGAACATTCGTCCGTCATTAAACTTAAGGGGAAGGTCTTCCTAGGAATCAAAAAAACATTTTTTTTGAGAAATGTTTTTGTTTGGCGTTTTTGATTTTCTGAAATGTGCTCTTTTTAAGGTATATATATTTATTTTTATTGTAAAATTTGCCAATAACAGATAGGTGGAGTGTCAAATTATTTAAACTCAATCTGTTCTTTGCAGGGGTGAAATAAATAGTTCTGTTTCTTATCACATGGTCAGCCAATTAAATGACTGAATCGTTTAAGAACAAAAGAGGTAGAGGTGTAAAAGACACTAGTCAGAGTTACCTCCTCTGAAAGTAATGAATTTCATTATGCAGCCAGACCCTGAGGTGAATGAAGTGAAGGTGTCATTTGTAGAGTGGAAAATATGTGCTTCAGTCATTTAATTGGTTGACCATGTGATAAGAAACAGAACTATTTTTTGTAGCCCTGGAACTAAGAGATTGCAAACAACATAACACTCCGCCTGTCTGTTATGGGCAGTAAAAAAATGGTGTAAGATATTTTAAATTTCTTAAAGTAAATTTCGAAACTGAAGCTAAATAATAAAATAATATAAACCTGGGTTTGAATCCCACTAAGGCACGGCATATTTTCACACGTTACAAAAAATCATTTCATCCTCCATTATACAAAGTTACACCCCAATGTCGTCGCTAACGACCTTGCAGTTGATGCGACGTTAAATAAAAAAGAAAAAAATTATGTCGCTTTTTTATTTATAAGAGTACTTAACAGTGTCATTTGATTTCCTGCTACCAAAACACTGAAATAATATTTCCTTAGTTTATACGCTAGAACTAAAATCAAAGGTGAAATAGTACGCTCCATTCGTCCAGTAAATCACATTGGTAATATACAGTTAACGTCACAACGTACTAAACAGATATCCGATACGTTCTCTCTTGAAAACCAAATGCTTTCATGTTTCCTTACTCTTTTGTAATCTTAATTTTTTAAAAAATGTATACTTTAATTACAAAATAAAAATTTTTGTGTATTTTTTAGAATTAAACTAAAATGATTATTGTTACTTTTTATAATAAATCTGATGAAGATGAAGAATAGCTGAAATTCAGGAATTGAAAATAATTATTACAACATTGCAGACATTTTGTAACCTATATTGGTATTTTCCACACTTAAGAAAAATAAGAGTCAAGAAAAAGAGAAATATAATATCACTGGATTCCAAATCTCAAAAACCTCTTTGATTAAAATCCCCTGTTTAGTGTAAATGAACATTTTTACATTGGCCCTAATACAAAAAAATATATATATAAAAATAAAATACTGAGTCTCTTTTTGGTTTATCATTTGGCTGTTCTGCACATAACTGGTAATGCAAACGATGAAGAGTATTAGGTGAAAATGTGTAATGAAAAAACACTGACCAGGAATCGAACCCAGGACCTCTCACATAGAAGCCAATTGCGCTGGCCACTACACTAAGGGCCGTAAACCTAATTACGCCCGTTCTTCAATATTCACCGTAAACCAATTTCACCAATTTTGCGTATTTTTTTACGTATTTGTAGTTTCACCGTAAACCTGAATCAAAAATATTCAAATCACAAGACTGAAGTCTTTAGTGCCCATTAAGAGAAAATTGCATTTTTTAATGAGAAAGAGAAGTTACTAATTGATATAACAAAAAATTTTTCAATTGAAGATATAAATCTATTTTAAGATCTCTCGTCCTTAATGAATATTACGGGAAAGGAAGTTATTGTTTTTATGTCGATTTTTCGAATCCGAGTTTCACCGGAAATACACGCTTTCAGGCCCACTGAACCAAAACAAAACATGTTTTACTGATTGGTCTGTGTGTATTTGTGAACAAACTATCTCAAGAACAGTATACTGTACGAAGTTGAAATTTGTAACTTAAGCTATTTGGAACTAAAATTGGTTTATAAAAATTTATCAACTGGAGGTAGTAATTTATTTGTACAATCTTTCACTTTCCGCGAATTTCTTTAAAACGGCTCCTACGATTTTTCTTTAAAAAAATCACTTTATTTACAACATTTTTTGTGTTATACAGAATTAAGTTAGCGACATTTCTGCAGGAATTCGTAAGGGGCTATGCACGGTTGGTAAAAAATTATTTTTAAAGATTACAGCCTTAATGTGCATTTTAGAGCAAAAGTGTACTTTCGTGATTTTCCGTTTTCTATCATTAAAATCGGTATTAATGAAGTTATTTAAAATTAAAAAACTGCAACTTTTATATCAAGTATGTTTTTCTAAAGCAATTAGTTTAGCGACAATTAGTGATTTTTTGTGTTTGTTTTTTCATCAAAATAGATAAAAATGTTATGTTTTGATATTTCAGCCCTAGCATGCATTTTACACGACAATAATGTATATAATTAAGGGTGCAGGAAATAGAAATATCTACAGCTTTTATTCCAAGCGTTTTCTTCTACAGAGCTTAGTTTAGCGTTAATTAGTTGTTTTACATACTTTAAAGTTATACAGAGGTTGATTTTAATTTTGCGCCATTCATTCATGATTACAAATTAGTTTATGCTCTTAATTTTGAATTGTTTACTTATGATTAAATATAGGTTATATGTTTTATTATTAACATTGGCCAGAAAAAATTGTGTGAGAGTTATCATATTTTTCAACAATGAAAATTAATACAAGATAACCTGGATAATCCGAACCCCGGGTAATCCGCAATACCAGGTGATCCAAACCCCCCAAAAAACGGTTGCAGTAAAGTGCCGTGTCTCTATCACACTGCTCTTCAGTAAACTGATATTTTAGGTACTATACAGTAGAGGAATCCACTTGCGTATAACGTGGAGTGTTAAATTAATTGCACTAGATCTGTTGGTTCCAGGGCTACAAAAAATAGTTCTGTTTCTTAAAACATAGTCAGCCAATTATATGACTGAAATATTGAAGAACAGAAGAGGTAGAGATGTAAAAGACACTACTCAGAGGTATCTCCTTTGAGAGTAATTAATTTCATTATACAGCCAGTCCCTGCGATGAATGATGTGAAGGTGTCTTTTGCAGGATGGAAAGTATGTGCTTTTTGGAGGGCCTGGCATGCTGATAAGCATACTCTTTCAACTCATTGAAGAAGGCAGCGGTAAAAGACCTCACTTCTTGTTTTTACTCAAGCCTTTAGAGACTCAAACCAGCCTTTCGGCTGTTATTTTAAACATAAACACAGTAGAGGAATACTGCATCTACTAATTTTAACTTTAAAACTAATAATAAGACATTACTGTTTCATAGTTCAACAAAACGCATAAACTGCTTTTATTGGCTCAAATACGGAAGGAAGCAGAAGAAGAATCATTAACGTCAAAGAAACAGACCAAAAATCACTGAATTTTTGTAGAAACCATGGTTCAATCAATATTTAAAATGTTTGTATTAATACCATAATAAAAGCGTTGTTTGCAGAAAAACCGAGAAAGTTACGGGACTTAGTTCGGCTTCCAAAACTCCCATTGAGACTCTATCCTGTTCCTTTAAATTGAACCCTTGATAAACCGAATTTTTTGTATTAGGTTAAATAGCCGGGGATTTTTTCGGATTATCCAGGGCCTTCAATGTGTCCATTGTTTCAATAAACAATCGAATAAAAGAACAAATTGCCTACCGCATAAAAATATAACAGTAATATTTTTAAAGAAATACACGAATACGATAGTTCTTAAAAGCAAAGTATAAAAGTATAAGCTTATAAAATTTAAATCCTATCTTCTTGCGATGGTAAAACAAAAGTGTAGTTAATATAAATTACATAAGAAAGAAGTACCGAAATACTGCATTAGGATAAGCGTTAAGAAATTATATTGCTCGAAATTCTTCCATAAATTCCAATAATTACGGTAATTAATTTCATAGCAACTCTAAAATGGCTTTCTTAGATTGTATTAAACTATTCTGCGAAAGATTCAATGTTCTAATACAAATTGAGAAGCAAAGCTCGATGAAATTTATGTTCAAAAATACCACTACCTTGCTTTGCTTCACTTTATCTGATAAAATACTCTAATATCCTAATTTCACCCTCAGTGTACTCTTTTATTTATTTCTCCTACAGAAGAATGAATAGCGTAACAGTAAAATTCATGATTTTCTTTCATAAAATTGCCTACCTAAATTAATTATTTTATATTAAAAATTGGTATTTTAAAGCTTAGGGGAGTCCGACTTCCTATATGACTCAATGTTAACATTTTACCACATTTCTCACGACCTATAAACGACTGGACTTTAATTTATTTTTCTTTTGTAATTCTGTCTTCCTTTTTGTTTCTTTCATCGGAATTCATTGATTGATGTGAGATTAGAAAATAAAGTTCCTAAAGTAGCAAAATCAAGAAAAAATTACGATTTATTAAAGGAATCTACCATCCTTTGTTAATTTTACTACCTAGATAGCAGAATTTCGTAACTTCCTGTATGTATTTGTTGCTTACTTTTAAATTTTCCATCTCTGCTAAAGTAGGATTGCTCATGCTAGAAAAGCCTTTGAAGTGAAAAATAGCTTACTGACTACAAACATTGACTTACATATTACGAAAAATTTGTTAAAACGCTATGTTTGGAAAGCACTATACGGAAGTGAAATGTGTGTGATAGGAGCTGTAGAAAGGAAGAGGATAGAATCTTGAAATATGGTATTATAAGGAAATGTTAAAGATTAGGAGGGTGGACAAAATAAGTAATTTAGAAGTTTTTAGACGAGTGGATGAAAAAAGAATAGTATATGGAAAGATCTTACTTGAAAAAGGGATAGGCTAATGGGGTATATCTTAAGTCATCCAGGTATTAGTCTATCAATAATGGAGGGTAATATTAAGGGAGTGAATTGTAGGGGGAGGCAAAGGTTAGAATATAAATAGAGCAAATTACAAAGATGTAGGGTGTTACAAGTATGTAGACATGAAAAGACTTGGGATAGAAAGCTAGGAGAAATGTATTGAACCACTCGAGAGACTGATGACAAAAAAGAGGAATCTTACAGTATCTTATAATATATCGTATTAGCATATTTAATTTTCTTTTGTAAGGAACTAGCATTTAACAAGTTAAAAATCCATAAAAGTTGACATTTATCAATGCTGAGAAATCTAACAAAAAAGTAAATCTCGTGATTTTCAGAAAACCCTACCCTACATAAATAAAATACCCCACATAAATGACGTTTTCTTAAAACTCTATACAAAATTTAGGAAGAAACTCGCGAACCACCATAACCCGTTGATCTTAAATCTGGCTACGCAGATTCTCCTAAACAATCCAATAAGACAACGAAAACGTCAATGGAGCCGGTATCTCATCAATTAACGTAGTACTATAATTGACTATCCATTACAGTGTTCTACCTACTGCACTTAATGCTACACTTATCTATTCACGTTGGTGTTCTGTCACTGGACTGTATCTCCACTCACGTTTATTTATCATGTTATTTTTTTCCAAATTTTGCGTTATCACATTCACTGATTGTTTTCAACAAATTGTGAATTTCCTAAATAAAGAGAAATAAAAAAAATATTTATAAGGAATAGGTAATTTAGCTGATAATATCAAATAAATTGACGGTTTTTAAAACCAATAGGTTTCGGTTTGTGTTTTATGGAATGGGATAACATCAGGCTAATGGAGTAATTAAAAACACACATTGAAATAAACTGAGAAACCCAGTAAATGCAATGCATTATAAAATCAATACTAAAACCATATTTTTTAGGTGTTTGGTTTTTACCTACAGTGTTTATAACTAATGTTTTTTCATATTCCCTTTACTCCTGTATTTCAATTAAAATTAGTTTAATTGTTCGGTTCCATTAATTTTTTATCCATAATACTTTTTTCTTTATTTTTGTGTGCATGTGGAACAGTGAATTGTTCAAATGAGATTCATTTTCATCAGCACAATCAGGAACAAAAATGATTTTGCAGTAAACAGGAAATATTAAATAAATATATCGTAAATCATGCTTTCTAATAGAAGAAACTTAATTTATAATTTATGAAACCTGTCAATAGAAAATAGGGGTTTTCAGAAATATTACGATTGTTTTAAAAAAATTAGAAATATAAAACCTTTTGGAAAAAGGTTGGAAAACTACTACAGATGTCTTTTATTATTTTTGTGCATTATAATTATACTACATAGAGAAAAATCTGATGTGAAACACTCACATGACTTTCTCTTGCCAATGCAAATAATGACCACTTTAACCTAATATCAGTAATAAAACATTAGAAATAGACAAACTAACCACAAAAAACATAACATAATTTTAATGATTCGTGAATGATGCAAAATGAAAACCGTCAACAAATTTTGAATTTTAGTAATATTTTTCTAATCGTTTCATTAGTCATTCACTTTCTTTGCACATTTCTTCTCGACTGAGGTGATTATTAAATGAAGAAGGTTGAATTATTTTTAAATTTCATGAATTATAACCATGGAATTAAATTAAAATTAAATTAAATTTCATGAATTATAAACGAAGGAAAGTGGTTAAAACAACTGAAATTTAATATTTTGCAAACAAAAATGATAAAAAATCTATTTCAACAAAATCCATTCCTTAATAATCAATTATTAGTTAAATTATTTCAGCTCCTTTTTTATGAAACGATAATAATTTTTATATAATCAAATATTAAATTGAATGTCATGAAAATATTAAAATAAAAATCTATTAATTTTTATCCATCTTTTCAAGTTATAAGGTAAATAAACTAAACAAATCTTATTTTCGAACTGTCAGCTGCCTGTCAAAGACGTTGTCCGTTTTCGAACGCACGTACGTTGAAAGAAAAACATGTAATGAATTTCAAGTTTGACTTTTGGATTTTTTATTCAAATACAGCCTTCTGTGGTATTGTGAGCGATGAGGGAAATATCGAAGAAAGAAAATCAGGTTAATTATTTTTAGTCTGTATGAATAGAAAGAAGCACTAGTCACGATTCTTCACTGCCATATAATAAAACACAACATAGATATATCTAAATAATTATAGGAAATTTACAAATCCTAATATTTTACCATGAGAGTGTTCTAGTTACTTTGTTAATAAACTAGCAACTCCACGTTCGCTAAGGTTTTTTTGTCTGCTGAAATTCTTTGGGCTATGCTCCCGTGATAATTTTTTTAAATATTGCATTTTAGAGCAAAAAAGTAAATCAAAGTTGCTGTAAATTAAAAAAAGCCTGCAACTTTTATTTCGAATATTCTTTTCTACAACACTTAGTTTAGCGGTAATTGGTGACTTTCTGCATTTCGCTCATTAAAATCAGTAAAAATATTATTTCAGATTGCGTGCTAGTTTACGAATTTCAAAGCAAAAGAGTGTATCGTTAAAGTTATAGAAAATTACAAACCCTACAACTTTTATTCGAAACATTTTCTTCTACAACGCTTGGTTTAGCGTCAATTTGCGATTTTCAGTAGTTTCAAGTCAAACACAGGTTGATTTTCATTTAGCGTCATTCACTCATGATTAAAATTAAATATTGTTTTTCATTTTAAATTGTTTACTCGTGATTAAACTTAGGTTGTATTGTTAATTATTTTCTTTGGCAAGAGAAAATCATGCTAGTATTCACATCAGATTTTGCACTTTAATCTTACGAGTATATCTATAGTGCAAGCCACGGGAGAAGTCCTCTTTGAAGACCAGTTACCAATTTAATAGAAACTCAACCAATTTAATAGAATTTTATATTTACATCACAAGTCCATTTCTGTTGTATTATTTGTAAATTATAAATGCAAGAGTCTTCTATTCTTGGCACAATACTGTTGTAAATATGTATAGTTCAGTCGAAAAATAATTACCCAATCTTCACGTGGAACCAAAATAAAACTTTTTTAAATGGCCGCCTTATTAAAGCGGAACATTGGATTTTACTTTTTAAATATTCATATTGTAGAAAGAACTGTGATCTTTAATAAACCCCGATTTTTCACGTAAAGTCTGGATGAAATAACAGACGTTTAAAAAGCATACTAACAGAAAACCGGCTAAGAACTGGGTACTTTTTTTGCTTAAACTACTGTATCTCCGGCAAATTTTTAAATAAAATAATTTAAGTTAAACCTATAGGTTTAACTTTCAGGAAAGGTTCAGGAAAGAACATCCTTTGATTTGCAGATGCGTTAAAAAATTTCCGTCCAGTCGTTTTGGAAATAGAGCTTTTTGAACACAACGGACTCTTTTCTTGGTGAGCACTATAGTTCTGTAGTTCAGCATAAGTGATGAAGTCACTTACTCTTTATATAAGAGTAGAAAGTGTTTTTTATTGAACAATTAGACTTACATTCGTTTTAATTTAGACGTTAAAACAAAAAACTTAGTTTTCGTGATAGTTGTGAAATGAAAGCAGTAGTTTACGGTCAAAGTTTGTTAACGAGTAGATCTCTACTCAGTGATTTTCGAAATCGTCGCAAATTTGAAAATATCTAGTAATAAATTTTTAACAAATTTGTTTAACTGTCTGAAAATTTATCAAATAGTCGAAAATACATGTTTCTGGAAATTCTATTGTAAATTCATACAGAAAAATAAATTTGTACAATTACTTAAATATTCTCTACTACATAAAAGACTAAAATTTTATGGACAAATGTATAGAATGGATAATAACCTGGTTGGCGACACAAATTTTTAAGGCACTAAACAATACACCAATGGTGTCAGATAAATGGTTTAAAGAACCATTTAAGTTTAAACAATTAATTAATAATTTAAGTTTAAAGAATGCATACTGAAAAAACCGAGGAAATTTTATGAACCGGACCGAATTCAGACAACAAACTACGGACTTTAAGGGCTTCTGTGAAGAGCGAACACAAAACACCGGGTGGACAGAAGAAAGGGGGAAAGCCTACTGTGAGGGAGTGCTAAGAAGTTGGGCTGCAAAAAGAGCTTTCAGAAACGTCTTAAGTCACCTCACGTGGTCCAAAATTGGCCTTACACGAAAAAACTGTCCAATAATTTTTTTTTAAACCTTTTGCTAAATTTATCAACTGTTTTTAATCAACTTTTCTCGCTTTTATAAAATCTTTTTAATTATGTATTACCTTTTTTGAAGTTGTTTTATTTAAAGATATTCTTGGTAATTAGTAGTATTGTTTTTACTGTATAAAAATTTAAATTTTTTCAGCCAAATTTTGGATATTTGATAGTAAAAAATTTATTTTTTTCAAATTAATATCAGAGTTATAATTTAGAAAAGTACTTCTTCGGAATTTGGGATAATTGAATGCAATCAAGTAGCTATAGTAAAACGAAGGAAAACTCAGACTTCATCCTGAAAGTAACAGTTTTCCGATGGCAACTTAAATATCTTTAGGGTAACTTAAATTTTATGGTTCTAATTGAATTTTATATGTGTAAAGTAGATTTTATTTTGCTCTACACGAGGAAATAAATTCTCTACATTCGTTTAATTATAATTAAGCTAAATGTTTATGTATTCGATTTTTATTACATGACCAAGTTTAGGGTGAAATAAATATTTCACCAGAAATAGTTTAAGTATTTTTATGAGCAGCTAACAAAACAAATACATAATCAGGATGGAGGACATCGACATTGGCAAACAAGTGACAAAACCTGCAAATCAATCTTCTTCTTCTTGAAGTGCCTATCCTCTATGGATGTTGGCCATCACATTGGTCCACATTACTCTATTCACTGCCGTTCTGAACAGAGCTGTTGACGTCATCCCAGTCCACGCCCGCAAATTCCGCAGCCACGATATCCGTCTTCGCCCTACTGATCGTTGCCCCTCTATCTTCCCCTGTAGGATGAGTTGAAGAAGGTGATATTTTTCGTTTCGCATGATGTGCCCGAAGTACTCCAATTTTCTACGCTTGACAAGTTGTAAGAATTCTAGTTGTCCACCAATGCGTTGTAGTACCGCATCGTTTGACACGTGGTGTGTCCATGAGATTCTGAGCATGCGGCGATAGCACCACATCTCAAATGCATCTATGCGATTACATGAGGCAAATCAATATAGAGTTAAATTTATTTAAGATGTCGTACATGTATAGAATTCGCTAACGCGTGCGAAGCCGTGGTTAGGTAAATGTTATCTATACTAATATAATAAAGAATAAACGTCTGTTTGTTTGTTTGTATGAGGTAATCACAGAAACTACTGAACTGATAAAAAATCTTTTATTGTTTCATAGCTTGGAGCTTCCTGATCAATATAGGCTATTTTTCAACTTAAAGTAACTTTTTTTAGCGTCGCATCAACTACAACATTAGCGACGACGTTAGGTTGTAACTTTGTGTGTAATGAAGGATGAAATATTTTTTTTTGCAACGTATGAAAATACGCCGTGTCTGAGCGGGATCGAACCCACGACCGCATGATGAGAGGCGAGAACTTAAACTGTGACGATGTCGCATGTTTAAGTTTATCGGGTGCATAACACTTTTATTTTTTCTAAGTTCTCTGAATGGTGTATTTTTTGGGCTAGAAGCACGATTCAACTTATATATTTCATGGAAAAACGTGAAGAATAACATTCGATTCCAAAAACATTAAAAATTCGGAAATATTCAAAATTTTTATTTTTGTACTGTATTTCATATATTTGTTTTCATTCGACAGTGAATAGAGTCATATATTTCCAATTACTCTGCGCACCGCTATCACGTATTACTATCTCTTATCTCAGCCATATATCAACTGTCTCTTTCTTTTCCATCGGTATTCTTCTATGCATTCTATTCCATTCTGTTTAATCGCAGGGACAAACATTTAAAACGGTGGCATCGATTTGAGACAAGAGTGCTTCTTTCACTCATGGATAACTTCATGTCGGACTTTCTAGAGCTAGAAGTCCAGAAAAACAATTCATTTTGCTGCTACAGAACAAAACTACAAATATTGTATATAGAGAGGTTTTAAAATAATTTAATAAGGCCTACATTAGCTGCTGTGAAGCGAAGCGAGCGGGGGTTGCTAGTTGTATTATAAATTAGTTTTCACAAATATGAGCCTATTATTTACAGTATATACGTGGATTGTAAATGGGAAACGGTTGATTAATAGGTTATAATTAATAATTAATGTCGAATCCAGTGAAGATACATGCAGTGTACCGCATATGTTGTAAAATACAGTTGTCTGTTAACTCGTTCTACCTTCGTAGTCATACAGACTCGTCGTATTCATCTTACTCTAACTGGCTGATTACCTCCGGAAACTAATATCGGAGGAAAACTAATATAATTCCCCCGTACTCCAACTCCTTCTACTCTCTCCACGGTCGTCCCACACCTCGTTTGATCTCTATATTTGAAACGAGTATCTTAAATCATTTCCTACTTCCATCTTACAACTACATCATTAGGCCAGTATGACGTGACTTAACAAGTAACTCGATCTGATGAATTATCATTCATTTTTTTCTAAGTAATCTTAAATTCCTACAAAATTTTATTTCATAAGTTAGTTATTACTTTCTCTTGCCTATATGAATATATAGGAAGGAAAGACGTATTATTTTCATTTCGATTTTCCGAAATCAAGTTTTCACCAGATCTACACGTTTTCAGACCCCCTGAACTCAAAAAACATGTTTTTAGCGATTGGTTTGTGTGTATGTGTGTGTGTGTAAACAAAATATATCAAGAACGGAACATCGTACGAACTCGAAACTTAAAACTTAAGTTAGACACCACTACCGGCCCGACACGAACATTTTCATCAAAATCGGTCAATCAAAAGTAGTAGTTTATTCGTGTCATTTTTCACTTTTTTGTGATTTTCTCATAAACGGCTCCAATGTTTTTTTTAAAAATCGCCTCATTTACTAAATTTTTCATGCTCTATAAGATAGGGTAGTCGCCATGTCTGCTGAAATTCTTGAAAAGGCTGTTTTCACGTAAAAAATTGGTTTTTTTTAAGATTGCTGCTTTACTATCCATTTTACCGCAAAATGTATATTATAAAAGTTGTAGAAAATTTAAAATCCTACAAATTTTATTTTAAATATTTATTTATAACTCTTAGTTTAGGTAGCGGTAATTAGCAATTTTATGTTTTTTTTCTCACGAAAACGTCTAAAAATCGATATTTTTAAGATTTCGGCCTCAGTATGCATTTTACGACGTGTGTATACAATTAACTTTATAGGAAATTAAAAGATCTACAACTTTTACTTGGCGCATTTTTCTCTACAGAACCTAGTTAAGAGTGAAAGAGTGATTTTCCGTATTTTTAAGCCAAACTGAGGTTGATTTTCATTTTGCTCTTTCACTCACGATTAAAGTTAGGTTATGTTTATTGAGGTTAGTTTTTTGTTTAGTTCTAATGTTTTATTACTAATGTTAGGTTATATTGTTAATTATTTGCAATTGCAAGAGAAAGTCGTGTGAATGTTTCACACCAAATAATTTAAGTAATCTTAAATGTCTACAAAATTTTATTTCATAAGTTACTTTAAGTTCAATAATTTTGGTAAACTAAATTGTAATACATCTAAATATGTTGAAATTACTCTGTATTCTCTTTATATTGAATGGTTATTTGAAGGAAGGTTTTTTGGAAGGGTAATAAGGTTACTTCGCACTTATATTTGCTTTTTACTCTTTCGCTATATGAGCATGTAGGGAAAGAAGTATTATTTTTACGTCGATTTTTCGAGAGTTTTCACCTATTATACAATGTGTTCTCAGGCTCCTTTTTTTCTTTGGTCTTCAATTTTTAGTGCGGTACAAAACATTGAGGTTCACAACTTCCGTATATGATATTTAAATGGTAGTGCAGAATTTCGCTTTAAGGAGAAAGGAGAAGAGATGAGTGGTACATTATCCGTGGAAAACGGAGAATGTACCACTCAAGGGTGACAAGGGTGTTGTCCCTTATTCAGACCAAGATGTCTCTACTCCATTTTCGCTTTAGACGTCGCACAGTTAGAAAGTTTCTTGTAGCTAGATCACGGGTTAGTTGGTTTGGATGGTCATCCTCTTTTGTGAAATGTACTATACAAGGAAGTTGTGGAGGGTTTTATTGCTTACATAAAAAGGAGCGCCAGAAGGAAGTCTTAAGAATTTTGAATGAAAGGCCTAGATCGACTTTAAATTACTCTCTGCTGCTACTCCAAAGAGCTGGACACCATAAGTCCAGATTGGTCTTAAAAGGGATTTGTATATTAAATTTTGGAACGGAGGTTCAATTATGATTGAGGGTTAATTAAGCAGAAGGGTAGCTTCTGGCGGCAGTTAATAAGTTCTAAACGTTTTGTACGCAGATAATACTTCCAAGTTAGTCGTCAGGCTCCTTGAACCCAAAAACATTTTTTTTTAGCAATTAGTCTGTGTGTGAACGAAATATCTCAAGAATGAAATATAGTACTAAGTTGAAACTTGGAGCATTGAAAGTTACAAGTAACTTGGAAATAAGGTAATCGACACGAACATTTTCATCAAAATCATTTAACCGGAAGTAGTAATTTTTTCGTGCAATTTTTCACTTTTTTGCAGGTTTCTCAAAAATTGTTCTTATGATTTTTTTTTTAAATGTTTCCTGTAGGCCTATTAATTTTTTATGCTCTACAAGGTAAGGTAAGCGCTATATCAGCTAAAACTCTTGGAGGGGTGGGCATGTAATCTCATGGTAAAGTTCTTTTTAAGATTGTGTTCTCAATATGCATTCTAGGGCAAAAGCATGTAATCAAAGTTGCAGAACTTTTTAGAAACCTACAAGTTTTATTGAAAAACGTTTTGAACAATGATTAATTCAGCATCAATTAAATATTTTCAGTATTTGTTTTCAAAGTCGGTAAAAATTGAGATTTGATAATATTGCGGCCTGGCTTGTTTGAATCTCTAAAGGCTTTACTAAGTAAAACGAGGAGTAAGGTGGTTTACCATTGCCCTCCTCACTGAGTGGAAAATTATACTTATCACCATGCCCGGCCTTCTGAAAACTATCTACATCCCACCCTGCATATATTACACCTTCACTTCATTCACCACAAAGTTTGGCTGTATAATGAAATTCATAACTCTCAGAGAAGATAACTGTAACAACTGCTTTTTACATCTGTACTTATTTTGTTTTTAAATGCTTCAGTCATATAATTGGCTGACCATGTGATAAGAAACAGAACTATTTTTTGGAACTATTTGATGGAGTGCAAATAATTCAATACTCCACCTGCCTGTTATGAGCAAAAACCTTTAAATATAGTGCTCAATTGTTTTAACATTCGTTGACCTCAAGTAATCATCTACTTAAAATACAGAGTATAAAAGCTAGAAATTAATTTTAAAGATAAATTTACAATTAAATAGTATTAAATTTATGATAAAATAGAATGAAATAACAAAGGAAAAGATCCTCCTACTTTATGTTCCCTAATATTTTAGTACTTCCATTAATACTTTTAATTTGAGTTAAAGAATAAATTAAAAACGTACTCTTTGTGAATTTATAGAAGCTACTTTGTTGTTTGAAACTTTAAAATAGTAGACTACTATCATACAGCTTTGAGAATTTTCTTTTTTACAACAAAATTCATTACAAAACTTAAATTTTCTAACAACATGGAAGTATAAACAACAATCGTAAATAATTTTTTTATTACTTTATTTATTTTGCAACTGTAACAAAAAGAACAACTAGCAAAAACGTTCACAACTAAATTACCAAAAAAAAAAAATTTTTAAATCCAACCGCGTTAATGACTTTGAGCAGGTCACCACCCAGCGATAGCTCTCCAGATAACGATAAATGTGCTCGTTTAAATTATATTTTTGTGTACATAATTATGTTACAGTTGCGTTAATATATCACATCTCTACTGCATCGGCGTTTCAGTCGTCTTTGTGCGATTCCTGGTAGGTCCGCAGAACTTATATTGTATATTAAGGGATTGTTATGATTTTGAAGTTTGTCTCTGAACCTGCGGCACAGTTTTAGATATGTGTCGTTGACGAAAGGAACGCGTAAGTCACCGTGTAGTGTTCTATTGGATACGTAACTCGGGCAATTAGTAATCAGTTGTAAAAATTTACTCTGAAAACGTTGTATTCGTGAAATTACTGATGGCTTTGCTGCATCATAAATTTGACTACCATAAATCCAGAACGGTTGAAGCCTTGTACGTCAAGAGTTTTAAAGCCATGGGTAGTTTTGACCGCTTGGATAACAGCTTGTACAACTGTTTCAGTTTGTTATTTAGCTGTATTCGCTTTTGGTTGACGTGCTTGTTCCACGTCAACCGCCTATCTAAATATAGCCCAAGGTACCAAACATTGTTTGCTTGCGGAAGAGGTTGGTTGAATAAAAATAATTGTGGACACGTTTGCCGACGAAGGGTGATGGTACGTTTTGTTTATAAGTTATTAATTTTAATACGCCATTTTCTAAAGCAAGCTCCAAAAATGTCAAGGTGATATTGAATGTCGTTTGAAGCATGAACAGGGTCATCAGAGGATGAAAGAACAACAGTATCATCAGCAAAAGTAGCAAGCAAAGTAGTAGGAATTTGTTTTAATTTTTTAATTATCGTAAATAATTAAGGGATATTACATAATTAAAAACACATTCGTTCCTATTCGCGTTACTTAAGTTTTTCATTCTTATTTTTAACTTAAGCGAAGATTAATTACATCTGTACAAAATATTTATCATAATCATTAGCAATAACTTATTTTTGCGTCTTATTAATTTTTAATTAATTATAATATCTATGTTTAAGATTTTACGGACACCTGTATAGAATGGATAATAACCGATTGACATACGAAGTTTTAAGACCCTAAACGATCGACCTAAGGTGTCGGTTAAATGGTTAAAAGAAGTCAGAAAAAATATTGAGAAAACCAAGAAAACATAATGAACGAGAACAAAATTCAGACAACTAATTACGGACTTTAAGGGCTTCCACGAAAAGCTAAAACAGAATACCAGGTGGACAAAAGAAAGGAGAAAAACCTAGAGTGAAAGAATGTTGAGATGTGTCTCGTCTGTCTTTTTATCTATCAACCTCCATGGTCTTCATTAGCCTAAATGTGCAAAACAGTCGGACGTAATAAAAACTTTACCTGTTCTTTCTCGTTTTTCTTCTCTTTCTCTTCATCTTTTTGGCCGGCCTGTGGTGTAGTGGTAAGCGCAACTGTATTCTATGCCAGGGGTTCTGAATTCGATGAAAGGTTTAGTAGCTGTTCACGACTTTTTCATCTACCATCCTTCATCCTCTGCAGTAGCTTTAATATGCAAATCATTCAGACATAAAAAAATTCTCTTTCTTTTTTTCTATACCTCCAACCTCTCCCACTCACAATTTTCTTCTTTCCTCTTTTACTACTCGTCTTAAGACCATGATAAGTTCCTCGATATTCGTTACCTTTGTTTTGTCTTGGATTTCCTTTATTTCTAATTCTATCTCATAATTTGTTTGCTTTTATTTGTCATCGGGAACTGTACATTATTGCAACTACCCAATGTTATTGCTGCTTTTTAATGTGGATTAAGCATGAGTTTAAACAGGGACCTGCAGGAGAGTTTGTCCACGGATGGCTGTCAGCTGGTCACCATACAAAGTCGCTTGCCCAACCGGTGTTACTGAACAAATAAAAGCGACTTTCTACCACCTGAACGATTGGGCGGACGCAAAGTCCTATCTCATAAATAAATCAACTCTTAGTTTGTACAACTCTTAGTTTGCCTGCTATTTTCTACATCAACATCATGGTTTTCAGTCCTTGGGTAAATACTGGAAGTACACATAAATCATATACTTTATATTTTAGACTCGTAAACATATTTTCACCTCGCAATATATAGTTCTTGTTTAGGTCAACAGCCAAAAGGCTGGTTAGAACCTCTAGGGGTTTTACTAAGTAAAAACGAGGAGTGAGGTGGTTTACTATAGCCTTCCTCACTGAGTTGAAAAAGTATGCATATCAGCATACCATGCCCTCCAAAAAGCACCCACTTTCCGCCCTGCAAATGATACCTTCACTTCATTCACCACAGGGTCTGGCTGTACAGTGAAATTCATTACTCTCAGATGAGATAACTCCGACCAGTGTCACCAGTTCAATCATATAATTGGCTGACTATGTGATAAGAAACAGAACTATTTTTTTAGCCCATAATAGGTAGGTGGAGTATTAAATTATTTACACTCGATCTGCTAGCTCAAGGGCTACAAAAAAATAGTTCTATTTCTTATCACGTGATCAGCCAATTATATGACAACTATTCAACAACAGAAGAGGTAGAGTTGTAAAAGACACTAGTCAGAGTTATCTCCTCTAAGAGTATTGAATTTTTATTATACAGGTAGACCCTCTGGTGAATGAAGGTGTCATCTGCAGAGTGCAAAGTAGATACTTTTCGGAGGGCCCTGGCATGCTGATAAGTATAGGCTACTTTTGTACTCAGTGAAGAAGGCAATCGTAATCCACCTCACTCCTTGTTTTACTTGGTATAACCTCTAGAGGTTCAAACCAGCCTTTCGGCTGTTGACCTAAACAACCCAATATATAAATGAACTTATCAAAGGTAACCATGTTAATTGACTTCTGCGTGAAACACTGTTTGGAATTCTTTATCAATTTTAATTGTTAACCCGTGATATATTAAATTGACCAGTAATTTAACATACACAAGATAAAAATCGATGTTTGTACCAAACATTACCAAACTTTTAGCTTAGTCCTTCCTCAGGAACGACTGTAAGAAACAATAATCCTTTCAATCAGAACCACTACTTTTAAACAAAATATATTTAACACTGAATTAAATTTACAGAAAATTATCGATGAATAATATTCAAGAGATTAAGTTCAAAGTCAATACCGGAAAAGCTATTTAAAAATTAATATTAACTTTTCTTCCACGATTCTTCTTTTTTATACACAAAACAACTTTAGTGAATTGTGGACGTTGTGAGCCTTTATTAAATATGACGTTAATGAAAACTTTTATAAAACTTTTAAAAGTTTACTTTTTAAACTCAAATAACGAATTCATTAAAATGGAACAACTAAAGTAGATTTTTCGATTTTCGTTTTTGAAATAGAATTTTTTTTATATAATATGAACGCATATTATTTGTTTCTATTTTTTTTTTTATAAAATAGTATTAATTTCTTTTATTTGAATTACATTCCCATAAACTAATAATATTTCAAATGAAGTTCTAAACCAACTAATATAACCTGGATATTATTCTTTATCAAGTTGAAAACAAAAAATATTATTAATAAAGTTTCTAAAGCTATAATAGTTTTATATCATTTATAAAACAAATTTTAATTTTGTTGTAAAAACTCCCAATTCAAATTTCCTTTTTTTACCACCAAATTTAAAACGTATCCAACATTAACTTTTGTTTAAAAGTGGAACTATATTAATTTTTGGAAATATTTACAACATTTTTTCAAAAGGAAACTTCTGTCCAGCTGAAAAAATTAATGTCACTAAAATTTTAAGAAGAAATTAACTGCTACCATTCCCGCTAATATATATACGCGTAAATACTACAAAATGGGCTTTTTAACCTAACAATTTAATTTTGTTACTTGACTAAGTGATGCTTACACAACTATGAATTGGTTACACTAAACTAACACACAGTCACCTCATGACGAAGACGCTGATAAGTATAGACACTGCAACATGAAATTAACTGAACAACATATCCTTGTGGAATGTCCTACTAACACTAAACGGAGACAATTTCACTTACCGATCACTTACAAAGATTGCGTTAACTACACACACTACACAAAAATACTAAAATTTACAAAATTATTTAATATTCAAAGACAATTTCTTGAAAATAATGATTACAATTCATATAAAATAATATTTAAAAAATCTAAGATTCAATTGTTAATTGATAACTGTTTTTTTTAATTTTGTTTAATTGTAAAACATTACTGTAAACCTAATGTGCACTGTTGTGATACTTTAACATGTAACTTGTTTTCATCATGCAATGGGGTCACTAAAAACTTAAATGTTGATGCAATCATAATGAAATAATTGTAAAAAAATTAATATTCAACATATTTTATTTCATAGTTTTGATCATAAATTCAAAATTATTATTATGGGCATCACACATTAAAATACTAACATGTCTATTTTAATCACTAAACATCTATGCAGAATGCAATCAAAATAGATTTTTTTTAAACAACATCGTCGAACATTTAATAAATAAGTTACAGTTCACTGAAACATTCATTTACGCCACACAACATATTGTGACAATATCTAAAAGGAAAGTGTTGTTCCAGAATTCTCCAATAGGAATACGATTTTAAAATGTAAATAATAAGAGTTAATAAATAGGGGTTATTTTCAAGAAATAGAAATATAGGGTACAAATGGTTAGTATAGACCTATTGTTTTACCGGCTACCTGAAGGGTCGGTGTGTCTATTTAGCTCTTTTGTTAAGGTGTTGTAATGTTTCCTTTATTCAAGTAAAATGATTTTACTTTTTGTGAAGTTTTATCCAGAACCGACAAAAAGAATTTGTATTTCTATATAGTTTTGTTAAAGTAGTATTTTCTAGAAGTTAGGTAGCCCTATACAGGGTGATTCACGAAGATATGAAGAAACTTTGGGAGCCCATTTTACATGTAAAAATAATGAAAAAAGTTTATATAAACATGGGTCCGGAAATGCTTCGTTTCCGAGTTACGGCTAGCGAAAGTTTCGCCTGGATTTCAGCTCACCAGGTGAAATGAGGTCTCCCTGGAATTCTGGTAAGGTAGATTAAGGGGCGAATTCAATCATTTCTTATGTTTATTGATCTGATAAATTGAATAAAACAGGTCCCAGAACTGTAAGTTAAATAGTTTTTAAGAAAACCAGTGTCAAATGCAAAAAATGGAGTGAAAAACACATTTTTTCATCTTTGGGCAAGAATAACTTTGTTATTTCACCAAGAAACAGTTAAAATTTTTCAATAAAACATGTAGAAAATTTTATTCTGAACAAACCGGTGTAAATTAAGTACACAGAAAGCGAATAGTTTTTGAGAAAACCAGTGTCAAATGCAAAAAATGGAGTGAAAAAAATACATTTTTTTATCTTAGTTTTTCCGGTTAATTTTACTTTGTACTCTTATGAATAAAAATTCATTTAATCAAACATCTATTCGCTTTCCGTGTACTTAATTTACACCGATTTGTTCAGAATAAAATTTTCTACATGTTTTATTCAAAAATTTTAACTGATTCTTGGTGAAATAACAAAGTTATTCTTGCCCAAAGATGAAAAAATGTGTTTTTCACTCCATTTTTTGCATTTGACACTGGTTTTCTTAAAAACTATTTAACTTACAGTTCTGGGACCTGTTTTACTCAATTTATCAGATCAATAAACATAAGAAATGATTGAATTCGTCCCTTAATCTACCTTACCAGAATTCCAGGAAGACCTCATTTCACCTGGTGAGCTGAAATCCAGGCGAAACTTTCGCTAGCCGTAACTCGGAAACGAAGCATTTCCGGACCCATGTTTATATAAACTTTTTTCATTATTTTTACATGTACAATAAGCTCCTAAAGTTTCTGCATATCTTCGTGAATCACCCTGTATAAGGAGCGGCCTTCTTGATATTTTAGTTAGTTTTGAAGTGTGATTCAGTAAGTGAATTACACCGTGCAACGGATGCGTTTTGTGAAAAGGTCCAGCGTACATTATGGAAGCGTACAATTGTTTGTAAGTAGGCTTTTAATTACAGCCAGGTAAGTTCCTACTTGAAATCAATACATACTTTTTGTACTATTATTAACCGTAATTCCGTAAAACATGATCTATAAAAAAATGAGTTTACTAGTTAAGACGTGTCTATTAAAAACGTTAACTGTATTTAAAATAGTAGTCAACTCAAGAAGATAATTTTTTTCAATTAAAATTTTCTTTCACTTATTTGAAGTTTAAAATTTTCTGTATCATAGCATGTGTTTAGTTTGTCTGTACGTTGACAAAAAGTTATAAAAACGTCTGTTTAAAATAAAGCTCATTAGCAAGGCGAGTGAAATTATTCATTTAACTTTTAAGTTTTCCGGAAATGTGTTTTGGCATGATTCTTGGGAATTAAATATTTTGGTTTGTATTGAAATTATTTGGATGAATTGTTTTTTTCAAATGTTCACGATTTCGTGCTCTATTATCAGTCGAATGGTTATTAAAAAAACTTAATAGGGACTTTGTCATAAAATAATTTGTGAATACATAATATAATATTTTTGTTATGGTATTTTTTAAATTAATTTCTTGTAAGAAAAAATAAATACAAGAACATACAATAAATAATAGACAGCAATTTTCTGTATTTTTCAGTATAAGAATCATGTTTATGTCTTTCTTGGTTCCTGAGATATTCGATTCCCCGTAAAAGCCCGCTTTTCCACCCCCACCCTTATATTAGGGGATGTAATTAATTTTTGGCCTGGTCAAGTGGTAGATCATTACTAGTAAATTACTCTTTCATTAAAAATATATAATGATAAATTATAACCAGTAGTTTTCATTTTCATTTTCTGGGTTGACTACCCCCTTAATTTATCAACACGTGAAAAAAATTCGTTAATAAAAATTAGCTTGGAAATTCTTGTTACTTCGATATAACGAATACCTTGATTTAACGAATTTTTTCCCAGAATTCTCAATTTCGTTATATCGAAGTTCGATTTTATTATAAATATTATTACTTATTATGTACATCCCGCTCAACAGACAGCGTTGTAAAGTTGTAGATAAAATAATGAAAATAAAAACTACTCTGAATTTAAATTAAAAACCTTTTGAAATAAATTGTAAACATTTTGTTGATATCATCAATAAAAGTAATAAAGATTCGTTAAAAGAATTAAAAACGTGAAATTGAGTCACGTTGTCCTTAATAATAAATGGTAGAAACTTGAAGATATCTTTAATTTAGAGTTCTCTCATTTTAAGGTAGCGTTTCTTTTGACTAATATAATCCTAGTGGGAATATCTATGGTTCTATTCTAAGGGTAGATCAAGGAATAAAATAAGAAAAGGAGTAAAACTGTAGGATACTAAGGCAAAGGTTGTGGTCCCTAGCGGGAGTCTTTGTTGATTGCAACTTAAGGAACCTCTCTTCGTTTCTTAGTCTGCTTGTTTACTTCACGTTAAAGTAACAACCAGTAACGGTATACATCTATAGATACCTGATCGGAAATGAAACGAAAAACAAAGAAAACCAAAACAAACCACCGATACAAAGTGAAAAGTATAAGAAAATAAATACCAAAAGAAATATACCTTAATACAAAATGCATATACAATAGAATAGGAAAATAAAGCATGACCATAAAGCTACTCTACGATAGTAATATTTTTGTAAAATACTGTGAAAAATATATTAAAAACACTGTATCTAAGAAAATTCTACTTTATCTCTCACAGTAAGATACCAAAACTAATGCGTTATTACCTTTGAAAAATTTCATAAAATAAAGGAATTCATCTACATAAAAATATATTTAAATATTGTAAGTAAATTTTCTGAAACAGTTTCTTTAAAAGAAAAATAGTTTTTTTTTATAATTATAATAAAAATGTATATAGTTCTACTCGTTTTCACACTCATTATTTTATTTATTTAAATTCTTTTTAGAAAATTGTACACCACCTGGTATTTTAAATATAAAATATTATACAGTTTCTGTTACTTTTATTTTAATTCCTTTGTTGATACAGTTTTATGAATTTTATAAAAATATATTTCACTTTTTTGTTTCATCTAAAGTAAATTCGTTTATTGATTAAAATTTTTCTAATATTTTATTTAAATTTATGTTTTTAGTTTAAGTCAAATCAATTATTTTATAACTAGCAAGGAGTATTTTACTAAAAGAAATAGTATTGGTGGGTGTACAAAATTATTTAAAAAATTTAATATCGTGGATTAACAATTTGATAACTTATGATTTTACCTACGTCATGTAAGTGATTAAAATAAATTTTTATTTCGTTTTGATAATAAATTAATAGGAAACAAATACCGGCTCAAAGGTGCAATGGTAAATTGCTGCAGTAGAAAGATAATGGATAAATTTTTATTTTATATTAAGTTTGTGGAATGAAGTATTTTCTACCTAATGCAGTTTTTTAAGCATTTTGCACATTTTTTATTATTTTTTTTATGGTAATAGACCACAAAAAATCACACAGTAAATTAAACATTACTTCTAGGAAATTTTGCCCGTTTTTTCTATGTCCAATATTCTTTCATTCGAGCTGATATTTTTGCTTTTTCTTCCACTGAGAATTTTGCTTTAGTTTTCTCTTTCTTCACTGTGGGATCCACTCTCAGTTGAAAACTTCCTTTCCGAATAATTCTCACCGAAAATTGATTTTATTTTGAAATGTGATAATTTTCATTCTTTTTCTGTTGTCTGGAAACTAAGCTAATTTCTCTACCGTTGGAAGTACTACCGAAAATTTGTTTGTTTAATCTCTGTGGGTTGTTTTTTTACCACGTGACCATAAAATGTAATTATTTAAATTTATGGATTCTTCTTGATTCTGAGTCTTTATATAAATTTTTGTTTGATTATTTCTTTTAAATGACTACTACAATAACTTTGAACGTCAATTTTCCTGAAAAGGTTTCTTTCGATTATTTTGCTGCAATAAAATGTTTTGGTAGTGTATAAAACCACTGGTTTCAAAACGGTTTGGTAGAGGCACAGTTTAAAATTAAGGAAAATGTTAGACTTTTCTTTTAACATCTGAATTTATTTACAATGAGTCTAAAAATGACTTAGCTGTGGCTTTATTATAAATTTATGTATTGATTTCTAAAAATAAATTTTTATTTACGCCCCTTTTGTACTCTTGATTCTTTTGTTGGTGGGGTAAATAATAGTCACGCCGTTTTGTTCTGCCTATTTATTCTCCATCATATTGAACCATTTGCATTATTGGTTCGTGCGTTATTGATCCCACTGAAACTAATGTTATTCGTTAAAAAAGAAATTTAAGATTATTACTAGTAAATTTTACTGTGTAAGTAATCTCTTCTGTTCTATTATGATATGATAATGCTTTAATTTATAATGTAACGTAACGACAGTGTAATGACACGAAGTGAACACAGATAAAATGAATTTGAAATGAACGTCTAATTTTAAAAAGCTTTCAAAAATAACTTCCATAAAAAACAGCTTTCCCAAAAAAAACACCAAAAACAGGTTTCCAAATTTAAAAAGTGTCCAAAACGTGTAAACGTTTTGGACACGTAGAGAATTAATGAAGAATTCTGCTCTCACGCAAATTTTTCTTCAGCGTGATGTTAAAATATGAGGAAACTATTTAGCGAACACTGTTAGGATAAATGTACTCGCTTTTTTTAGTGAATACTAAGTAAGCTTTTGTAGTGTAATGAGACAAATTTAATGGACATCTGGATTTGTTTATATTTGAGTCTATTGAAATAAATATAAATAACTCCAGCTGATTAAAATAAAATATTTAAAAATTATTTAATTTTCATAAACAAAATATGGTTACTAAGCAACTAAGAAGAAGAAAAAAATTGTAAATTATTTTAGTGTGGGGCTGAATATCAAGCAAGCTAGTAGGTCCCACATTCGTTCTAGAAAAATAAATTATAATATATATATTAGAAGAGAATTTATCAGTTCAATTAATTAGTTACTGTATAGCCTAAGGTGCTGGGGTAGGAAATAATGTCTTGGTGAATAAATACAAGGAGACTATAAATATAATATCGGAAGGTTGTGTTTGTTGTTCAAAATGTGAATATGCTTAAATGAATAAAGATTTGTTAAGATGGTAAACATAAAAGATAAGACAGATGATAATAAAGATAAGAATACTGTTGAAAAAATAATAATTGTTTTTTATCGATTTGTAGTATATAATTATTTAACACAGCAAAATTGGCTAATCCCTCATGGGGAAAATATAAATCTATAAGAAATTGGCATACTTTTGTGAGGACTAATTTAATAATATTACAGTAGTGATACCAAGTTAGAGTCAAAGAGTTCTCTGATTGGCCAACATTTTCTTTAGCTGTGTATGTGCATGTTCCTCTTCTCCTGGTAGGGATTCGTTGCTTTTTTCACCTAATATGTAGTTAGTACAGTCAAGCGCCCCGCAGTACAGCAATAAGGTAAGATGGGCGTTGTCGACAATTTTTTAGAAACTTGAAACAGATGAATAAATAAACATAAAAATTAATACTTTGTAAAATTATTTTGTCATTGACACATTTTAGTAGAGATCATACTGTTGCTCTCAATACGTCCGCAAAAGTTTAAAGAATTTTTATCTGTAATAAAACTAAGAAATTTAAAAAGTACAGAATAATAATCTCTGACATAATTCTATTGATTTTATTCTTAAACATTTTATCGTGAAAACTTTCTGACATATCAATTAATTTTCACTCTAACCATCTTCTTCCTTTAATATTTTCTTTGTGTCATCTTTTTCCAGTTTCTTTTTCATCAGAAATTATTCTTAGTTTGCGGAAGACTTAATAATACATCAAACAAAAGACCGGATGTGCATTAGACAGGAGAGATTTATCGTAACAATTAAAACTTTGTGTGGTAGTAAAACCACCAGAAAACTGGCTGTTTTGGTATGGTTTATGAAAGATTAGTTGGACAACGTCTTGCCCTAATAATCCGTGCTATTTCTTGTTATTATCATTGCACTTGTTTCCTTTTTGGCCACCGTTAACATAATTTCATCCTCGCTTTACAAAACGACCATCTAAACAAGTTATAAATGTTACATTATCCGTGTAGAAGCAAACAATCTTGAGTTTTGACTAATGTTTCGAGAATGTTCTAAAGTTTAAGCGATTAAACATCTCATTTACCCCACTTAACGTACCTTAATAGCACCCTCAACTTATTTCTGACACATTTTTATCTTCTTGTTTATTTATTTTTAATTAACTTGCAACTCTCGCTCGGTTTGCTTTTGTAAATTTTTACTTCTATATCCCTGTATGAATATAGGCTGTAGGGAAGAAAGAATTCTTTTCTTTGATGATATTTGGAAATCGACTTTTCGCCGTAAATACACGTAACAGGCATTCTAAATCCAAAAGACATATTTTCAGCTACTGGTCTGTGCGTTTGTGTGTCTGTATGTGAATAAAATTTTCAAGAATTTAATATCATACGAAGTTGAAACTTGAAACTTAAGTTATACCTACTGTAAGGGGACAAGATACGAACATTTTCATCAAAATTGGTAAACCGGAATTACTAGTTTATTCGCACAATTTTTCACTTTTTTGCGATTTTCTCAAAAACGGCTTTTATGATGATTTAAAAAATCATTCATTTACAACATTTGTTATTTTCTACAAGATCGGGTAAGCGCCATGTTTGCTGAAATTCGTGAGGGACCTCTTCCCCCGGGGTTTTTCATATTGTAGCCTTAATATGCTATATATGGTAAAAGTGTAGCCATATAATCAAAGGTTAGTAAACTAAATTTTTCAACTTTTATTTCAGGCAATTTTTTCAATAACACTTGGTTTAGCGTCAATTAGCTATTTATTTTATTTTGCTCATCAAAATCGGTAAAAATTGGGATTTTCTTAAAATTGCGGCCACATTTTACAACAAAAGTATATTATAATTTAAATTATAGAAAATTAAAAAACCTACATTTTTTTATTTCAAGCGTGTTTTTCTATAGTCTAGTTTAGTGTCAATTAGTGATTTTTCGTATAAACGAAGGAACGGAGGTTGATTTTCGTTTAGCGTCATTCATCATGATTAAAATGAGGTTATGATTTTTTATTTTACATTATTACTTTTTCTTGTCATGTATGAATATGAATATTTACTTTGAAAGACAATAAATTTAATATTAATTTAAAGTTAAGTTCATTTAAATTAACAAAGATCTGAACAGTTTCTTTTTTATCTATTTCTATCTCATTTAATGTTTTCAGTTTCACTTCCAGCAATAATGTGTGAGAAAAACTTTAAATATGAGAACTAAGCTAACCGTAAAATTTTAATACTATGAGATACACAGTAAATAAAAAAGGACGATGTGGAAAATAGTGATGCCAACAGATTTAACAAAGCTGTATTCTGCAGATTTATAATATAGTAGCCATAAAGCTTTTCTGAGGCAAAGGAAAATCTACTTTACACATATGAAATTCAATTAGAACCATAAACGTCAAGTAACCTTAAAGACATTTAAGTTGCCACCGGAAAACTGTTATTTTCAGGATGAAGTCTGAGTTTTCCTTCGTTTTATTATACCCTCTTGATTGTATTTAATGATCCCAAATTCCGAGGTTCCTGGTTCAATCCTAGTAAAGGTAGTTTCTTTTATACGGAGTTGAATACCAGACAGTGGTTACCGGTGTACTTTGATGGTTGGGTTTCAATTAACTTTCTCAGGAATGGTTGGCCTGAGTCTGTACAAGACTACACTTCATTTACACGTCATACATATCATCCTCATCTCATTGGGTCATGGGGTTGCTTATTGTTCTAAATTGAACAGATTGCAACGTACACACATTAGGAATATAAAAAAAAACAAAATTCCGAGGAAATATTTTTCTAAATTCTAACTCTGATATTTAACACTGCACGATGACTTACGCGTTCCTTACGTCAACGACACAAATCTGAAACTGTACCGTAGGTTCAGCGACAAACTTCACAATCATAACAATCCCTTAATATGCAATATGAATTCTGCGGACCTACCAGGAATCGCACAAAGACGACTGAAACGCCGATGGAGTAGAGACATGATACATTAACGCAACTGTAACATTGTTACGATACTATCCGGAAACTACAAAAAGTTTCCATCGAAAAACCGTAAATACATAATGAATTTCAAAACAGCCCGTAAATTGAAGATAAAAAACGGAGAAATTTGAAAAGTTTGTAGCTTCAATCAGGCTACCTTGGGAAGATAATATGCGGCCTTATCACAATTGTGTCAGATATCGATGGTTTTTGTTTTTGTATTTTGTGCATAGACTGCTATATATTTATAAATATTCTCATTTTTTATTTCATGTACATCGTTGTTTTTAAAATTAAATATTTTTTAATAGTTTCTGTTATTTAAAAGTATTGTTAACTAATTTAAAAGGAACAGTCCAACTAATGGCTTGTGAAAATGAACATTTTGTGAACAAATTAAGACATTTGTTTTAATTAATTAGTAATATAAAATATAGTTGTCCTAGTCAAAGTTTTTGAAAAATTTCCCTTGACTACTCCATGAATGCCTGTCAGCCCCTTCTTGCGTTTTATGCTGTAATGTTACAAAAATGACTTGACAGCTGGATGTGTTTATGTTTTGGTCTATTAAAGTATGAAATAAATAGAGCCAGCTGATTGATATTAAATATTCAAAATTATTTAACATTAATAAAATTTTATCCAAACAAAAGTCTCGTTGCTAGGCAACTAGAGTAAAGGAAAAAATTATAAGAAATTATTTCAGTGTGGGACTGAAAATCAACCAACGTAGTAGGTCCTACATTCGTACATTCGTTCTTGATTAAATTATTAATATATATATATATATCAATATAAAAAAAACTTATAAAATGATAATGTAGCTTATGAAGGATTAGAATAATGTATGTATTATATTGATTATTTAAGAAAAGAAAACATTATATGGACGATTTACAAGAGATTAAAAGATTGTAGAATAACATTATTAAATGAAAGAGATTATACAACAAATATTTATGAAATGTATTGATGTGAACTTATTTAATATAACAAATTGCCATTCCCTTGTGGGGATAAATTATTTAATATAACAATGCATTAGTGTAACCTCCCCAATTCCTATTCCAAAATTTGACTCTTGCTATTTTATAAAAATATAATAAAATAATACCGGCGAAAAGAAAGCTAATAACAGCAGGCGAGAGTGTTATCAGAATGATAGAGAATGAAACAGATGTAGTAAGAACAATAAAAACACGCAAATTGCAATAATTTGATCATTTATTCTGGATTTGTAATGAGACGATAAAATTACAGCTTTCAGTTTTTAATAATGCAGAAGAAAAATGTCGAAATAAGAAATCCGGTTGTAAGACGTATATCTTGTCTTAACAACTTCAGAACACAGTTCAGGTGTAGCTCCACATCTGTTTGGCTTCAGAACCCTAAGTCATTATGCCAAGATCATTACCGGACTTTCAGAGGGTACGGTTCCTGAGAAGAAAAATAAAGTTAGTTGTTGTTTAGGTCAACAGCCGAAAGGCTGGTTTGAACCTTTAGAGGTTTTACTAAGTAAAACGAGGAGTGAGGTGGTTTACCAGTGCCTTCCTCACTGAATGGAAAAGTATGCTTATCAGCATGCCGGGCCCTCTGAAAAGCACATATTTTCCACTCTGTAAATGACACCTTCACTTCATTCACCACAGGGTCTGGCTGTACAATGAAATTCATTACTTTCAGAGAAGATAACTCTGATTAATGTCTTTTACACCTCTACCTCTTCTGTTATTAAATGATTCAGTCATTTAATTGGCTGACCATGTGATAAGAAACAGAACTATTTATTTTAGCCCTGCAACGAACAGATTGAGTGTAAATAATTTGACACTCCACCTGTCTGTTATGGGCAGAAATAAAGTTTATCATAATTTAATAAAACGACTTTTATTATGAGAAGAAAAATTACAAAAAAATTCTTAAGAAGTACAGTTTTGATTTCTTATTACAGTTTTGAGGCCCATTTAAAAAAATTATTTAGGTCAAATCAAACTACAAAATGTTTCATGTAGACTTAATATAACTTACATATTATCAGAGTTGTACTATTAAGTTACGTATTCATTTTAATAAAAAAGCTGATATCACAGCTTTTGCTATCTATATCTCACAAATGAAGCGGTTCCGGATATAATTATTTTCTGTCTAAAGGCATTTTAGACCTCATTACATTCTTTCATAGAAAGAATTCCTTCTTTGTTGCTCCCAACTGGTTTTCTGTTTTTGTTCTTTCTGGAAACCTCCTGAAATCAGTAATCACCAAACTGATCTTGCTTCGGTCCATCGTGTTTCTTACGTATATTCTAATTTTTCTCTATATTCTTTCTTTCCATTATTTTTTAAGAATATTTTATATTCTGTAATATAAATTATTCAATACTTGTCATCAAGTCCAATGTTTAATGTCCTGGAAATTTGTTTTTTAAAAAATTCTACACAGGTTTAATGAGAATTTTAGTCTTCCTTTTTGATCATCCATTTTATGATCCATGAATCCCTTCACATATGATATATTCCCGACTTATACTAAAATTAATAATTTTATTTATTTTTTTGCTGTATAATTATTTACGGAGAGACCGTGTGAAGTTTAGAAACACCCTGTATAAAATATTAAATCACAATTTAAATTTGCACTTTATTCAACATTAGTTTATTTCCAATTTAAAAGTTTACAGTTCAACATAGCAATTTCCTGTTTACATTTTTTTTAATCGGTAAATTTTTTCCAATATGTATATAATCCTTTTGTTGTGAGTGGCATTTATCATGAAACTCCATTAAAAATACTTCATTGTTACCAACTGCGATCATTTTTAACTAACTTTGTTGACTTGCTATTACTCTCCTCTCTGAGCTTATACTCGAATTACCTATATTATATACGTTTTATTTGCAGGTAGAACGTGTAGGAGGGCGTTTGTTTACGTATAGTAAATACAGACAGTGTTTGGGTTTTTAATAAATACTTCCATTATATATATTTAGTTCCACAAGTTCAGAAATATAACTTTACTGAAAATAAAATTGATTTACATTTGAAGGATTAATTTAAATAAACATCATATGTTTTAATAATTTTTTAGTTTTTAATTTTTTTAATAAATTATCTTTTATTTTTTAATTTATTTTTTTGAGGCCACATTGGACCACTAAGCCAATCAATTTCTAGCGTTCTTCGGATAACGTATTAGTCTAGCCGTTCGGTTTTCCAGTACTTTTTGAGACGGTCCGATCTTTGTTTCCGTATCTCATCTGTAACCTCCACCGTACGTCTGTCTGCTTTTCCCCAATAAAATCTGTGTGATTTGAGGGGCTCTGGGGACCACCACTGTCACGCTGCAGTGGGGACCCAACTGCCGCTGACGGAAGGCTAGGCCTGAACCCGGTAGCCGAGCCGTCACTCTTCGGGCTTTCACCGCGCCGGATCGCCGCTTTCGACCACCAACAACAGCCCACCAACACCTTTTCAGGGCCACCAACACAATTAAACGGCCATTTTCAGGGCCACCAAGCTAACAAGCAAGGTTTCGCTACGTGTCGTCAGTCCCGGTTGGCGACAGTCAACAACATATTCGAGCGCACCGCCGCCAAAGAGTCCCTGCTCGCCCACAAAACAAGCGTCGACCATTATTATCAGCTGATCATCCTTGCTGATTAGCAAGGAGATCCAGACCGCCATCCGTCTCCTCCTACTCAGTGAGTTGGTCAAGAAAGCCGTCAGCGAAGGAACTCCTAAGGCTATCACAAAGTACACCAGCTCGAAGTGTAACAATAACTTAAATGAATGGCACAGCTATTCCTCTATCAGCTAACCTTTATTAGAAGAAACTCAAGGAAAAATTAAATAAACTTAAGCTTATGTTATAATTGGAAATCAACTAAATGATTAATACTCTTGTATAGTACAGTTAAAAAATTTTAAGAGTATTCTGTAGATAAAACATTAAAAGTTGCTTTTATCTTTGAATTTAAACAAAAATTAAGTAGATTATTTTTTGTTATGTCAGTCAGCCTTTTCAGGATTAAAAGCCTGCCTTATTTCTCTTACTCTTAATGGAAAAAACCACGACAGAACCAATTTTTTAAATGGAATTTTCAAAGTTATTACTCATCTACCAATAAAGTAAAGTCGCTCATTCAATTCAATTGACAACACTTACTACCTCGTTTCATAAATTAATTGTACACTGAGAGAGTTATCTTTTATTTTTCAAACCACTTAACCTTCCAATATTCAATTCATTTTAAATTAAGTTGAAAGTTCATATACCGGCGGTTCTAAATTAGTTTTACAAAGACATAACGTTTAATTATTTTGAACAAAGTAAATAATCTACAGAAACATTTTGATACATCACTGAATCCAAAATATCTTTAAAATTTCGTTCATAAAATGCTCTTCTGTAAATGTTTTTGTACTGGAATAGAATAGCTGTAATAAAACTTATTTATGAATCACTCTTGAGAAGAGACTCACATAGAACACCGTTCCTTGTAGTTCCTAACTTAAATTTCAAATTTTAGCTTTGTAATATATTCCGTTAAGATATTTTGTATACACACGCACGCAAACCAATCGGTATAAACACTTTTTTTTGTTTAGGGAGACTGAAAACGTGTATTTCCGGTGATAATATTGAAGCGTTAAACAAATGATTTTTGATAATCGACGAAATACACTAGATGACATTGCAAGTGAGTTGAATGTAAGCCATGGTTCAGCATATTCAATCTTCCATGATTCTTTAAACTTTTGAAAAGTCTGTGCTCGCTGGGAATCATTATAGATCTGATGAAGAGGCCATTGAAGCAGTGAAAAATTGAACACCAGGCCGAAAACCTTCTTCCAGGAAGGAATTCAAATGCTCGTTAAAAGATAGACTAAGTGCATAGAAGTAGGAGGGAGGTGTGTTGAAAACTAATTCAAGTATCATTTATGTAAATAAAATAAATCTCGTCCAGTAAAATTTGTCAAGTTGTCCACCTTTATAACATGACCATCTAAGTAAACCATTTCAGATAGGAAACAAATACTTTATAGAATTAATTCAAGGGAACAATGGTTCTATAAGTTGGCAACCTGTCTATGTTGTACTTTAACCATTAGTATTTCCTAATTTTATGAAACTTTCCCTGTGTAGATTGATTACCTACTGCGCTGAAAGGTACTTCGGTAATCTCTTTGACCTTGTTTTTACCATGTGGATTTTCGGTTGAAGAATAAGAAGAAGGCAAAGAAAACTAGGAGGAAAGTTCTCCGCCTTCTCCAGGTGAACTGAGTGATCTTGAGTAATCTCTTCCCCAAAAAGTCCGGGATGATTTGCTCAATATGCAAACTTTAGAAGATGACATGATAGTTCACAAGAATGTTCAACCTACACCCGACGTTACATTGTAGTCTGTTTTGAGTGAAAATCTTGAAAATGAAATAAACTCTGATGATGAAAGTACCAAATCTAAAAATGAGGATAACGAACCTCATAAAATACATTAGCCACCAACGCATCAAGAAATACTGGATTACTTTAAAAGGTAATGCGATATTCAGCGGTTCATCAGGCTCCAATTGCAAAAAAAACTCATTAAATTGTACATTTGGATCGAGAAAAAATGTATTCAAGTGTTATTTTGAAACAAACAGAAATAAGTGACTTTTTTAATAAGAATATCGACTGAACTATAATCAGTGAAAAATGTTGTCTTTTAAATATATAATAATGAACATTTATTTTTAATAATTAAGTTTTATCATCAAAAAATTATATTAATTGTTTATAAGTTACATAATTTTATTACATTATTATTAACTTTATAATTATGATAAACAATATACAGTAAAATGAATTTATTTCTATAAACTTAAATTTACAAGTACTTCTCCCAATCTTTTACTATATTTTTTGTAAAATGATCACCTATCTAAGTTGACCGGTATTATTCTGAACGGTAGGTGGTCAATATACACAGGTCTTACTGTTTATAGATTCTTTCAATTTCACTTTACATTTTGAACTTACCCTCGTATTTTGAAGGATAGCATACCTGCTTTATTATTGTTGTTTAGGTCAACAGCCAAAAGGCTGGTTTGAACCTCTAGAGGTTTTACTAAGTAAAATCGAGGAGTGAGGTGGTTTACAATTGCCTTCCTCACTGAGTTGAAAGAGTATGCTTATTAACATGCCAGGCCCTCCGAAAAGCGTCCACTTTCCGCCCTGCAAATGACACCTTCACTTCATTCACCACAGGTCTGGCTATATAGTGAAATTCATTACTCTCAGAGGAGATAACTCTGACTAGTGTCTTTTACACCTCTACCTCTTCTGTTCTTAAATGGATCAGTCATATAATTCGCTGGCTATGTGATAAAAAACATAACTATTTTTTGTAGTCCTGGAACCAACAGATCGAGTGCAATTAATTTAACACTCCACCTATCCGTTATGGGCATGCTTTATTATTAATTTTTTTAATTGTCCTAAAAAAATAAATCCTTCTTAATTTTTAATTCTTATTGCATAAATATTTCTTTTGGAATTTATTTTATTTACGTTTATCCATTCCGTTTCACCTGATCTAAAATGTTTAACCATCCTTTTAAGATCAAAAACAAAATTATATTGCGGTTGTCAACTCTTATTTATTAATAATCTAAATCTTGCTAACTCTCATTAATCTAAAATTAATCATCTAATAAATTTTCTATCATCAGTTACACAGATCATCATTATCACGTCTTCATTCGCTTCTTTTCACACCTTCATTCACTTCATCCGTATAAAAAAAAGAAAAAAAATTGTACATCACCAGGACCAAGAAGAAACCCTTCATCAACTATAACCAAACGATGACTTGGAAGCAACGCTGCTGAGTGCTGTCTTCTTCAAGTTTTATTCATCATCAACACATTTACTGAAAGTTTTTGTTAAACTGTTTGTAAATAATTCTTACTGTTAAAAAAAAAAAAAAAAAAAAAAAAAAAAAAAAAAAATTACGTTTAATAGATGCCCAAGAACATAACGTTTAACGTTATTTAAAAAAAACCATCAAACCATTTCAGGTAAAACAAATGAAATAATATAGAACAAATTTAAAAATATACATTTACAAAATTTATAAATTAACAGTTTTGTTTTGGATAATATGCTACGTTCAATTTTAAATGAAGAAAAGATTAAAAATTTAAAAAATTAAAACTTTCATACAAAAATAAACCTGGAAGAGTATGCTTTTGTTTAAAATACAATAAATAGAGATCTTTTAAAATTACTTTTAATAAACGTTTTGTTCTTTTTAGTATTTTTATCTTTTGTTACGTTCTGGGTAACAATAGTTACTCCCTAGTAATAGTAGCAAACTTTATTTCCACCATTTTCTGAATGAAGTTACTTAATCTTTTTTTTCTCTACTGGTTTTATATTTACATGGGTTTTTGTATAAAGAAATATTGTTCACACGAACAAATAAATTGAAAAATAAAAAATTCTTTCCAATTAGAACCCTTTGAATTAACGATTGTTTTATTTTTAAACTTTCGATTTAAATATCCAATTTAATTCTTTTTTCTTTTTTCACATATAATCCAAGTAGTCTGTTTCGACATCAAAATGTTTTGTCGTTAGAAAATCTGTAATTAAAATTAACTACGCCCAGCGTTATAGAGGTCACAATTTAGCTCATAGAGAAACTCATATAACAAAATGTACAGGATTCAAGTGAATCAGTGGATTAAGAACGAGCTCAGTGACGTGAAAGTAAATTTTCAGCAGAGTGAAAAAAAACATATACCATATATTATATATATATATATTATTTTTTTTAAATGATGCGTAAAAAAATAAAATAGCGTAATATTGTTGAACTTCAATAGTTTAAACTACATATTTTTACTCTTGCCAATGTGAAAATACTCGTAGTAATGAATTTGAGTTTTTACCGGATGTACACTTTTCAGACCCCCGAACCCAAAAAATATATGTTTTTAGCGATTTCTTGTGTGTGTGTGTGTGTGTGTGCGCGCGCGCGTGCGTGTGTGTGTGTGAGAGAGAGAGAGAGACAGAGTGTGTGTGTGAACAAAATATCTCAAGAACGGAACACTTTACGAACTTGAAACTTGAAACTTAAGTTAGATACTACTACCGACCCAAAACAAACATTTTCATCAAAATCGACCAACCGGAAGTGGTAGTTTCTTCAAGTCATTTTTTACTTGTTTGCGATTTTTTCAAAAACGGATCCTACAATTTTTTTTAAAATCGCCTCGTTTACTAAATTTGTTATGCTCTACAAGACAGGGTATGCGCATGTTAGTTGGAATTCTTGGAAAGGCTGTTTCTAGTAAAACAATTGTTTTTTTAAGATTACTACTTCAATATGCATTTTAGCGCAAAAATGTATAGGTATAATAAAAGTTGTAGAAAATTTAAAATCCTACAACTTTTATTTCAAATTGTTTTTGTACAACGCTTAGTTTAGCGGTAATTAGTGATTTTCTGTTATTTTTTTCATGAAAATCTGTAGAAAAATCTCGATTTATTTTAGATTTCAGCCTTAGTATGCATTTTACGACAAAAATATATATATAATCAAATTTATAGGGAATTAAAAGATCAACAACTTTTATTTATAGCATTTTTCTCTACAGAACCTAGTTTAGCGTGAAAGAATGATTTTCCGTTTTTTTTTAGCCAAACTGAGGTTGATTTTCATTTTGGGTCTTTCACTCATGATTACAATTAGGTTATGTTTATTGAGGTTAGTTTTTTGTTTATTTCTAATGTTTTATTACAAATGTTAGGTTATATTGTTAATTATTCGCATTGACAAGAGAAAGTTGTGTGAATGTTTCACAACAGATGTTTTTTCTTTATTTAGTAACAACTACCACTATATACACAACCAGCAGTATTTATGATGTACGTATGTAATGTCCTGTTTTCGTCTTGACTGAGGAAATCAACTAGTGGAAAACCCAAGTCGCTGTTTTATCGACGGTCCCTATTCTAGAACCTTTTTAAATCTTTTTAGAATTTTGTGGTGAGTGTGGGTGTGACAATGTGTGTACCTCTGGATACGTGTGATACATTAATTTTGAATGGAAACGAGTGTATAATTTGTAAACGGTTGAGTTCACTGTGTCTACGTCGAGATCTCGATTTATGATGAAGTTTCGTACTTAGTAGAGACTACATGTAGACTAACTTTTTTTTTGTAATCCCTAATGCGTGTGCGTTGCAATTTGTTCAATTCAGAACAATAAGCAACCCCATGACCCCATGAGATGAGAATGATGTGTATGACGTGTAAATGAGGTGTAGTCTTGTGCGGACTCAGGTCAACCATTCATGAGAGAGTATAGTTAATTGAACCCCAACCATCCACATATCAGAGTGCGTACTGTCTAGCATTCAAATCCATAAAATAGTAACTACCTTTACTACGATTTGAACCAGGTACCTTCGTCTCCAAAAATCAGCAGTTAAACAGCTGATTTTGGCGACGACTTTACCTCTAGACCAACCCGATGGGTTAGTGTAAACTAACTAAACGGGTGTAGACTAACTAAACGTAAAAGTTTATTTTGAAAAGTTTGTTTACTTTTGGCATTTTTGCCGAACCATAGATCAAAGCTCCATACATCCACATCAGAAGAATAAGGTAATTGTAACAATTTAGTTTTTAGTTTTTGTTTAATAGGTAACTGTGATATACGGTGGAGTAGAGAGTAGAAAGTCTTTAATCTGTGCTTAAGCAAAATTACTTTTTGTCGGGTATAGAGCGGTCGCTAAACAAGCTTTCCGGTGTAGTTGCGTGAACAGTTCGGATTCAGTCAATAAATTTCGTGTCATAGCACCGAACTGACTATTAAATGACAGGCGCTGAACGATGTAAATTATCATCTATTAATGACGTTAAAAACATTCAATTGTAAACATTGTATACAACAATTAACGCCCATTACATACAACACATTACAGACAAATGTTTTCAGGTTAGCTGATACAAAACGTTACGTGAGTCACAGCTAGTACAGCACTGACCCTTACCACTCGCTGACACAACCGAGCACGCCATTATCAAAATAAACCTTCTGCGCACTTCAGAAAACTTGTAAGCTTATTTGGCGTCCGGTCTAATAAACTGTATTTAATATGTTGTTAAGGTCGTAAGCCGAAAGGCTTGTTTGAACCTCTAGAGGCTTTATTAAGTAGATAAAACGAGGAGTGAGGTGGTTTACAATTGCGTTCCTCACTGAGTGAAAAAGTATCCTTATCAGCATGCCGGTCTCTAAAAAGCATCTCCCTACCACCCTGCAAATGACACCTTCACTTCATTCACTACATGATCAGGCTGTATAATGATTCATTACTCTCAGAGGAGATAACTCTGATTAGTGTCTTTTACAATTCTACCTCTTCCGTTCTTAAATGCTTCAGTCATATAATTAGCTGACCATTAATTAGAAACAGAACTATTTTTGTTGCCCTGGAACTAGCAAATAGAGTGCAAATAATTTAACACTCCACCTGCCTGTTATGGGGAAATATTTAATATAAAACTTTAAATTTTAATGTATAATTATATTAAATTTAAAACTTTACTATTTGTAAACAAATAGCCATTCACGCAACATTTAAATTCTGGATTTGAGCCAGTTCAGAAATGAATGAATTAAATTTTTGAGTATTTAACTAATTTTTTTTTAGTTTATTTAAAGTTGCTGAACAGGTTGGTTATTAGCGAGTACTTTGGGTTTCGGTAGTGTAACGTTGAGTTTTAATGTGTGTTAAAATTTCCAAACTCTAGCCGGGAATCAAACCCGGAACCTTTCACATTATAGGCTAACGCACCAGTCACTACGCTACTGAGGGGTCTAACTTTACTTTTTTTAGTTTTGTTTATAGTTGAAAATAAAGTTTAAGACAGTTGTAATTGTTTTGATAAAAAATTTTACAAATGAAAATACCAAATTAAATTACAAGAACATAAATTTAAATTTATTTTTACTAGGCTACATTTGAATTAGCTATTACATTAGTTCAATCATCAGCAACTTTACTACAAGTAGTCCAATTAAAAATTTCGTTATAGAAGTTTTTATGGTCTACAGGAATGTTACGGATGAGTTTTTCTGATCTAATTATTGTAAAATCTATTAGCTAATCGCAGTTAAATGATAATTTGTAAATTTATGATAAATAAAAGTGCAAAGTAGGACGATAATAATTTACGAAAACTGATTATTAATATAATGGAATGAATAGAGTTACCCGATTCATGGTCCAGGAAATAGTCAGCTGCATGCATTTGCGTGGAGTGCACCAAGCATATGCACCACTGTTTATTATTATTATTGTACATAGAGGAGAAAGAGAGACTCGGTTTGGGCAAAGCACTACATTCATCAAGTATACCATTTGGTTATGACAACCATTTGGTCGCCTTCTGTTTAACCACAAAACATAGAAATCGTAAACCCGGTGTCAATAAAATATAATCTAGTATCCTTTAAATACCTTCTGGTTTTCTTTACATAGAAAATTGAAGTTTAGAATTCACCCCTTTATAAGATCTATATTTTCGTACGAGACAACTCCCACAATTCTGACGTTTGATACGGAAAGTTCAGGATTGTGTTCATCAACTTTAAGATAATGAAGAGACAAGACAAGTATTTCTGATAATAAACTTTGAACTGTATGTAGTTCATTCCACTTAACTTTAGAACTCGTTTTCTTCTTCTTCTTTTCCCTTTCAAGGATTAGGCATCTCTGCCTGTTCCGAACCTCTCAAATCTGCCCATCTCTTTCTCGGGCGTCCTCGTTCTCTCCTGCCGTCCGGCTTATAGCCCAGTGTTTGCTTCGGTATCCTATCCTCCCGCATTCTGTTTACATGCTCTAACCACTGCATTCTGTTCTGATATACCTTGTTGTTTATAGAAAAGATGTTGAGTTCTTTCCTTATCTCGGTATTCCTGTAACGATCTTCTTTACTACACCCATATGCATGTCGAAGTAATTTCATTTCAGATGCTTGCAATCTACTCTACTCTCGCTCTGATAGCACCCAAGTTTCACTGCCGTAGAGTAGAGTCGGCACTGCTAATGTTTTATAAAATCTCAGCCTCGTGATTTTTCTGGTGCTATTTTTTAAATTTTTTTAAGTATTTGCTGAAATCGGTGCATCTTATTGTAAGCGTCTTTATCCTGTTGGTATGTAATTTTGCAACCTAGATACTGAAAGTGGGAGATCTGTTTCAAAGTATTATTATCTTTAACAATTTTACTTCTGACTGGCTCCTTCCCCCTAAATGCCATTACCTTTGTCTTCTTCGTCGAAACTGTCAACTTATATTCTTTGCACAGTTTGTTCAGCATGAAAAGTGCTCTCTGCAGGTCATCCTCATTCTCTTGTAGCACTATCAGGTCATCGGCAAATAATAGGCAGTTTACAACCTATCTTCTCCTATAAGAATATCAGAGTGCATTTGAAACTTCCACCTTCTGATCACGTCATCCAAATAAATATTTAACAAAGTGGCTGATAGACCACACCCTTGTCTTACTCCTCTATTAATAATTAATTCTTGAGAATTGAAAACGGTGTTAAACTTTTACATTTTTTTTTAAGTTCCGTACGAGATAGAGAGCTAAAAAATCCAGTGGAAGTGTTACTGATAGTGTACCTAAATCATTATTCCTTAACAATTTCCAAATTTTACACTATAGGGGTTGAAAAGGGTATCCGACCCTTAAGGCAACCCGGACCCAATAAAAAAATTTACAATTTTTTAAATCTCCATATTTTTTTATTTAAAATAATTATATAGTAAGCACTTGTAATTTCCTTTTATAAATAAATGATAATTTAAATCCAGCTTTACTGTCAAGTTTTTTTGGACATTCAGTTGAAATTTTCTTAATTTTTATTGTTTGAATGTTTCAATAATCAGTTTCTATGAATGGGAAGCTACAAGAAAAGGAATTATCTAGAAAACATCTGAAAGAACAGTATGATAATTTAAGTTACTATGAAGCTGGAATGTTCTAAGATAAGACTACGTTTTTGTGACACCTTTTCAGTTTTTTGTAATTTCCTACAAATATGTATTTTTAAGATGAAAGAAACATTTTCTTACAAACCGTCGCACATAATTGTTAAAATTTTCCGGGTATGTTGATGTCATAAGAATGAAACATATGACCAGAGGATATGTTGATGAAATAACTTTTAATATTTTTTTCACAGCAAAGATGATGCAAAATCGCAAGTGTTCGTATATGTCATAGAAAAAAATTTAATTTTTAATGTATTTTTAAGAATATTTTCAAATCCTTTGGTCATAAGTTTTAGAAAGAGCTGATGAAACTTTGGTAAAAATTTGAAGGTGATACATTAAATGGTTGCTGAGAACATTTTATGTTCCTTAGCATTTGTAGCATATTTTTTTATAACCCTAATTTAAAAATGATTGAAATGAAACAAAATGATGTACGGGTAAAGCCGGGATGGGTAGCTAGTAAACTATAAACGCTTGTCAGTTTAGACTACCTAAAATTTACAATTACGTACTGTAAACCATAACAAAACACAAATGACACGATGTGACTCGACTGTGGTCACTTGAAAATGTCACAAACAACAGAGTAACGAAATAGTGGTCGTGGTAACAATACAGATTTTATTTAGGAAGAGTGAGAGAGATGATAGGCGGGGTAGAAAGAGAGAGAGAGAGAAAGAAAGAGTAGAGAAGGGGAAGAGATTTAATTAATATATATTGGTGCATTTGTTGTCACTTTAGGCCAGTTAACAGGAATGCATTGAATTACTGAAATAGTATTTGCATAAATTTGGAATTACGGTTTAAATTCCGTATTACAACCTTTACTTACCAATCCTTTGGGTAAATTTAATTTTGTTCACGTAAGCCTATTTAGATTCTAATCGCATATATTAAACATTTTGAAAAATTGTATTTGGAATTTGAAAAATCAAATGTTGAATATTTAGACATTAAATCTGTGTATAGGATATTTAATTTTATGAACATAAATATTTCGAGTATGAAATTAGCATTGGATTTAATCCATGAATTACCTGTTAAATTTAATTTTGTTTTCTAACTTCAAATTGTAGAATTCCATGCAGATGATAGTTATTTCAGTAATAACAAAACTATACCTAAATTAATAGAAATATAATCTTCTTCTTCTTCTTCTTCTTCTTCTTCTTCTTCTTCTTCTTCTTCTTCTTCTTCTTCTTCTTCTTCTTCTTCTTACTTTTCTTTTTCTTACTATCAAGGATTAGTCATAAGCCTGTTCTCACAAACCATCCTGTATCTCTTGTACACAACAACGAGATATTCCAACCCGTACATCTCGACTACTGCCATCTCTTCGAGGTCTTCCCACCTCCCTTCTTCCAACTGGAACATATTCCGTCACTTTTAAGGGTATTCTCTCCTCTGGCATCTGTTCTAAATGTTGCCTCTATTGATTACGGTAAGCCTCCACTTTTTCCTTCAGGCTAAATACACTCAACTCAGATAATTTCCTCATTATAAATTAGATCCAGCCTCGAGCAGCCCTTCACCCTTCATAAAAACCTCATTTCAGCTGCTTGGATCCAACTTTCTTGACTTTTCGTGGTAACCCATGACTCACTTCCATAAAGAAGGACTGGGGCTGCTATTACCTTGTAGAACTTCACTACTGTCTCTGTTCTAGCTCTGTTACCCAGTGTCCTGTTAATGGTACAACAAATAGCTTGAAAATTGTTTTTTCTACATCCAAGTCCCTATCAAAGCTCACATCGCAGCCGAGATAGTTATACTGAGAAACTTGATCTAATATTACATTTTCTTAAACAATCTTCAAACGAGTGGCATACTTCCCTCTGAATGCCATAACATTTGCTTTAGCAACCGAAACTTGTAAATTATACATTTTAAATTAATCATTTAAAACATAAACTGCTCTTTGAAGCTCATCTTCACTCTCCTGTATAATCTGTATAAAAAATAGAAATATAATAAAATCATAAATTAATCATATTTCTAAACAAAATACCTGACTTACCGGAACTCGAACAAGGTAGATTGTATGATTCAGGTAGCATATTAGGTTCATGAAGTACCTTTTGCCAACACGACCAAATATCTTGAAATGACTTTAAATGCAAAGCTAAATGTAACAAACGTGTTTAGATTCGACCTGCTCTTCTTTAGTAAGTTAGTTAATGTTTAGACAAAGTGAGACAAAATATGATTAGACCAGTTTAGTAGTACAAGTCTTAACAAATCTTAATCAGTATTACAAGAGTTATAGTCAGCTTACAATACTTTTTTTTAGGTGAGAGGAAATTAATTAATTATTCTAATTATCAATAGTCATTTTTTTAGTTAAGTTTAGTTAACTAACTAAACGGTGAAGAGGGGGAGGGGAGAAGAACAAGAAGTAAGAAGATGGAAGAAGAATATCAAGAAGAGTAATTAATTTATTGATTTATTAATAAATAGTTGTTATAAGTTTAAAAAAACTCGGAAAAGATATTACAGCATATTTACGTTTTTAAATGAGCTACTAATAAAGTAAATTCAAAAGTGTAAGTTTAATTAATGGATTTTTCATGTATCGTTAATAGATTTGTATGGTTATTTATGTATTAATGGAAATAAGATCATTAAAATTTTGAGATTGAGTTATTAAATGTATTCTACGTCGTTGCTACTGAATAAATTCAATACATTTAATGTGTTGAGGGTCCCTTTAATGGGAATTACTTTTCCCCTGAACTTGGCATCGTACTAACCGTAAGCAGGAGCAGGCAATAAGAAACTCTTAGCAAAAGAGAAATAGGATATAAGAGAGTAAAGAGAAAGAAAGAGAGAGTAAATGTGTGTACGGAAAGGGTTTTCATTCGGTATAAGAGGGATAAAATAGCTGGTGGATAAGAGCGCTCTGGTAGTGGTTAAAAATCCAGCTGACCGTCATGTGTTTTGCAACTACCCTCAAACCCGCGTAACTATCCTATAGCCGTCTTCAGCATTAGTAAAACTTGGCAGAGGATCAACAATGAAGAGCAGGCTACGTGTCCTAACTTAACAATTTATTATCAGTCTTTATCACTATGTACACAAATGCACGTTTACCTCACACACACACACACATCAATGTGTACCAAGCGTCATTAATCCAAAACATCTTAAACAGTAATAATATACTATCAATTGCGTTCGTAATGCACGCGGGTAAAATAGCGTCTGAGAGGTAATTAAAAAACGGATATATTCTTTTTCCCGATTTCCCATATTTTACTCGACATTCTGATCACATTCTATGTATCACTTAACAATTTTTTTTAAATACACTTGTTTAATTCAATACTATAATAAAAACAATTAACCTCTTAACGGACATTGATACATATATGTGGCCACATATATGTGTCAATGACCACATATATATGGCCATCAACACTACAGCTTGATATCTTTCAACTACTTTGACTCCCAGATGCCACAAATGTTGCCAGAAACCTTTGTTGTTTGCACTGTTCTCTTGTTGCATTATCAGCTGTTATTCATTATGTAACTTAATGCCCATAAAAGGCACATGGAGTGTTAAATTATTTTGCACTGGATCTTCTAGTTCCAATGCTACAAAATAAAAGTTCTGTTTCTTATCACATGGTCATCCAATTATATGACTGAAACATTTAAGAATAGAAGAAGTAGAGGTGTACACTAGTCGAAGTTATCTCCTCTGAGAGAAATGAATTTCATTAAACAGCCAGATCCTGGGTGAATGAAGTGAAGGTGTCTAGCAGAGTGGAAAATTTGTGTTTTTCAGAGGGTCTGGGATGGTGATAAGCATACTTTTTATATCAGTGAGGAAGGCAACTGTAAATCACCTTACTCCTTGTTTTACTGAGTAAATCCTCTAGAGGTTCAAACCACCCTTTCGGCTGATGATCTAAACAACATTTATATGTAATTCCGTGTTTTTTCAGAGCGAGCGTATGATTAATTTCAAAATTAACTCGTCCGTCAAGAGGTTAAAGAGCTCAGTGGCTGAAGGTAAAAAAAGACAATTTTGATAAAGATGTAATCAAAGTTCTAAGGCTGCCATATTTCTGTGAATCGTCTGATTTTTTTTTTATTTTAGCGAAAATAAAGTTAAGGCTTGAAAACTTAAATCCTCGATTTCGACTTGAAAACAATACATTCCTTCCGAATCAAAATCTACAGTAGTTACAGATCTGCAACCAATTTTATTCAATTCTTCATAAAAATTATTCAATTGAAAACCTTAACGCCTAATAAATTTCAAAATGGCTTCATTGGAACGGAGGAACTGAAATACGGGCGATTTTTTTCGCCAGCTGTAACTCGCTAATAAACCGTTTCCCAATCTATGTTTGTAGAATTTTTTCATTAGTTTTACCAGTGAAACAAGCTGAGAAAGTTTGTCGTTTCTTCTTGGTACACTCTATATACTATCTAATCAATCCACATTGATCGTTTCGTGAGAATCCGCATAAAAAAATGATGTAAATTATTAATGAGACTAATTATTATTCAATTATTATCTAATTTCTGGAATAAAATTATTGAGTAAATTAAGTTTTTCCATTAGTTTATTGGTTGATAAGAAAGAAGAGCACTTGCTCCATGTAGTTTTATTTACATTATATTACAAAATTTTAAAATCAAAGCACGTACTAGTTTGGAAAACTTAGCACGCTACAACTTTTGGTTGGCGGTAAAGATACAATGAAGGAAAAGAGAAGTGGGGGAAGTGTTTCCTTTATCCTGATTACAACTTATTTAGGGCACTTCTATTATTGACTAACATAAGAATGATTGAAAAATTCAAACCAACATATATGTATACGCAATTACATAAAATATTATGTACATCAGACACTACATTCAAACCCAAACTAAAACATCAACTTTGACAAATTTGGAATAATATAACAAACATTCTTGTTTTTCTTGACAAGTTTACATACCATGTTGTTTCTAATATTAAAAGTTTAAATAAATTTATCTTTCAAGAGATATCTTAAAAGAAAAAATACTAGATTTATTTTAGAAGACAATTTATTGGACATATATACTTTGTCACAAGGAAACGAATATATTGAAAATATTTTGAACATGTCATATAAGAAAAACAAACTTATGATGTATTTTCATTGTTTACTTTTTCAACAATTTCTAACAGAAATGTAGAAAACTTATCAATTGTTTAATATTTTTAATTGTCGAATCATGTTTGTTTCGATTTGTTCCATCAAGCCAACAAATTCTTATTGTTATTTTGGTTTCATTGAATGAGTAAAAAGCGATACAGTGGAAACCCCCTTATCCGGATCAATTGGGATCTAAGGTAAGCCGGATATGAGAAAATCCGGTTGTGGGAAATACAAAAAGGGATGTTTGAATTTCTGAACTACAGTACAGTACGTATATAGTACAAATGGATGTACACAATTTGATAAACGCCAAGTTGTCAATTACAAATTACATAAATGTAGGCTTTGTTTACCAAATGTTCTACAGTATACAGTAAGTGTACCTAACTAACCTAACCTAAAAGTTCAAAATATGTAACTATATATACTGTACTGGTAACGCAATTTAAGGCTGGGCGCACATGGTCCGTGCGATCGCACGGACTATATCATCCGTGCGAACGCCCGGACCGGGCGGTGTAAAGTTGTCCAGCGCACATGGTGCGTGCGATCCACGGATGTTATGTCCGGGCGCTCTGTTATTTCTTCCTTGTACTCCTCTATTCACTCATAAAAAGCGGTCTTTCCTGACTTATTGAAGATAGCCAGCTTTATCGGACACAATTTTCAGACAGCTTGACCGAAAGTTATTAGTTTTAGCAATTTTTACTAATCTAAAAAAGCATTTGACCTATTAGATCACCCAATTTTATTATAGAAATTAAAATACTACGCGTATCTAACACTTTACTGCAATAGCTCTGTAAAATTGATAGAGTCGTTTCTTAAAAACCGATCACAGTGTGAGGAGATTGATGACCCAAAACGGGTTCATTTAAATCAAACTGTACATTTTCTACTAGCGGAATCCCACAGGGGTATATTCTTGTCCCTCTATTGAGACATATTTATTAAATAAATTAATGAATTTATAATTAAATTAATTAAAATTTCCATATTTTCTATCAAATTTCGTTACTGTAATGTTTGCTGATGACAAGAGCATTTGAAACGGCAACTAATAACGTAATAAACAGAATGTGTAAACGGTTCTCTTGTAATAAATTAGAATTAAATATAAACAAAACTAACTACATTCAATTTCCTTTTACTTCACATCTGATAACTCTGGTACCAAGTATCTTTTTGAACGGTAATATTTGAAAAAGGAACGGACACCTAGGTCTTAGCGTTTACGTAGATGAGAAACTAACCAGGAAATCACATAGCGTACATATTGAACCGTCTTCGCTCAGTGTGTTTTATTTTGGAAATTTGTCGGAATAAGACAAATATTACATATTTTGCGTTATTCCACTCTGTACTCAGGTATGGGGTTACGCAGGGGGGCAACTCAACCGAACAAGGATTTTTCGCATACAAAAATACCCAGTTAGAATTATCTCAAACATCCCAAGCCATTTCTTGCCAAATATTGTTTGTTAAATACAATGTTTTCTTCTTACCGTCTCTTTATTTATAAAACATTTTAAAATTCGCGAAAAAGGAAATTCGCACAGTGTTATTTACAAAAAAAAAATCTGGTGTGAAACACTCACACAACTTTCTCTTGCCAATGCAAATAATTAATAATAAACCTAACATTATTAATAAAATATTAGAAATAAACAAAAACTAACCTCAAAAACATAACCTTATTTTAATCATGAGTGAATGACGCAAAATGACAATCGAACTCGGTTTGGCTTAAAAATACGGAAAATCACGCTTTCACGCTAAACTAGGCTCTGTAGAGAAAAATGCTCTAAACAAACGTTGTAGATCGTTTAATTTTCTATAAATTTAATTATATACACTTTTGTCGTAAAATGCATACTAAGACCGAAATGTTAAAAAAATCGATTTTTCTCACGTTTTCGTGAGAAAAAAAACAGAAAATCGCAAATTACCGCTAAACTAAGCGTTATACAAAAAAATGTTTGAAATAAAAGTTGTAGAATTTTACATTCTCTACAACTTTTCTTATATAACGTTTTGCGCTAAAATGCATATTAAAGCCGCAATCTTAAAAATAAAATGTTTTTACGTAAAAACAGCCTCAAGCAGAATTTCAGCAAACATGGCGCCTACCCTATATTGTAGAGCATAAAAAATGTAGTAAACCAGTTGATTTTTAAAAAAATCGTAGGACTAGTTTTTGAGAAAATCGCAAAAAGTGAAAAATTATACGAATAAACTACTACTTCCGGTTGACCGATTTTGATGAAAATGTTCATGTCGGGTCCGGTAGTGATATGTAACTTAAGTTTTAAGTTTCAAGTTCGTACGATGTTCCGTTCTTGAGATATTCTGTTTACACACACACACACACACACACACACACACACACACACACACACACACACACACACACACACACACACACACACACACACACACACACACACACACACACACACACACACACACACACACACACACACACACACACACACACACACACACACACACACACACACACACACACACACACACACACACACACACACACAGACACAGACACACACACAGACACGCACACAGACCAATCGCTAAAAACATGTTTTTTGGATTCAGGGGGTCTGAAAACGTATAGATTCGGTGAAAGCTCGATTTCTTAAAATCGACATGAAAACAATACTTTCCTTCCTATTGTAGCGTTCACTACTGCTACGATTAAATTGGATCAGAAATAAATTAACACAAGATATTTTTAAATTTAAATGTTTTTAATTTTTAATAAAGGATTATATAGATACTAAATTTTACAATAAACTGACTCTACTATTTTTGTTTTATATCTCAGGGATTTTTAATTTATTATTATTTGAGTACAATTCCTTAGGTTTAATGCAACAATGAAAAATATTAAAATAAAAAAAAATACAATTAAATCTTTGATTTTAACTACAATAAAATACTGGTCTTTTATAATTGATTAACAAAATTTACATATAATTTAGAAATGTTGTTCGTTGTTCATACCGGTTATTTATTTTAAGATGGTTTGCTGAAATAATTATGTATTGTTGTGTGTATGAATATGGCGTCTATGAAAGCGTTTTGATTCTTGAAATTTTTTTTTATATTGATTTTATTAAATAGATTTGAATAGTCCGTGTTAGAAAATTGATAATAATAATTCCTTACTTGTTACTTCGTTCCATTAATTATAATGTATTATGCTTCTTTTTAATTTTCTTCTATAATTTAAACTTTTTATTGGAGCTTATTGTCGTGTTGCCATCTCGTAGATCGTCTCACCCACAACGACGCTTTGACCGGATCTTTGTTTCTTCATGTTGGATTTTAAATTTTGATTAATAAATTTTGATTGTTCGTAAAAAATTCAAATTATCGTTTTAAAAGACGTTATTTATTTTATTATGATTATTCACATCACTCATTTAATTGTTCATCTCCGTTTTTGATTTTTTAATTATCTTTAACAATACACAATTTAGTTACACTTTTGACTCACGCAATCTTGATTTTAATCCCGCTGTCGTTTAAATATAATTACATAAATTTTATAAATATCGACGATTAACTGGTATCAATAATTAAATATAGAATATTTATTTAGATTATGCCAGTATTAACAATTTACAAATTTTATTTATACTGTTAAAAGAAATATTATAAATATATACCAAGTATTCCTTGTTAATAGTTTTATATGTTATAATAAATGTAGTGGCTAAACTGATCATGTGACCGTGACCACTAATACCAAAATATAGGTCAATGTCATGCTACACTATATATTCATATAGGCAAGAGAAAGTAATAAGTACAATCATAACAATGAAACTCGCCACAACGATGACTACAGAATTGAAAAAGATAGAACTTTAAAGTTCTCGAAAGGAATTCACTACCGTTCGGTTTTTAAACTAATTACCATCTAAAATGAGATTCCTTAATTTATAAAACTGTGATCGGGAAGAAATAGGGTTTTTTTAAAAATAAAACAGCTACTATATTCTGATCAGGAGTTCTTAAATTATCTTATAAATAATGGTCTTCAAATATAATCTGTGTAGAATTATAAAATTATATATTATAACATTGTATAGTAGTATAAACGACAAACATGGAATGCCAATGTACAGTTTTAGTAAATTTTAAGTAGTAATTAAACTTCCTAGTTATTTTCTTAGTGAAAACATAAAAAAAGTTCAATTGTTTGTTAAAATAGTTTTTTAATGTAGGCCTATAAATAGGCTATACGTATTTATTTGATTACCCTATGTCTATTCCTTTTTTGGTCACTGACAAATAACAATTTATTTATTTATTTATATTTCTTATTACAGGCTTTCTTGTATGTATAACTAATTAACAAATCTATCGATATATTTTCTCTGCATTATAAAATATGTACCTAGGTCTAATAATTAAATATAGTAAATATAATATATATAAATATAGTACAAAAAATATGTACTGCGAATGCTGTGTACTGAATGACGTGTAGTCAACTAGACAGCGCACAGATGAATAACGCACGGATCAGTGTGCCATCACTCATTTGAAACAGTGGTCTGTTAGATGTAATCATAGCTTTATCCGGGCGTTCGCACGGATGAGTTGAAGCGGGAAGGTCCGGGCGTCGCACGGACCATGTGCCAACCCCAATGCTTCTCCATTACCTGCTTACTTGTCCGTGCAGCGCACGGACATATCATCCGTGCGTCGCACGGACCATGTGCCATCAGCGTAAGTTGACGATCGTCAGCGAGAGTACGACTGGATAATGCGGGGGTTGGAAGTGCTACTATATTATGTGCTTTTCTAAATACATCATAGCGACAGCTAACCATGACATCATGTTGTAATTTTACTCTTACATTGATTTATTATGTTTACAACTATGTCATTTTATAAACATCCCATTGTATTATTTATTGATTCTTAATCATCATCATCATCACCCAAACACGGATAGGCCTAAAGCCTGTTCCGGCACCCATCTTCGTAGCGGTCTGCCTCTATCACGTCTACCCCGTGGGGCATAACTTAATATTTGGACTGGTAGTCTTTCCTCTCGCATTCTATTCACATGTTCACACCACCTGGAATTGTAGCGCGCAATGCCGTCTAATAGTGGTTGGACCTGTAATTCTGCTCTAATACTTTCATTACGTTTCATGTCCAGTCTGTTATAGCCTGCCGTCGCCCTTAAAAACTTCATTTCTGCACTTTGTATTAGAGTTCTCTCTCGTTGCGTCATTCTTAATAATTATCCTAAATAATAAACATTCATTCTAAATAAGCCTAGTATTATAATAATAGGCCTAAGCTATATTTAGTCTCATTTTTGGTGATCAGGAGTAAACTGAATTACTGCACTCTTGACATTAGTAACGATAGACTAGTTAGTCTGTGAGTTCCGGCGATGCGAGCTTATTATTGTGAGTAATACTAGTTTTACGGTAATTTCAAAATGTGATTGTATTTTTAGAGTTTTCATATTTCATTATTTTCAGTAAAGTTATGTTAAATTGCAATTGAATTTTAAACAAATCACTTTCTTTAAATAATTACATTACTCCTTACTTTGTTAGTGCGACGGGTCATGTACTGAATTTTATTACTTAAGTGTTTGTGGTGGTTGATACACGTCTTATGCTTTCGGGTTGGCCGATGTAAGTAGTATGTAAGTAAACAGTATACTGTCCTCCGTATGATAGGCGCAATCGTCAACTTATAGCGCTTTACCAGTACAGTATTAGGTTTTACAGCACACATACAGTACAGAAGATTTATATAAGTTGTATACTTACGCGATTGTGATTTCTACAAACTTTGTTCTGACGTTAGTCACAACAAACGCAAACGCAAATGAATAAATAATAGATTTTATTACAACTTAATATTTATTATTAACGTAAATAACTTATCCGGATAGTTATGTTATTTAAGTAATGTTCATCGTATTTTTCTAACTCCTTCATTAATTTGATCCATGCCATAGTAATTTAGTTAATTTTGGCCATTTTTTTATTGTGTTCTGATATGAGTGGATCCGGATAAGGGGGTTTCCACTGTTCATATTTGGAGACAATAATAAACTATACTAACGATGTAACACCGAAAATAAGAGCGCGGATAGGAACTGCGAAACCCACCATCATAAAAATGAAGCATTTATTTAAGAGGAATCTGAACATGGAATTTCGAATCAGATGCCGTAAGGTGCTGCATTTTCCTGTTACTATGTATGTAGTGGAAGTCTGGACTTTTAAGAAGCGAGAAATAAACAAAATTCAGATGTTGTATAAAGATTTCGGCCGGCCCTTTAACGTAGTGGTTAGTGCAACTAACTTCTACGCCTGGGTCCTCGCCTACGTTCTACATTCGATTCTCGGCCAGGTCTGGCATTTTTTCACCACTCATCGTCTTCTTTCATCCATTTCATCATCTGCATTAGCAGTAATTGCAAAACAGTCGGACGTAAAACCAAAAAAAGTTAAATAAATAAAGATTTAATGGACTAACGGGTGGGTCAAAAAGGACGCAATCGTAATATTTAAAGGTAAAAGTAACGTGTAGGTAAATTTTGTATCTCCTTACATGTTAGTTGGTAACAATGTGTTCAAGATTAACAACTTGTAATGATTTAAGTATTGTTCTTGTGCACCAGTGTTATTCCAGTATCCATTTTCCTCTATTGTGTCAACGTTGTCGTTTTTCAAATTTTTATTTTTATTTCACTTATAAATCTTACGAACGAGTAAAATATTATTTCAGTTAACATTTCCAATTCTGCTGCTCCGAATAAGTTAACAATCTTTCGTTTGTCTTATAAATTTCGTAAGACTGGGAGTGTAAAAGAGTTCAAAAGCACAGGTCGATCTTCAGTGATAACCGAGGAAGTTCTGAAGGATGGAAATGAACGTTTGATTAGCTCTCGTATAAAATCGCTTGGGAAGTTCTTCATTGACTGGGATTTCACTAATATTCATTTCAGGGCTGTTACAAATTTCATTTTCATGTGTCGGCGTTGTACATGAACGCCAAGAAGTAAACCAAAAAAAGACGTTTCAGTATCGTCGTTAATTTAGAATGGTATTGCGGTGTTTGATCGTGTTTATTTTAGTGATTCGGATTTCGGATTGTTGTAAATTAATGAATTAAAAATAAATACTATATTAAAATTAGATTTTAATAATAAAAATAAATAAATAAAGTAACATAAGAAATAATAAAAATATTTACAAAAATAGCCTACTTTAAAAGATAAATCCAGTATAATAGTTTACTTAATCAGGATTCTAGAGACAAGGCTCATCAAGAAACTTCTCAATCAGCTCATGTAATACAAATCACAGAATGATTGGCTACAGGAGATAACTACGATCTTAACACCCTGGGGATAACGTACAACATGATTCGGAGACGAGAAGATGGACCAATACTAGAGGACCCAAAAATTCAGTTGCCACTAATAACCAGGAAAATTCAACAATATAACGTAATTGACGAGCAGAGGAGGGCCACATCTCAAAATATGAAGATGTGGGATAGAAGACAACAAAGCAAACGATCCGCTAAAGACTGAAGTTGACTAAAGTGCTCCAACTGGGGCTTTAAAAACAAAACAAAAAAGAAGTAGTTTAAAAACATTTGTGCCAACAAATTATTGTTTTTTAACAGAATGAACCAATTTTTTACGTGGATTGTAAATAACATCTGATAAAAATGTTATTTAATTCTGAAAACAATGAATTAAAATAGAAATATTGATGTTGTTGATTACCTACAGAGAATCCCAAATTGGCCCAAGGTTTGTTTAATCCATTCTTTTCAAGTGAAAATCATAACACCCGAAATATTCTTAACAGTTTCTGCAGCTTCTATTATTCGATTTTTTTATATCGTTTTGTGTGTTAATACGTTGTGAATAAATAATTTATTTCATCCAACCCCGCAGTAGAATGCCTGATTAGTTAGTGATATTAGGAGATCGCGTTAGCTATTCCATCGGCCATATTGGAGTGCAGATTAGTAGAATATGAAGACGATAAAAAAGGAAGATAAAGAACGAAAATATAAAAATAAAGAGAAAGTAGAAATGTAAGAGGAAATAAAAAGAAATTTGATTTGTTTTTCCAATAATTAGAAACATATTAAGCATAATAACTAAGTTAAATTTTATACTTAATTCCAGTAAAAATTATTTCCTTTCTGTTAAATGAGATTAACCTTTCAATCTTACCAAATTTGCGCTGACAGAAAGTAGCATAGTTGTAAAAATATTGACCTTCTTTCTAAAAAGAAGTATAAGTTCACAATAAATGGAATTACGTACACTAGAAAATATTGCATCTGAGTACAAGTACCGAGCAGAATAAATGTATACAGCCAATATTCTAGAACCATAACAAGAAGCATGGGGCAAAATCTAATTTCCTTTAAGCAGAACATCAAATAATCTGAGAATAAATTGAATTTTGTATTTTATATAAAAGTTTTAAATATTGATCGAAATTTTTTTCTCAGAATAATAATATTTTTCATATTGATTTTATTTTTTATTTTAAAGTTTTTGATTACAGGACATAGCCGTTGTTTCTTAATTCTTAATTCATAAACTAATATGGAAATTCGTTTTTTTAATGTTTTCCTGGAAAAATTTACAAGTCATTTAGAGAATTAAAACCATGCTAAGAACCAGCACTCTTATCTACTTTATATAATCCGTAAGTTTTTTTTCTCAAAATGTTTTCATTTTACTTAGACCATGTTTACCTTTTATTTCGCCTTGCATAATAAATTCTCCAATAATCAATATTTCAAAGTAGATTAATTTTCTCTTTCTAATGGTCTTCATAATTTTAATTCCCTTATCTAAACGTTTGGGTATATCTGAATTTAAGACATTTTCCTTCCAAGGAAATTTAAATATTCTTCTATAGCACCAAAGAGTAGTAATAAGTTAGGTCAGCATAGTTTCAGGCTAAATATTTGGCTCCAGTGGATACGTTTGCTTGTACAGGTGCTAGAAAAAGCAACTTTAATCATGACAACAACTGGAAACGGATCATCTAGAACTTTAAGCAATGAAATATTTAGTAAAACTAAGATTAGAAGAAAATTAATAAATAATGGATTGGTAATTCCTATGGCGATTAAGAAAACCACCAATGAGAAACTACACCGTCTAGAAAATGCGAGAGAGCAATATTTGAAAGAAAGTAGATTAAAGGAAACCAACACAAAGAAACACAAAGAAGGATACAAAGAAAGGATTTTCTGAAGAAGCTAGAGGAAGTAAAACCGATAAATTGAAGGCTTTTTAAAAAATGTGAGAAGGAATTGAAAGTCAATGTTGTTACCAAAAAAACCATTGCGACTAAATTCTTGTTTAAATAAGAAAAAAACAAATAAGTAAGTACTGTGTTTTAGGAACAAAGAAAGAGAATTTATTAAGATTATAAAATATGGTGTAAAACACTCACACGAATTTCTTCTACTCATGTAAATAACTAAAAATATGACCTATGTTTAACCACGAGTAATTAATGTAAAATGAAAAACATAACCTAATTTTAATCATGAGTCAACGATGCTAAATGAAAACCAACCTCTGTTTGAAGTGATCGCTTAAATTAATACTTCAGGTTGACTAATTTTGATAAAAATATTCATGTCAGTTCGACCTCAAGATCTATAACTTAAGTTTTACGTTTCAACTTCGTACACTAATTTTTTTCCTTTCCTTTTATTCATACGAGTATAGAGTTTATTTTGTGTTTTTTTTTTACTAATGTATTTTTTTAATTTTTTACCTAAATGTGTACGTTGCAATCGTTTAATTTAAGATCAGTAAACAACCCCATGACCCAATGAGATGAGGTTGATATGTATGACGTGTAAATAAGTTGTAGTCTTGTACAGTCTGAGACCGATCATTCCTGTGAAAGTATGGTTAATTGAACCCCAACCATCAAAGTACACCGGTTACCACTAGCATTCATATCCGTATAAAAGTAACAACCTTTACAAGGATTTGAACCAGAAACCTTTGTCTCCGAAAATCAGCTGACTCGTGGTGACGACTTTACCTCTAGACCAACCCGGTGGGTTAAAAAGGAAAAACAATATATAAACAATATGACTGGTAAAATATATTTTGTTATGTTATTTGTAATTTCCTTTGGATTGACTGGTACAATATATTTCTTAAAAACGTTGTTTTCAAACCGTTCTCGTGGAGGTTCAAACTCCATGATTTTTGAAAGGTTTATTTAAGTTTCTATGATAAAATTAGTTGTGTCATTACATTTGGATATCTGTTCTGTAAATAATTTTCAAATTTTTTTTAAAATATAAAAGAAAATAAATACCTGGAAGTTTTCTTTGATAGGACAAGTGCAGCAGAAGTAAACAGCAAGATTTTGTAAGAGTGAATGGTTATAGGGCAGTTAAATTCTGTCCTTTGGAATGATAAAATATGGAAGGAGACAATGTTAATATTTATTATGCTATCCTGGAGAGTGTGTGTACGTATGGTTCGGAAGTGTGGGTGTTGACAAAGAGGCAGAAGGATCGCCTGATAAATGTGGAGATGGATTTGTGGAGGCGAATTTGTGGTGTGTCAAGCATCGATCGAATTATGAAATTAGGAGAAAAATTGGCATGCAAGGAAATATCATGGATACTATACATACAGGAAGTATTTAAAAGGTTTGACCATTTGCAGAAGATGGAGGCTGGTAGGCGGCCAAAGAGAGTATGGCAGTGGACACTAGGTAGAAGAAGAAATGGTAGGCCGGAAGTGACGTGATTGGATGGTGTGCAGGAGGCAATGTCTTTCCGTTGGTGACCTGTGAAACAAAAAGAGGTAGTGCTTAGGAAGCGAGATACGGCTGGAGCTGTAAATCCTCGCATGAATATAATTTGTACTCGTATATAGAAGAGAATAAGATAAATTGTACCGTACCAGCTACTTAAATGTTTGTAACAAGACATTTTATATAATAGATGGTATAATATTGATTGATAGAAGAACTAAAATTCCTAATCGACCTAACACCAAACAAATAAAATAAGTGATAACTTCATTTTTCCTATCACAATATTCTTCAAAATTGAAATAATACGTAAAGACTTTTGTTAACCAGAAACCTTTTCAACAGTGAAATAATTTTTTAAATTGGTTCGGGAGTTTCTGAGATTACCTCGTACAAACAAACAAACTTTACTCTTTGTAATATTAGTATAGCCGTAGATATGATTTCATTTAGTTCCGTGTAGCGTGTCTACAAATAATTTGGAAACAAAATTGCAATTAACATTGAGTCCACTTTCCAGATATAGTTATCATGAAATAATTTCCAGTTAACGGGATATTATCCTGTAGAGTAGGTAACTCATACAGCCAGCCTATTGATTACTCTTATATAACATGCATACTAGCAACACGTGGAATCCGGATTAGGATTAATTAAATGCAGTAACAATCTCTAATTAATTGAACCGAGCCCATTTGTATTGAATGCAAAATCTTCAGTAATACAACATACCATAAATATTTTCATCTTGCAATTAATTTATAAAAGCAAGACCGGTGTAAATGACAAACATTAGTATACGAGGTGTGGCTATTAAATAACGAGACTGACGTTTTAAAAACATTTATTTTAATTTTATACATAATCACTTATTGTCACCTTCAATATACACTCCTTCTCTATCCCTACAACGCTTCATGCGAATTTTCCATTGTTGGAAATAGTGCTGGAAGTCATCTTCTGTCAGCTCCTTTACGACACGTGCCGCTTTCTCTTGTACAGCTTCCACAGACTCAAATCTTGTCCCTTTTAATACAGATTTCACCTCAGGAAACAGGTAGAAGTCACGTGGTACAAGATTTGGTGAATAAGGTGGATGTTCTAACACTGAGATGCTGTACTTGGCTAGGAACCTCTTGACAGATAATGCGGAATGAGCTGGCGCATTGTCTGGGTGAATTTCATTATACAGCCAGACCCTGTGGTGAATGAAGTGAAAGTGTTATTTGCAGAGTGGAAAATATGTGCTTTTCAGAGGGCCCAGCATGCTGATAAGCGTACTTTTCCACTCAGTGAGGAAGGCAATAATAAATCACCTCACTCCTCGTTTTACTTAGTAAAACTCTACAGGTTCAAACCAGCCTTTCGGCTAATGACCTAAACAACAACAAGGCTTTACTAAGTAAAATGAGGAGTGAGGTGGTTTACCATAACCTTTCACACTGAATTAAAAAGTATGCTTATCAGCATGTCAGATCCTCTGAAAAGTATGATTTTCCACCCTGCAAATGACACTTTTACTTCATTCACTACATGGTCTGGCTGTATAATGAAATTCGTTACTCTCAGAGAAGATAACTTTGACAAGTGGCTTTTACACCTCTACCTCTTCTGTTGTTAAGTGCTTTAGTCATATAATTGGCTAACGATGTGATAAGAAACAGAACTATTTTTTGTAGCCCGAGAATTAGCAAATCGAGTGCAAATAATTTAATTGTCTACCTGCCGGTTGCGGGCAGTACATATGAATAACACCTGATAATGCAACAAGAGCTGCAGTGCAACCAACAAAATTTTCTGGCAACATATGTGACAATTGGGCGTCAAAGTAGTTGAAAGATATCAAACTGTGGTGTCAATATCCGTCAAGAAGTTAACTTTGATAAAAAATCAACACAATACTTATTTGGAATTTTTGAAGTGTTTTGATTTAAATTGAAGTAATTTTTTGTCATGATCTAATCTCAACCAGAGTACAATTTTCTTCACCAAAACATCTATTAATGTTCATTTCGGAAAAGTAAACACATTAAACCGTGAGGACTTGCGCATTTCGTTTAAACACCTTTGCTGAATACTCATTATCTCCTTAGTGTACGTATTTTGTATGAGAGGGTTCTTGTGTGATTCAAATCTGTCGTATATCGTCTTGTATAGTTGTTCCGCAACGTCAGTTAAGTATGTTATTTGTAACTCACTGGTTCACGTCGTCGCGTTACGTTTGTGACGTAAATGGGCACTGCGTTACTGCACGTAAAATTTTGATTTGTATTAGGCTACTTGTGTTTTACGTGTGACGGTTTAGCACATCCCTAATGCTGAACTCCGTATATCCAAATCGGTTTTATGACTGTCATGTAAAGTGTTAATTTATGTTACATGTTTAATATTTAGAATTTCCACTTAGTAAGCGTTTTAGTTTATGTAAAAGTATTTTGATTAAAAATATGTTTGAATTCATTTATAATTAAATTATTTTTGTAAACTATACTACTTGAACTCATTTGACAAATGAATTAAGGTTTCTGATGTTTTTACGTCTATTTTGCTAATGAAGACGGTGACGGAATGAAAACCCAGGTTCATTTCAAATTTAGCAGAGAATCGAACTGATGCTCTTACCGCTATACCAACGAACCGGTGAGTAGACTACGTACAGTAGGGAAGAAGTTGACGTAGCTGACTAGAGTGAAGAATTCTTTCTCAGAATTCCCCTTAAACTCCTCATCTACACAGCTATCATCAGATCCTTCTTTCTTTACGGTGCACCAGTTTGGTGGCCCATTCTCTCCTCCGACGACAAAAGAAACTCTTCTCCCTTCACAACCGCAAAGTAAGACAAATTTTCAACCTCCACCACCTTATCAATAATAAAACCGTCCACGAACTACGTCCTCACACCCACCTTGGAGGAGTTCATACACCGAACTTTAAGAGTCCTTCACGACAGCGGTCAACGCTCTGTACAGCCAGCTGTCAGAGAAATCTACACGACACCTCACCCGCCACAAGTAAAGATTAAACAGCCATTCCACGATTTCCTATAGACTCCCTTCAAACATCCCTGTAAATGTTTCCTACTAGTAAAGAACACTCCCGATAGAAAAAGCTTCCCTTCCCAAGGCAATATTCTCGTTTTTATGCCGATTTCGAGCCCATCTTTCCCCCAATTAATCATCTGTAATTCCAAATAAAGAAAAACTCCAAAAAAGTTCCTTTCATCCAATTCTCCGAACGACAAGGTAGCCTAGCTACGATGTCGTCATCCCGAACGCAAGCTCACTTCCTTCAGCACTCGACTCGACTCGGGAAGACGTAGACGTAGCTAACTAGAGGGAGATCACAAAGATTATTATTTAAAACTTCATGAACTTGTGATATTACTGTTTTGCCTCCCTATATCTTAGAGCAATCTAAATTTAATCAGTGTGTAATTAGTGTGCAATATAAACCGAATCAATGTGTAATTAGTGTGCAATGGCAGTGAACAGATGATCCTAAAAAGCGTTATTTTTCCATCTGAAAATAGAAGGAAAAGAGATAGATACTAGACAGGCTGTAGGATACGGAAAGCGTAGAAATCTGTACGACTTCCGCAAATCAGGTAAAAAAAAAATAAATAAAAAAAGAATGCCATAAATCTAACTGCTTTTGCAATTTTAAAAAACCTATTTTTAAGTCTTTATCACAGGGTTTACTTTAATAAAAATAAATAGAGGCGATAAATAAAAGATTAAAAAATTAATAAATTTTATTCATAAGATTCAATTAGTTTTAATTTTACTACTACTTACACTAAATTTACTTATAAAGATTCTTATTATATTATACAATACATACAATACAGTTAATAAAATAACAGATAAAAATACATAAACGTCTAATAAATTGTATTGAAACCAATTTAAGTCAAAACTGGACATTCTTAAATGTCGGGCTCCATTATGTCTGATGACATATTCTACCCACCAGATTGCTGTATCCATAGCTGGTACCAACTGATCCTTAGTAATTTTGGATAACCTCTTCGCATTATCTTTGTACCTGTAAAAAGCGTAAAATTATTTAATCTTTTTCTCTGTTTATATTTAATCAAAGCTCTTATATTGGCCAAAATGTTCATCGTTTAATCCCTAAATCTAAAAAACATGTTTTTAGTGAATGGTCTGTGTGTGTGTATTTGTGTGTGTTGCGTGCGCGCGTGCATGTGAACAAAATATCTCAAGAACGTAATATCAACGAAGTTGAAAATAATTTGAATTTAACTTAAATACTATGAGAGGACTCACACAAATATTTTCATCAAAATCGGTCAACTGATAGTAATAGTTTAGCCTATTCGTGCAATTTTTTACTTTTTTGGCATTTTTCCTAAAAACGACTCCTATGATTCTTTAAGAATCACCTTAAAAAATCACCTCATTTACTAAATCTTTATACGCTACAAGAAGGAGTAATTGGCTACAATGATTTTTTTTAATCACCTCATTTACTTCATCTTTTATGGTGTACCAGATAGGTTAAACACCCGACTGCTGAAGTTCTTGGGGTTGTGCTCTCATGGTTAAAATTGGTATTTTTAAGATTGCAGACATAGTCTAATCTGTAAAACACAATATTTTTGAGTTCAGGGGGCCTGTGTATTTCCAGTAAATCCATGATAGGGAAAATTAGAATTAAAAGTATTTGAAAATCTACAACTTTTATGCCCGACATTTCTTTTTACAGTGCTTTGTTTAGTATCAATTAGTGATTTTCCGTATTTTCTCATTGAAATCGGTAAAAATGAAGCCTCACTTTTTAGTGTTGCAGCCTTAGTATACACTTTACGACAAAAATATAACTAAAGTTATAAGAAAACTAAAAAACTTGCAACATTTTTTTATTCAAGCATTTTGTTTACAGAGTCTAGTTTAATGTCAATTAATTACTGGTGACTTAAAACCGGGTAAAAGGAGCATAGGAAGACGATGTTGATCTTGGTTAAAAAAACCTTTCTTCCTTCTGCACTGGTAAGTGTAATTCCTGCTCGGTGAAATGAATTATGCAGGGCAATAGTGTCAAAAGTAAGAATTCATATTATGGGACGCCATCCTCCAATAGGAGTAGGTACCCAAATCAGAAAAAGATTTTGTTTGCTGACTCACCCTCTTTTTTGATTAGCCCATTCATTGATGTTCTTGTGCAGCAGCTATATTCCATAAAAATGAAAATTAGCCTATAAGTAAAAAATAACTTTAGATACTTACGATTTGTCCAATAAAAGTTTCTTGAGAGCATCATACACGGAATCAAATGATACTTCATGCAGTTCAAGACTTATTCCAGCACCTTCTTTTGCCAGTTTCCACGTATTATGTCTTTGATCACCAAATAATGGTATTCCTAAAACTGGTTTACCATGGTACGTCACTTCTTCTGTACTTTGTAAACCTCCTTGAGTAATGAACAGAGATAACTTTGGATGACCTGAAATTTACAAATTTGATTTAATTACAAGAGAATTACAATGAAATAATTACTTACTAAAATAATATTCAAGGCGAATTAAATATTTTTAACGTTTCTGAACCAACTGAATCTGTATTTTATGTAACTTACGGTTACAGAATAAAACTGCTTAACGTCCAAAATGTTGTGTTAATGCAGAATAAATTCCTTGTGCCGGTAAAAATAATACGGAAAACCTCCCTTCCATTTCTCTTTTCTCTTTTATGTATCATCCTAACTAAACACTACTATAATAAAAATAATTACTACTTAATTTAAATCACCATTATTGAATAATACGGACAAAATATTTTAAAACATAATATTTTTATAAAAAATAATGACAGACTCGTAAACAATGATTTATTATTTTAGTTTTAAAACTAACGATACGTATAGAAAGTTTTATATAAAACTAATTCTAGTTATACCGGGTGAGCATAAAGTCTTGCCCTGATTATAAAAATTTATTGCAGAATAACTGTTTGACATAATAATTTAAATTTGATGCTGTTACATAGGTTAGTGTTAATAGTTTCTTTTAAGATTACTTACATTAGTAAACTTCAACGTGTGCCCCCTTGGTAGCTCGGAGAATGTTGAAGCGGTATTCCAGTTCCCGCCAGGTGTTTTGTAACATGTGTTCTGTCACAGTACGCACAGCAGCTTGTATCCTAGCCTTCAGTTCGTCAACGTCAGCAACTGGTGTGGCGAAGACTCTATCCTTGATATAGCCCCAGAAAAAAAAGTCAAGGGGAGTAATGTCTGGAGAGCGGGGTGGCCAGGGTGTTGGACCATCCCTTCCAATCCACCGATCCGGAAATGTTTCATCCAGGAAATTACGCACTATCAAAGCCCAGTGGGGCGGTGCCCCATCTTGCTGGAAAATTATCCATGGTTGATATTCTTCTAACTGTGGTGCAATGAACTGTTGCAAAACATCTAAGTAAATGTTAGCGTTAATGGTGTTTTCCGTGAAGAAAAACGGCCCGAAAACCTTATTATGCATGAGGCCGCACCAAACATTCACATTTTTGCTGTCTCGCTGTAACTGTACAGTAGCATGTGGATTCTCTGATCCCCATGAACGGACATTATGCCTATTTACCATTCCACTGGCATGAAAGGTGGATTCATCGGTAAAGCATATGCGATTTAAGTAATCGTTAGCGCCGTCAATCCTGTTGAGAATCTCAGTTGCGAATTCTGCACGTCTCAGCAAATCATTCGGTTGCAAGGCCTGCACGATTTGCACTTTATAAGCATGCAACCTAAGCCTTTTATGAAGAATTTTCACCACACTTGCTTGCGGTATTTGAAGTTCACGTGGTGCTTGACGAGTTGATTTAGACGGACTCCGTTGAAACGATTCCCGAACAAGATCAACAGTTGCTTCACTCACACTAGGCCTGTCACTTCTAGGAAGATCTTCAACGCTGCCTGTTTCTTTAAACCTTTCATACCATCACTTTATTGATTTAACATCAGGAGGGCTGCGTCCATAAAAAGCCCGAAAATTACGCTGAACACTGATGGGCGATTTCGTTTCGTGAAACCAAAGCACAACGTGAACTAACAGACCATGTCATTGTTGAGGAGCACTAGCGCCATCTATTGGTCACAAAATCTACTAACAATAACCTATGTAACAGCATCAAATTTAAATTATTATGTCAAACAGTTATTCTGCAATAAATTTTTATAATCAGGGCAAGACTTTATGCTCACCCGGTACTATACTATTAAATTTCAAAATAATTATGTAAAGAATCATGTCTATTATACGAGTAATAATGTATTTTGTAATAACACATATTTAAAGTTGTATAAGTTAATTTTGTATTTATTTATTTGTAAAATAAAAGTAACGTATAATTTCATTTATTGTAATTCAGCAAAAGTTTATTTTACTATAATTATTGCATTTATAGTTAAATTACATAATAGTTTTTATCGTATTGTGTAATTAGGAATATAACTAAAGTTCAAACGATTTTATTTGACCTGGTTTTTATTTGCGTTTTAATAAAAGTATTTTATTACTTATTGTCTCATTTGGTAGATTTTTAAAAGGAAATTTTTGCGAAGCAACATAGATTTTGTTTTGAATATTATACTAAATATTATTGTTTTATCCGCATATTTATTTATTTATTTATTATGGGTATATTTCATCGTATACAATCCTAATAGATATTGTAATATTATAGCAGTGATATTCTAGAAATAGAGGAATAAATTATTTATTGTAAGAAATGCTGTATTGTGTAAGGTAAAATGTATTGAACAAGGATAATGGATCGCTGTGAATGATATGTTTTTAATAAAAATTTTTTGAAATTGAAATTATTAGGAACGTTTGGTTTTGTTTTTATTCCTTTTACCAAGTTAAGAAAGTGTTAGAAGGGTCTCGATTGTTTGATAACCTTTTAGACTGCAGGTATAAAAACAGTTAGCGTCTTTGTAGTGAGTTAGTATTTGAACTGGGAATGGAATTAGTGTTGTCGGGCCGTTTAGAAATTGAATTACGTTAATAGTACGTGTGCTTACAGGCGATAACTAGTGATTGTGGATCAGTAAATTATTAGTTTGATTGTTAGGTGTCAGTATCCTCCTCCTCCTCCTCCTTTTCCACATGGGTTAGGGATTTCTACCTGTTCCGGCATCTTTTCTTTGAGTCCATCTGGCTCTGGATGGTAGCACCCTGTTATAGGACTTCTTCCTATGATTACTAGGGCAAGATGGTCAACGGTCTCGACGGCGGATGAGGAAGAAATTCCAAATGGCGGACAGGGTGGAAGAGCCTAAGGGAGTAAACCCCGAATTAAAATTGAATGTGAATACTGATCAACGGTCCCAAGGCGGAGAAGGATAGATTCCGAACGGTGAAGAGAGCGTAAGAACCTAATAGGCAGGTCTCCGAATGAAATCCAGAGTGAATTCAGACGCCCTGAGAAGGCTGCACTGTAATTGAGCTATTCTACAAGGCGTTGGTATCGCGTTTAGCGGAAATACAAATTAATCAAAGCACTCTAAATGACCTAATAGGACTGAGAACAATAGAAAATACAATGGCATGAACAGAAAAAAAGAGCTTAAGATTTCTACATGGAATGTTAGAGGAATTGCTAATAAGGAAATAAAACTGTAAGCATTTTTTTCTAAAATAAAAATAAAAAATGGAGAAAAACTGGGAAAAACAATAAATAAGTTTATTCGGTGCATCCTTCTGATGCTAGTAACAAGCCAGCACGCAGCGCAGGAGCAATGCATAGTATGTTTATGAGTATCACATATTATTTTTAAAACCGTACCTAAAATGTCTTGTTGTGGTAGCCATTTTCTGGTCAATACATTATCAGATAACCCTGGTATTATTTCATCTGATTCCCATTTCCATAAAAATCGAGTTTTCGGAAATTTTGCAAATGCTTTTACAAATGCCTCTCGTTTTTCTGTTTTTAATGATGTTCCTTTCATGTTGCTTCCTAAACTGAAGTATACAACTCCATCTTCTGAACTATCAAACCACTCTTGCAAATCCTAAAAAAAATATTAAAATACTAATTATCATTGAAGTAAAAACTTCATTAGTATATTAGAGAATTAATTGGATTAACACTGATATTGAAATTGTACTTATGTAATTTTCAACAGGTATTGAGAAAGAAAATCTCATTTGGTGGAATTCCAATATTATTCTTAATAACAGTAATACTTTGTCTTAATGGAATCAATGCCTGATATTTTACTTATTTATGTATATATTCATGCGAGGATTTACAGCCCCAGTCATATCTCGCTTCCTAAGCACCACCTCTCTTTGTCTTGCCAGGCACAACTAGAAAGCCGTTGCAAAGACATTGTCTCCTGCACACATCCAATCACGTCACCTCTGGCCTATCCCTCCTTCTTCCGAGATATAGTATCCATGATATTTCCTTGAATACCAATTTTTCTCCAAACATTTATTGGTATAACGCTTAGTTTAGTGGTTACGCTTAATTAGTGATTTTCTGTTTTTTTTCCATGAAATTCCTTAAAAATTGATTTTTTAAGATTTCGGCCTTAGTATGCATTTTACGACAAAAGTATATTATAAAATTTATAGGAAATTAAAAGATCTACAACTTTTAATTTAAGCATTTTTCTCTACAGAGCCTTGTGAGTGATTTTCCGTGTTATTAAGCCAAACTAAGGTTGGTTTTCATTTTGCATCATTCACTCATAATTAATGGTTTTTGAGGTTAATTTTTTCTGTTTATTTCTAATGTCAGGTTATATTGTTCATTATTTGCATTAGCAAGAGAAAGTTGTGTGAGTGTTCACACCAGATTTTTTTCTAATAAAAAAAATTTAAGTTACGAGTAGTAAGGTAAAAGAATTTTTAAAAAAGATAAAGAAGCCTTACCTTTGGAAGAGGGTTTGGTTTTGCCACATGTAACGGTCCTATTTGTATTACATTTGGAGGTAATGGTATCGGATACGTTGCCGTAAGATCAGTTGGCATTAAAACAAGACTTTTATTATATTCAAAATCCCTTGAAGGTGGTGGATCAGGTCCAAAATATTTTCTTAAAATTCTCTCTTGATACGGTAAAATTCTGTATTCCATTTGGTATTTTGTCCACCAGTAAAATATAGTATTATATGTTCTTTGAATAAAATCCATTTTGTCAGTGTACCCGACAAACATATCTGGCATATATGCTGGATTATTTGGAATTCCCACTGGCCAATCTGTGATGGACCATGGTGGAAACGTATGGATTCCAATTACAGGAGGTGATCCAATTTTATGGACTAATCCACCATAACTTGAGTATAATAGATCTTCAATTATCACCAAATCGTATTTACTGTTATTTGCTTTACTGAAATAAAAATTTTTCTAATTAACTATTTAGCTAACAATTTATTTTAAAATATTAATAAACTTATCAAAGTTTTTATGGTACATAGTAACAAATTCATATTTTTTTTTTTTTTTTTTTTTGTTTAACGTCCGACTGTTCTGCTAATGCAGACGGTGAAGGATGAAATGATTTTTTTGTAACGTATAAAAATATGCCGTGCCTGAATGGGATTCAAACCCAAGTCCACATGATGAGAGGCGAGCACGTTACCAACTACGCCAATGCGGCCGGCAACAAATTTATATGGCTTATGCATAAAGTTAAATAAAACAAGATTATGTGTGAACTTATGAAAACAAATAATGAAGTAGTGAACTTAACAATAACCAATATTTTAGTTAAAACAGTTTAAGGGATATATATAGTTCGGGAGAGTAAATGAATATTCTAACACCATAAAATAAGACCACGGATAGGAATGGTGAAGTCCGCCTTGTAGAATAGCAGTCTATGTTCCAGAGGATCGTTGATGTGGAGACTAAATTAATTAATTGCTTATGAACATTTCATAAATTATAAAATAATACATAAAAATTAACAATTCAAAATATTTTTCCAAATAATTTCATAATATTTCTAATCAAGAAAAATAATAATTAAAAATCTTAAAAGAAAATATTAATTCAAATAATTTTTACCAGAGCCCATAATGTACAAGTTCAATCAAATATGGAATTTCGAAATTAAAGACGTTATAATTTTCGAATAAATATTTACAAATAGTTAAAACAAGATTAAAATAAAATAAGAACAGCATGCAAATAATATTGAATTCATAATTATACTGTAATAACAACGATATTTACTAATAAAGGAATTATGAATAAATTTAAATCTATAAAAGAATATACAACAATGACTCTGGGTCCCGTTTCTTGGATGGAGGGGTACGCGCGCAGTTGTGTTTAACTAATGAGAGAATTTAGTAGATGTAACTTCTTCGTTGTCGTCATATTGATTAATTATCATTTAAATATTGCATTAGAGAGCAAGCTTCTACTGTACAGAGCCATACTGAAACCGCTGTGGACTTATGGGTTACCGCTTTAGGGATCAGCTGCGAAATCGAATCTTGCTATCATCCAACGATTCCAGTCGAAAGTCTTACGGATAATAACAAATGCTCCATGGTATGTGACAAATGATACATTGCATAAGGACTTATAGGCCTATGTCAACACCGTGAAAGAAGAAATTACGCAGCTAAGTTCTAAATATCAAGAAAAATTAGCAGATCATCAAAATTCTTTGGCGTTTAATTTACTTGATAATAGCGAAGACGTGACACGACTGAAACGAATAAAATTGCTTGACCTTCCGTTTAGATTTACCGACTAACCTACATTTTAAATAATTGAAGTCCCTATCAACATCATCACTATTAACATCATCTTCTTCCTCTACGCATTTCTGTTTTCTATTACTGTTATTCATCTTTCATCTAGCTAAAATTTAAAAAAATTATACTTTTTTTCTTTCCGAAGCAATACCATTGGGTATTGTCTTCATCATGTGAACCCGTTCATGCTTTTACTTATAATTTTTGTTTTTAAACTGATTATAAATAATCTCAGATGTTAAAAAAAATATTGCAAGCAGTAGGCCTATAAATCCTAAATAGCAGACTGTGAGGCAGAAAATTGTGACGACTCAAAATCATCAACAGCTGGCTTTGTTTATGTTTTGGTCTGAAGTAAATGAATGTAAATAGACCCAGCTGGTGGAATTAAAATAATAAAAAAAATAATTTAATTTTTAAAAAAATATAAACAAAATCGGGTTGCTAGGCGGCCAGTAAGTTAAAGAATTTTGTAAAAATGATTGAGTGGGGGGCCTGGAGTTTGAAAGGATGAGGAGGTCTTCACATTATCAAAATTACAATTTTAAATATAGGCCTACATCATAATTATAAAGAATATTAATAAAATAAAACCAGTGAGTTGATTTAACAGTATTAAGAACAGGAACATATATTTAGAAGTACACTTGAACTGTGAAAGTTGCGATTGTAATTATGAAAATATATTGATTAAATAAAAACCATAATGTGTTAAATGTAAATAATGTTTTATTGAAGGAAAATAAGGGACAAGGTAAAATGGAAAGATAATAAAATCAAAGGTGTGAAAGCTGATAAACAACGAATAAAGAATACAATATTAATTAATTTCTTCAAAATATATTCATTAAATTAACGTAAACTCGTTTCAAGAAGTAATACAAAAATACAAGTTCAACCAAAGGAAGAATCCGATTAACCGTACATTTCAGACATCGAGTGGTGGACTAAAAAATATTTAAAAGGTGAAACAGAAGATTATTAAAGTAAAATATTCATGGAATTTCTAACAATATTGAGATCAGAAAACATAAGATAAATTCTTTTTTTTTATTATTTCAAGGAAACTTTTCAAAATTTATAATTTGTTTTAAGTAATTTAATTAGAGTGTAAATGTGTCATCAATAAAATAGTTAAAGTAGAGAAATCAATTAAATTTGTAAAATTTCAAATTGTTAAATTTATAAACTTGAGTTACTGCATGCACCCATGCCTTTGATCCTGACGGATTTATAAAAAATTAAAAAATGTAGTTTTGTTTAAAAATAATCTTTATGTACAATCTTATCAATAATCTTTATGTAGTACGTGAAATGTATTGCAAAATAAACTTTTTCAGCATTTTTAAACATCTCGTATTTGATTTAGCATAATTTTGCAATTTATTCCTCAACAAATGTATTGGAAAACTGCTTATTGAAATAGAACTTCCGGTGTTACTATTCATTGACAATTTTACTTAATTTTAATTAAAATTATGATTAAATGACATTAATGAAAAGTTTTGCGTTGAAAAATAAAATACTGTTTTTTAGCTTACCACACTTTGGTGACATTTTAATACACCGTGTTATTTTTTAATTATACAGTTAAATAAGAGTACTTGAAGTGAAACAATGATGACGTAATGGAAAAACTTTCAGCACTGAAAAACTGTCATAAATAATATAATAAATTATAGATAAGTTTTATTTAATTAACCACTTTAGTGTTTTTTTTTAATGAAAAAAGAATATATATTATTTTTGTATTTCTAGTTAATAAATTGAATAAAAAATCTATAGAAAAATAATATAATTTTATCCCTAGTTTTAATATTTTATAACTCATTATATTTATATTGAAATATATTATAAAGGTTTATTTAATATAAATACGAGACTTTTACATGAGTAAGATTTATCTGTAATAAAATTTTATTTTAATAAAAAACACGTTTTTAATTTTTGCTGTATTCACCAAAAGAAACGATATATATATATATATATATATATATATATATATATATATATATATATATATATATATATAATAAATGAAGTAAAGAATCGTTTTTTTGGGTGAATACAGTTCAATAAATACTGTGATATTAACCCATTCAGTTACGAATTTTTATCTTAGAATTTAAAAAAAAGTTATATTCTTAACCCACCGGGTTGGCCTAGAGGTAAAGTCGTCGCCAAAATCAGCTGTTTAACGGCTGATTTTCGGAGACGAAGGTTCCTGGTTCAAATCCTAGTAAAGGTAGTTACTTTTATTCGAATTTGAATACTAGACAGTGGTTACCGGTGTACTTTGATGGTTGGGGTTCAATTAACAATACTTTCTCAGAAATGGTCAACCTGGGTCTGTACAAGACTACACCTCATTTACACGTCATACACATCATCCTCATCTCATTGGGCCATGGGGTTGCTTATTGTTCTGAATTGAACAGATTGTAACGTACACAAATTAGGAATAAAAATATATTCTTAAAGTACTATTATTTTCATTATTAAAACTTTATAAAGTCCCAGCAGATTGCAGCACTTGCTGGACTCTTAAAGAATTTGTTCATGTATGTGGCCAATTTTACGCAAAGCGATATATGCACAGTTTAGTGAATGAGAATAGGTAAAATTTTATGTACATGTATATGGCCAAGGTGAATGAATGCGTTAATAATAGTAGTAGTTCGTGGTAAGCTAAAAATAGTTAAGGTTTAACAGTTTTATTATATGAAAAAGTGTCTTGTTATGTCTCTAACATTGCTACCTAGTACAGGTGGAGTGGTGGTGTATCATTTAGGATGATCAGTTCTTTTATAATTTCTTGTATTCTTTTATAATATTAGTTTCAATACATTTTCTAGTGTTTTCTAATTTTTGTATATATGGATAACCTTTAATAATACAGTTACATAAATTCTCAGAATCCCTTTATTTTCTTCTTTCTCGTACAATCTACCTTTTTTTTGTTACTTCCAGAATTCGGAAGAAACCCTTTGTATTTTTATTATGCGTTTACTTCCTAGTTTTTCTATTCCTTTCTAGAAGCCTAACAGGGTATAAAATGCGTTAGCTTCTTTTGTCAGTCATTTAGTAGAGCTCAGTCAGTCCAAGTTACCATACGTTTATTAGTTTGAGTATATTGTATACATTGTGCGTTATAGAAAAGTTCTGCGTGGTGTACACATTACATCTGGTTGTAGGTAAGACGTAATTGTTAATGTAAAATAATTCCTATTGCTAGTTAAGTTAGTTTAAGCTTTCAGTTTTTTAATTAATTCAATTTAATAGTAATCTACGCACAATAATTAATAATCATTTATAATGTTGTAAATAAATAAATGTTATAAGTTTAAGGAATTCTGTTTATTATTTATTATACCCAGATACCAAACGAACCTAGGCTTAGGTATTACAATACATAGACATAAAAGAAAGGTTGTTGCTAGAGGAACTTATGGTTGCAGTGACAAGACAAAACCTTTAGAATATGAATGAACATGCCTCCGTAACTTGCAATAGTAATTAATATACCATAAAATTAGAAAACAACATGTCCCTCAGGTGAGAACTTTCCTGTTATAGACAAGGTTTATAACCTTTACCACAGAGAATGTATTATACATTTTGTTTTAATTAAATTATGTAAAAGTTTTTTAATAGGCCTTAGCCGATTATTTTGTTTATACATAAAATAAGCCTACAAAGTAAAATTTAAATATATTTATTATCTAAATTTTATCATTGCATCGTCACTACAAAACAGCTTACCATGAAAGAAGTCCGTTGTGTTTGAAAAGTTCAATTTTAAAAACGATATATTTGTTTTACGTCTGACTGTTAATTATTGCTAATGCAGGGGTGATAGATGAAGATTAGTGATGAAAAAATTCCAGATCTGACCGAGAATCGATCCCGGAACCCCGGAGTAGAAGCCAATTGCAATAACCACTTCGCCAACTGGCCGAGTCAAAACGACCAAAAACTAAGAATTTCAAAAATGACCAAATGGAAAAATTTGAACACTACACCAAATTAAAACCTGTTCTTTCCTCGGATGATTGGTTTGACTTGAATTATTTAATTTAAGAATTTGACGGTGGATAAAAAGTATCCAGTTTTTAGCTGGTTCTCCATTAATGTGCTTTTTCAACGTTTGTTAATTCAACCAGGCTTTACCTAATAAAGCGGCCTTTAAGTATGTTAAAGATCATAGTTTTTTCTCGAATAATAAACATTTTGAAAGTAAAGTCTGATGTTTGGTTTTAATATGTCGGCCATTTAAAATGATTTTTTACCTGAACCATGCATTTTTATACCAGAATTCAGCCCTGAACAATCTTTTTCATTTATAATTACAAATAAAATATAAATGGAAATAAGAATGATGAAGAAATTCGATCAAATTAGCTACAACAAAACTCAGATTGTCTTAGATTGCACTATAAAAATTATACTGAAAGATAAGAAAGTCTTTTCAGTTTTTTTTAAACAGGAAAATCCACTAATAAAATATGATTTTATTAAAATTGTATAATACTAAAATTAAATTTACCTTATAAATTCTTGAACCTGAGGTAAAGACATTTCGTAATCACAAACAGCAGCAAATAGATCAGCCATCAATGTAATAAATATAAAGGCATTCCATTCTTTCTGTAAGGTAAATCCGAAATCTTTCTCAAATTGAACTAACCGCTGGTACCCAGCTGATATATCAATTACTTCATAATTCGGAATGAACTCCTGGAATAAAAATTTAAATCAGTTACACTCAAAATGAATATTGTTTTTTTTATTCCTATCAATACTTTTTAACTTAGTAAATAGTGTAATTGAGATTGTTTATTTAATGTAAGCTTACATCTGTACCTATAAAAACCTACAGATATAGCCTGCAACCCACCGGGTTGGTCTAGAAGTAAAGTCGTTGCCAAAATCAGCTGATTTTCGGAGATGAAGGTTCCTGGTTCAAATCCTTGTAAAGGTACAGTGAAATCTCTCTATTGCAGATCTCTCTATTGCGGAAACCTCTCTTTTGCGGCATTATTTGCCGACCCCGACCCGTTCGTATATTACGGTAATGTATTTAACTCTCTTTGTAGCGGCACAAAAATCTCTCTATAGCGGCTAACAATGAGTCAACTTTCCCACTCCCTCGCAATCTCATCGTCGGTGGGGAATACCTATAGCACTGTTTTTAACTCCCCACCACGACAATACAAAGTGATTCATTTCCTGTTGTCAATCGAACTTGGTTGTTACTGCACACGTGTGCCATAAAATCAGTTAAAATTTACGCGCTGGGTAAAAACAACGTTCCTTGTTTCATTCTTCTTGTTACTGTAAAACGTTTTCAATCATCTAGTGTTTTGTATGTACGTATAGTGTTTTAGTGTGTTTTCATACATTAGTTTTCTTCTTAATTCTTTAAAGTACTGTAGGCTACTGTAATGTCTTCAAAACGTAAAATTTTATCTTTGGAGGAGAAGATTAAAGTTGTTCGTGAATTAGAGAAAGGTGCGAAACAAGCTGATGTTTCCAAAACCTTCGGTTTAGCTAGTTCTTCAGTAGGCACAATATTAAAAAACAAAGAAAAAATTAAAAGTGCCTATAATGAAGTGAGCACTTTTAAAAAGTTTAGGAAACCAGAATTCAATCAAATTGATCAAATTGATCATTGAATAACAATGTTATTCAATGGTTCCGACAAAAACGGAGTTCAAACTTTCCAATAAATGGACCTTTATTGAAAACTAAAGCAGAATTTTTTGCTAATAAATTTGGATTTGAAAATTTTAAAGGCTCTGATGGTTGGCTTGAAAAATTCAAGCAACGACACTCTATTTCGTTCGGTAAAATAAGTGGTGAATCGAAGGATGTTGATGTAAGTGTAACGAATGACTGGTTGATAAGTGTTTGGCCTAGAATAAGTGATGGTTATAAGGCAGAAGACATATTTAATGCTGACGAAGCAGAATTGTTTTATCAAGCTCTTGCAGACAAAACTTTGAAGTTTAAAGGAGAAAACTGCGTTGGCGGAAAAATGTCAAAGGAACGAGTAACTGTTTTAGTTTGTGCAAACATGACAGGAAGTGAAAAACGTCCGTTGTTAGTTATCGGAATATCAAAAAAACCAAGGTGTTTTAAAAACATTAAAAAGTTACCGGTAAAATATCGCAGTAATAAAGCAGCGTGGATGACTTCTCAACTTTTCGAAGAAGAAATCCGTTCATGGGATAATGAATTGAGAGATCGAAAAGTATTGTTGTTAGTAGATATAACTGTACGGCGCATACCGTGATTGATGGGTTAAACAACATTAAAATCGCATTTTTACCACCAAATACAACTAGCATCCTTCAACCGATGGACCAAAGTGTTATAAAATGTTTAAAAGGCTATTACAGAAAGAAAATGTTATCGAGACTTATTGAAGATGATGACTTGGAAGCACAAGTGAAAAAAATTAATCTTTACGATTCACTTCGTTTGCTACAAAAAGCATGACTCAACGTTTCTCAATCAACCATTAAAAATTCATTCCAACATGCTGGCTTTCTTTTACATCCTGTGAACATTGAACTGTCACATGATTTAGAAGATAATCTCCCTCTCAATGAGTGGATTAAACAATTTAATGTACCACAGTCTCTTCAGGATATGGATTTAGACGCCTATGTAGGGGCAGACAATGACTTGGCCACTTCAGCAGCTGTTGGCGATGATGCAATAATCGAAAATGTCTTAGCCCAAAACAATGAGGAAGAAAGTGAAGATGATGATGAAATGGAAACGAAATAGTGCCCCCCTCAAGTAAACAGGCACTAGACGCTATTCGTATTGTTTCCACGTACTATATTGCCACAATATAGATGAAAATTTACAACAACAAGGTTTAAACATTGAAAATAAGATTGAAGACATGTTTTACGAACTGAAAACCAAACAAACAAAAATGACAACTTATTTACAAAATGAAATGTACTTTACAGTCGTTGTTCCTTAATAACGAAAATATATATATACTGTACTGTTTTTCTTTTTTTGTGTTTGTGTAGCCTATGTTTTATGAGATTTTTAATTGTATGTACGTATTTTAAGTAAGTAATTTAAATATTTCACTGTATTGAAGTAATCTACTGTATTAAACATTCGTCATAAAGTAATCTATTTAGTAGTTTTTCAAAGTAAACTTATTGCATGCACCATTCACATATGTACATGAGTTTTTAGTACAGAAAAATTAGTACTCCAACTTCCCTCCCCCATTAATTACTCGCTCTCTCTATAACGGAACTCTCTTTATAGCGGCGAAACCTCATGGTCCCTTCAATTCCGCTATAGAGAGATTTTACTGTAATTACTTTTATACGGATTCGAATGCTAGATGGTGGTTACCAGTGTACTTTAATGGTTGGGGTTCAATTAACCATACTCTCTCAGGAATGGTCGACCTGAGTCTGTACAAGACTACACCTCATTTACATGTCATATATATCATCCTCATCTCATTGGGTCATGGAATTGCTTATTGTTCTGAATTGAACAGATTGCAACGTACTATTATTAGGGATTAAAAATATAATATAGCCTACAGATATGAAGTTCCACACTGTCATATTGGCTGACTCATTTACGCATCACTAATTCTCTAACTTCCTTATCACCGTCTTCAACTTATTATTTTTCTTCCTGCACACATATCCACATGCTTAATCTTATACATCCTGCACACATGCTTTTTCTAATTTTTACATATTTCCTGGTGGTGAGCTGTTTTTTTTTTGTTTTACGTTTGACTGTTTTGCATATTAATGTTAATGTAGGTGATGAAGGATGATAGATGGAAAATTTCATATCTGACTGGTATTCGAACCCGGGGTTCCTGGTATAGAAGCCAGAATAATTGGCTGACCACTACACCATAATCCGGTCGCGAACTTGTCCTATGCATTTTTCCCGAGCCGTCTCTCTGACATCATCCATCCACCATTGCTTTTTCTTCGATTTAAGAAAAATATTTTAGCAAAATAATGCACAACACAACATACTTTCCCATTTTAAAATTTTGGACATATATTTTTAATTTGGGCAAATTTTGAAATTTTTGACACTAAAATATTTTTTTAAATATAATAATGTAACATATTTTCGGAAAGCTTATCAAATTTAAAAAATATATTTCTATACGGTTTTCTTTTTTCATAAAATAAAAGGAGGATACATTGTGTTCCGTAAGTGTTCATACTAATTACGTTTATGACCACCATTTTGGAATATGTTAATATTTTTAGAATCTATTTTCACAAAAATGTTAAAGATTTAAATGCCTTTAGAAATTTAAATTGATATTAGAACCCAAGACCCTCAATTTTTTATTTTGTCTCAGTTTCTGTATATATATATATATTTTTTTATTGAGTGATGATGCCTACATAAGCCTTGGGCTTGTGCGTAGGTAATGATATGTGGTGATTTACAGATGAAAAAAATGCCAGACCTGACCGGGAATCGAACCCGGGACCCCGGCATAGTAGCCAGCTGCGCTGACCACTACACCACGGGCCGGTAAAACAGAAACAGTTTTTTTTAATGGATTTTTTTGGGTATAACTTTGATGATTTTATGACGTAGAGAACATGTTTTTCAACTTAATACGTTGAACCGTACTTCCATAACTGAATTCAACGCTTTACGTGGCCCACCCTAGAGGGTGGGTCACAGGATATAGATATCCTGTTGAACTTTGGTCATTATAGTCAGAGATCTTCGTAGAAAATAATAGAGCTACTAAAAAAGTTTGAATATGACTGGTTAACTTGTTTTTGGGAATTTTGTTAATACATAAACAATCATTATTTCATTATTTAATAGTAAAATATGATAAATAAATTTAAAATATTTCATATACCTTCGGTGGATTAGTAGTAATTACAGTTAGTTTATGCCCTTTTATTGCTAATTCTTTTGATACGGATAACAAAGGCTGTTGATGGCTATATGATGGAAATGGTATTATCGTTAGAATATTTGCTGATTGTACTGTGACTATTGAAAATATTAATGCACACAATACTTTCATTTCTCTCATCTGTAAATATAATAAAAATAAAGTTAGTAACAAAGTTATTTTAATATTTTAACATAATAAAATTAAAGAAGTACGTTGTTATCCCCACTTTAATATCTCAATAAATGGGAAAGTCCTGTTTGACTGACTCACTCAGTGATTCGTCATTAGAACTCTAAATTTCAGATAATCTTCTTAATCGGTTTGTAGTAGTGCTAGAAATCGACTCCTGAATTGGACAAGTTACAGTGAATGCCTAACCGCGAGGGTAGTTACCACCTTAGGTAGTTATAGTTAAGAGACATCTACCCATCATGCATGCTAAAGTTAGTTCAAAGTAACAAAGGTGGAACAGAAATCTCCATCAGGTTTTAATACTATGTTTGTAAGCTATAGAGCTCTCCTCTTCAGTTTAGTAGAGCTTAACAATTAAGATAATCTGTTAGTAAGTAGCTTAAAGATAATTCAATAACTAGCTTAAAGATAATCTGTTAGTAATTTATTATATCCAGAACCCGAACGGACCTAGGCTTAGGTGTTACAATATGTTTCTTAATAAAACCAACCCTATTTAACAAATTTTAATTGTAAATTTTCTCTTTTAAAATAGTTTACTCTAAAATATTTACAAAAACAATTTGTACAACTGGTAAAATCCCAAATAAATAAAAATCTGAAATAATTATATTTCGGATAAATTATACTTAAAGTACAATTTAAAATTTTATTATTAACTAAAGTTTCTCACTACCTACTTTTGTTAAATTTCTATTAATTCGAGAGAAAGTTATATAATCAAATTTCTTTAAAATCCATTTAACAGAAATAAAAATAACATCATTCAGTATTCTATGATAAAATTAATTGAAATAAAACTTATCTATTAAACGCATTATCTATTAAAATTCATTATTTTTTTTGTCTTTAGACTAATAGATTAATTTATAAATAAAATTTTACAATTTATTTTCTTATTTAAATAATTGAATATTGCTTTATTATTATCTTACCTTTTTTTAATTATACTATACAATTTTACTGTAGTTATTGATAAAATACACAACATGTAAAAATTTTAGAATATACGCTGCATTAAAATAATATATTTGTATTAATTTTTCTTGATATATGTTCACCAATGAACTTCCAAACTTGAACTAAAGAATTTAAATTAAATACTCAACATAATATTAACATACCAACCATGACCTACTACCAACTGTTGAAATTTATACATATGTATATTTATTTGAAGTACAAATCTATTAATATTCTGTTATCATTCTGTAACATTACCTTATAATTAATTGAAACTGTAGATGACATTGCAATAAGGTTAATTCCATATTTTTATTTGATATGTATTATACTTAAAAACGCATTTCATACTAGACCTATTATGGAATTTTCATTGTCATTGTCTATGATAGTATTTTATTTTCATTCATTTCATTTAATAAAATAATACAAAATTTAAATTATCTCTTTCTAGTCTACATTTTTAACCTAATTATGTCTGATTTTGTCATATTTTATAATTTAACTTACAGTAAAACCCCGATCCGGTTTATCCGAAACCCATTTAACCGTAAACTGTCTTAACCGAAAAGGAATTCAAGAAATTTAAAACTTGTTTTTTTTTTAATTTGGTGATGGCCTTCCACCCAGCCCAGTTGGTCAGCTGGTAGAAAGTTGCTATTAATTGTTAAGCAACACTGTTTGGGCAAGCGACTTGTATGGTGACCAGCTGACAGACAAACAAACTCCACTAGAACAAACTCCACTAGGGGTCCCTGTTCAAAAATTTATGCGAAATCACGTCAAAAATACAGTGATCAAATTAAGTGGTTGTCAAAGAAGACAAATAACAAAAAAGCGTTTAAAAATTTTGTAATTTCTCAATTTCAATATTGTATAGCCTACCTATATTTACAACATTTAATTTAGTAGCGTCGTTAATGTACACAACAGTATCCAATAAAATAAATTACGAATGTAAAGTTTCGCTATTCTGGGAACTCGTTTACCTACCGTTCTTAAATAGCCATGTAGGTGGTCGTTTCTAGAAAGGCACAGATTTTCTACATGATAAAGCACAATTGATACCCTTTTACGTTTTACTAGAACAATCCATAGTAAAAAAATATCAATTACAAGCTTAACAAAGATCGTTATTTTACATTATTTTTGACTGAATTTCTAAGAACGCTTATCAAACACATTTCATTCATCGCTCATCCATTATTCTTGTTACAAAAGAATTAATTTCTTACAACAAGCAATTTATTTTCTTAAATTTTTTTTAGAATATCACTGTTATAATGGTACAGTATCATGTACGTATTGTAATCGTAGATCATTATGGAGGATGATAATTTTGATAATATTCATTAAATTTTAATAACCTAAAATTTTTCCAAAATGAAAAGCAATAATATTTTTAAGAATCTTAATAATGGACAGTTAAAATGAACATTCTATATAGAATAATTTTAACATTTGTCCAGTTATCAGTCGCTTTATTTTGTTACCATGACAATCAAAAAGTTCTTATCTAGACTTTCCTCCTGTCATGACTACTTTTCTACTCCATTTGATTGACTTATACTTCTATCTTTGATTCTTTTTTTATCTGAAAGAAACTTTCACCATTTTTTATTTCTGTATCATGCGTCATTTAACTTTCCTTTAAGCTAACCTCTATTAGATAACATTTCGGTTTTGTGTAAAAGCAATTGGTTACCATTTAAACCATTTCAATTGATTTTTTAATAGAAATTAATTAATAACAAAAATTTAACAAACTACGGGTAAATAGTATTCAGAATTATAAAAAATGAACATAATCTGATGATACTGATGACTAAAAATCATCAGTTATTTAAAAAAATTACTCAACTAAAACTATATTTATTTTAATTGATTAGATCAATTTCTAGGCTACACTGAAAATACTTTTAAATAACTGTAATTAATAAGGTCTAAATCGAATGAACCGATTTTGCAAGTAGATCGTAAGTTACCGTTTGAAAAAATCTCAAATATTAAATTTTGGTTTTTTTTTAATTTATAGTGCTAAATTGGGGAAGAAAAGTAAAATTCTATTGTTACATAATTATTTAAAAAAGTGTGTTATTTTAAATTTTTTATTTATAATGACCCACAAAAATGCGGATACGAGAAATCAAAGCAAAAAATTGTTTTAAATCTGTTGATGTCCATAGGCTAATAGTGTGATTTTAAAATTGTAAATAATAAAATGTTAATATTCTGTAAATGACTGTCGTGTTTGAGTGTGAATGTTGTAAATAACTGAATGAACATTTTAAATTATCTCCAGTAAAGTTCGGTGTACACATATTTCGGAATCGTGTGCTTATTATTTTATTACTTCTCATATTGTTTTTTTCGTTTTAAAGGAGGTTTTGGTTATTTATTTTATTTTATTTTAATTTATTAAAAAAATACCATTTATCTTATTTTGATTGTAAATAATAATTAAGAACAGCATATATGTTTTATATGGTTTTATGTTATAATTTGTTAATTACACCAGTTGGTTGTAATTTTTTCATGAGTTAAATCTAATCGATAAGTTGCATTTATTGTTATATAACAAATTATGCATTAAAAAAAAGTTATATAAAAAAAATGTGTTGAATTATTTTTAGGGGCTTTATAAAAATTAAATTACGGAAGAAATACCCTTCGTACATCTAAGATCCACAAATAAGATTGTAGTAGTACTATCGTGAGAAAATTAAAAAAATTTTTGCAATGGAATTTGCGGCCCCTGATTTACTTTGTTGCGGCCCGCAGCTTGCTCTAAAATAATGCTTTTCAATTAAGTGAAACTACTTCATAGGAAATGGCATAATACCAGCACAATATTGCTGCAACAAACAACAATATAATACCGACATTGAGTGTTCCCACACAATTTTGTTTAATACCTAAAATGTTCCATTAGATTTCTACAAAAATTAATTACCGCGAGAAATATCTTCTCTGCAAAAAATTTGTTTAATTATTTTACACTTTTTTCGTAAAGTGGTTTACGTACGAATAATACTATGGACGTAATTTTAACAAATCCACTTTGTTTAAAGATTTTTATGAAGAAAATACAGAAAATTACTAAAATTGTCGCTAAAGTAAGTGTTGTAGAAAACAATGTTTAAAATAAAAGTTGTAGGTTTTTAAATTTTTTATAACTTTAATTATATACATTTTTGCCCTAAAATGAATATTAAACCTGCAATCTTAAAAAAAATCATTTTTTCTACGAGAGAACAGCCTCCCCATAATTTCAGCAAACATGATGCTTACCCAGTCTTGTAGAGCATAAAAAATATAGTAAACAAGGTGATTTTTAAAAACATCATAGAAGCCGTTTTTGAGAAAATCGCAAAAAGTGAAAAATTGCACAAATAAAGTACTACTTCCGGTTGACTGATTTTGATGAAAATGTTTGTGTCGTATCCGGTAGTGATACCAAAATTAATTTTTACGTTTCAGATTCTACCATATTTTGTTCTTGAGATATTTTATTCACACGCAGACCAATCGCTATAACCATGTTTTTGGGGTTCAAGGGTCCTGAAACCGTGTAGTATATCCGGTGAAAATTCGATTTAGAAAAATCGACATAAATAATACTTTCCTTTTCTATATATTCATATAGAGCAAGAGAAAGTAAAAAGAAAACGATTTAAACATCAAGATAAATTTCAGTACTGCACTCTTGTAGAATGATGTATACGTTCCACTCAGACATCAAAATGACTGTATTGCGTGCCTTGGAGAAATTCAACTGGAAACCACACTCGTGGAGGAATTATGAAAGTAAACAGTGTAGTTGTTTTAGGCTTTATCTACAAATGGGTTGCAACATAACACATGATAATTCATGGAGTAAACATTAATTAGATTTCCAGGTTAATTGTATGTTTAATAATGAACAATTTCTAACAAAGATAAACTTTAAAAACTTTTTGATCTACAACTTAACATGATTATGTTCGTTAACTCTTAATTATAATGATAACTTTATTATGGTATTATGCTCTTTATGATTGTTGGGTTTATTACTGTAATATGCAAACAAGTTGTTGAATTAACCGCATCCTCTTACAATTTAGCTTTTAGAATTCTTAACTATTTCCTTATTTTACGTAAATTATAGTACAACATCGTCGGAAATGTATAAAGTGAATTTTTTAACTATTTTGAAATTTTCTACCCAAAATTCTTTCCCACTTTTGTTTACCTGCCTATCGTTTTGCAGATTATTACCCTTACAGTCAGTATAATACGGTAGAATATTTTTATAAAATATATTTTATGAAATACTTTGCCAAAGACTTTTCTTTGTTTAAGGGGGTAGTCAACTCAAGAAGATGGTTTTTTTAAAATTTCGTTGTTTTTTGCAGTTATTTGAAGTTTAAAATTTTCTGAATCACAGCATTTGTTTTTCTTTTTGTACGTTGACAAAAAGTTATAAAAACATTTATTTAAAATAAAGCTTACTAGTGTAATATACTAGTGTAAAATAAAGCTTACATTTATTTAAAATAAAGCACGGCGAGTGAAATTATTCTCCTTCAACCTTAAGTTTTCCAGGAATGCGGTTTTTACATGATTGTACATTCTTGGGAATTAAATATTTTGGTTAGTATTGGAGATATTTTCAAATGTTCATAATTTCTTGCTCTATTACCTGTGGAATGATTATTACAAAAACCGTAATAGGGATTTAGTTAAAGAATAATTTGTGAATACATAAAATAATTGTTTTTGAAAATATGGTTTTCTTCAATAAATTTCTTGTAAGAAAAAATACATACCAGCCCATATAACAGATAATAGACAGCATTTTTCTGTATTTTGTAGCATAAAAATCATGTTTATATCTTTCTTGGTTCCTAAGATTTTTGATTCCCCGTAAAAGCCCGCTTTTCCAACCTCACCCTTATATGAGGGGCTGTAATTAATTTTTTGGCTTTGTTCAAATGGTAGATCATTTCTAGTAAATTACTCTTTCATTTAAAATGAATAATGATAAATTATAACCAGAAGTTTTCATTTTCATTTTTTGGGTTGACTAAGCTACCTCCTTAAGCCGAGACTATAAGATGGTTTTGACTAATAATTTCGATTTTCAGTTTTTTTATGTTTTTCAGTAGTTTAGATTATATCTACCTATCCATTTTTACTTTCTCTTACTCTATATCTACTCCGTCTACTGCATTAGAAATTAATGAACGTTCTCATTATTGCAGCGATAACAAAAACATCGTAACATATAAGTAATAAAATAGAACTATAAAACAAAATATAGGCCTAATTATTCCACTAAAAATACGTTTAAATAACGTTAACGAACAAATAACAATAAATGAATAAACCGTAAATAAATAATTAGAGTAAAATTAGAATGCCCCCTCGTTAATAGAAAAACACCAATTATTTTACATTTATAACCTGAAATACTGAAAAGTACGTTCTTGTAATCGGTTACGACTACACAATTATTAGTTTCTGAATATGAAACTTGTCGTTATTGTTAATATTGGTAATCTGATCAAAAACCGAAATCTTGCCTATCATATCGACTATTATCCTGGAATTAAAAAGTGCCACCTTTGAAATGACCTCTGAGTGGTACGAGATAACCTTGGTCATCATCATCATAAGTCATGGATTAAGCTCAATGACCTGTTCCGGCATTATCTCTTTTTAGGTCTTCCCAAACTCGCTTTCCTCTTGGTTTATATCTCCATGCTCACAGAGGAAGTCTGTGAGCTGGCATGCGAAGTAAATGGTTGGACCAGTTTCTCTTAATATTCCTAATGTTTCACACAGTGACTGAACATTTAACTCGGCGCGTACAGCTTCGTTACGTTCTCTTTCTAACTGGGTACAACCTTTGTTTCCCCGCAAAAAATCTTATTTCAGCAGCCTGGTTACTAGATTCATTCCTCTGTAATGATACCCATGTTTCACTCCCATATGTTATGAGTGGTGCAGGCTTTGCTCCATCAAATTTCATTTGGGTATCCTGTCTTGTTTTCTTCCTATTGTCTTGCGAATTAACCGCATACAGCGTTAAATTTTGCCAGGTTTTCACTCATACAAGATAACCTTTGTGTTAATCAAAAGTCTAACATAAGGTGACCATAATAAACAACATGGCAAATAGATTTCATTTTAAAAACCACATTATTTTTCATCTAGTTAGTAATTGATTTCGCTGAATCAATTGAACTGAAGAAATGCAACCAAAATATCAAAAGTACAACTAAATATTCCACGATCCACGTGATTTTGAAATATATAAAGTAATTTTTTTACTGAAGATAATTTTTTTTATTAACTTTTTTTTCTCTATTTAGAAAATTCGCAATCTGTTGGAAACAATCAGTAAATGTGATAACACAAAATTTGGAAAAAATTAACATGGTAAATAAACGTGAGTGGAGACACAGTCCAGTGACAGAACTCCAACGTGAATAGATAAGTGTAGCATTAAGTGCAGCATTTAGAACCCTGTAATAGATAGTCAATTACAGTACTACGTTAATTGATGAGCTCCCGGCTTCTTCGACGTTTTAGACATCTTATTAGATTGTTTGGGAGAGTCTGCGTAGCCAGATTTGAAATCAATGGGTTATGGTGGTTCACAAGTTTCTCCCTAGATTTTGTATAGAGTTGTAAATAAACGTCATTTATGTAGGGTACGTTTAGGTCTGAGTGTAGCGTTTTATTAGTTGCATAATAGGGAGCGTTTACTATCCTCCGTAAAATCTTTGATTGGAAAAGCTGAATTTTTGCTAATAATTGATAATAATTAATAATAATTAATAATTAATTAATAATAAACCAGAGACAAAAGCTCCAAGAACCGGAACAAAGTGGAGTGAACGGAGAAAAGCTGAATTCTCACAAAGAATGAAAAACTGGTGGGTGGATAAAAAGGACAAGAAATCCCCAAAACAAAACAGTATTACTTAGCGTCTTCCACTTCGGGAGCTTACGACTAATAATAATTAATAATTAAGATAATTTTGTAACACTTTTGGTACTCAAACATTAAACATATTTTTATGGACTTTGCCCATTAAATTTGTAACTCAAATCAGATACTTGTAATTAAATTAATGTATTATTTTTAAGTATTTCGTTGAAAATTTTCACATTTTTGTTTGTCTGTATTTATGTCTATTAGTGTTACATGTAGACTTCATGTGACAGAATTTTACACAGGTTAAGTGGTTCAAATCTATTGAATTTAATACACTTCAAAACATGTTTTTAAATGATTAATTTGCTTTTAAAAGATAACGAAAAGACAATTAAAAATAACTTTTTTACCAAGAGAGGTACTCAAACAAAAGATAAAATTTTATTGTTAGAGAGATGTTTTAAGAGAGTGGTACTTGTCTTTAAGTACTTCAATAAAATATAGGTATTATACAACAAAATTTACAATAGTTTTATATTTAAATTAGCAAAAAATACAAATCAATAGAAAAGCTGTAGTATAATGCATACAAATAAAATTTTATGCACGTAATAATACTTCAAAAGACTATTACCAGAGTTACTGCAAATAGCGAATACTAATACTGTTACTAGTAAGTCATCTTGTGTTAAAAAATAAATAAATACATTTTATTTCTCATTTAATAGATTACATGAACAAAAACATTTAGTAACATATTACATGATTCACTGTTATTAATAATGTAATTACTATTTACACAAATTGATAATTAGTTATGGTGCGGGATAAATCAACCTACCTAACTATGGCACAGCCATATTTTAGGTTAGACTTGAGTGTTTCCCGTTTGGGCAAAAGTCAGTTTTTATGACTCAGAACTACAGTAAATGAACCAATTAAGGATTAGAAGTTGTCAACATCTGGTGGATCTCGTGTCTATTGTGGCCAAACAACCACAGACTGAATACCTTTTTAAACTTTATGATGTTTGTCTGATATCTGATATAGATAGATTTAAATGTTCAGGAGCTAAATAACCCGATTGCCTTTGGTATAATTTGGTGGAAGCTCTGTGGACTGAAACCAAGTGCTTGTTTCAGGTATTGTAGCGATGAGTTGTTTATGGGGTGTTTTTGTTTTTAAACGTCTGAATAAGAACTTCTCGTGCATAAACCTGTCGAATAACCAGTATTTGAAAATCCTTAGAGAGCTCATCAGATGGAAAGTGTCGGTAGGTTTTGGTTGTTACTTCCAATATTGTTTTCTGGACTCTTAAAATTAAAAGTGGCGTATGATCCTTCCCAAGCAACAATACCGAACGCCCTCTCCCACAGTAAATCAATCCTGTCCCTATCTCAGAAGGTAGGTACACTAAATTCCTGAGCTGGTGATGAAAAAGACGAATGAAAGTGAGAGAGTGAGTGTTGGTCAGTGACAGCGAGAGGGGAATTAGGCTACGGTTCCTTTTCCTTCCCTTCCACGCCCCACTGACAGTATGTAAATTTTTTAACCCGACATTTCCGTTGTAGTATTATATAAACATTTCCGAGGGAGGTGGAGAGTTGTTTGCTAATGTCGGATCAAGTGGCCAGGCGGCGGGTTTTTGGTTGGTAGGCGGTTGTGACCCCCTTGGGGCTGAACGAGGATGCCTCAATTGAGTCCAACACTACTTCCACCATCGTGAGAGAGTGAACAAGAGTTTTTCTCGCCACCTCAAATAAAAAAGAAGCAAAATACGGAAGGAAAGCACTGATTGAGCAACTGAGTAGTAAACCATTTTTAATTTGTTTATAACCAAAATTGTTTGAAGGCTTTTAAACAGGTAAATAAGTTTCCTTAGACATTAACATAGCCCATAGTGTAACTAAGTATTCTCTACACACTATAAAAAGAATGACAGATTCAGAATTACATTTTGTTCTCAAAGGAAATTCGGATCAGAACAATGAAGGAATTGAAAAATCATACAATAAGGAATTTTAGCGTACGGTGCAGAAATATAGGAATTGTGAGAAAGAAGTAAAAGTATAATTGTAGCCATTCAAATGAAGTTATGGAGAAGAAGTCTTTGGATCTTGAGGTAGGACCAAATAATGAATCATCTGGGAAACGGTAAGAAGAAAATAGAAAAAAATACACAGTTGTGGTATGAAGACCTAGCAGAATGTGAAATTGGATACAAAGGGAGAAAGAAAAAAGTTAATAGATGAGAAAATTAAAGGAGGTGATGACCAGTAGAAGATATGAAGATAACTAAATAGAACGAGTGGCTCAGCGTTTGGGAGGCAAAAAAATAGCAATAAAAATTTTTGATACATGGTTATCTTGCGCAATAAATTCATAACAGGAGACAACTTTATTAAAACCATGTGTAAATTACTCCATTATGATATTACTATGTGTATTGTATTCCTGAGTTGAAACTATTAACAATTAGTTAAAAGTACAACGCTGTCACAGAACTAACGTCATTAATGAAATGTACGTTAATAATATGAAACCTAATTTAATACGATAATAGTGGTAATGATAGCTGTTGTATATCCAATATTTTAAACTAATAATCAAATTACATTGTTCTTTACCGACTGTCTAGTATAAATTTAGGTCATGTACAATGTTCGTAATAAAATAAACAGCATAATGAGATGTAATAATCAACTTTAATTGGTAATGTAGTATTTTAATTACATATTATTTTATTGAAAACCCTCTCCTTCTCATTCCTCGCCTTCTTGTTGTTCTTCTGTTCTATATTACATGCGGAACGTGGTGAAGCATAAGCGTAGCCAAAGTAGGGCAAAGAGGGGCACTCGCTCCCCCCTGGCTTATAAATAGTATAAAACAAAAAAATATATGTCAATAGGAATAGTATTGCGCGGCAAAAACTTTGTTATCGTCATGGCGGGAAATCTATGAAAATTAAAAACCTTAAACCCTATAGCCGGCAATAACATTTTTCTAGACCGGCAGAGAATTTTTAGCATATGAACTGTCACTGCCAACCCTTCTAATTAATCATTTATTGTGTTGCCGGCCTTCAATACTTCTCCCGGCCCTTGTCGGCGCGGTAGGCCCTTTGGCGGCGTACCGACAAACCTTTCGGCTCACCGACAGAGGCCTTTGTTATCAAGGCCGAGCCAGTAACCGCCTCCTACCACAGCGCTCTCGGCGACTATAAAAAGAGCGCTCCATTGAGCCAAGAGATTCAATTCCGATCCAGACAGCAGACAAGACGTCCACCACGGCACACGGCTACAGGGCTCCAGCGAAGACTAATCGACGACCCCGCAAGAGAGAAGATGATGCTTCCGCTCGCCGACCCGTCACCGTAAGCCGTCAACCGGACCGTCATCGCCCGCTGACGCGAGCGATGCCCACAGCGGTCCCTCGACCGAGCCTTACGCCCACCGGACCCGACGAAGCAGCCATCGACGCACTACTGCGACGTTTCCGCTGGACCACGACACGCCGTGTCGCCCAGCACTTCGACCGCCACGACGACTACGACCGACGCTTCCCATCAAGACGACCACCGCTTAAACGGTTCTTTTCAGGGCCACCAAAAATTAAAGTCTTTAACTCGCCACTCAATGTCGCCATCCGGTGACAGAACCATAAAGAAATCATTAAAAATTTGCTATAAATCACAAACCTTATCACGTGACGGATCAAAATAACACGAAAACTTAGAAAAGTAGAATAAATACATTATTGAAATTTTAATCTGACAGTTAGGGATGCTGAAGCTATTTAAAAAAAAATTTAGATAAATATTTTTCTAAAATTTTAGATGACATTACCGTTTAACCTTTTTTATGCTATACTTTCAAAATTCATTACATACGAATCGTTACTATTATAATGTTTATTTCAAAATAAAACAAAAAAAATATTCTACGTTCAAAACTGAAGAAAATTTATACAAAAACATATCATGTTAACCAAGAAACAACCATATTCAGCTCAAGGATAGCGTTATTTCAACAGTGAAACACAAGCAGAATATGCGACTAAACTAAACTATTGTATTATACGTAAAAATTTACTTTATACATTACTAAACTATTGTACAAAACAGCAACGCTATCTGTAGATCAATTTAAAACTAAAACGACGACATTGCAATGCTATGAAGCAAATCCGATATTTTGCGACGCGACCTGTTCAAGAAGCGTAACATCGTATCAAAATCGACGATTACCGGCTCAAGGGTTAACGTTACAATTTTTATTTCATGCGGTTTTTACAACGCTTAGTTTAGCGTCAATTAGTAATTTTCTGTATTTTGCTCATCAAACTCGGTAAAACAATGAAACTTTTAAGTTGCGGCCTTAGTATGCATTTTACGACAAAAGTGTATAAAGTAGAACAAATAAAAAAATAAACAACTTTTGCTTGAAGCATTTTTTCTACTGAGCTTAATTTAGTGACAATCAGTGATTTTTCGTACGTTTAAATTCTAGAGTTTGATTTTCATTTACTGTCATTCATTCATGAATAAAATTAGATTATTTTATTCATTTTATATTGTTTACTAACGATTAAACATTGGCTACATATAGTATAATAAACAGTGTTCCTGAAGATGTCTCCGAGAGAGACGAAAGATCTTGAATATTATGAAAATATATACATTATATATATATATAATATATATATAATAATATAATATATATATTTTTTTTTTTTTTTTTTTTTTTTTTTTTTTTTTTTGGTTTAACGTCCGACTGTTTTGCAAATTGCTGCTAATGCAGACGGTGAAGGATGAAATGAATTTTTTGCAACGTATGAAAAAATGCCATGCCCGAGTGGGATTCGAACCCAAGACCGCGTGATGAGAGGCGAGCACGTTACCAACATCGCCAACGCGGCCGGCAATATAATATATAATATTAACGTTATTATATTATTATTATTATTATTATTATTTAATATTATAATAAGATAATATATAATATATATATTATATTATTGTAATGAATTTCTAAGATTTTATCTCCAAAATCTTCTCAATTCATTTACAATTCCGTTTTTTTGATTTTTGTGCCGGATTTATTTTATTTTAAGGGTTATGTATTTTTCTTCATTGAATCTAATTATTTTATTCATTTATTTCCAGTTGGTTTTATTTCACTAGATTTTTATTCCGTATTTAAATTTACGTTTTTAATTCTTAGGCTTACGTCCGGTGTCCGATTTCATTTTTGTCGTTACTTCTTTATTGTTCAGTTACTCACACGTGTAATTTGTATCTCTCTCTCTTTCTATCTTACACGTTTGATTCTCTCTCTCACTCCCACTGTTACTGTCGTTTTTTTTCCATATAATTTTCCTCGTTTAAATTCTTTGTATTTCCGATGTATCGGCATTTTTCGCCGCCTCGAATTTGTGATCGTTAGGGAAATGACCTTTTTTTACGTTTGTGTGCGTTGAGTTTTTACGCTTTGTCTTGGACAGGATGTCGAACCGATAACATCAAATTTTACAGGTAAATTATTTTTCTTTCCCAATATGGGAAAATTACCTAAATTTAAATTTAAGTACCATGTTTAATAATTTTTCAGGTTTTAACTTAAACAATTTTTTTTAAATCTATTTTTTTTAATTTAAATTCATAATGTTTCTTAATATTATTATGGTGTTTTAAATATCCTATTTATAGACCAATTAAATCTCTTTAAAATGTTTAATTAATTTTAAGAAAAAAAAAAAACTTTATTAAATTCAGTATATTTTTCTTCTTTTAAATTCTTAAATCTTAAATATGACAAATTTTCTTTTAAACTCTTGTTCAACGACCACTGAGTTACTTAAATTTTTCTAAGTAATTCTTTTACTAAATTTCATCTTGCAATTCATTATTTTTAATGTCTTAATTTTATTTAGTTTTTTCCCCGTAAAATAAATACATTACTATATTTATTTTTCTTCACCTTAAATCATTTATTAAACTCTTCCCAAGAGATTTTTTTCCCCGTTTCAGTCCAAGGACTTTAAAAATAGTTTTTCTTAAATGTTCCTATTAATTTATTATATTCATATTAAGTATTTTCTATTGTTAAATCAAGTTTTGTTAAAATTAATTTATTCCAATTTTTTTTTAAACTGTATTGTTATTTAACTAATTATTTTTTTCAAATTTTAATTGAATAACAGTTTTACTTAAAAATCATAATTTTATTTATTTTATTTAGTTTTTAGTTATTCATTAATAAATTATTTTAGCTGCTCATTAATTTTTTTATTATTTTATTTCTGTGTCAAATGTCATTGCGTCTAGACCTGTGTGGTTCTTTAACCAAACCTTCGCAGTACTAAAAGCGAGTTTTTACCATCAATTGAGCTACGTTATTCAAATCGCTGGGTTGCCAATTAATCCCTGAATCCAATTTCAGTTTCTGGTTGGATTCTAAAATTGGATGGTGGAGCCCCCGAAAATCAATGTTTCAATGTTTTGTAGTTTAGACTGCTTTTTTTCTCTTCGTCTTATGGTTTTGATGTGGACCGCCCTTGGGGTTGCCCGGTGGCAACTACAATGGTGTTCGTCCACTCCGAATTTCGGTGAAGGGAAAACGCTGTCTACGCTACTGAACTTTGCAGCTGCCAATGTATTTCTTACATAATTTGGTGGAGGCACCAACATTTTTATACTACATAATTTGGTGGAGGTCGCCTCTCTTTCGAGGTACTTACATCATCTTTATACCACATTATGTAAATGAGGACTCTGAGGTGAGTGTTACATATAATTTGTTTTGTTTTGGCAAACAAAGGAAATAATGTTTAATAAAATAATAAACATAGGTTATATTTTTCATTATTTACAATTGCAAGAGAAACTCGTGCGAGTGTTTCATACCAGATTTATTTTAACAAACATTTTTAAATAAAATAACAATAAAAAAATGATTTTAATTATTGAATGTAGAAAAAATTATTAGCTACAATTTTCTCGTGAATTTTCTTCTATATCCAGGAAAATTTAAAAATAATTTTGTAAATTTTTATCACCTACTTCTTTATGGCGGACAATAGTACGTCTCTTAAGATTGGATTAATATTATCAGAGATTAAGATTTAAAAAAATGATTAAAAAAATAAAATTAATTCAACAAATAGATTTTGTTGTTTTTCGATTTATCGTAGCCTACTCTATTGATCCAATTTCTGTGTAATTCGAAGAAAGTGGTTGAGGACAAGAAACTGTTAAATCTGAAGGTAATAACACTAAAATTTTATCATAAATCGATGATTTTATCATCGTTTCTGTAACTGGGAGTGGATCGGGTCCAAATTATATTCTGAATAATTTCTAATGTCTTGGTAACACTTTCAAAACCTTGTAAGTTGTTCTTTCACTTAAAATTTTATTGTCAATTCATTCCAAAGTATTATTTTATCTTTGTTCTGTAAAACACGTCATCATTGACACCAAGGAACAGTGTATCACCTTTTTCCAATTAAAATTAAATTTTTAATTTATTTTCAAGATATAAATTTAGAGTTTTTCCGAAAATTGTTGTTTATCTGTTTTCATTGATTTCAAGTATATTTTCTCCAGTTGAGGCGTCTGTCAAGACGTAGTCATACTTGGAGAAGTCTTTTTACTTTCTCTTGCCTATATGAATATAGATAGGAAGGAAAGTATTGTTTTCATGTCGATTTTCAAAATCTAGTTTTCACCGGATCTACACGTTTTCAGGCCCCCTAAACCAAAAAAAACATGTGTTTAGCGATTGGTCTGTGTGTGTGTGTGTGTGTGTGTGTGTGTTTGTGTGTGTGCGCGCGCGCGCGCGTTTGTGTCTGTACAGAATATTTAAAGAACATACGAACATACGAACGGAACATCCTACGAACTTGAAACTTAAAACTTAAGTTAGATACTACTAGAAGACCCCACACAAACATATTCATCAGAATCGGTCAACCGGAAGTAGTAGTTTATTCGTGTCATTTTCACTTTTTTCGATTTTCTCAAAAACGACTTCTACGATTTTTTTAAAAATCACCTCATTTACTACATTTTTTATAGTCTACTCTGCAAGATAAGGTAGGCGCCATGTCTGCTGAAATTATTGGGGAGGCTGTTTTCTCGCAAAAAAATTGTTTTTTTAAGATTGCGACTTTAATATGCATTTTAGCGCAAAATGTATAATAAAAGTTGTAGAAAATTTAAAATACTACAGCTTTTATTTGAAACTTTTTTTGCATAACGCTTAGTTTAGCGGTAATTTGCGATTTTCTGTTTTTTCTCGAAAACGTGTAAAAAAAATTTTTTTTTAACATTTCAGCCTTAGTATGCGTTTTACGACAAAAGTGATTTTACAGGAAATTAAAAGATCAACAACTTTTATTTAGAGCATTTTTCTCTACAGAGCGTGAAAGAGTGATTTTCCGTATTTTTAAGCCAAACTGAGGTTGATTTTCATTTTGCGTCTTTCATTCATGATTAAAATAAGGTTGTTTTTTGAGGTTAGTTTTTTGTTTATTTCTAATGTTAGGTTATATTGTTCATTTTTGCATTGGCAAGAGAAAGTCGTGTGGTGTTTCACACCAGATTTTTGATATAACGGATTGTCGTTTAGTCTTGAAAAAGGCATATTTCTTTTCTTAGGGTACTAAATGTATTAAATGCGCCTTTATTTTCGTTAGATTTAATTCAACAAAATTTCTGCTTTCAATCAATATGGCTAAGTTGTACTTCAACATGTTGTAATGCAGTTTCCGGTAGGCATACCAGAAGATTACAAGCAATAGAGTATTAAGACAAAAACATTCACTTGAGGAACTCCTACTTAAACAAGAAACTATTCACTTCTTTCATTTTTAAATTTAACCATAATTTTATTGTTTAGTCTTTTAGTCTCTTCTTCTTCCTACTATCAAGGATTAGGCATAAGCCTGTTCCGAACTCACAAACCATCCTGTACATCTACACAAACACCAGACACTCCAGCCCATACATCTCGACTAATGCCATCTTCTTCGAGGTCTTCCCACCTCCCTTCTCCCAAATGAAACATATTCCGTCACTTTTAGAGGTATTCTCTCTTCTGGCACCGTTCCAAATGTTGCCTCCATTGATTCCGGTACTCCTCCTTTTTTTCATTCAAGCTAAATACTTCCAACTCGGATCTAATTTCCTCGTTATGTATTAGATCCAGCCTCGAGCAGCCCTTCACCCTTCTTAAAAACCTCATTTCAGCTGCTTGGATCCTACTTTCTTGGCGTTTTAGTTGAAAACTTTTAGTTAAAAATGTTTAATACTATCAGGAATTAATGTGGTTGTTTAATTTTCAAATTTTATTAAACATTTCTTTCTCGTCAAGTCATTTTTTTATTAAATATTTTACTGTAATTATTTGGACGCTAATGACCAATCTTTTGATGCGATTTAAATAAACTTCTTCTTCCTGTAATGGATTAGGCTTTCCAGCCTGTCTGATTTCTTTCCCCATCTTTCTCGCGGTCTACCTACAATTCTTCTTTCAGCAAGTACGTAGCGTAATTCCAGTTTCGCCCATCTATCTTCATTCGTTCTTATTAAATGTTCATCCCATTTATCTTTGTATTTGTCAACTGCTTCTAAGAGAGGTGAGACATTTAAATGGGCCGGGATTTCCTCATTCTTAATGTGATTCATCAAACTACAACCCTGAACTCTTTTTAAGGAGTCCATTTCCGTCGCCTGTATCTGACATTCATCCTTCTTCCCAAATACCCAAGACTCAATACTGTACAGCAATATTGGAACAGCCAGGTCTTATAAAACTTCAACTGAGTATCTTTCAAAACTCTTTTACCCAGTGACCGCCCTATTGTTCCTCTTATTTACGGAAAACTATTCAGTTTATCAATAATGTCTGAATTTCTAGCATATGATGTTTAAATAAACTAAAAAAAGTAGCTAATAAAACATTTTTTAATTAATTAATGTAATTTGTAGTAGTATATGTATAAAAATGTTAAGTAACATTTATATTTTCTTTAGTACATATTTTGTTGCTGACATTAATACTTTTTTATAACTTTCTTTTTACATGTTATAAAGAACCCAAATAAAGTTAAACTTAAAAGAAACAAAAATAATTAAATAAGTTGTTCACATTTTTTTTACAAAAAACTTAAATAACAAAATTAAACTTCTGAGAAATAACTTCTAAATAAATATATAACTGACCTGTCTCAACAAAACTACTTTATTTGAATATATCACCGAAACATTTAGTATCTTGGTTTTCTTTATCTGTTGTGTAGGATAGAATAAAACGAATGCATTGTTAGGTTAATTTCTCTTTTTACGATCTAACTGAAAATTTAAATGCAGCAACTTATTTAAAATTCATTTAATTAAATTTTATTTCGCTCTAAATAAGTTCTTAACATTTGTTGTGTTAAATGTTAAAACTGTTGTTTTTGGTTAGATTGTAAAATATCACACCGTTGTATTGGTGTAACTCTGCAATATAAAGTAGGAAATGCTTTAATAAATTAGAAAAAACCATTGTATTGTGTTAATTTTGTTAATAAACTTAATAGAACGTATAAAACTTGTTTACACTTTTTTTACAATATACTCATAAAGTTTTACAATAATTTAAAATAAAAATACAGAATATGCTATAATAAACTTGTAATAAAACAAACTACAAATGGTTTACACAGACGTTTTTTACATAAATTTTATATTAGTATTATATAGGTCAAAAAATGTTATAACGTTTTTTTGTAAAGTTGTATCAATGTTGTATCAATGTTTCCATTACAATGTGTAGTTAAAAAATTCAATAGATTACGAAAATTGTGCAAAATTTTCTAATTAATTTCACATATTACTTTACCTTTTAAAAAAAGATACTTGTCATATCATAATAAACACGTTTATTTAAACATGTTTTTGTATAACGCTTAGTTTAGCGGTAATTAGCAATTTTCTGTTTTTTTTTTCACGAAAATGTGTAAATAAAATCGACTTTTTTCAAGATTTCATTCTAATAAGGCATTTTACGACAAAAATGTGTAATAAAATTTGTAGAAATTTAAATATCTACAACTTTTATTTAGAGCATTTTTCTCTACAGAGCCTAGTTTAGAGTGAAATAGTGATTTTCCATATTTTTAGGCCAAACTGAGGTTGATTTTTATTTTACATCATTCACTCATGATTAAAATAAGGTTATATTTTTTGAGGTTATTTTTTTGTTTATTTCTAATATTTTATTACTAAAAATATTAGGTTATTTTGTTCATTATTTGCATTGGCAAGAGAAACTTGTGCGAGTGTTTCACACCAGATTTTTAAGTTTTGTGAAATTTCATTTTATCAAAGGAAGCACAAAGTATTGGGAATTAGTTTTAGTTTAAAATAAATAACACTACATATTAATATTACGATGTTTTTAATTTATTAATTCTTAATCCTAATACAATTTTCTTTGTTGTTTTATATAATAAATAACCTAAAATTAATAAAATGGATAAAATAAAAGCATAAACGTCCACTAAATTATATTGGAACCAATTCAGATCGAGACTGGCTAATCGTAAATGTCTGGCACCATTGTGTCTAATTATATACTCAATCCACCACAAGGCACTGTCCATAGCTGGAACTAACTGATCCTTCGCAATTCTTGATAGTCTTTCGGCATTCTGCTTAAACCTGTGAACATTAAATTATATTTTATTGTCTAAAGTAAAATTCTTAAATTGTGCAGTCATTACTTATCACATGAACAATAAGAGAGGTATGTTATTAACTTTTAGGTAAAAATACCTATTTTATTTAAAATCCTGAAAAAAGGAAAGGAAAGTAAAGAACTTCATACTGGTAGATAAAAAACCGAACCTACCGAAACAACCTTTCAAAAAGGAAAAATATACTAAAACATGACTGAATTTTACCATTTAAAATGTTTGTTAAATTAAAAAATCTGGTGTGAAACACCACACAACTTTCTTTTGTCGAGGTAAATTATCAAAAATTAACCCTACATTTAATCAAGTAAGATTCCGTGGTTCAAATCCTAGTAAAGGTAGTTACTATTACATAGATTTGAATAATAGACAGTGGTAACCGGTGTACTTTAATGGTTAGAGTTTAGTTAATTGTATTCACTCAGTAATGGTCAGCCTGAGTCTGTACAAGACATTTACATGTCATAGATATCCTCATTTTATTGGGTTATGGAGTGACTTACTGTTCCTAAATTAAACGCATTGCAATGTCCACACAATAGGAATAAAAATTTAAAAAAATATGTTTCACCGTGAGTAAACAATGTGTGTTAATTAAAGACAACCTAATTTTAATTGTTCGAGAATGAAGCTAAATGTTAAACAACCGCTGTTCGACCTTATATTATGGAAATTCACTAATTGACGCTAAAATAAGCTTTGCTTAGAGGAAAAGTTATTATTATTATTTGATTTTGTTTTACGTCTGACTGTTTTGCAATTTCTGCTAATGCGATTGTGGAGAATTATGACATATGAAAATGAATGATAAAAAAATGCCAGACCTTACCGGGAATCGAACCCGGAACCTCGGCATAGAGGGCAGTTGCGCTAACCACTACTCAAACAGGCCGGCCTAGTTACTACGTTATTATGTTAAAATTAACGATTATAGCGAAAGCAATATACATACGGGTATTATTTCTATACCTTCCCGAAGAACTAAAATCCTGAAAATTAGCATTCTTTTATTTTATTTTATTTTTTTGGTTGGCTTCCCAACTCCCCTCATAGCCGACCCTATCCACACCAAGGGCACACCTAAAGTAGGGGATTGGAGTGGCAGGTTGGGGGGGGAGATCACGGCAGAACAGCAAAAGGCTTAATATGACGTTATTAATAAAAAATTGGAGGCCTATAGTAGGCAGGCAATATAACAACAAAGAAAAAACCAAATTAAGGACCATTAAAACAAACAAGAAAAGAGGTACAGTCTGAAGACAACCTCATAGAATTAAGCGGAGCATAAACATATCACACGGACCCTACTGGAACAGTACAGTACACGCTCATAGGAAAAAACGCAGTTAAAACAATACAGGGCCAAAACCCAGGAAAATCAGAAGGAAACCAGCTTACAACTAGCGCTCCCCAAATGTTACAAGCCACCAATGCCCAGAGTAAACACAGCCCACCAAACTTCCACACGGCACCAACGAGTCTGGGTGTAGTTGAATAATAACAATCTATACTAAAGACAATTATAAAGTCAAAGCGTGTTTCTTGTGCAGGCTAATTTCCAAAACTACTGAACGAATTTTCATGAAATTTTAACAGCTTATTCGTATTTATATTCACTCAACAATTTCTTTTTAAATTTTCAAAAATGATAACCCTAAGGGCCCTAATGAAGATTTTCATAAAAATACGTATGTATGTGTGTGTGTGTGTGTGTGTGTGTGTGTGTATATATATATATATATATATATATATATGTAAGTATTGCTGTTGAATTATATGAAGCGGTTTGATGAAGACGAGAGAGGTACGCAGGGGAAATTATCAAAACGTTGAATGTGTGGGTGTGTGTGTGTACGTTGGAGTACACAGTCGATCTAGCAGCTATACAATTTTTGTTACGTATTTTTTTTTTAAATTGACACCATTTTTCGCGTGCGAAGCTGCGTTTTGGTAAGCTGATATTAGATATTTTCAAACACTTTTAACAGAATGCTTGTGTCCTAAAGCAATAAGTACGTGTAACACTGATGAATTTATAAATTTAAACTTACGTTTCGTTTGTTAACAGCTGATTTAGAGCTTCGTACAAAGGTTCAAATGAGACTTCATGAAGTTCAACACATAGAGCAGCGTTTTCCTTAGCTAATTTCCAAATGTTATGACGCTGATCTGCAAATATTGGAATACCCAAAACTGGAATACCATGGCTAACAATTTCTTCAGTACTCTGCAACCCTCCTTGCGTTATAAATAATCGCAATTTTGGATGAGCTGAACAAAAATCAGTAAAACGATAATTAATAATTTTTTATTGTATCTCTGTTTATGTATTTTAACATATTTATCATATAACTGTAATGCATATTATTTTACATGACAATAAAAGTTTATTTATTTACAAAATGTACCAAGTGACCTTCACCCATCGTCGACAAATATGTCCACAATTTTATTTTTATTGAACCAACCTTTTCACCAAGAAATAGTATTTGTTATCTTTTACTGTGTTTAGATAGGCGGTTGACATGGAACGTACAGTCAACTTTAAGCGATTAGTACCAAATGACAGACTGAGACAATTATACAAACTTTTTCACAAGAGATCATACTTATCTTGCATTCGAAACTCGTAATTATGTATTATAGCCAATTATATGACTGAATCATTTAATAATAGAAGAGGTAGAGGTGTAAAATACACTAGTCAGAGTTATCTCCTCTGAGAAAAACATTTTTAAATTAAATAAGTTAAAAAATAAAATTTCTTTACATAAATTTTAGTGTTTCATTACCTTTCAGAATTTTTTCACTCTAATTTTAACAAAACTTTAAAATAAAATTAATGGATACCTTTCAAATAATTTCATAATAATGTTAATGATAGAAAATTGTATTACCAAAAATGTCTTGTTGAGGAAGCCACTTCCTTGTTAAGATATTATCAGTTTGTCCTTCTATTTTTTGATCCGATTCCCATTTCCACAGAAATCGTACTTTTGGAAACTTTGAAAATGCTCTAACGAATGCTTCTCTTTGATGTAATTTTAATGACGTCCCTTTCATGTTACTTCCCAAGCTAAAATAAACGACGCCATCTTCTGCTTCATCAAACCAGCGTTGCAAATCCTGTAATTAATAATACAAAATTATTTAATTAATTTTTAAATTAATATAATTTTTACAAAAATACATAATATTTGAAATATATAATTTAATAACAAAATGTTTCAATTTAGATTTACTTGCGGGAACATTAATTTGTAACGTAAATATAGACTAACTTTCTCCATTCATATGCATGTAAGAGTTTTCTCCTAAATGTGCCTATGGTAATTTCGTTCCTGTCATCTTACTTTCATTAGAACTTCCACAAATTTTACATTTTTAAATAAGGAGTTTTTGAAGTTTGTAAATTAGCTAATAAATTCAATAAAATTCTCAAAGATTCTTAAAGTTTTGATAAACATCGACATAAAATTTATCATGTAGACTATTAAATATGAACTCACAAATAAATCAAATGATGATTTTATACAATTATCAAGAAAAAATATATTATTTACCATACTATATAATAATAAACAACAACTATATTAAATCTATTTAAAATATATAAGTATTTTATAAATAACTTTACAACTCTCGCATGGGCCCAGCCTGTGCACGAGGAGTTTTATGCTAAACTAAATTGTTAAATAAAATTACACTAAACTAAAACTAAACATTACCTGGAGCTCATTTTTTAACTTACATAATTAATTATGTATAAAAATACCAATTAATTTTTTAAAACATATTATTAACAACTTTGGTGTATTATAACCATATAATTAATGTCAATTTAATTTATTTTGAAACAATATTAATAATGTTGTTATTAAACAAATAATAATATATTTTTATATATGTTGCTATTAAAAAAATAGCAATATATTTTTTAATGCCCTGACATGTGTACGTTGCAATTTGTTTAATTTAAGAATAAGCAACCACATAACCCAATGAGATGAGGATGATATGTATGACAAAACATGTAAGTGAGATGTAGTCTTGTGCAGACTCAAGCTGACCATTCCTAAGATAGCACGGTTAATTAAACCCCAATCATCAAAGTATACCGGTAACCACTGTCTAGTATTCAAATTCGTATAAAAGTATAACTACCTTTACTATGATTTGAACCAGGAACCTCGAAAATCAGCTGGTAAACAGCTGACTCGTGGCGACGACTTACCACTAGACTTTTAATACTACCTATACCAACGTATAAAAGTAACTAACTTTACTAGGTATTGAACCAGGAACCTTCGCATCCAAAAATCAGCTGTTAAACAGGTGACCTGCGAAATTTAGACATAAAATTTTAAGTTTTTAAGCTTTTAATATTAGGCCTATTAAAATGCAGATAGTTGGCGTATTTTCGATATGTTTTTCGAGATGACCATTATCACCTCCTCCAGATTATATTGAATGAGGAAATTAAAAACCTAAGACAGATCCGGATGAAAAAAATAATAAAGAAAAACTACATAAATATTTAAAAACTGGAAATTGCCAGTGTTGTGGAGTTGTTACGTTTGGCAAAAAATCGGGAAGTGTACGCTGTAATGATAGCCAATACTAAATGAACTTGATATGGCACATGGGAAGAGAGAGAGAGTGAGGGAGAGGGAGAGACCTTGTGGTTCTTGATGAGTCAGAGTGAGTAAATTTTGCTTTTATTTTCATGTAGTATGAAGATTAATTTAAGATTATACTCTAAACGTCAAAAGTAAAAAATATATGAAACGAATTTAAAATTAGTAATTCCCTGATGTTTACAATTTACTATTATTTAAATATCATTTATAACAACCGGAAAAATAACACTGGTCTGCGCACGCGCTAGCTGCTGGTGGAGAATAGCTTCCCCATAATGTCTTATTTTGGTCTGTAACGTGGCTTGTACATACGTGTTCTCATTACAACACACATAAATCTATAGTTTCAATTTCAAATGTGTAGCACGGTGAGGGAAACGTCAAATGCATTCTTGTGGATAAGACAGCCTGCAGATTAATTTACCAATTTGTAGAAAATAATTTGACAACTAAGTAAAATTATTATACTAAACTTATCTAATGTTTATTTTTAAATAAAATTACCTGAGGAAGTGGTTTAGGTTTTTTTAAATGCAGTGGTCCGATTTGAATGTAATTCGGAGGAAGCGGTTGAGGATAAGAAACTGTTAAATCTGAAGGTAATAAAATCAAACTTTTATTATATTCCATTTCTGAAACTGGAGGCGGATCGGGTCCAAAGTATTTCCTCAATACCTTTTCTTGTGCGGGTAATATCCCTGTATGCAAATGATGAACAGTTCTCCAATATAATATCGTATTATAAACTCGTTCAAAGAAATTCATTTTGTCAGTGTATCCAGCAAATAAATCAGGCATGTATGATGGATTTACAGGTACTCCTATAAGTGGATCGATTAAAGACCATGGTGCTAGTGTGTGGATACCCACAACAGGAGGCGATCCAATTTTGTGCACTAGACCATAGTAGCTTGAATAGATTAAGTTTTCCATGATTACTAAATCATAACTTGAGTGATTTGCTTCGCTGAAACATTTCAATGAAAAAATATTTATTATACCGGGTGTTTCAAAGAAACGGAAATTTTGAAAATTAAATACTAATTTAACCTCCTTGACAACAGCGAAGATACTTACAGACTGAAACGTTTTAAACCTTTACGCTTTTGTTAATCATTAAAAAAAATTTTTATCTTTTCTATTTCAACTCCTAATCATCGTCATCTCATAATCGGCGTCGTTTTCATCTCTATCATCATCATCGTCATCTCCAACTTCAACAACTTTGTATTTCAAGATGTTGATTCACAGTTCATCAAGTTTGATTTTGTGTATATATATATATTTTTTTTTTCTTCACAGTTTAGCCTTTTTGAAACACACTACTGAGTGTAATTTATATTTTAATTCTAAGGACATTACTCAGATTTTCTCATATTTGCTTAAAGTTATTGTATTTATTAACTGATTGCAAAAGAAATACGCTGTTACAAAAAAATACTAATTTTATGAACAATTTTTTTTAAATAAATTTATCTTTGTCATTAAATAGTAAAAATAATGCCATTTAAGAATGTACAGTACAATTAATTTTTAAAAGATGAAACCTTGCAGGTGAGCTCCATTTTCACGCAAATATTCCTGCAGTCTATTCGTTACATTTTGCATGGTTCGACGTACATCTCAACAGAACTGTGGTGTCATCAGATGATCGTTAGGTTTCAGTTGCAGGACGATCTGCAACTTGTATAGATGACAATGTAAGTCCCGTACCGGTATTCTTGGAATACTTCAACTATGCAATTGTAGACATACCGATTAACGACGGATTGATCGATCTGGACGTCTTATGACAGCTTCTCAAACAGCTTGGATGTTGTCTGGTGTACGAGCGGTTCGCCCACGAAAAAGAAATCTCCAGAAAGATTTCTTTTTCATTCCCAAACCAGACTCTTTGAAATTAGTGTATCCACGTGTTTATTGCATGTGCTGATAGAACACGATCGTAGCCTCCTAAATTAACCTTCGAGCGCTCGCATGGGTGGCCGCCTTTTTCCAAAAGCCGACGTTATATTATGTTGGGTGTAAATTTATGATCGGGGCTTTAGGTATTCTCTAATTACATATTTTTTCGTCTAACAACGTTCGAATCATTCCAATTTAACGTCTGTGTTGGCAGCAGTTTAGTCTCAAATTTGTTATTGTCGTGAACGCTACGTAGCGCCGGCCAAACAACCGCCTTGCGAGTTTCTGTGTTCTTCTTTATGAACATAATCTTTGACCATGTAAGTACATATTGGTGCCTTCCCAAAGAAATTTACGCTTTTTTGGACAACTACAGGGAAAAACCAGCGGTAACCGCAGAATCTAAAAGGAAGAAGCGACCTTTTGCTCCTGCTGCGGGTCTAAAAAAAATAATAGAACTCGACTTATTTGCCATAAATGCAAAAAGCATGTGTGTAAAAATCATTCACAGCAAGAAGTTTATGTTTTTTTGTTGTTTAGGTCAACAGCCGAAAGGCTGGTTTGAACCTCTAGACTCTAGAGGGTTTACTAAGCAAAACGAGGAGTGAGGTGGTTTACCATGCCTTCTTCTTTGAGTATAAAAGTAGCCTATGCTTATCATCATGCCAGGCCCTCCGAAAAGCATCTACTTTCCACTCTGAAAATGACACCTACTTTTCATTCACCACAGGCTCTGGCTGTATAATGAAATTCATTACTTTCAAGGAGATAACTCTCACTAGTGTCTTTCACACCTCTACCTCTTCTGTTCTTAAATAATTCAGTCATATAATTGGCTGACCAAGTGATAAGAAACAGAACTATTTTTTGTAGCCCTGGAACTAGCAGATCGAGTACAAATAATTTAACACTCCACCTGCCTGTAATGGTCGTATATACGTTTTTATCAGATATTATATACTATGACTACAACGTATTCACATTATAATATAAATCATTATATTTTTGAAGTAGTGGGAATTGATATTTCCAACTACGGTTAAAAAACCATGTGCTAGGTTATTTGCATAAATTTACAAACATTGGTTCAGAAGTATAATATGTATCATGGTACAATGGATTACATCAGTAATCCATTTTTGCACTTGTACTTTAAATTGAATATATTTTATTGTATCTTATTCTTTTAGGAAGATTATATAATTTTGGAATCCAAGTTTATCTCATAAAGCGCGTTTCTCGTTTTTTCTAAACGTTCTATATTTTTAATTTCTTATCGATCCTGTTATCTTTTTGTTTGCTTGCAGGACTTAATCACTTTTCAAAAACATGAGTAAGATAAATGACATACGTCTAGATTTAGTAGACTGTTAAAAATCACGGTTTAATTTATTAATTTTTTTTCTTTAATTCCTAATATGTGTGCGTTGCAATCTGTTCAATTTTAGAACAGTGAGCGACCCCATGACCCAACGAAATGAGGATTATAAATGTATGACGTGTAAATGAGGTGTAGTCCTGTACAATAATTACTCAGGCCGACCATTCTTGAGAGAGTATATTTAATTGAACCCCAAACATCAAAGTATATCAGTAACTACTTTCTAGTGTTCAAATCCGTATTAAAGTAACTTTACTAGAATTTGAACCATGGAACATTCGTTTCCAAAAATCAGCTATTAAACGGTTTATGGCGACGATTTGACCATTAGACAAAACCGGTGTGCTAATTTGTAAAATGAATTTAAAATTTTCATAAAAGTTACCTGATGAATTGTTGAACTTGAGGTAAACCCAGTTCATAGTCACATATTGCTGCAAATAGAGGTGCTTGCATACCAATAAAAATAAAAGCATTCCATGGCTTTTGTAAAGTAAAACCAAACATTTTTTCGAAATTTTTCAAATGGTTGTACGCAGAAGATACATCTATTGCTTTGTAATTTGGTATACGTTCCTGTAAAAAAAGTAAAAATAAATGCTTATGAAGTTTATGAATAAAAATTATATTTATATTCAGTGCTACAATAATTTCACTCAGGAATCCGGGAAGTAATGTTGGAAGTACAGCTTACCTAAAATTATTCAAATCACAGCATCGATTAAATAACAGTAAAGCTAAACAATAAGTTATCTGCATACGAACATAAATATGCCCCCATGAAGTTTCACCATAATTCTGTATCAATTTTTTGGTTTTCCAATTTTGTCTTTAATTTTTATATTACGGTACTGTGATAAACGCCATAAACAAATGATAAAGCCACACAAAACCGGAAATATTCTACAATTGCATGACTTGTAATAACGCCGTAGTAAACGAAACGCACAGTTGTTAGCTTACATGCTGCAAAAAACACTGAGAAAGATAAAAGGATGGGGAGTCGTGACGTGGATTGTGGGAAAGAAACGAATGACTAAGAGAAAGATAAGGATAAGGCAACTAATTGAAGGGAAATAAGATGACATTTTTTACCAGTACAACGCCGTACATGAAGAGATGAGCTGAACTGCTACATTTTAGACGACATTAGTATCCAGTAATAATAATAATAATATGAACTTTATTTACAAAGACAACAGTTTAAATTTTTCAAATATGAGTAAGATAATACATTACTACTACTACTTGATTACTACAGACAGATTACAAAATTACTACTTGATCGTCTAAAACCTTTTTTGGAAGAAAGTGTTTACCCGGATCATCAATTCGGTTTCCGTGAAAAACATTCTACGATAGAACAGGTACGATAGAACAGACCCAGGCCGACCATTCCTGAGAGAGTATGGTTAATTGAACCCCAACCATCAAAGTACAACGGTAACCACTGTCTAGTATTCAAATCCGTATAAAAGTAACAACTACCTTTACTAGGATTTGAACCAGGAACCTTCGCCTCCGAATATCAGCTGTTGAACAGCTGACTCGCGGCGACGACTTTACGTCTAGACCCAACCGTTGGGTTATTTCATATTTTTTTTTTTTTTTTTTTTTTTTTTTTTTTTTTTTAACAGTAAGAATTATTTACAAACAGTTTAACAAAAACTTTCAGTAAATGTGTTGATGATGAATAAAACTTGAAGAAGACAGCACTCAGCAGCGTTGCTTCCAAGTCATCGTTTGGTTATAGTTGATGAAGGGTTTCTTCTTGGTCCTGGTGATGTACAATTTTTTTTTTTTTTCTTTTTTTTATACGGATGAAGTGAATGAAGGTGTGAAAAGAAGCGAATGAAGACGTGATACTGATGATCTGCGTAACTGATGATAGAAAATTTATTAGATGATTAATTTTAGATTAATGAGAGTTAGCAAGATTTAGATTATTAATAAATAACAGTTGACAACCGTAGTATCATTTTGCGCTTTTGATCTTAAAAGGATGGTTAAACATTTTAGATCAGGTGAAACGGAATGGAAGATCTAATATTCTCGCCTTCTTGAGTCTTTGATGTTCAATATTGTCATCGAGAAGATTTATAGCCAAATGATTGGAATGAGTGTCCAACTTGGTTATATACTTTTCACTCCGACTGCTAATTTCTTCTCCCACCGTAGGTATGCCCAGGTCATGATGGAGTACTTCATTAGGCACATACCAAGGTGCATAGCATATAAGTCGAAGAAACTTCGATTGGAATCTCTGTAATATTTCTACATTAGATGTACTTGCTGTGCCCCAGAGTTCAATTCCATAACTCCAAACTGGTTTTATCATCACCTTGTACAGTGTCAATTTATTTTCCAAAGACAACTGTGATCGCCTCCCAACAAGCCAATATAGTTGTCGTAATTTGAGTCCAAGTTGTTTCCGTTTGGTCCATATATGTTTTCTCCACGTCAATCGCCTGTCTAGATAGATGCCCAAGTATCTCACATCATCTGAATGTGGAATTACGTTGTTGCGAAACGTTACTGGTGAACATGATTCTCGTTTCATCGTAAAGGTTACGTGTGCAGACTTCTGTTCATTTACTTTGATCCTCCATTTTTGGCACCAGTCTTGAATGTCATTTAGATGTTGCTGTAGTTTTTCAGAAGCGTGGACTGGGGAGGCATCAGATGCAATAATAGCAGTGTCATCGGCAAAAGTTGCTGTTGTTACATGTTCATTTACAGGAATATCTGCTGTAAATAGCGTGTATAGAAAAGGACTTAAAATGCTACCTTGAGGTACACCTGAACGAATTAGGTGCAAGGTCGATAACTCATCATCAAATTTCACTTGGAAAAAACGATCGGTTAAGAATGATTTTAGAATAGGAAAATAATTATGATCCAGGTTTAATTTAATTTTGTGTAGAAGAGCTAAATGCCATACCTTGTCAAAGGCCTGAGCTACGTCTAAGAAGACGGCTGAGCAAAATTCCTTTTTTTCTAAGGTATATCGAATTTGGTTAACTATCCGATGTACCTGTTCTATCGTAGAATGTTTTTCACGGAAACCGAATTGATGATCCGGGTAAACACTTTCTTCCAAAAAAGGTTTTAGACGATCAAGTAGTAATTTTTCAAAAACTTTTGATGTGACGGATAGAAGACTGATCGGTCTATATGACGTAATTTCGGTAGGTTCTTTGCCAGGTTTGAGAATCATGACTATTTGGGCAACTTTCCATTGAGATGGAAAGCAACCCGTCCTTAGAATTGCGTTGAAAATGAATGTTAGGAGTAAAATTCCCTTCCTTGGGAGTTGCTTCAACACCTCACCGGTAATTAGGTCATAGCCAGGGGCTTTTTTGGAACTCAGGCGCTTTTGGATTGTAGTTATCACTTCAGCCGGAGTGAAAGATTTGATAGGAGGTGATAGCTGAAATGGGGCTTCAAGATGTTCTAAAATGTCTTCTTCTAATTTTCGATCGATATCATCGTCGTGTGGACGGAAGACAGTGGACAGATATTCCGCAAACGCTTCCACTTTTTCTTTTGTGGTCCTAGCCCAATTTCCATCCGTTAGACGAAGAGGTGGAATTTGTTTCTTTGATCGTTTTATGTATCTTGTAGCTTTCCATAATGAATAGTCAGTAGCTGCCGTTGGAGATAATTGAACCAACCTGTCTTGGAAATAATGATTACGCAGTTCTAGAAGCGTGTACTTTAGATGTTGTGCTGCACGATTGAATCTTGTTTTGTCATCTGGGTGTCTGCTATGCTGCCAAATTCGACGTAATCTTCGTTTGTAGTTTATCAATTCTCGAATGGTAGCAGGACAACTGTTGCCATGAGTGTTTTTGTTGGCGTCTGTAGTTGATTTCCATGCGGCATTTTGCACTACCTTATTAAAATGCTCAACCGCTTCCTCAATCTCGTCTTGCGATTTTAATGATACATTTAGAATTATATTTTCGGTAACCAGACGCTTAAAGGAGGCCCAATCTGTGTTTTTGTTACACAGAATAGGGAGTGTCTTCTTTTTTTGTAGTTTACAACCAACGCTGGCGATTATAGGAGTGTGATCTGAGGACAAATCCAGGACCGATTTTACTCGAATAGAATTTTGACTTATATTTTTGGTAACAAAAAAGTCGAGGAGATCCGGAATTCTGCGTCGATCGGTTGGCCAGTACGTTGGTTCACCCGTCGATAACAAGCCGAAATTATGTTTTTGTACAACATTAAACAGAGTTCTACCCCTTGGATTACATAAACGAGAACCCCATGCCTGATTTTTCGCATTGTAATCACCTCCCGCAATAAATTTGTTACCTAAACTTTCAAAAAAAGTTTCAAATTGAGCGGCCGTAACGTGATGCCGCGGGGGAGAGTACAGCGCTGAAATTGTTACTTGTCCGCGCACGTCCTCAATGACAATGTTTGTTGCTTGTAGATAAGGTGTTTCGAATTTTTGAAGTTCGTAATGTTTAATATTATTTTTTATTAATATAGCGGAGCCTCCATGCGCCGTACCATCAGGATGATTAGTAAAGTATAGAGAATAACCGTTGCACCTGATGTAACTCCTGTTAGTGAAATGTGTTTCTGATAAAAGCATGACATCGATGTTGTATATGTTTAAAAATGTGACTAGTTCTTGAATATGTTGACTTAAGCCATTGGCGTTCCAGAGTGCAATTTTATATAATACTTGCTCCATTTTAATTCAATTTCGAAACAACGATTGTAAGTAAATTTAATAGTGTCGCAATTTGTTCTGTTTGTTTTTGTATTACGTTTCGTAGTTCTAGAAATGATTGTTGTAGATTTAAAATCGGATCAGTTTGCAACGGATTGGTTGGGATTGGTTGCGTAGAATTGCCCTTTACGGCTCTCGCATAGTCTAAAATACTGTTACTGTAAGGTGTCTGATTTAATGTTTCCTGGACGCTGTTTTTTGCAACAACTTGGGCGACAAATTTTGAGCTGACCGTCTGAGTTTCCGGTGGTGTAACTGTTCTTTCGCGTAAAGGTGGAAATTTTCGTTGTTTAATCTGCTTGTATATTTCGCAACCTTTGTAGTTAGAGGGATGGTCTCCTCCACACAAAGCGCATAATGGTGGGGCGTCCTTCTGTTTACCACAAATAGTAGTGTCATGATTATCACCGCACTTCACACAACGAAATGGTCTGTTGCAATACGCTCTTGAATGCCCGTACCGTTGACATCGCTTACATTGAATAATATCGTTTTTTTGGTAGGGTGGCTCAAATTTTATTTTGGCGTTTTGCAACAATTCTATTTTATAAATATCTCTGTTATTAGACGCCGGTTCTAAATCCACAAAAAAAAGCGAAAGAGGTTCCTTCGTAATTCTGTGCCGTATGTTCGAGATGTTCCGTACGGCATGGTTATGCGTAGCCAGTTCTTGTATCACGTCGTTGACGTCAACTGAGTAGTGGACGTGACGTAGAACAACCCTGAATGCACGGCACTGTTTTAGCTGGTAGGTGTGGAAGTCAATTTTAGAAGACTTCAGATTTTTTATTATCGTCGAATATGCACGGCTGTTGCTGGCGTTCAATTTCATTTGACTTCGAGAGATAATTTTGTACACATAATCTGTTTTGTTCACACCATTGCTGGTGATTATATTTAAAAGCAGTTGCAGGTTGCTAACGCTGGGAATAAAGACGGGGGGCGGCTTTGGTTCAGTTGTAGATGCATCGTCTTCCATGTCGGAATTGTCTGACAACACATCGTAAGCGTTGCTAAGTGGAAACGCTGTGGCTGTATTATCGAGTCGCTTCCCTGCACGCAAATCATTTGTTGACTTTTCCGCCTTTCTTTTATTATTTCTCGCTCTTACAACAGTAAACTCGTCTTGAGGTTTTGATGGTAATGTCGGTCTGTTTTTGTCAACCGATAAATTACGTGATTCATTAACGAGTCTTGGATCCCGAATGAATCGTTTTTCCGATGTGTGATTTGAAAATCTATCAACACATGGTTTAGCAGCGCCTTCCTGATCGGAAGAGGTTGAAAATTTGGCGACCGATAAGTTGTTATTTATAGGCATACCACTAGAACAATCAATATCATATGATTGGGTTGAAGAAGAAGAACCCTGTGTCGACATTTTTAAAAATTTAACCTAATAATGTTCTATTTAGTAAAACAAACAAAAAATATAAATTTAAAAAGTCTTTCACCAACAAATAAAATAAAAAATTACCAACTTACATATTGATGTAACATTCACACACAATCACACAATAATAAAAATTGAATTAATAATGTTTCAATGAAAAAAACAGTGGACAAATACAGCAGTGCACTTCACAACACACCAATCTCGAGGAAATCCTGTGTGTAATTCTCGTTATTTCATATAACTGTAAAATTTTACATGTTACAAAGTAAACCAATTCTAGGGTAGGCGTTTGTTTATTAACAGGTTGACTGCTATTCGAGTGATGTCTTGCCACTAATGCTACAATTTTCTTTCATTTTATGCAGTATAATACCAATATAAATATCAGTTACTAGTAGGAATAAAAATTTCATTCTTCTATTTTAATAGAAAAAAAATGAAACAAGTAATCTGTCTCGCCTAAATTATCAAAATTATGTTTGTTGTTGCTATGCCTAATTTCGATACAAATTGTGCCCTTCCATATTAAAATACAGATTTCTTTATTTTAAGTCGTATAAATATTTTGGTTATCAACTAGAGTCTACTATTTTTAAGTACAGAACAATGGAGTTTGACGTGTAATTTCCAGACTATATTCGATAATCGAATATGGTCCTTCCGTTATTAAACAACCACGCTAATCACTACGTCTGGAGGCAGCCACAGTTTATTATTTTTTTTACAGTACAAAAATAAAATATTGAATACAAGATTAAGTAACACCCGAGCAAAAACAGCTAAGACAATTGCTGATGTCAGCATAATTTTCACTGCCAGAATAAGTGAAAAACGACAAAAATGAGGCACTGATATGTGTCTCGAAGCGTATCTGGTAACACGAACTGAAACCTGAAAATATGTCTCATAGCAGTCAACCTGTTAAAATATCAAAACAAACCTTAGGCTCATAGATTAATGATTTTTACAATTTTAAATTGGTTCGCTACAAAACTTTTTTTTTATCTCTAATGTGTGTACGCTGCAATCTGTTCAATTCAGAACAATAAGCAACCCCGTGGCCCAATAAGATGAGGATGATGTGTATAACATGTAAATGAGGTGTAGTCTTGTATAGACTCAGGCCGACCATTCCTGAGAGAGTATAGTTAATTGAACCCCAACCATCAAAGTACACCGGTAACCACTGTCTACCATTCAAATCCGTATCGCTACAATATTAATAACGTAAGGGTTTCATTAGTCGTTCTACAATTTGTTGTAGTATTACTTACGTACCAAGGGAAGCAATATTTGCCTTAAATGCCATATTTTTAATAGAAGAAATATTTCTTAAAGTAAACCGAATGGATATTGATCTTTTAATTAATAAGACTTGTAAAATATATTGATCGTTTATATAGATTATAAGTTATTAAGGGAGGAGTCTACCCAGTTTTATCTCTAAAAATTAAAAAAATAATCAAACAAATTTTTTTTGTTGATTTTAAAACTTCAGAATGTTCTTAATCCAGCTATATAAAATTGTTTTTATGTACGATAACTAGAAATTTGTAAAACATTATTTTACATAATCTGTGTAAGTGCAAGTGTACTTGTAAGTGAAACTTTACATTCAATTTTCTCGGCATTTATTATTTCAGGTTTTCTTCATGATAAAATCCTTATAACTTTCTTTATATAAATGCTATCTTGATGATTTTTTTCCTCTGTATTCAGAATTTATTGCTTGTTTATTTGTAGGTTGGCCATGTTGAAACTTATTATATGAGTTTTTAAAAAATAAAAAAATAATGACCTTATCTGTAGTTTTGGGGGAAAATATTTTTAAAAATAATTTTCTCTCCATTGTAAAGTTAAATGTATAAATGAAACCTTCAAAAATATAACATAATTTTCTGATAATTTTGTCATAAAAACCAGGTCTGTACCTCTAAAATTAACTAAATTATAAGCAAATAACGAAGATATGATTTTCCCCCCATCGCCCCTTATATTTGGGGTTTTTGTGAACAATATTAAAAATTTTTTTATATGAAAAAATTTAAAATTTAATGTTTATTCACTTGCAAAACAAACAGATTATTTATCTAAAGAGAATAAAAAAAACTTTTTTTGTGTAGACTCCTCCCTTAAAAGATGTTCAATATTTACCTTTGGTGGATTAGGTGTAATAACTGTGAGGTTATGCCCACGCAGAGCTAATTCCTTGGATACTGCTAAAAGCGGTTCCTGATGACTGTAAGAAGGAAATGGAATGATAGTCAAAATATTGGCAGACTGCACAATTACAGTCAATGACAGTAAAAACAATAAAAATCCGCACAGATGCATCTGTAACAAACGTAAAATGTTATTATTATTCTATTTTAGTTTAAAGTTGCATTAATTGCTTGGTTATTAGCGGTTACGGTAGGTTATGTATCGAGAATTATGCAACAGACTTAAGTTATCAGATAAAAGGTTTAAAGAGATCAGAAATATTTTAGAGAAAACACAATGGACCGAACAAAATTCAGACAATAGATTATTTACTTGAAGGGCTTCCATGAGGAACAAAAGCAGAACACTGGATTGACAAAAAATCCTACAGTGAGATAATGCTCTGAGAATGTAAGCTAGAAAAATTAAATATTCCTCAGCTTCACTTACCTTGTAACGTATTCCTTATGTAAGCCACTAGACTATAAAAATTTTATGTACTTATCACTTATATTACAAGTGAAGTAATCAAATTCATAATTAAAATAATCTTGCCATTGTACCATTTTATGCATGATAATTTCATCATATTTTATTGTCAAAAAAGTGACTGCTGATAAGCACACATTTATATAATCATAAAAAAAACTTCCTGAAATAACTTGGGCAAAATATTATCAGTTTACTTTTTTTACGGTATACTTTTAATAATTATTTAAAATTTATTATTATGTATTAAATTACCCATTGTTTTATAAATTTATGAGTTCATTTAAATTTTACAAGTCGGTGTATTTTTTGTGTATATTATTTTATTATAGTATTCAAGTTAAATTTTTAACTATATCCTTTACCAAAAATAGTTTTTTTAGTATCTCAGTAGTTAAAGTAAATACCGTACTTTACTTTTTGTCTAGAATCTTTTTGTTTGATTCCAAAATTGTCTATATCGTTTTGGATAATCTTTTCTTTGCTCTCCCTAAAGTGTTTTTATCTCAATAACGATCCAATGCACGATATCCAATAACGATCCTTTACATATTTCTTAATCGTTTGGCTTAAGTTCATATGGATTTGATTAGGGGCATTTAGTTGGGATTTATATTGTTTGGGTATCAACTAATATCATCCCGTTGGGTCAGGTGTCAATGCAACTAATTTCTAGGTTAGTTGTTCAGAGTTCCCGATCAGGTCTGGTGTTATTTTATCACTCATTCTCATCTCTCATCCTTCATTGTTGGATTAGCATTCATGTGCTAGACGCACGGACTCATAAGAAAAATTATTGGATATTAAGTACCATCTCAATTTGCTTAACTCAACGATTCAAAGGAACCTATTTTAATGAATAACTGGGCTACCTAGTCATAATTCCCAAAATAAAAATAAATTACATGAAAATCTTTTGGATTTAACTTGTATTGTATCACCAATAAATTAAAATTTATAAGTCCACCATAGTAGATAAATGTTTAATGTACTGAATTACGAATCGAAAGACCCGAACTGTTGTCAAAGTTATTCTTTTGCTTACTTTACCGTCGATTCAAAATTAAACCTCCGTTTCAAAATTTTCATTTATAAAACCCTTTTACAAACAACCTGGGCTTATGTTATCCATTTTTTAGAGTATTTTTTAAATCCCGGCTTTTCAGTCAAAATTCTTAAGATTTGCTTCTGGGACTCCTGTTCAAGTAAACAATAAAATTATTCACGAAGCAACGCTTTCATAATTTTCAGATAAATGAAAAATTAACCACATCATTCTAAGATAAAATTTCACGATCAACTGAAATAACAACCTTAATTAATTAGTCCTTGATATAGTTTTAAAGGACTGCTGAACCTCGCGATGCGAAGTCTAAATTAAAAGTGAACCAGAGATATTTTGATCTGAAACCGACAAACACCCATAATTCTTACCGGAGAATATTCCGCTCATTGGGTAACTCTTCTCCCAGCTATAAAATTCTTCACTGCTTGTTAAAAATAACTTTTATAATCACAAACGGAAGTAGTTCATTTCAGTAGTATCGTGCCCAAAATCAAAGACTAAAAACAAAAGAATTGGTCTATTTATTTCAGATAATTATTTCCGAAGAACTATCAACACCCCTTGATTTAAAAGAACAGTTAAATCCATAAAACTTGACCTTCCCATCAGTAAAAAAATGAAACTCAAAATTTTAGTAAATAAAATCAAAAAAAGTTGAGCAATTATGTAATTATGTTTTGGTAGTAAATCTTTTAAATTAATTGAGACGATGTGAGACGACTTAAGCGCCATTATTCTAAATTTAAATTCAAGAACTAGCTCAAAGAATAATTATTGGACATAACAGAAGAGGGGTATCATAGGACGCTCTTCAAAAATGTTATTTTGTTACTAGTTCATTTACTGAAAGGTTAAAATGATCTTCCATAACGTTATTTTATTATTAGGTTATTTTCTGGAAGGTTAAAACTGATCTTCGTAAAATTTAGTTTGTTACTAGTTCATTTACTGAAAGTTTAAAACTGATTATAAATAGTTATAATTTTTTTTAAATAAAAATTTAGATGTGAGTTCCAAATTGGAGATTACAAAACATTAATAATTTTATTTATTTAAAAAATATATGTGATCCTCAAAGATTCAGGAAGTGTTTTAGATTCACTCGAAAATATTTACCAAGATTATCCAACAATTCAAGACATAATTTACTAACGCCAATAACAAAACAACTAGCTACTGTAAAACAGTAATTCTTCTGTGAATCTCTTCTCACTTACGAATCAAAGGGAACGAGAAAGCAAATCAAGCAGCCAACTACATTTTCCAACGGATATACAAAGACATTTTCCCACCAACACCTTAAGAAGGTGTTCAAAAACAACTTAAAGTTAATTTTGGATCGAGCAGTGGAAGAGTGACTGACACTGAACTGACAGACAGTCACCTCATGACGAAACAAGAACGTAATAAATGTAGATAGCCTACTGCAACAAAATATTTACTGTACAACAGATCCTTGTAAAATTTCCTATCCTGAACTCTATAAGGAGACAATTTTACGTACCAGACAATTTATACCTATTGAGTATATATACCTATTGTAAAACCATGCCAAAACAACTTTATTACAGTTTCTAGACATTTATGTAGTATATTTTAGAAACATCCCCTTAAAAATAAATATAAAATAAAATTTTAATATACGGATAACAAATAAATTTAGAACAATTAAAAATGCATGTTTAATTAAATATATTCAAGATAAATATTAAGAATCGTTGATAAGATATTACAGTAAAATAAAGTGCGTGATAAGGTTATTGTTAACACGTGATCTTAAAATTATCTTAAAAATGAAATATTGAAGATGGATTATTTACATGAACAATTATTTCTAAATTTATCACAATAGATTAATGAACAATTTTAAGTGGGAACTTATTTTGATTTTTTAACATAACAGTTAATAAAAACTTTTATTTATGTCACGTAAGCTTGATGATAAGCATGCATATCGAAAGAGGGCTTTATGTAATTACAAAAGAAACAAAATATCATACGGTAGGAGGAATTCCAGAAACTCTCTTGTTAAAGAATGGTGAGTCAATTATTGTGAATAATATAAATACTTCGGGTCAATATTTTTCTTCTGAGGGAACGAGTGAGCGGGATATCAGGCACCTCGTGAGTCAGAATACAGTTGGTCTTCAAAAACTAAATACCTCTTCTTCTTAAAGTCGCTCTTCTACCAGAGGCCGGAAATCATCATCATTATGAGGACATTATTCGCTGCAGCACGGAACAGTTCCTTATTACTGCAGCTAAACCAGTCCTCAGGTTTTTCAACCAGGATGCCCTAAATCTGCCAACGATCCGCTTACCCTGTATCTTCCCCTGTATGATTAATTTGTAAGATGTGATATTTAGGACCTCTAATCACATGTCCACGATATTTAAGTTTTCTCTTCTTCACTATTTTAACCAACTCACATTCTTTCCCCATTTTGTCACTAAATAATATGTCTAGTAAAATATAAATGACAACAAAAAAATTAGTGACTATATCTGTATTAAAGCCCATATTACGTATGGTGCTGAGTATTGTCAAATAAGCTCTGGGAATAAACTCAGGCTGGAGGTCTTAACCCTACAGCTGGCAATAACATTTTTCTAGATCGGCCGAGAATTTCTAGCACATGGATCACCGAATCGTAAAGAAATCATTAAAATATGCTATAAATCACAAACTTTACCACGTGACGTATCAAAATAACAAGAAAACTTAGGAAAATAGAATAAATACATTATTGAAATTTTAATCTGACAGTTAGAGATGCTGAAGCTATTTGAAAATAATTTTTAGACAAATATTTTTCTAAAGTTTCAAATGACACTATTGTTCAAAATTTTCTTATCCTCGACTTTAAAAATTCATGACATACAAATCGTTACTTATAATTTTTATTTCAAAATAAAACAAAAAACAACGATTTTATATTCAAAACTGAAGAAAATATATACAAAAACACATCATGTAAACCAAGAAATAACCAAATTTAGCTCTAGGATAGCGTAGTTTCAATAGAGAAACACAGGCACAAAATGCAACCTATTGTATTTTACGTAAAAATTTACTTTATACATTACTAAACTATTGCACAAAACAGCAACGCTGTCTATAGATGAATTTAAAATTAAAACGACAACATTGCAATGCTTTGAAGCAAATTCGACTTTGCAACGCGACCGGTTCAAGAAGCGGTAAGATCGTCTCAAAATCGGTGATTTCCGGCTTGAGAGTTAAAGATGAACTGGTTACGAAGGTAATGCTGAGGTTTCAGAGTAAAGCATGTGAAAAATAAAAACATTAAGTCAACGGACCGGTTCTCATTATAACACAGTTGACAGAATAGAGATCAAACAGCTGTATGGTATGTTCATATTCAAAGAATCTTCCCCTTCCAGGAAAAGAAGGAGAAAAAGTCACACTGGAAAATCTTGGATACAAGAAATCCAAAACGTTATAGTAGCAAAGAATCTCAGGGAGGAGGACTGAGAAACAAAAATTACTCTACTATGGGCTGTAAGATATGACAAACAAATAAATCTGTAGGACTCAGCAAAAAAAACCATTCTACAGTCTTCTACATTGACCTTCCCATATGAGTCATTAATTCACGCTGACCTAAGTGTTGTAGAAAAGAATAATTGAATAAAAAGTTATATGTTTTTAATTTTCTACGAATTTAATTAGTATTTACTGTTCCCCTAAAATGCATATTAAGGCTGCAGTTTAAAAATGTTTTTAAAAATATTTAGTAAATGGGGTAATTTTATAAAAAATCCTAGGAGTTATTTTTGAGAAAATTGCAAAAAGTGGAAAATCGCACGAATAAACTATGACTTCCGATTGACTGATTTTTTGAAAATATTCGTGTGGGGTTTCCTAGTGGTACCTAATTTAAGTTCCCAGTTTCAACTTCGAACGATATTCCGTTTTTGAGATATTTAGTTCACACACACACACGCGCGCGCGCGCGCGCGCGCACGCACGCACGCACACACAAAAGCGCTAAGAATGTTCTTTGAGTTCAGGGAGCTTGAAACTGTGAATTTCCGGTAAAAACTCGATTTCAAAAAACCGACATGAAAACAATACTTGAAATGAAACTACTTACATGAAAACAATACTCGTATATGCATATAGGGCAATAGAAAGTAATAGAGATTTTTCTTAGTAAAAGTGAAAAGTTTCTTAAGATAATTTTAATTCAAAAATTATATATAGGTTACCGTTTTAGTAATTCAGGTCCTGGAATTCAAAAAATTAAATTTCATCACAAGAGATATAATATTAGGAAATTATTTTACCGGTTAAGCCGTTAAATAAAGAAATTCCTCTATTTAGTCGAGTAAAAGAAGTGAATTATTTTTTCTAATCTCGTTTTTTGTTTCTCAAGAAAAAAAATGGCTTTATTCTTTTATTTCTTCCTTTACTATGTATTGTGATTGTAAAATTTCCTAATTTCTTTGGAATTTCTGCAAACGTTGTAAATTAATTAATCTCTTTTTCCTTGTAGTCTTGCAGTGACAAGACAAACCCTTTACTCCCTTTCAAGACAAACCCTTTTGTTCTTCACCCCGAACTTCATTAGCGATTTTTTGGTTTCACAATTAAATTCTCTGCCGCCCTTTTTTTAGATGTTTTTACTTATTTGTTTTTGTTTTACGCAAAAACAGTACGCTTCATTAGTAATTCAATATTTATTTATATAATGAAGTAATTAACTCGATTTAAATTTTTTGTATTAATAAATTACTTTGAAAGGCCGGATAGATAAGGCAAATTTAAAGAAAAACTGACCATCAATTATTTAAGAAAGAATAAATCTAGTTTAGTAATTTGGTAAATGGGTTCAATTAAAATAACATTAGTAAACGTACGGTAAACTGGACTTACTTTCTCCTCGCTGATCTTTAATTTAATTTTGATGTTGAATCCATAACAGTTTTCGGAGCTAAATATGTAAAACGATTCAAAATTGAATAAACCAATTTCAATGTAACTTTTCATAGAAAATCCAAAATTTCCGCTAAATGAATTGTTGTATACAAACAAATATACTATCAAAAGTTATAGAACTTTTCTTCGTGAGTTGTTTACAGCTTCAATTTGTCTGTTTCTCATGCCAATCCCCTCTGCCAACCCTCTCATGTCCATAAACACCATGACACCATCAACCCCGATTCCTCGCTGGTCTCCCTTTTTCTCATCTTTCACATGAATATTCTTCACAAAAGTTTCCGTTTCACCCGCTCTCTTCAGAAACTCATTATTTCTTATGTGGTACAATCTTGAAACTCTACAATTCCTACTTAGGAAATTCATATTATGTGTAGCTAATAGAATTTTTAATTCTCTTATCTTTCTGGTGGAAATTTTTCTATGTATTAATGTCAACTTAGTTAATGTTAAATTATTGAAAAATAAATAAATATGTAGAAACACAAAACGAACGACAAGTAGCCACTTTGTACTACTGTAAAAGTACAATATTGTACAAACAATGGAATTTATGGTAATTACCAATTATAATAACTTCCATTACTCAGGTAGAAACCAAAAAAATTATGTTCAGGTAAAACCCCCGCTATAAGAATAAGTTACATTAGAATAGTAGTTAAATAATAAGTTGTAAATTTAGCCAACGGTCAATCATCTGAAATTGTTTAGACGGGTGTATTTCTCCCTATTTGTTTTTGTGCCTTTCTTCCACCTACCAACTTTCAGCCAATCATTGGGGTAGTTCTCCTTCCCGTTGGCTCTCCACGTTGGTTGAGTGGTTGGTGAGAGAGGGAGGCTTGTCAACCAGAGGTTTCCTGGTTCGAATCCACGAAATTCACAATCAGTTCCCTTGGGACTTAAAAGTGAATCGGTTAGTTAAGAAGGAGTAGTTAAAGAATTAAGTAGGAGAACAAAAAGTGACGGATAATGAGATTGATCAGGAGAACGTAGGGAAGAAGAAGAAGGGGGAAACATTTAGTTCGAGGTAATTCATTCATATCTTTACTAAGGGTTTTTAATTTCTTGTTTTTATGTTAAAGTCGCGGCAAAAAGGTTGGCTATATTTTTGAAATAGGTTAGGGTTGTTTTAGAATAATTTTGTTAGTAGTTAGGTGATTTAGTTAAGAGTTTATTATTCATTAAATATTTACTGTAAGTAAGGAGATATAATCTTTTTTATTTATTTCTCATCCTCTGCTGACAGAGCTGGCGCCAAACAATTTTTATTGATTTTTTTTTAGTTCACATTTAAGTGTTTGCCCACCGGACGAAGTTGAAGGTGGTGAATATGTGAAACGAAGACTTGGTTAGAAGTAGATGGCAACATATCGAAAGGATTTGACAGAAAACTATTTTTGAGGATATTTAGATAAGGAAGGATAAAAGATAACAAGAGATTACGTATAAATGATAGTCCATTTTCATAAATGCCCTTAATTAAGATAGTTTGAGCAAATTGGAAGAATGGAATCACCGAGAATGTTTAAAGTGATATGAAAGTAAAGAAAGATACCTCAAAAGAAAAAAAAACCTATCCTAGGAAGAGGTGGATGGGGGATGGTAAGAATGGTCTGATTTTGACCAGTGTAAGAAGATGGAGGGCGCTAGCATCTAGCAGAAAGAATTAGGGATGAAGCCAAAGCCCTCCAAGAAATGTAGCATCTTAGAGAGCTACAACATTATAATGATTTTTCCCATAAATTGAACTTTAAGCCTTTTAGTAGTTTTTCATATAATGTTACAAATCGCTGCTAAATTAAGAGTCTAATATAAAAGTTTCGATAAAAAATTTTAGAATTAGTTAATAATCTTTAACTGTTTTTATGTGTACTTTTCCTCTAAATCGTTAATTTCCAAAAATCCTATTTTTTTTTTAAAGTATAATAGCAACCTATGACTTTCAACGGATCGCACGATAAAATCAATATTTTTTTTGTTTTAATGTTTACTTTTCCTCTAAATCGCTAATTTTCAAAAATTATTTTTTTTATCAGTATAGTAGGAACCCACGAATTTTAACATGGATCGCACGATGAACTACAAGTCAAAATCGATAAACTCCAACCGTTTACCGATTTTAATGAAAATGTTCGTGTCGTTTTTATTCGTGGTAACTAACTTAGATTTAAGTTTTAACTTGGTACGATTTTAAGTAATATTTGTTCACACACACACCCATACACATAAACCAATCGCTAAAAACATTTTTTTTGGGTTCAGGGTGTCTGAAAACGTGTAGATACGATGAAAACTCGATTTCTTAAAATCGACATGAAAACAATACTTTCCTTCCTAAATATTTATATAGGCAAGAGAAAAAAAATGGATGCCTATATAATTACATGAAACTCATACGATTTAAATTAAGAAATTACTTACGACCGAAAAGTTTCTCGCAATGTAAATTTTTAATTTCATGCCATTGTAAATAACGTTTTTTAAAGAAAACGTCCCGTCCTGTTTAAACGCGCTAAAATTCTGCTTTATTCATTACGTTAGCCTTCTTGACATATAACACGCTTACGAAATTCTTTTGCATTCTGCTGAGTAGAAACTAAGAAACTGGTAAAGACATGGATTTTGGTCTCATGAGATCTACAAACGTATTTCCGGCGAAAACTTGATTTTGAAAATTTGACACGAAAACATAAAATGTCCTTAAGTGTAGCCTATTTCGTATAGGCTAAGGCAAGAGAAAGTAAAAACGGAAAATCCCGTATTTCAACATTTCAATCCGAGATTGGAGAACACTTTTCATGGTAGTAATAATTTTTACGATAACGTTATTAAAGACAATGAGTGGTTAAAATCACACAAGTTGCCAAAAACAGAATTTTCATTTTGACGTAGCCCGCTTGAATATTTGGCAATGAAACTACAGTTACTGTTTATATATAGATATTCACAAAAATATAAGTTAAATTTTGCACAGTTAAACGAGCGCAAGGATTCAAGAAACACTTAAGGTTTATGCCATAGAGATCTGTATCTGACAGCGTTTTTTTTCTTTTTATAACTTTTGTGCAAATTTCATTCAGTGCAGAAAATGAAATTCTCGTTTCTATGTTCAATATTTACTAGCCTCTTTTATTTGTACCGTTCTTTGATATACGAGAATAAAACAATCGTAAAGCAAGTGTGTGTTATTAAATTGGACTCATAAAACGTAAATAACGTGCAATATAAATGACAATGTTAAATTACCTTTAAACTTACTCTTATTCATGTTACAGTGCTGGTAAAAAGTTATAAAAATGCATATTTTACTATCTATTTAGATAAAATCGGAAAACTAAATATAAGTAATTTAAATGTTATTAAAATTAAACAAAAAATAAAAATAAACGTTCACAAGTACCTACGGTTTCAAAACATACAAAGGAATACTCAACTAACTTGAGTGTATGTAGTCAGATTTATTGTGCACCATTGCTTGTTCTTGTAACTAGTTTTACTTTCTCTTGCCTGTATGAATACATAGGGGGAAGTATTGTTTTCATGTCGATTTTTCGAAATCGAGCTTTCATCGGATTACACACGTTTCCAGACCCTCTGAACAAAAAAAAACCATGTTTTTAGCGATTGGTGTGTGTGTGTGTGTGTGTGTGTGTGTGCGTGCGTGCGTGCTTGCGCGCGCGTGTATGTGTGTGAAAACAGAAAATCACTGATTACCGCTAAACTAAGCGTTATAAAAAGAAATGTTTGAAATTAAAATTGTAGGTTTTTAAATTTTTTACAACTTTGATTAAATACACTTTTACCCTAAAATACATATTAAGGCTGCAATCTTAAAATAATTTCTGCAAGAGCACAGCTTCCCAAGAATTTCAGAAGACATGGCGTCTACCCTATCTTGTTGAGTATAAAAATTGTAGTAAATAAAGCGATTTAAAAAAAAATCGTAGGAGCCGTTTTTGAGAAAATCACAAAAAAAGTGCCTTGAATAAACTACGACTTTCGGTTGACCGATTTTGATGAAAATGTTCGTGTCGAGTTCTCTAGTGGTATCTAACTTAAGTTTCAAGTTTTAAGTTGAATGATGTTTCGTTCTTGAGATATTCTGTTCACACACACATACACACAGACACACACATATACCAATCGCTAAAAACATGTTTTATGGGTCTAGGGTGTTTGAACACGTGTAGATCCGGTGAAAACTCTATTTCGAAAAATTGACAAGAAAACAATACTTTTCTTACTATATATTCATATAGGCATGAGAATGTAAAAAAGGTGACCGGAATCAGTCTAGTGGAAGCTGAGACCGAACTCGATCAAAAAAAACCTTTATCCTTCTAAATATATTTATATAATAGATTTTATTTATTTATTTTCCCAGTACGTTACGAAAATCATCACAATACAATATTAATTTCCTCAACATCATTAACTTAAAAATCTAAAACTTTATACTAACTCTTGATGGAAAAATAAATCTACCCAACTATGGTTTCCCATGTTCAAGGGTGAATCAATGTAGTGCTTCTGTGATTATTTTCTACTACTGCTACTACTCGTATTACGGTAATCTATTAGTGTGTTAAAAATTACAAACTACATGTTAGTTACTTAAATACTAATTAAACTAATCAGAAGGATATGAAAATAGTGGATATACATGAAAGCAAAACAAAAATTACGAATAGAATATGAAAATTTGCTAATCAAAAGAATTTATTTACAATTAGAAAAACTAATTATTAGACTAGTAGACGAAATCACAAATTATTGGATTCCTAGTGTAAAAATTGTTTCTACAACTTTTCTCTCTACTTCTATTAGTTACGCAGTTACTGTTTTTTTTTTTTTTTTTTTTTTTTACTTTATGTTTTCCGGATTTGGTTTTCTTACATTTTTAAATAGAAAGTTATATAATTTGAATTTGGGTGCCAAGTGAAAGAAGCATCGCTCATGGCTTAGTTCTTGCTTTGTCTGGAAGGAGGATTTGTCATTTTCTTGTTCAGTACAAATGGGTCTACTTTGAACGTTTGTTTAACTCTTCTGTAACTTTCTCAAGATCTTACCAAGATTCTCCTGATATTCATTACTTAAAACTTTACATTAAGTTGGTCAGATAGATAGCGGGGTGGTAATATATTTGTACAGAAATTTCTTAGAATTACGAGTTTTGATTTACACGATTATTAAAATTGGTGGTTGTCATTTTAGCACCCTTCTTTAAAGATACGCCTCCGGTTTCAAAGTTATGTAATATATGACGTAAGCGAAGGAAATTACATCGAAGAAGTCAAATAAAGTGATAAACAAGGACTGGATAATGAAGATCTCATAGCGATAGAGGCACAAGTTGATTTCTCACCATATAATGTTGGCAGAACAGGAATTTGTGATATACAGACCAATGATTCAAAACCACAACCATCTTGTTCTACGCCTGAGTTGTCGCCTGGTCTGAAACATTTACGTGAAGCTTTCAAACATTCAGTAAATTTCTGTGAATACATAAAATAAAATGATCCCAAAACTGAGAGAAGTGACAAAGCGATTAACAATATTAAAAGTGAAGTTGATTATTACCGAACGGCGCTTGAGGAACTCAAGTTGTTTACTAATCAGATAGAACTGGATGCTTTCTTTAAGAAACCAAGACTAGAATAAAGGTATGCTATGTAAACTTTGTTTTTAATTAATGATACAAAAACTGTAAAATTTTACAAGTCGATGGCGGCCCAGTCCTACTCTATGGAAGTGAGTCGTGGATTAGTACCAGACCACAGGAGAGTAGAATACAGGCGGCAGAGATGAGATTTCTGCAAAAAAACAAAGAGTTGCAGTTGTAGGGACTAACTAAGAATTGAGAAAATAAGAACGAATCTGGATTTTGCAACCTGAATGGGAATGTTGCAGAATACTGAAATAGATGGAGGGAGAGTGTAGAGAGAATGCCTGAAGGAAGAATCCTCCTCAGTGTTTTTTTCAATACAGACCGGTGGGGAAGAGAGATGTTGGAAGGCCATGCAAAAGATGGCAATAATTCAATATTTTATCGCTGTTGTGAGTCGGAACAGGCGGAAGCCATTAATCCTTGACTGTGAGAAGAAGAAGAATTGTACAGTACGTGATTTTTGTAGGTGAAAATAAAAACTGTATTTTTATTATTATTTGTGCTAGATTTGTATTATTTTTGTAATTTTTGTTTAAATTACATCATGTTAAAGCCAAATCATCGTTTTAAAATTATTTTTGTCACGACATAGTCTGTTAGTACTACAATGTATAACCTTGTGAGAAACGTGCTCTTGATATACGCGGTTTTGAATTACGCGCCGATTTTTCGGAATGAATTAACCGCGTAAATCAAGGGATGCTTGTATATGTGTGTGTGTATATATATGTATATATATATATATACCGGGTAATATCAGTGCTGGTTCAAAAATTTCCTTTGAAGTGCAGTCGAATGAAAAATTCGTACGTTTTAATTTTAGCTTAGTAACTAATAGTTTCTATCTCTACGTAATAGGGCGTCTGTATATACATTGAAAATTTTCCGAGTTAGTTTGGCTTGTGGGAGAAATGAAGCGTTAAACTTTTATTTTCTAGAGAGAAAGTAACACTGTCCTTCATAACCATAAAAGTTATTTAATTTTCTAATTTTAATTTTTAAAATTTAACGCCGCTAAAACCAACAGATAATGGGCAAAATAATTCAACTGGTAATTCTTATGTAGCCCTAAAAACACTTCAAAGAGATGGAAGTAAAAAAACTATTAGGAAGGTTTAAGAGGAGTTGACAGGAAAAATTTAAAAAAGGAGGGTTTTTCTAAAAATGGAATGAGGAAAATGTAGGCCTGCTCCTCCCTTTTTGCATGAAAGCATCATCAGAGCTCTTCTGTGTCTACCAAAAACAAAATAAAAATGATTCAATATACTGCTTTATGCATTATGTAGCATTATCACCTTTTCTCTCTCTCTCTATTTTATAAAAATCTTTCTCACTTTCTTTTGTTCATTTTTGTTAAAATGTAAACGCTATTTTTAAAATAAAAATGTTAATATTAAGTCTAATTGTAAATACGTTCAAACATATATACAAGGTAAATAAATTTGTTAAGGCTGGAAATTAAATTAGGGGATGTCACAATAATTCGTCAAGATTAATTTTTTGCTTCATTTCTAAAAACTGTAAAATATAGGATTTCATTTCATTTCTTTTTGTACATTTGTCTATTTTTTTCCGTACATAAAAATTTACTACCTAATAATAATGAATTTTTAACAGTTTTAGGGAAAAATCCTGAATTGTTAAAAATCAGCTAGAGAAAAATAAAAAAATAAAATGTTTTCTCAAAGGTTAATTTACTCGTAGGTAACGGGTGAGAAACATAAACCGAACCCATAACGTAACCTCCGCAGAATCGGTAGATTACGTTGTAATGAAATTACATGAATTATTCGGATAATTTAAATAACAATAACATTATATGTCCACAGCTCCGTGAAACCTACATAAATAAACCAAACCTTACACACGCGCACGCGGAACACCCGTATACCTACCTGCCTTACCGGTGATCTTCATGCTCCAGTAGTGAGTCACCTACTAGGCACTTGACTGCAATGCTATCATTTTGGTTGTAATTATATTTATCAAAATTGTATAATAATTTTCAAAATCTACGTATTATTCCTTGAAAAATTAGTCATAAATGACTCCAAACGCGGTGTCATTGTGATAATCCTAAGCATTTCCGATATTGGATTTCATTCTGATTGCCGTTGTTCAATAATATTAATAGCCTAAATTTAAAAATTATTGTTATTATTCTGTATACAAATGTAACAATATATTATTTATTTCGTAAATCTTATCAAAATATAGGCTAATATTTGATTACACTATAGTTTTTATAAAATTAAATAGCACAGGAAATGCTTAGGAATGTCACAATGACACCGTGTTTGGACTCATTTTTCAATGAATAATTCGTAGATTTACTATACGTAGAAAATTATTATACAACTTTGTTAAAACTAATTAGAACTAAAATGGTAGTATTGCAGCCAAGCTCCTAGTAGCAGGAGTAGTAGTAGTAGTAAGTGACTCATTACTAAAGCATGTAGAACATAGATAAGTCAGGTTGCTGCGAGTGTGTGTTTGTGTGTGTAAGGGTCGGTTTATGATCTAGGGTCCACGGAGTTGTGGACTTATTATAAACGTAATTTAAATGTTGCATTTATTTACCTTATCGTTACAAAAAATCTGGTGTGAAACACTCACACAACTTTCTCGTGCCAATGCAAATAATTAACAATAAACCTAACATTAATAATAAAACATTAGAAACAAACAAAAACTAACCTCAATAAACATAACCTAATTTTAATCATTTATGATAGACACAATATGAAAATAAACCTCAGTTTGGCTTAAAAATGCGGAAAATAAACCTCAGTTTGGCTTAAAAATACGAAAAATCACTCTTTCACGCTAAACTAGGCTCTGTAGAGAAAAATTCTTTAAATGAAGGTTGTAGATCTTTTAATTTCCTATAAATTTGATTATATATACTTTTATCGTAAAATGCATACTAAGGCCGAAATCTTAAAACAACCCGATTTTTCACACGTTTTCGTGAGAAAAAAAACATAAAATTGATTATAACCGCTAAACTAAGCGTTATACGAAAAAAAATGTTTTTTTATAAAAGTTGTAGGATTTTAAATTCTCTACAACTTTTATTACATACATTTTTGAGCTAAAATGCATATTAAGGCAGCAATCTTAAAAGAAACATTTTTTTACGTGAAAACAGCATCACCAAGAGTTTTAGCAAACATAGCGCCTACCCTAACTTGTAGAGCATAACAAATTTAGTAAACCATACGATTTAAAAAAAAATCGTAGTACCAGTTTTTGAGAAAATCGCAAAAAACTGAAAAATGACACGAATAAACTATTTTTACGGTTGACAGATTTTGATGAAAATGTTCGTGTCGGGTCCGGTAGTGGTATGTAACTTAAGTTTCAAGTTACATACCACTACCGGACCCTGCACCACACTGCACTTTATTCCGGTGTTTTGCCAGCCGCCATGTACTTTCAATGTTCTGCATATGTGCACCGGTTGCCGGGTCGACGAAATTCAAGGAGTGGTTCACCGTTCTGTGGTCATAATTTTCCGGAAGATGTTGAATCCCCCGGTAAGCCCGCCACTCATCCGATATTATAGTGGACCCTGCTGTGACATTATTTTGTATCAGACGCAATAACGTTTCTGCGCTTCTGTCTACCACTGAAACCAAGAAACACTCCTTAGTTTCTTGACAGAAACCTCCAAAGACCCACTGCTGAGGTAGGACCCGGCCAACGTGGTTTTATCGTTTTTAAAATAAACGTTCGTCAATTTCGACTGTCATACCGGGCCCACCGATTACAATTGGGTGCCGAATGAGATTATCGGCACCCAATTTCCAACTCGTTTATTTTCCAACGGTTTATTTCCAACTCCTCCTCACAAAACTTCACAGATGTTAATCCCTTAGCCCAACAATAAATAAGAAAAAAAACAAGTTAACACTAAACTAAAAACAATAAGAAAAAAAGAAAAAAAACAAGTTTCCTGAATGGCATTTTAGAGCTCTTCAGAAACGTATCTGTACGCACTTGTTTAAATTTTGCGCACGAATCCTTTGTGCAAGTCCACCGAACTTGGCCCCCCCATCCGCGATACCTAAATGCAGTACATTTCTTGTGAGAAAACGGAATAGATCCAAAATATTTTCTTACAATCAGCAATTTTTATCTACTTTTATACCTCCACTACCACTACCACTATTTTAATACACACTATCAAAATTGGTGAAAATATGAATAATGTGATTTATTTAAAATTTTTAAAAACGTTATTGGTATGATTTGCCAAAACATCGATTTCATTAATATTAAATTACAAATATTATACGTACAATCTTTAAGAAATTGAAGTCTGCGTCAAAGAAGTTCTCTTTTACAGTACGTTTTACTTTTTACAGATTACTCGCACAGGTTTAACTTTTGTAAATTATAGAAAGGTATTGAAGTCGCACTATCGACTTTTACAAATCCCACACCAAAATCAAGGTATACTTTTCAGTAAAGTATCACTACCAGAAGTCGTTCTACACCGAATTGGTACCAATAATGACGTCGATTTCAAAGAAAAGGTATCCTTTTAGTTCGACTACTGAAACGTCTACCTAAAGTCTAATGAAGTACTTTCAATGGAAGTAGAAAAAAAAGTTACTCATTTTGTTACAGTACCGTTCAAGTTATTTTAAAGATAAGATAAACGATTTTCCATTAGTTTTATCAGAATATGTACTTTAATTGATTTGGAATCAGTGAACCCAAATTATAACAGGCTTTCTTTGTTTTTTGTTTTTATTTTTTACTAAAATAAACAAATTTTCGATAAATTTACAACAAGTTTGTTAAAACAATTTTGATGTAGGCCTACCAGTACTTTGTAATTTTTACCGAACTGTTAATGAGAAAGAAATATTATTTTTTCGACAAGTTCTTATTTACACATCTGCTGGTAAATATAAATTACTGATGTAATATCAAATTATATTTGTTTCGAAAACTACACCTGCTAGTAGATTCGAGATCTTAGAGCCAGAGCGTATTAAAAAATTGATTTTTATAGGTACTGAAGTCACGAGATTGCCTTTTGTGTATAGATGGGCTGTGAGGAAGGAAAGTGAAAATTCGACAGTGCTGTCAACCTCAACAGAGCGACGCTACTCGTACATTTCACTACCGTGCAGTTCCTACATACATTTTGTAACCTGTGGTATATTCCAAGAAAATGTTTTCTTCATAAACCTTGTTAGAAATAAATTAATGTGACCTGTAATATTGCCTATTGCTTAATCATATGACTAGAAATGTTTTATTTACTGTAATTACCAGCTATTAATACCTTATTCCATTGAAAAAAAATTTCTACGAATGAATCGCCTTCTTTACTATCACTGTCACCGGCGTCTGCACTATCAGTCTCACTAGTATCTATCTAACCGTTTCCGTTTTTTACCAAGTGTCAACAAAACTTTTGAAGAATAGCTTCTTCACGTCTTTAATTTCCTTGTTTATTTTTCGAATTGTGGAAAGAGAAACATCACAGTAGTTAGCCACTCGCTCATGGCTTTTGTTAAAAGGCAGGAAAGGCATTTTTGTTTAGTTTCAATTTCATAGCATTTTATTACACTGCATATTTGATTTCGTTCAGCACTGTGAATAGTCTGCCCACGTTTTCGAAAAACATTTCTGTTTACGGTAACAAAGAGTTATATTCGCACAGTTAACCTACAAAAGGTTCTGCGATATATTGTATATGCTGTGGGTATAGTATAAGTTGTTGTGTTTGTTGTACTGAAATTAAAGCAGTCGCACATGCGCACTGATGCTTTTCCCTCTTTACCCCTCGTTGCAAACAAGTGCAAACTCGTAACTCAAGTAACTATATATGCAGTGACATTACAGGTATTAGGTGATAGGCTAGGAATGGTTTGGGTAATAAAATTGGTCATTATGTGAAAAATAACTCGAAGAATTTCAGAAAATTTTATCTTTTTAATGAAAATGAGAATTACTTCATGAAAATTAATAAGAACAAAACGAAAGTGTTGTGTAGCAGCAAGAGTGGTTTAAAAGAGATGAAACCATGTCTTCTTCACTGATTGGTAAAATATGCTAATCAACATTTCAGACCCTCTGAAAAGTATCTACTTTCCACCCTGCAAATGACACCTTCACTTTATCACTACAGAGTCTGGCTGTATAATGAAATTCATTGGTCTCAGAGGAGATAACTCTGACTAGAGTCTTTTACATCTCTTCTACCTCTTCGGTTCTTAAATGCTTCAGTCATATAATTGGCTGACTATGTGATAAGAAAAAGATTTAAAAAAGATTTGTAGCCCTGGAACTAGCAGATAGAGGGCAAATAATTTAACACTAAACCTGCCTGTTAGGGGCAACGTCATACGTACTGTAATGAATGGAATTAAATTTAAAATGAAATAAATAAATGCAAATTTGAAATTTAAAAATAAATTGATTTAATGAAAAACGAAAAATGAAGTGAAAAATTAACAAAGAAAATTTATTACAAAAATTATAAATGTTTGATCTTATTTAGTGATGACACTAGTATAAAACTAAGTATTTTAATTTATTATTAATGATTATAATATTGTATTGCAATATCTATTACTGAAAATTAATATAAAGTAGCTAGCTAAAACTAGCTATAAACAAGCTCAAATTGATTAGTTTTATAGTTACTAATTGAGATTATCCTCGGAGTCTTGCTTTTGCTTCTTGTCCATCTATTGACCGGGAATCAATTGAATAACGCGTCAAGTCATTGTTGCAATTGGTTTTATAGTCTTGAATAAATGTTATTTAAATCTTTTTTCATTTTTTAAAATACTCAAATTTATTTTGTTTGGTTCATAATTAATTAGATTCTTGATACTTTAATAGTTTCCTTTACTTATTTTCTTATTATTTCAAATTATTTAATTAAAAAAATTATACTATCTTTTGTTTTCTTAGTTTAATCTGAGATATTTTGTTTCTGGAATTAATTTTTTGAATGTTTTATTTCTTCTTATAATATTCATCTTGATATATTTAATTACGGTTAAGAATATTTAAATTTTAATTAGAAATTGTTCAATTGTTATTATTATTTATAATAAATTTTAAATAACTTCTTGAATTTACAACAAAATTGATTAATTGAATTAGATCATCGATCAACGACGTACTGGAACATAGACTGCTTTTCTACAGTATCATCCACACTTCATTGGATAATGGGGTTGCTTATTGTTCTAAATTGATGAGGTTGCATCGTACATACATTATGGTTAAAAAATAAATACAAAAAACCATTATGTAAGCAAACCCATCATTTTTCTTATATTCATTTAATTTTCATTTTGTATTTCATATTTATTATCATGCATACATGACGTGCGATAGCACGCCATGTATAGGGGGAGGCGGCGTAAAAGGAGGAGAAGAAGAAGCAGTGGCACAGGAAGCATCTAACTAGCGGATTAAGTTTTAGAGGATTTCAAATGAATAGTATAATAAGTTTTAATATGTAGTTGAAAGGTATAAAAGAGCTAATAAAAATGTACTCGTAAAGTTGAGAAATAATACAATGAAGGATTTGAGGAATGCCAAATAGAATTTTTTACTCCGGATGCAATCCAGTTTCGTTCCAATTTCAGTAGCAATTGGGTAGTTATTTTGTATTTTATATTTCTAAAACAATATACAGTAAAACCTTCACAAACGATCACCTCTTCTAAGCGAACAACTCTCTAACCGACCAGTTTTTTCGGGAACCAAAATATATTATGTATTCTTCCCCATAAAAATTTACCTCCGCTAAACGACCACTCTCTAATCCGACAGCGACCGGTAAAAACGAGCAAAAGCGACCACTTTAATTTAATAATATAATAGAAATTAAATGTAGATGGACAAACGTATGTAATACAGAATAGCCATGCGCTACATATTGATACTGCTACCTCGAGTATTGACCGATTTACAAGCTCATACAGAGATTTAGTTCAACTTGGACGACAAGTGAATCTTGAAGTCATAGTTCACTGTGAAAAACCCATCCCAACACGCGACGAAAATTACTAATGGGAAAATAATTTGTTTACAACTGTTACTGAACAGTGCTAAAACGACAGCATGGTGGAATGTAGTAGCACGAACGAGAGTGTCTTCGAGGGCAAGGAAGAAGTAGAGGGAATTGAAGATGCTTCTGTAATGCCAATAGGAAAAAGTTTAGAAGCTCTTAGTGGTATAAAAAACATGGCCCGAGAACAAAAAGTGTCGCGACTGCTAGATTTGCTGAAAGAAGCTGAGACTATTAAAAAAACAAAATAATAGTTGCAAAAAAACAACAAGCTGTTAAACAAACAGTAATCGAAAATTACTTTAATTAATTTTTATAACAAAATTTATTTTTAAACGTTTTCTCAGTTTTAAAAATGTTCGAGTTATATGTCACAAACTACAGTATCTCACGTTAAGAATTATTATTTTAAGCAAATTTTACATTATGCATAATAGGCTACTATATCATGCACGATCTACTAATAAAAGAGTTACATCAGTTGCTGTATTGACCGGTAAGTAGTGATGTTTTTACTACAATTTATTATTGTTAAAATTTTATGTAAACAATATTTTTGGAGTAAATAATCATAAACTTTTCAAAATAATGAAGTCATTTTAATTAGGGTCTTGTCCTGATCTCTACTTCTCCAAAACGACCACCTCTCAAACCGACCACTTATTGAGTTCACCGTACGTGGTCATTTTGAGGAGGTTTTACTGTATCACATTTTATTAATTCAATGATTTTGGTAACCCCCTTCATCTAACAACATTGTGTAAAGTGCAACCGTAATTTTTATTATTTTATATATATACATATATATTTTTTTAAATACGATAATACATCATAGAATATTAAGTAGAATAGATAATAGGTAACTTTAGAATGTATGCATACATTTATAATTCAAAAGAGGAAGCTTTGTGACTACCCATTACTCTTTGTAACAGTGGCTTTAGACAACTTCCTGTGTGTTATGCTGTGGTCGGATTATTCTACGGAGTGGTCTTCGCCAAACTCAAACCAGAACTACAAAAGGTGTAAGTGAATACATTATTCATTACATCAAGTTTTTTTCTATGTAGTTTAACTTAAAATATATTTAGACAATTATTTAATTAATTTTACTTATTTAATTTTTTATTAAAATTAATATCTTCGTTTTTAATTTTGTATCTATTTAAGGATACCCGGAACTATTACTTTATTTCTTTATCTTTCTTTTTCATATGTGATCTTTAACATACTTTTTTTATACCTATTTTTTTTTATTCCTAATATGTGTACGTTGCAATCTGTTCAATTCTGAACAATAAGCAACCCCATGACCCAATGAGATGAGGATGATATGTATGACGTGTAAATGAGGTGTAGTCTTGTACAGACTCAGGCCGACCATTCCTGAGAGAGAATGGTTAATTGAACCCCAACCATCAAAGTGCACCGGTAACCACGGTCTAGCATTTAAAGCCGTATAAAAGTAACTACCTTTACTAGGATTTGAACCAATAACCTTCGTCTCCGAAAATCAGCAGTTAAACAGCTGATTTTGGCGACGACTTTACCTCTAGACCAACCCGGTGGTTTAACATACTTAAAGCTCGATTTTTTTATGTAAAGCCTAAATAAAATAACAGACGTTTAAAAAGTACACTAACAGAAAAACCGGCTAAAAATTGGGTATTTTTTACGCATAAATTGCTGTACCCCGGACAAATATTTAAATAAAACAATTTATTCCTAACGAATCAATGCAGGAAAGAACAGGCTTCATAATGGTGTAGCGTTATAAATTTTCAGTTCAATCGTTTTTGAAATAGAGCTGCTCAAATACACCGGACTTATTTCGGGGTGGGCACTATAACAATAATATATGTGACAAATAAGTGTTAGCTACCAAACAAGTAACTAGTTACTCAACTTTTACCTCTTTTTGTTTTTATTAAAGATAAAGTTACCAAATAAAAAATCAAACTGTATAAGTCTGATAAAAAGAACTACTTTTGAATACAAAATGCAAATGACATTGGTCGAATTTCCATTTTACTTTATACTAACTTTTAGTGTTCTTTATTTTATTTTATTTCTTTATCTTTCTTTTCCATATTAGTACATCCTTTGGAGGTCGAGAAAAAGAATTTCCCAGACAAACTACTTTCCTTTTATGTAATATGTAATACAGTACATTATGCAAGTCAGATAAAAATAACTTATTGTAAATAATTCTACTTACTTTATCTTTTGAATTTATTAATAATGAGAAAATATTTTATAAAATTTTACTTCATCAATAATTTCACTGTTTACTCTATAATTTTTCAATTCGTTTTTTTAATAATATATATATATCAGAAAAATATTCTAATAATTCAGTGAATTGCTGAAAAATAATCTCAACGAAACATCTAACATAATGTGAATAAACAGAAAATGTTTTATCTATTTTTCATCAGAGCTTTAGAAAAAAACAACTTTTTTAACAAGTAGTACCCTAATTCTTTTGTATTCAAGTTTTTAATGTAGTTATAAACTTTACGCAAAGACTAAAAGCCTGAATACAATGTTCTTTTTTTATCGCAGCAAAATCTACAATCTATTCTTAAGCGGTATAATGAGTAGGTGAGTTATTTTTTTTTGTTATGTCTTGATCGAAGAACACCCCTCCGGTGGGGAAACTTCGTGGATTTACTTTATGTGTTGTCTTGGCGTTACAAAATAAGTCCCCAGGATAACTTCGTTTTAGTCAGCAAGTGTCGTTTAAATTGTCTAACAGTGAGATAGCTAGGTGGTTCGTGTGAAATTTGAGTGTTCTTTGACATTTTGTGGTGTTTGTGTTGATATCTTCGTGAACTGTGATAATGTGTAAATATTTGTGTAGGATGTTTTTCGTTATGTACCAAGATGATTCTGTAATTTCCACAAGTAATTTCGATTGAAATGTTCGTAGGATTTCAATGTTGAAATGGCTTGCTGAGCCCCATAGTTGGATTCCATACGTCCAAATCGGTTAAAGATAATGTTCTTAAAATTAAAATAAAAAATACACAAGGTAATGTGTTTCAAAATAAACCTAACTCTGAAAAATCCCTTTCATGATACGACAAGTCTCATGGCAGGTGGCAATTTTTAAAAGGCTTATTTTTGGCCTACGGTAAAAACCATTATTAATTTCTGTGTCTAATCTTTAAGAGGAATCGAATGACACTGTTTTTGTTTACAAATTTCGACTTACATTTCTTGACTTCCGGTTTTAGGTTACTTCTGGTCAAAACCGGAACTTCAAACCCAAAGATTTCTGTATATACGAGGTGTGGCTATTAAATAACGAGACTGACGTAAAACATTTTATTTTTATTTTATACATAATCACCTATTGCCACCTTCAATATACATTCCTTCTCTATCTCTACTACGCTCCATGTGAATTTTCCATTGTTGGAAACAGTGCTGGAAGTTATCTTCTGTCAGCTCCTTCAGGACACGTGCCGCTTTCTCTTTTACAGCTTCCACAGACTCAAATCTTGTACCCTTTAATGCAGATTTCACCTTAGGGAACAGGTAGAAGTCACATGGTGCAAGATCTGGTGAATAAAGGTGGATGTTCTAACACTGAGATCCTGTACTTGGCTAGGAACCTCTTGACAGATAACGCAGAATGAGCTGGATTGTCTTGGTGAAGAACCCATGATTTGTCCTTCCACATTTCGGGGCGTTTTTCCTTACTCTTTGACGTAGTTTGGAAAGTACCTTCACTGGGTTCCTGAAGGTCAAACAAAATTAATCAATATTACTACCTTTAGGTACTTTCTAAACTACGTCAAAGAGCAAGGAAAAAACGAATCCGAAAACAGTTTGTTTCTACCTCTTGTAGTTTATGACTTTGATTTCTTGATTTGAGGTTATGCGCCACTTCCGATTAAAACAGGAACTTCAAACCCAATCAGGTTCACTAACTTTTATGTAAATTACGAATCCGAAAACTGTTTTTTGCAATCTCGTGTAGTTTCTGACATCAGGGTGTGACGGACGGACGGACTAAGGAAAATGATCGATAACAATTTTAAAAATTGCCACTTACAAAAAACAAACTAAACGTGACTTTGAACTACGCATTAATATCTTTGACATGACACTACGTCACAGAAACAGTAAATAATAATCATGTACTAACTTTTCTTTTATCAAACTATTTAGTTAAAAATAATGGGAACATTACCATAATGATACTGTAATATTATAAATTATCTAGCACACCATTATTTTGTATAACTATAAACAAACTATCTTGATTATTTGTTTAAATTAACATCATTTTCATGTTAAAATATTATAAATTTATGTTAATGTTGAAATTTCACGTTAGTTGATAATGTAGTGATAACTTTTATTATGGCAATAACAATAATAATATTAAAAAAACTCTTAAGAAGAGAAAAATATAAAAACTAAAATTAGTTATGCTACTTGAAACTTTTATATTCAGAGTAATTTATCTCACAGTTACTGTAAGTAAAATAATGATCGTAACAAAAATGGAGTAATGTATAAGATAATGTAATAAAATATAAGTAATATCCAAGTGTATTTTTAATTTTATAAAACTTTTATTCAAGAAACTTATCTCTCTACTAAATAATATGGTATTAAATTATATTATAATAGAGTTGAATCTCGGTAGTCCGATATGTTTGAACTTACAGGATCCCATATTATCATATACAGTGGAGCGTCAGTTATCCGAACTAATTAGGACCAGAGCGGTTCTGATAATCAAATATTCGGATGATCAAACACGCTAAATATTGTAATTTGATACACTGCACCGTGAAAATATTAATATATATAACCTATATGTTTGATAGATTATTAATATTTTTTACGTCTGACTGTTTTCCAATCGCTGCTAATGCAGACGGTGAGAAGGATGATAGATGAAGACGAGTAATGAAAAAATGCCAGACCTGACCGGTAATCGAACCTGGAAACCCGGTGTAGAAGCCAGTTGCGCTAACTACTACGCCAACGGGATTATAAAAGGCTACCATAAACTTTATTTTAAAAAATACAATAATTTATTGCATTTTTTGCAAATTTAGAATACTAGAGATTATAAAAACAAACGGAAAAATACAGAATCTCAAAACTGATTAAATTAACGAAAAAAATCACGGTAAAATCCTTTATAAAATATGTTTTAACCCATTTGTACATACTATACAGTAATTTTTAATTTTTTTTAAACTAGTATACATTTTTCATTGAATTGTTATATCCGTATTGTGGTAGTAAACATGTATTTTTTTTCTATCGATGGCGGTTTGGATAATTGACGGTTCGGATGACTGACGTTTGGATAATTGACGCTCTTGTGTAATTGGATTACCGAATACTTTGATTACGTTGATGGCAAATTTTTTGCCGTTCATTGTTTTCCAATGTTCGTCCGTCATGTCCAGGTGTCAGAAACTAAAAAATGTAGCAACAAATGGTTTTTTCATTTGTAATTTACACAAAAAGTTAGTGGGCCTGAAATGGGTTTGAAGTTCCGGTTTCAACCGGAAGTAGGCCAATTTACTGAAGTCAAGAAATCAAAGTTGGAATTTTGAAACGAAAATAGCGTCATTCGATTCCTCTTAAAGAGTAGGTATTGAAATCACAGAACAAGATTGATACTATATCCAAGAGTCACTTGAGACTGTGGGAAAGTTAGGCGATTCCAATTTAACATTGGTTGTATAGAGCAAAACGCTCTCCGCTACTATCTGTCCTACAAACATACGTAGTACGAGTATTTAATTAATAACTTACTAATAAATGTTAGTTTTAATTGTAATTTAAACTAAAGTAAAAGTGATAAGTGATTAATTATTTAATGAATAATGTTCGGCCCCAATATTCGATTAAAAGACGCAATATTTAAAATTAAAAAGAAATGAAATACTTCAAAATAAATGTGAAAAGTTACATTATAGAATATTTTTACAGAATTTATAGGCCTATGGTGATGAAATGAATAAATATAGAATTTGAAAGAATATAAAAAATGTTAAATTTAATTTTATCTCTTCATAACATTTTATGGTTTTACTAAAAAAATTGTGTACATTACCCTATAAATAGTTTTATATTCAATTATTACAAATGTAAAAACAATTATGTCACGTAATATATATTTCAGATAATAACGTAAACATTTTTAATCTTAAACGTAATTTGTTTCAATATCATAAGTGTCTATAGACTACAATAAGATAAACTTTTATTTTTATAGCGTCAGGCAAACACAGTAACAGCGCTCCAGCCATAAGCAATGGTATCTTTCAACTGTTGGACAAAGAATAGCTGCTTTACCAGCTAGCTTATTTGTTACACTAGCTTAGACTAATTGTAAAAAATGTTCACGTTAAAAACTTACCTTATTTTGAACCCTTTAGAAAAAATGGTAAAAATATCTTTATAAACTTTCACCAATCCTTAAACATCTCAAAGATGTCAAAAGCCGTTTTCACATGTGTTAGGGCTTTACCACCATACTTGGGAAATTTATTTAAAAATTCCTTGAACCCACTAAAGTTCATTTCTTTGATGTCTTGATCTTTCAAATTATATAGTTTGGTGCAATATGTCTTGTATATTTTAAACAAGAAGTTTTTTATGTCTTTATTTGGCAACTTGACACAAACAGTTGACTGATGCCTTGTTGTTTATTAGATATTTTCCTTCCTCTTGGCTTTAGATATGTTGAAATCATACATCTTAAAATTTCCCTTACATATTTTGCAGTACTCGTACTTTTACGACACCAGTGTATATATATATATATATATATATATATATATATATATATATATATATATAAAATGTGTGTGTGTATGTGTGTGTGTGTGTGTGTGTGTTGAAATTATTGCCAAATACTACAATTCATAGTGTTTTCTTAGTTACATAAAAAAACCAATAGAATTTTATTAGTTTGAAGTACGGATCATGATGTAAAAATTCAGTAGTTTCGTTGAAATTGAATGAAAAATTAATAAAAAACAAGAACAATTGAATTTCAGTTAGACGAATTAGAATTTCAGGATCACATAAATAAAACCTCGTAATTGAATTATCACGTGATAGACAAAGAACAAAATTGGAATGGGTAACAAATCGTAAATTAAAAAGAACAAAAAATGGTCAAGTATAAATGCTGGGCGCTGTTCGTTTGGGTAGATTCTGATTCAGTAGAATAGACACGTATTCCGTCTACAAAGTACAAACAACGTTTGTTTTACTTTTATATATTTCGATAAAAGACAAACAATAACTTTCACAAAAAAATCTGTACTCTTGTTTCATTTCAAACTTTTTTTTATTTGATACAGAAAAGTTTCAAGCAAATATTTACATCAAGTACTATGCAAATAATTACGCATTTTTGTAGCCTATGTAATTTTACTAATCAGAAAATTGTGATAAAAAATTTAATTAATTAATAATTTTACATGGTTATTTTTTAGTTTAAAATCGCATCAACTACTTCGATATTAAATGAAGACTTTCCGGAGAAATTTAAAATTCTTTCAATTGTTGAGATTTTTATGTTAAAATATAGTAGTTTAAAACTTCATATATCCGGATATTACCTAAATACCGTTTCTCAGGCAAGTAAAAATATTTTATAACACAATTTAGCAACTCACATTATGTCGTTACCTTCAGAATATGCTAGTTATATTAGCATGTAAAGAAATGATAGTTAACGAATAGTATGTTAGTTTTTTACTTTCTCTATATGCCCAATATGAATTTATGTTGTAGTTAAGGTCAACAGCCAAAAGGCTGGTTTGAACCTCTAGAGGTTTTACTAAGTAAAACGAGGACTGAGGTGGTTTACCTGTGCCTTCCTCACTGAGTACAAAAGTAGCCTATGCTTATCAGCATGCCAGGCCCTCCGAAAAGCATCTACGCTGCACCCTGCAAATGATACCTTCATTTCATTCAACACAGGGTCTGGCTGTATAATGAAATAGGAGACAACTCTGACTAGTGTCTTTTACACCTCTATCTCTTATGTTCTTAAATAGTTCAGTCATATAATTGGCTGACCACGTGATAAGAAACAGAACTATATTTTGTAGCCCTGGAACTAGCAGATCGAGTGGAAATAATTTAACACTCCACCTGTTATGGGCGTATAAATGAATATATAGGGCAAATTACATACATGTCAAATATATCGTTGATTAAGTCACCACTTGCACTTATGGGTTTACAAGACTACACTACAACAATAAATATTATTTTTAAACCTTCTCAAAAATATACATTTGTTTTCTTTTTCTCACAATCAAGGATTCGGTTTCCACCTATTCTGACTCACAACAGCAATAAGTTATTAAATTATTGCCATCTTTTGTGTGGCCTCCCAACATCTCTCCTCCCCACCGGTCTATATTGCAAAACAGTGAGGGGATCCTTCCCTCAGACATTCTCTCTACGTGCTCCCTTCATCGATTTCGATATTCTGTAATCTTCCCATTCAGGTTGTAAACATCCAGTTTCGTTCTTATGTCTTCATTTCTTAGTTGGTCCCTACGACTGCAACCCTTTGTTTTTCAGAGAATCGTTTCTCTGTCGCTTGTATTCTACTCTCCTGTGGTCTGGTACTAATCCACGACTCACTTCCATAGAATAGGACTAGGGCAACCATCATCTTGTAAAACTTTCTGGGCTTCTTTTCTTGTTTTCCTGCCTAGGTTATATCCCGCTAATCTATTACCTATCTATTATAATCTATCTATAATATCTAATAATATTAGATATCTATAATATCTAATAATTATAATCTATCTATTATCCCGCTAATATTCCCGCACACTTCTTGGAATTTGACAACTTTCTTCCCTATGTCCAAATCTTGATCAAACCCGATGTCTCAACCTAACTGCATTGTGATACTTGTTGGAACACTACATCATCTACCACCTGGTACGATATTTACCAGTAAATGTGATTACCTTTGACTTTTTTACGTTGAAATTTCATTTTTTGCAGAATTAATTTAAAACATACACCGATCTCTGAAGCTCATCTTCACTCTCTTAAAATATACATTTTAAACCTCAATTTGTATATTGTGATGTTATACGTATTAGTAGTAGTTAGTGGTAGGCAAGAAATAGTTAGACACATAGGATTTTTGAATGAAAAGTGTATTTTTTTTTTTTTTTTTGTATAACTGCGTCCGGGAGACTCCAAAAGGGAGTCGTTTAGGAGTCTTTTGGACAAGTAGGATACATCAAGGTAAAACTGACAAGTCTAAATTTTAACAATATGTTAAATTAATTACTTACCAACCATTTTTTATCACTGCTAACTTGCTTACTTCAATTTTTTTTAACTTTTTTTTAAACAAACTTAATTTACCACGACTTTTTGAAGCTATTTTTGAAGCTTTTGTGATAATTTATTGTGGCTAATATTGCTGCCTGGAAAGCGTAGAGTGGTGGTTTATCATTTAGGATAATCGGCTCTTATTGTAATTTCTTGTGCACTTTTGTGACAGTTAATTTTTATACGATTTCTAGTGTTTTATAATTTTTGCATTTGTGTATAGCCTTTTATGATTTATTTACAAAATTTTTGAGAATACTTTTTATTTCCTTCCTTTCTCGTACAATCTACCTTTTTATTATCAGCTTACAGAATTCAGAAGAAAGTCTTTGTGTTTCTATTATGTCTCTACTACTTCGTCTTTCCTACTCCTTTCTTGAAGCCTAAAAGGATATAAAATAGGTATAAGAGTAGCTTCTTTAGTACGGAGTTCAGTCAGTTCAAGTTTTAAAAACTGAAATTCATTAATTTTATGTAAATCTACAGTAATTGAATGAACAATCAGCTGTTTTTTCCAACCTATGGACAAAATTAGTTAGCATTTCATGCAGTTAAAATTTTTTTTTCACATAGTCTACGCTTGTTTTGTTTTTAAATAAAGTTACATTTCGATATGTAATATTCATTTTTTAAGCAATTTACATAAATAATTTCAGAATTAAATTTTCTACAAATCTATTTAATAAAAAGTACACCAAAATTTAACATTTTCCAAAGTAATTTCACGTTAAAGATATCTATTTTACGTAAGATATTTTTAAAATTGATGAAGGTACATACATTACTGGAACCAATTTCATTCAGTTTATCAGGTAAAAATACATTACGTATTTGTCTCTTAAAAATGTTAAGAGCCTTAAAAATATCTATATGGTCTCATTTCACCGAGGTACTGAATTCTCGGCGATATCTTTGACCCTGTATAACTCTCTAACGAACCATTTTCGGGCCTATGTTTATATGAATTTTTTTTTATTTTTAGCTATAGATGAGCTACGAAGAGAATGCCGTATAGTTCTGAATCATTCTCTATAATTTTGTGAATAAATAATAGTTATAAGTTTAAAGGAAGTTTGTTTATAATTTATTTATTACACCCAGATTCCGAAAGGACCTTAGCTTAAGTGTTACCGTATTTTAGGATTAATTATAAGTTTTATTCATCTAGAGATATCTCCAAACAAAAATTTAATTCAAATCCTCTGACACTAGTAATAAACCTGTGGGCAGCGCTGGCGCAATTATAAATATATACTACTTATTTATATATTCATCATTTATCTTTTAAACAAATACCTGAATATCATGTCAACAGTACAATATTGTAAAATCCTTCGACCTTGCGCGTTACGTAGGACTATCGTTATTCAGATTTGTTTGGTCGATAGTCGAATCCTACAGTACACAAAGCACAATACATAATAATTTATTCTCATTATTTCTCTTAAAAAACCTCAGTGAAAGTAATGTAGTTATGAATTTTTAGTGAAGTTATTTACTGTAAACTATTTTATTAAAAACAAAAGAATAAACTGTTCAAACGTTTAGGTAAGTTAAAGAATCTAAAGTATTGTTTCATTACGTAGGAATGTAGAAAATTTACTTGATGATTGCTAAATTCCTTTATAATGTAAAAATATTGTGCCATTAAATAATACTCGTACGTAAATTTAATATTTTAACACATTAGTTTAGGTTCTTCGGGTTCTGGGTATAATAAACATACTTTAAACTTATAACAATTAATTATTTATTGATACAATTAATAATATTACAATTAATTATTAAACTTAGCTTACTAAAAAATACAATACGATTACGCACTATTAATTTAATGCAGTTCCGGTCCCGTAATGACACTATTTTGAACGTCCCCACAACAAATTCCATTCACAATTCAAGTAACAACCAACTCACTACTAAGAAGCTAACTATTCTGCATTCTGCAGCAGGGAAAACACAAGATATTTTAATTTGTCGGTACCCTTGTCGATTCTTAGTAATTTAATAAAAAAGTAGCTAACAATTCTTTGGCGGTAATTTTTATTGTCATCTGTCATTTCCCTTTCTCCGTCCGACCGTCCGTCCTTCACACCGAAATGTCAGAAATTACAAAATATAGCAACAAACGGGTTTCGGATTCGTAATCTACACAAAACCTTAATGGGCCTGGATTGGATTAGAAGTTCCGGTTTTGACCAGAAGTAGCCCAAAACCGGAAGTCAGGAAATCAAAGTCGGAATTTGGGAGCAAAATAGTGTCATTTGATCCTCTTAAAGAGTAGAAACCGAAATCATTGGGTTTGAAGTTCCAGTTTTGACCAGAAGTACCCCAAAACCAGAAGTCAGGAAATCAAAGTCTGAATTTGGAAATATAAATAGTTTCATTCGATTCCTCGTAAAGAGTACATAAATTACTAATGGTTTTTGCCATAAGTCAAAGATAAGCCTTTTTTAAAATTGTCACCAACCATGAGACAAGTCATCTCATGAAAGGGATTTTTCGTTATTAATATCTTGCTCTGTTGTGGCATTCCGCATTAGAGTAATCCGCAGTATTTTAATTTGTCGGTACCCACGTCGTGACCCTTAGTAATTTAATAAAAAATGACTAATAATTTTATTGTTTTCATTATCCGTTGTTTGAAATGTATTGTTTAAATTTCATTGCACTGTATTAGTAAATACTGTATTACTCTACTCTGATTACTACTGTAAATACATGCTATGAAATTTATTGTTTTGATTGGTTGTTACATAACAGGATTTCTTTGTACTTAACTAAATTGCTTTAACACAACTATTTCAAACAAACGTAACTAAATAAATTTTATTTGTTTTGTTTTGCCCGTATCGTATATTACGTACATTCTCAATTTATCTGTAAACTTTTCTCCAGGTGACCTACTACCGCTTTTGATTATTTTATTCAATTCGTTTTGTTGTTTAATTATTTTCTTTATTCATATATATTTTTAAAGGGTGTTTCAAAAAGAACGTAACCATAACCGCAAGAAAGTAGATGTAAATATTATATTTCCTTACATGACAGTTATCAAAATTATTCGAGGTTAACAGCTTGTAACAATTGAAATTTCGTTATTGTGCACCAGTACTAATTCAGTATACATTTGTCTATTGTGGCAATGATGGTGTTTTCCAGAGACAAACGTGTGTTTATTCTTGAAACTTATTTAGCTTTTAAATCATATAAACGAGTAAAAGACGAGTTTTATTTAAAATTTCCCAATTTTGCTGTTTTGAATAAGTCAACAGTCTTGCGTTTGGTAATTAAATTTCGTGAGACAGGGTGTGCACAAGTTCGCGAAAGCACAGGTATATCAGTGATATACCTTTGAAGTTCTGAAGGATATAAAAGAACGTTTGACCTGCTTTCTTAGAAAAACACTCAGGAAGTTAAATTCAGTGGCTAAAATTTTACTATACTGTTTTACTAAAAAATTACGTTTGCATGCTTACCTCATTAGTAAGCATGCAAATTTTGAGAATTGTTATATAGCATCTTTACTTAGCTCTTTACTTACCTCATTGGTGTCGTACATGAACTGCAAAAAGTAGACCACGGAAATCGTTTACAGTATTGTCGTTGGTTTCTTTCTCTTGTCGTTGAAAACAGCATAGAGGTGTTGGATCGTGTTTATTTTAGTTATGAAGCGTAGTTTCACTTGTATACAATCAAACTGCCGATTATGAAGCACTGAAAATCCTTACGTGTTACACGCACGTGAAATTGGTGTTTATTGTGCGATCTCTCGGCGTCGTGTAATAGAGCCTTTATTTTTTGACATCTATTGTTTGATATAAATTAACTGCAATTTTAGATTTACAGGAACGAGAATATTTGTTAATTTTATATATTTTTACTACATTCTTGTCATCTAAAAACGAAACATTTCTTTTTAAACACCCGTTAATATATTTTAAATGATACAACGTTATTAAAATGTGTATTGATTCAAAGTTGTTAGTTTGATTACCTTTTAGTAATTAAATCTGTTTTGCTGTTTTTATTTTATTTTTAAGTTACATCAGCAGCTCGGTCAATAACTGATTTCAGAAGTTTGTTCACTGTAAGAAGCTTAGAGCCTCTTGAAAACCAAAGGCTAAATGGAATTGTTGTTGTTAGGTCTTCAGCCGATAGGTTAGTTAAGCCAAAGAAAGGCTTTACTAAGTAAAACAAAGCGTGAGGTGGTTTACCAATCCCTTCCCCACTTATTAGAAAAGTATGCTTATCAGCATGCCTGACCCTCTGAAAAGGATCTACTTTCCACCCTGTAAATGACACCGTCACTTCATTCACCACAGAATCTGGCTGTATAATGAAATTCAAACTCTCAGAAAAGTTAACTCTGAATAGTGGATTTTAAACCTCTACCTCTTTTGCTTTAAAATGCTTCAGTCATTTAATTAGCTGAACATGTGATATAACAAAACTATTTTTTGTAGCCCTAGATTTAACAGATCGAGTGCAAATAATTTAACACTCCACCTGCCGGTTATGGGGGAAAAACAGGCATTATGTAGTTTTAAATTAAAAATTTCAAATTAAATGGCATTACATAATTTTTAAATTTAAAAAGATTTGTGATAGATAGGCTGTATTTATTTAAAAGTGAAAAACGGCGTAAATTTTGGAATTAAATATTGTCATTTTAATAACTTAACCTTCCTAAAAATCAAAATACTTAATTGTTATTTATACCACATTCAATATTGTAACAGTGTACAGTGATATTTTAGAAGTGGTTGAGATTAAATAAATTTTGTACTGTAAGAAGTTTAGTGTATTGAACAAGGATAATGGATTGCGATGAATTAAGTGTTTTGAATAGGAGTTCTCGGAAATCAAAACTAGTAGAAACATTTGTTTTTAGACTATTTTGATTCCTACTATTTTCAAGAAAATGGAGAAATTGTGATAAAGGTTTCGATTGTTTGGGAAACTTTCAGACCGCAGGTATAAAAAGTTAGCAACTTTGTAGTGAGTTAGTCAGTATATAATTGAATTGTGAATGGAATTAGTGTTTTAAATTTGTTGTTTTCGTTTCGAAATAAGTTGTTACAGGATCGGTTTTTTGTTACGTTAATATTTCGTGTGCGTACGTGTGGTATCAAGCGGTTGTGGACAGGTAAATCATTGTTTTGATTGTTAAGTGTCAGTTTCTTAATAAAATTATAGTCAAGTTTAGTTTAAGCTGAAGTCTTGTAAATATTTAATTGCAGTAATCTAATATTGTATTCTTTATAAGTTTAAATTTAACAGTTTTTTTTTTAATAATTGGTTTATTATGGTCGCATCAACATTCTATGTTTTTAGCGACCCCATTACATAAAAAACACTAATTTTATAACATAAGGTTATAACACTGTAGGTTTACAATGATGTTTTTCAGTTAGAAAAAAAAATTTACACTTTAACAGATGTATCTTACACTTTTAAATATTATAAATTATTTTGTATGGATTGCACTTTTATTTGCACTAAAATTGTCTTTGAATATTTAAAAATTGTATAAAGTCCAGTGTCTTTGTGTACTGTGTGTGGTTAACGCAGTCTTTGTAATTGTCCGGTAAGTGAAATTGTTTCCGTATAGTGTTCAAGGTAGGACATTCCACAAGAATATGTTTGACAGTTAATTTCGTGTTGCAGTGTCTGCAGTAAACAGAGTCTTGTTTCGTTATGAGGTGACTGTGTGTCAGTTTAGTGTGACCAATTCGTAGTCGTGTAAGAGTCACTTGGTCAAGTCTGTTTTTAAAAATTTCTGGTTGTAAGTCTCGAATGTCAGTCCGTACTGTGTGTAGGTTAGTCCTTAAAGTCTTCCACCACTCGTTCCAAATTATTTCAAATTTGTGTCTGAACATTTTCTGCAGATCTCGATGGGAAGACTTGTTCATTCTATTGGAGCATGTAGTGGCACGTTTGGCTGCTCGATCGGCTGTCTCGTTCCCTTTGATACCTAGGTGGGAAGGAATCCACAGAAGAACTATTGTTTTGTCGTTGTTAGTTATTTTGTGGTTGACGTTGATGATCTCTTGAAGTATCGGTTCATCCTGTTCGATACTCCTAAGGGAATCTAAAACACTTCTTGAATCTGACAAGATCACAAATTTTTTACGATCGGATAAAGCTATGGCTTCAAATGCTTTTTTTATTGCATATGCCTCACAATAGAATACTGAGGAACAATCTTGTAATTTAAATAAAGACTCTTTATTTAACATTACCACGGCACACCCGCTTCCAGCAGACGTTTTTGAGCCATCAGATCAAAAAGCCATCAAATTTAATAGTTAATTGTGCCAATATAATTGTTATGAGTTTAAAGAAAGTCTGTTTTTTTTATTATATCCAGATCCCGAACAAACCTACGCTTAGATGTTATTGTATGAACCGCCATATTAGTTGTGAGTTGTCATACGGGACTTTCTCTTGCCTCTAATGCCATACTCTAATTTAAAAAAAAAACTAAATACCGCTTAAAATATTACAGTATTTTTGACAAATTTCTAATGTAAAGCAATTGCTTGGATGCAGTCAATAATTTTGCAACAGATATCGCATCAGAAACAGCAAAAACAAATTAGTACAAATACGAGGAAAATTAGTTCGTATGCAGGATAATTTAAGATGATCTGCTGGAGAAAGCTTACTTAAAGTTAAATTTATTTATAAATTCATTCCACGACAGTTTAATCTAATATAAGCACAGAGAATCAGTAATTCTAATTTTCAGGTTGGTAAAACTGCACAGTGTTTTACCACCAGCCTTTGTTTACGATGTAGCCTACTACATGTAAATTTTTCATCAAAGACATACAATTTACTTTTGCAGAAAAGCGGATGTAATAAATTAATAATATAAAATGCTTAAAATTAAAGGTCGGGTTGAAACAAACCATTTGTTGGCTCAAAACGAGACAAAATAAATAATGGATATCACCCATTGAGATACACGTAGCTTTCTCTTTTATGAAATTCGGTTATAGCAATTTGTTTTCTTTTGTTTTTTAGTGTTTTATTTACAATAATATTGTGTTTCAATTTCCATTGTAATGTTGCTATAGCTACAAAAACATACTTTTAACGATAATACGTAATTTTCTAAAACTTAGAAATTTAGACTTTACAATTTAGACTTGGTACAGAATCGATTAATACTTTACATTAAATTACTTTAGGATGAGAAAACCTGTTGTTATAGGACACTAGCTGTACCCTGCGCGCGCTGCTACAAAAATCAAATTTAATGAGAACTACTTGGAAAATCGCTGAATTTAGATCTCCGTTTTCTTTTTAGGTATCTCCTTTTGTAACTAGATATGCAAATAATAGAACATAAACTTAGTATCAATTACCTTCTGGTAATGTTCTGATCCATGACAACACCTGACTCACAGTACTGATGGAACCCAACGACTCCTTCAGCAATTTCAATGGGATATTTTTGAACCCTCGCTGTACAGTCCTCAACTAGCACCAAGTGACTTCCATCTTTTCCCTGAATTAAAGAAGTAGCTAGGAGGGCAGAGCTTCAAACCTAACACGCGTATTTATCTACGACACTCATCTGCCGACCACACCCATCCCAGAGGAATTTAAGCAGCTTAGTGGCTTCAGATGCTACCTAGCAGGCAAACCTACAACCTCTGAGAGGCCAACCCAAATGAGTGGGTGCGGTCACGTCCGCAGGGTGCCCCACTCCCCTCAGTACTCGTGTAAACGTTGGACGAGTAGCCGTCGAGCTCGTTACGCAGCTAATGCTTAGCACGTTGCTCTACCACACATGGATGTACTGCGCACAACCATGTACTACGAATAGCACAGGGAGTAGCTACGGCCAGCGCCCGTTACCTCGAAAGCGGGCAAGGATTGGATAGCTAAACCGTAGTTTTATGGGTACGCTGTGTGTGGTCTGGGGCGTGCTCCCCTTCAAACCTAACAAGGAGCTTCAAGACAATGTCAAGACTCTTCAAAATTCATTAGCAGTAACATTTTATGAAGAGCGTACTGGAAAGCTTGTCCTTACGCACAAGAAATCCTTTAATCATCAAGATGATTATATCGAAAAGTACCCAAAATTGTACATAACTTTTACTAACAAAAACTTTTTTCTTTATTCACCTGACTTTTATCTTATGACCTATTGGAGGTTGAAATAAAACGGCCCTCGTAGATGTACGATGGTGATTATTAATAAATGAAATAAAATTGTATTTTCAATTCATTTAAAGCAAAAAAGAAAAACAAATGTAAAAATCTGGTGTGAAACACTCACACGACTTTCTCTTGCCAATGAAAATAATGAACCATATAACCTAACATTAGTAATAAAATATTAGAACTACCTAAACAAAAAACATAAATTTATTTTAATCATGAGTGAAACACAAAATAAAAATCAACCTCCGTTTGGCTTAAAAATACGGAAAATCACTCTTTCACGCTAAACTAGGCTCTGTAGAGAAAAATGGTCAAAATAAAAATTGTAAATTTTTTAATTTCCTATAAATTGTATAATCATTTTTTTGTCGTAAAATGCATACTAAGGCCGAAATGTTTAAAAATCGATTTTTTTACATTTTCGTGAGAAAAACAGAAAATTGCTAATTACCGCTAAACTAAGCGTTATACAAAAAAATGTTTGCAATAAAATTTGTAGGATTTTAAATTGTCTACAACCTTTCTTTTATACTTTTTTGCGCTAAAATGCATATTAAAGTCGCAATTTAAAAAAAGACAATTTTTTATGAGTAAACCTCCCCAAGAATTTCAGCAGACATGGCACCTACCCTATCTTGTAGAGCATAAAATATTTAGTAAATGAGCGATTTAAAAAAAATCGTTGGAGCCGTTTTTATGAGAAAATCACAAAAAAGTGAAAAATGACACGAATAAACTACTACTTCCGGTTGACCGATTTTGATGAAAATGTTCGTGTCAGGTTTTCTAGTGGTATCTAACTTAAGTTTCAAGTTCGTACGATATTCCGTTCTTGAGATATTCTGTTCACACACACAGACCAATCGCTAAAAACATGTTTTTTCGGTTCAGGGGGTCTGATATCGGGTAGATCCGGTGAAAACTCGATTTCGAAAAACCGACATGAAAACAATACTTTCCTTCCTATATATTCATATTGGCAAGAGAAAGTAAAAAACAATATTATGAGATCTCTTTAAATAGCGAAACAAAATATAAGTCTTTCAGATATGTTTATCTATATTACAGAAACTGTACATCATTTTTGATAATGACTGCCAGAGAAGATCCTAACGGACCACGAGTAGTGATCGTTAGGGAACCTGATGGAGACAGTGAATCATCTGCTGATGAAGGAAGTTCAGGAGAAGAAATAGATATTCCAAGTTTAGCTGCTAAAAGTTCGGATACTCCAACAGAATACTGGCATATTCAAAAACTTGTTAAATATATGAAGGTAAATATACGGTTATTTAGTATTATTATTTTTATAAAATATGTGTACTTTTGGAAAAGATTTTTTCTTTCTTTATTACTTTTAAACTTAATTTAGTATAAGTTTGTTTTTTTTCTGGTTTATTACAAAGAAAAGAGTAACTTTTCACATTCTTTTTTATGATTTCTTTGTTTTGTTTTTACAAGTTATTCATTAACTTTGTAGAATAACTTGGCTGCTACAAAGATCTTTATGAAAATGTTTTTAAAATTATTATTTCCCTCGAAAAACTTGTAAGTTTCAATCTCTATTTAAAAAAATTATAAACAGTTGTTTTAATCTGTTGTATAAACTGTATTTTAATTTAGTTTAATAATTAGCGTTAGTAAAAAAAGTTTAACGTTACATGTTCCAGGGTACAAGGTTGTAGATAACCTATGTCAAAATAGTTTTCTATGACATCTTGTACTTTAATCATTAAAGTTAATTATAAAATTTGTTTAGCTTTTTTAATTATTCGGAATCGATATTATACTAAATTGCCACCCGATTTGATTGCTACTTCTTGCTGAATTGGAATTTAAACAGAGATAAAAAATCTCGTAATTGTTTTTACCAATTTAATTTTAATTTTTTGCAGAATCCCGAAAGTGTCCCTTTAAAACAATATAATTAGTTTAATAGAACTTTGTATTTAAGGACAAACAGAATCGCCTTTTAAAATAAATGAAGTTTTATTAATTGACTGTTAATATTCTTTATGCACAATATATGATGTATCAATTGGTTTCATGATGGTTCTATTTATTTTTTTTCAAAATTATGTTTTATCATCCAGTAGTTCAATAATAAACATAAGTAATAAGTAAATAAACAATCACTAAATTTTAAGTCTGAAGATGTTTAGAACTAAGATTTAATTCATGGTTTTTTTTAGATTTTATCGAAATTTATACGTTGATTGATGGACACAACATATTTTTAAATTTTTCTGATTTCTTTAGCATGAAACTTGATCTTCAGCATAAGTAATTACAGGTTTATTTGTTATAGCTAGCTGGCTTCCTGCAGGTCACCTTACTAACTCGCTTACTCATCTAATTCTCTTTTTCCTTCTTCTTCTCTTTCTCATTTTTCATCTACCCCTTCTTCTTATCCTTTATCATGCCCGCTGCATTGGCGTAGTTGGTAATGTGCTCGCCTCTCATCATGCGGTCTTGGGTTCGAATCCCATTCAGGCACGGCATATTTCCATACGTTACAAAAAAATAATTTCATCCTTCATCGTCTGCATTAGCAGTAATTGGAGAACAGTCGGAGGTTAAAAAAAAAAATCCTATATCACCTTCCCTTTTTTAATAAACTTTTATTCAAAAAAACCATTCACTTGACAGTGTAGAAACTATGTTCTATTTCTTACAGTACCATGAATTATAAAATGCCGGCCGCATTGGCGCAGTTGGTAACGTGCTCGCCTCTCATCATGCGGTCTTGGGTTCGAATCCCATTCAGGCACGGCATTTTTTCATACGTTACAAAAAATCATTTCATCATTCACCGTCTGCATTAGCAGTAATTGCAGAACAGTCGGACGTTAAACCAAAAAAAAAAAAAAAAAAAAAAAATTAATTATAAAAGTATTTAGGTGATCGGCTCTTATATCACACTATATCTGGGAGACAACTGCACCACTTGTACGGTTCAGTGTCAAGCATTTCATGGTACTCCAGTAAATCAGTACATTAACCCTTTAATTTTCAGCCCTAATTATAATATAATAATACATTATATGGTCTTTCATTTCTTATTTTTCTATTTCTTATGCTTCTTCTCCTACTCCTTATTCATTTTCCCTTTTTTCCTCCTTCTCCTTCTTCTGCTTCCTCTTATTCTTCTCCTTCTCCTTCTTCATCTTTTCCTTCTTCTTCTTCTTTAGTTGAACATAGAACCCAAAAAATAAATGTTTTTCTTCTCCTTCTTCTTCTTTTAAAATTTAAGAGGTATTATGCTCATTAGTTCCTTAAAATCAGGTCGGGCTGTTGGTGTAGTGGTTAGTGCAACTGGCTTCTACTCCAGGGTACCAGGTTCAATTCCCAGTCAGGTCTGGCATTTTTCATCACTCATCATCATGTATCATCCTTCTCACCATCTGCATTAGCAGCAATTTCAAAAAAATATATAAATCAGTTGCTCAGTCAATAATATTCTATACTGGAACATCAAATTTGTGCGTTCAATTTTTGGCCAGGGTACAAAATAAACGAACGAAGTTAAAATTTATAGCTACAATTCAAACCCAACATTGTCACCAATACCCATTATGTTCATTTGACCTTAAATAAAAAAGTAATGAATTAGATAAAAAGAAATAAAATTTAATTAAACAAATAATTAAATTTCCTTTTATATAAATAACTTACAACCAAAAAATAAAACAATAAAATTCTTGTTAAAAAATTTAAATTACATTTTCATACAAAAATACATAATAAATTTCATCATTTTGGTAAATTGTTTGGAAATATAACTGACAATAAAATTCGTAGAAAACATTTTCCCATTTTTATTTTATTTTTTTAACTGTATTTTTACTTTTTTGTTTTTGCGTAGTTGAATATTGTCGAATGTGAGAGAGTGAAATGAGAAGGTAAATAAAAGAGAGCAAAGGAAAGTCCCATTTTGGCATTTGTAGAACATATTTCATAATCAAAATGAAATCTGCTTTTGTTCTTTTAGTTTTGCTATACATATATATTTTCAAAATCCATTGGTGTATATCTGACTATATAACTTTATTACTATTCTCTATTCTATTCAAAAGATGTATTTTAAAACCATATAATCTATTACAATGTAATTTCACAGCTCAGTTAAAATTTAATGGAGGTTTCCGACTACATTGTAATATTTATAACGATGTTACTACTTCAAATTTCAAGGGTGCTAGAGAAAAATAGTACACGAGTCAAAAATATAAGTTTTTAGGAGAATGGAAAACTCTGTTATTTATCAATTTTATTTATTTTAAGGGCCCTGGGAAGTGACCTGGGGAGGGCTTCGGCTCTGGCAAAGGGGAGTGATGACGCGTCACGATACACAACATCGGTATCAAAATAAGCGGTTAATCAAGAGACCGCTCTTAGCCTCTCTCACTCCAACTCCAACACTTTAACCTACAAGAGGTGCCCCTGTTACGCTGAGCAACTCGATGGAAGGTTGGGTTAAACCCCAGCGGGAAATCGGGTCAGCAAGCTGATAGGTGTTGGGGGCTGAGGAGCCAATCTTCAGTCAATTCTCACAACCTGATGGTCATGCCTCAATCTTTGACGTCTCAGGGAGTAATGATCAAAGAGGATAGGATCATGAAGTGAGAAATAGGAGTAATTCTCCAAAACAGGATTGTTAGGAATCCTTAGGAGGCAGCCCCTCCACCTAACTAGCCTTGCCGTTGGGTTAATATCCCACGCAGGGCGAAACATAAACGTATTCAAAGAGACAAAATAGAAAGAAACGGACAGGTTAAACGGAAAAAAGACTGGAAACGGACAAATAACATGATTTTTGGAACTTGGAATATAACCTCACTGACAGGGAAAGACGTGGAATTGGTGGAGGAGATGGAGAAGTATGGAATCTCTGTTCTGGGAATAAGCGAAACGAAAAAGAAAGGGCATGGAACACTGCAGTTGCATAAGGACTATGTGTTGATGTATTCAGGTGTGAGTAGGGATGCAAAGGCAAAGGAAGGGGTTGGGGTGATTTTGAGTAATGCAGTAGCGGACAAGGTTATCTATTGGGAGCCAGTGAACTCGAGAATAATAAGAATTGATGTGCAGTTACAGGAAAGAATTTCATTTATACAACTTTATGCCTCGACAGAAGACAAAGATGTACTGGAAAAAGAGTTTTTTTACAGCGAGTTGCAAAGAACAATTAACAAGGCCAGGGATAAGTTCGGTTGTGTGGTCTTGATGGGGGACTGGAACGCAAGAGTGGGAAATGATATGGCAAGGGGACATGGAAGTATGGGAGCATATGGGGCTGAGAGGACAAGGAACAGAAATGGGGACAGAATGGTTGAGTTCTGTGTGGATAATCAGCTGCTGATTGGAAATACTTTCTTTCCACATAAACATATACACCAGGTTACATTCGTGGCAGAGGAAAGAAATGTGAGTAGTGCTATTGACTACTTTGTGTATACGAGGGAGACTCGGAGAATTACCATGGATGTCCGGGTGTATCGTAGTGCAGAACTGAATACACAGCACAGACTACTGATAATGAAAACAAGATTCAGAAGTGGAAAAGCAGTAAAACCTCGTAAATTCACAAAAATTAAGGTGGAGGAATTGCAGCGACCAGACTGTAGACGGGAATATACTAATAAGTTAGAGGAAATGTTAGGGAGGGAGGGTGCTGATGGATCAATTGAAGAAATCTGGCAAAAGCTAAAGAACATAATCCTAAAAGTGGCCGAGAAAGTATGCGGGAGAAAGGTGGTGGGTGGGGGAGTGAGGCACACTAGATGGTGGAATGATTCAGTCAGGGAGGCGGTGAAAGGAAAGAAGATGGCATGGAAGAGATATCTGCAAACTGGTACAATAGAGGATCGGAAAACGTATGTTGAAGCACGAAGGTTGGCTAAGGAAGTGGTGAGAGGAGCTAAGATGGATTCCTGGGAGGAGTTTGGAAAGGACATGGAGAATAACTATAGAACAAACCAAAGGAAGTTTTGGACGACAATTAGGGGGCTAAGGAAGGGGAGATCAAGAAGGGTAAGAAGTATACAGAATGAGGCAGGTGAATTGATCACTGATGCAAAGGAAGTACTTGAGACCTGGAGATTGTACTATGAAAAGACCTTCAAAGAGGAGAACCAGGAGCTGGTAAGAAGGGACGGGGAAGAACAGCTAGAGGATACAAACGAGGTCAATATTGAAGAACAGGAAATTCGGAATGCTGTCCTAAAAATGAGATTGGGTAAAGCGGCAGGCCCAGACAACATAGCTCCTGAGATGGTTAAATATGGAGGAGACCAATTAATAAAATGGTTGTATACACTATTCCAAAAGGCATGGCGAGAAGAGACTATACCTGAAGATTGGGAGAACAATGTAGTAATACCCTTGCATAAAAAGGAAAGCACAACTAGATGTGAAAACTACAGAGCCATATGTCTTTCATCTGTGATATTTAAGTTGTACACCAGGGTACTGGAAGGTAGGTTGAGGAGAGAAGTAGAGGGAAAACTCGAGGATGAACAGGCGGCATACAGGCCGGGCAAGCAGACTCAAGATCATATATACGTGTTGAGAACAGCTATGACAAGGGCCAACAATAGGGGAAAAACAATGTTTTTGGCTTTCCTTGATTTGGCGGCAGCCTTTGACTCTGTTCCAAAAAAGGAGGTATGGAGGGCATTGGAGGAATTAGAGACTCCACAGAAGTTGTTGAGGGTGATAAAGAGTGTGTATCGGAATGTGTATGGAATGATCAGAATGGAAGGGAAGGAAAGTGGAAGATTTCTTATGGAGAGGGGAATGAAGCAGGGAGACAGTCTGAGCCCACTTTTATTCATCGTTTTCATGGACTCTATTGCTAAAATCTGCAAGAGACGAACAAAAAGATATAAGGTAGGGAACTGGAATCTCCGGCCAGTGTACCTGCAATCATTGATATATGCAGATGATATAGTCTTGATAAACTCTAAAGCAGAGGATTTGCAAGAAGCAATAACGGAGTGGTGCAGTACTCTGCAGGAGAGAGGAATGAGGGTGAGCGTTAAAAAGAGTAAAGTGATGAAGGTTGGAGGTGAGAAGGAGGAGCTGAGAATGAGGTGGGATGGGGTGGAGTTGGAGCAGGTGAGGAGTTTTGAGTATCTGGGAACAGTGATTGATGAGAGTGGGGGAATGGAGGAAGAGATGAACAACCGAATCAGAAAGGCCAACCAAATATTCTATAGTTTAAATAACACACTTATTGGAAAAAGAGAGGTGAGCAGAGACGCCAAACTCAGAATATATAAGTCAGTATATTTACCAACATTACTGTATGGGTCAGAAACATGGACCATGAAAGATAAACTGGACAGTAGAGTTACAGCTCAGGAAATGAAGTATCTAAGGAGAGTGATAGGAAAGACAAGACGGGACAGAGTTCGTAATGTGAATGTGCGGGAGGAGTTAGGCTTAAAAACAGCAGTAACAGAACTGATTGAAAGAAGGGCATTGGGTTGGTATGGTCATGTGGTGAGAAGAGATAGGGAGGACAGACTGAAGCGAATTTTTGAGGCGAGACCGGAGGGAACCAGAAGACGGGGAAGACCAAGGATAGAGTGGGAGGAGTATGTTGAGGGTGTGGGGGGGCGAAGGGGAGAGAGCAAAGGACGGCTGAGAGCATTGGCTTTGGACAGAGTGGAGTATAAGAAGTTTATAGAAGGCCCGACGCTGAGAGGCAGAAGGGAGAGATAAAGAAGAAGAAGAAGATTTATTTTAAATGGTTCCGATTAAGGGGACTGTAACTAGGAAAAAATAATTGTTTCACATATTTTGTTTTTTTTTTCATTTTATGAAACTGCATAGTATTCTTTTTGTTTGATACATTATTTATTTTGGTAGTACAATTTTTACAAATATAAACATTATATTATCATTGTATGAAGAATTGAGGCTGCAACCTGGAAAGAACATGCTTCGTGCAATGGAACAACTGGATTCAGGACGAAAATATGGATAGAAGACGCTAAAAGAAAAATGTCTGAATTTGAAAAACAAATATGTGAGAAGAGGAGTTTTAAAAGAAAAAATTTGAAGATTTATATCTTCAAGAAGAGGTTCCAGACCAACCATCTTACAGCACTGGACGTTATTAAAAAAGTATAAGTTACAAATTACAGTCAGTTTGAGGAAAATCATGATTTTTGAAAGTTTAAGCAAGTTTTCTCAGGAACGGTTAAAGATATCAGTATGAAATTTTCAGGACAAAATCTACTCATTATGGGCTAGTTCCGCAAGCAAGATTATTTAAGAATTGTCCATAGAAAATATTTTACAATTTTTTCATTGTTTTTCTTGGAATATGTGTACGTTTTATAAAAATTAATGAACAATTTTAAATATTTCATTCAAAAATAAGCTCCTGTGAGGAACTAAATTAAAGTCTGAAGTTTAAAAAAAATTAAGGTTCTAATTTTTATAGTTTTTGTGAAAAGTTACAAAAACTTAACATGTAGTTATATAGGCAGTTACGGTCCCCTTAACTTTTAAATAAAAATTATTTATTTTCAATTTGTTTTTATATTTAAAATCTAGTGTGAAACACTCAAACGACTTTCTCTTGTAATGTAAATAATGAAAATATAACTTTACCTATATTTAATCATTAGTAAATAAATGTAAAATAAAAAACATAACCTAATTTTAATCAATCTGTTTTTAATTTTAATCTGTAGAAAAAAGTTCTTCAATTAAAAGTTGTAGAATTTGTTATTTCGATAGTTTTCATTATTTACACTTTTAAATTTGATAGATTTTTTTAAATTTTACATGATTTTAAAGAGTATTCTTTCCTTATTTGTCCAAAAGTTCTAAACTTGAAATTCATGCTAATATGAGCTTCATTTTACGAAATGAAAAAAGTAAATTTTGTTTACGACGTAGCGGTAATACAGCATAATGTAATGCGGATCTCTCACATTTACCTCCTCCATGGCCATATTTCATAAGCATATACGATATGTGTCATCCCTTTTATCATCTCACAACATTCTTAATTGGTAATAGACATCGTGTTAACGTTGTTTTATTTAAAGTTTTAGTTTTAAAACCCTTCTTTTCGTGGCAAAAGTATTGTACTACTGTGCTTAAGTCGTTACTCACCATTTTTTTAAGAACAGTTAAGTTTGTTGTTAACTTAAATCATTTATTTAATAATAGGGGTTTGAAGCTAAGAACATTGTGCGAATTCATTCACACCGTTCCATTGTGCTAGTTGCTGTAATATTTCAAGCTCGGTGGTAAAAAAACATGAGCACAAAAATACAAGATAACTTGGATAATACAAACTCTGGGTGATCTGCAATAACACGTAATCTGAACTCCCAAAAAAAGGTTGCAGAAAGGTGCCATATATCTCTCACATTGCTCTTCAGTAAATTGATATTTTAAGTACTATATGAGGTTTGGCTATTAAATAATGAGACTGACATTGTAAAAAATTTTATTTTTATTTTATACATAATCACTTATTGTCACCTTCAATATACACTCCTCTATCCCTATAACGATCCATGCGAATTTTCCATTGTTGGAAAAAGTGCTGGAAGTCATCTTCTGTCAGCTCGTTTAGGACACGCGTCGCTTTCTCTTTTACAGCTTCCACAGACTCAAATCTTGTCCCTTTTAATGCAGATTTCACCTTAGTGTGATGAAATCTGGTTTTTTACTTATGATCCAGAAACGAAGCGCCAATCTATGCAATAGAAGAGCCAAACTTCACTGAGAGCCAAAACAGCTCGAATGAGCAAGTCAAAATTTAAACCAATGATATTTTTTTTTTATATCCATGGGATTGTGTACCTTCACTGGGTTCCTGAAGGTCAAACAATTAATCAATATTACTACCTTGGGGTACTTTTGGTACTACGTCAAAGAGTAAGGAAAAACACCCCAAAATTTGGAAGGACAAATCATGGGTTCTCCTCCAAGAAAATACGCCAGCTCATTTTGTGTTATCTGTCAAGAGGTTTCTAGCCAAGTATAGCATCTCAGTGTTAGAACATCCACCTTATTTACCAGATCTTGCACCATGTGACTTCTACCTGTTCCCTAAGGTGAAATCTGCATTAAAAGGAACAAGATTTGAGTCTGTGGAAGCTGTGAAAGAGAAAGCGGCATGTGTCCTGAAGGAGCTGACAGAAGATGACTTCCAGCACTGTTTCCAACAATGGAAAATTTGCATGGAGCATTGTAGGGATAGAGAAGGAGTGTGTATTGAAGGTGACAATAAGTGATTATGTATAAAATTAAAATAAAATTTTTTACAACATCAGTCTCGTTATTTAATAGCCACATGTTGTACAGTATAGAAATACTGCATCAATTTATTTTAACTTTAAAATAAATAAATAATAAAAAACAATTTCACTTAAGAACATCAATTAATAATGGAATAAATACACCAACACAGTACTATAGCAGAAGTACAGTGACTCATGTTTATTACTTTCTCTTGCCTATATGAATAAATATATAGGAAGGAAAGTATTGTTTTCATGTCGATTTTTCAAAATCGAGTTTTCACTGGATCTATACGTTTTCAGACCCCCTGAACCCAAAAAACATGTTTTTAGCGATTGGTCTGTGTGTGTGTGTGTGTGTGTGTGTGTGTGTGTGTGTGTGCGCGCGCGCGCGCGCGTGTGTGTGTGTGCGTGTGTGTGCGTGTGTGTGTAGGTGTGTTTGTGTGTGTGTGTGTGTGTGTGTGTGTGTACAAAATATCTCAAGAACGGAACGTCGTACAAACTTGAAACTTGGAACTTAAGTTACATACCACTACCGGACCCGACACGAATATTTTCATCAAAATCTTTTATAATGTGTATAAAAGATGTGTATTTCATCAAAATCTTTTAAAATTATGTATAATTTTTCACTTTTTTGCGATTTTCTCAAAAACTGGTCCTACGATTTTTTTTAAAATCGCCTCATTTACTCAATTTTTTATTCTCTACAAGATAGGGCAGGCGCCATGTTTGCTGAAATTCTTGGTGAGGGTGTTTTCTCGTAAAAACGTGTTTTTTTAAGATTACTGCTTTAATATGCATTTTAGCGCAAAAATTTGTATAGGTAATAAAAGTTGTAGAGAATTAAAAATCCTACAACTTTTATTTCAAACATTTTTTTGTATAACGCTTATTTTAGCAGTAATTAGCGATTTTCTAATTTTTTCTCACAAAAACGTGTGAAAAATCGATTTTTTTTAAGATTTCGGCCTAAGAATGCATTTTACGACAAAAGTGTATATAATTAATTTTATAGTAAATTAAAAGATCTATAACTTTTATTTTAAGTATTTTTCTCTACAGAGCCTAGTTTAGCGTGAAAGAGTGATTTTTCGTATTTTTAAGTCTAACTGAGGTCGATTTTCATTTTGCGTCTTTCACTCATGATTAAAATAAGGTTATGTTTTTGAGGTTAGTTTTTTGTTTATTTCTAATGTTTTATTACTAATGTTAAGTTTATTGTTACTTATTTGCACTGGCAAGAGAAAGTTGTGTGAGTGTTTCACACCATATTTTTTGTATAGATATACATATTCTAGGAGCCATGAACATAAAACACGTAGACGCAGTAAAATGTTTTAATACTATTGTGTTCAGTGGGCAACAGAGAATGACATTCTACCACACAATCTACTTTTATTGGCTCAGATATGAAAAGACACATTAGAAAAATCATTAACCTCAAAGAAACAGATAAAAATCACTGATATTTTAAAGAAACCATTGTAAAGTTAATTTTAAAAATGTTTGTATTAATACCATAATAAAAGCGTTGTTTGGATAAATATAAAAAGAGTTTAGGGACTTATTTTGGCTTTTAAATTTCCCTTGATATTCTATCCTGTTCCTTTAAATTGAACTCTTGAGAATCTGAATTTTTCGTAATCCGAACAATCATGTATTTTATTAGTTCAGGTTATTCAGGGCCTCCTGTATATAAATTTCAATACATAAACCATAAAAAAATAATTTAGTATTTCTAATGGCAAAATTTTTTCTCTATTATTTTTATATTCTTACTATAATTATAAATTGAATAAGTAGGCCTAATTTGTTATAAATCATTACTTAATTATATCTTTTTTTTAGGCAGGTAATCAAACAGCAACTATAGTTGCGTTAGCATGCCTGAAAGATCATGAATTGACCACTGAAGAAAATCAAACTGCTATTAGAGATATTGGTGGGTTAGAAGTGCTAATAAATCTACTGGAAACAAATGACTTCAAATGTAAAGTAAGAAATCTGTCAGTAACCTAGTTCACTACTATAAATTATTCTACTTTACCAATCCTGTTCTAAGTTTACTTTAAAAAGACTTTCTCCTAAATTCATCTCCATTTCAAATGTGCTTACATGAATACTGTGTTTTGAATATAGATGTATGATTTTTATCACTTCTTTTTTTTAAGGTAGTCTTTTGCATATTTAAATACAGTATTAATAGTAATTATAGTTATTCAGAGGTCTCATTTGAAAAGAAATTTGATTAAAGTTCCATAGAACTGTGGTTAGCATGCTAGGCTATGAAACAAAAGGTTCTGAGTTCAATTTACACACACATATATATATATATATATATATATATATATATATATATATATCAAACTTAGAACCTTGAAATCATTATATGTTCAAACTTACAGTTACTTAATCCAAAGTAGTTGTTAATAATCAAACTCTACAATCAACTTCAGATAAATCAAAAAGAATTTGATTAAATGTCATTTTCTGGTCAATTAACATTTCTACACATTTTAAATATTCCTTATTAAAATTCAATGAAGTAAATATTATCAACTCTTTCTATTATACATTCAAAGTGATAACCTCCACCTGGATCTGGAGATCCAAGTTTTATGCAAAGAAACAAAGATTAATTATGATTCATGAATACAAACTCCTATAGCATGCAAATATTGAGGCACTGCATCACTTCAAGAACACAAATGTAATGAGCACACTGAATCACTAGAAAACATTTGACCTGATTTGATTAATTAATATAGGAAATGATAGTAATAGTATCTTAAGTAAATTATTGATTAATAAGTAGTTTAGGATTGAAAACAATTGTTGTTAGTCTTAGACTAGATTAATAAAACAAAAATTTAAATTGTTTAAAAATAAATCTTTATAATGCATCCTGCAGTTTTAAATATTTCTATTTCATATAATGAATTAATACAATAATTTCACTAACCTTCTTTTTAAACTGCGTTACCTTTATTTTAATTTTTACTTACACGTGTTTCGGTGGATCCACCATCATCAGAGTAAATAACATAAAATTGAAACTAAAAACACTATTTATTAAAAATCTATAGAAGATGATACATCTTCAGTCACTTGTATAAAACTGATTTATAATTAATTTATTTAAATTTATCCCTTCTCATATTTACTGTAGATAGCAGCAGCAGTCAATATAACTTCATCATTCCTAAATTTCACCTGTTCATTCAAAATGTCCTGCTTTTGCTCTTTTAAATATTTATAAATGTGGAACATCTCATATTTTTCAATTTTATTTTTATTTTCTATATTACATTGTTCTATTATATTGAAATGTTCATCTATTTTACCAAATTTATGTTTTTCTTCTTTTATATGATTGGTATAGTTAGATACAATGTAGTCACATTTCAGTGCTTTTTTATGTTCATTATACCTCACTTGAAAATTACGACTAGTCATACCAATGTAAAATTTTTTACAATCCTCATTACCACAATCTAAATTGTTTAGTTGAAGGTTCTTCATTCCAAACTTAATCTGAGCATTTTGGCTAATTATAAACCACGATACAAACTTTTTATTTAATTTTTTACTCAAATCTTTAAAATATAATTCTTGTTGCAATGTGATTCCCACAGAGAAAATTTTTCTTGTAAATTTTTAAAGATCAGTATGTCAGATAATGAAGGCAATTTTTTATTTATTTTTTCTAAATAGCCCTTTAGAGAGAGCATGCCAAATCAATATTTTAATTACTTCTTCATGATTTTTTTCCATTTCCTTTTCTCCCACAGTCTTTTCATTCTTTCAAATTTTTCCTTCTTAAGTTATTCATTATTGTGGGGTTCACATCTCTTCTTTTCTTTCTCTCCCCCAAAGATTACTCTCTGGCTTTTTTTTCTAAGAATTTCCCTGTTCTGTTTGTCTTCTGTGTCAATATTTGCATCTTTAAGGTTATTTATTGTCACTGTGAACCATTCTGGGTTAGTTTTGAGATTTATTATTTTATTAAAAATTTGTTTCATTAATCTGCTATAATTCATTCTTGCCACATGTCTGAAAAACACAAGTCTCCTTTTTCTCATTACAGGATTGAGTTTTCAATTTTTTGTAAATCTTTTGTTCGAACAGGTTCTATTGTAATTGTCTTCTTCCTGCTTAGGTCCTGAATATTCCAAACTATTCTCCTTTCTATGATAATTATTTTATTGACACCACCTTTCAACATAATTTTAAGTGTTTCTGTTTCATACAATGCTTCTGGTCTTTTCACCGTCTGATTTTTGTATCCTCTGACAAGGCTTTTTTTGTTATAGGTTTCTGATACTCGAAAATGCAGTTCACATCTTAACTGCACTTCTTTCGAAGCTATTCTTGTCGTTTATTGTTTTTACTAATCCATTCTCCTGAATTTTTACCAGTTCTACAACTCACCAGTTCTTAAACATTTGTTATGAACTCTGTCTTGGGAATGTTATTTATAGACATCTACTGATATATTGACCAATGTCAGTTTCTGAAATATAAGGCCAACAAAGTATTTAGTGAAGGTATTCTAATAAAAAATAAATCTGTTATCTGTATGATATTCAAAGATACCCTCATTTTTTCAAAGAAGATATAGCTTACTATCAGCAGTAATTTACAAAACTGTGATAAATGTTTTTTTTTAATTCATTTATTTAACATCGCATCAACTACAATGGTCATTAGCGACGACGTTGGGGTGTAACTATTATACGATGGAGGATGAAATGATATTTTGTAACGTATGAAATTATGCCATGCCTGAGTGGGATTCGAACCCAGGACCGCATGATGAGAGGCGAGCACGTTACCAACTGCGCCAATGCGGCCGGCAGTGATAAAATTTATTTTGTTACTAAAAAGTAACATCCGATAAATGGATTACCTGAAAAGAATTTGTTGATGAAAAATGTAATCTATTTCATGTTGTTTTTCATCTCAATATAAATTTTCTTGTTATTATACTATGTTGTTTAGGTCATCAGCTGAAAGGCTGGTTTGAACCCCTAGAGGCTTTACTAAGTAAAACGAGGAGTAGAGTGGTTTACAATGCCTTCCTCACTAAGTGGACAAGTATGTTTATTAGCATGCCAGGCCCTCTGAAAAGTACATATTTTCCACCCTGCAAATGACACCTTTACTTCATTCACCACTGGGTCTGGCTGTATATTGAAATTCATTACTCTCAGAGGAGATAACTCTGACTAGTGTCTTTTACACTCTAACTCTTCTGTTCTTTAATGCTTCAGTCATATAATTGGCCAGGTAATAAGAAACAAAACTATTTTTTGTAGCCCTGGAACTAGCAGATTGAGGGCAAATAATTTAACAATCTACCTGCCTGTTATGGACAATAATATACTATAAGAAATAAAATGTGATTTCAGATGGGGGCTTTGTCAGTTTTGAGTGAAATTTCTGAAAATTTTGAAATTCGTCGTTATATGACAGATTTAGGTTGTGTACCACTTTTAGTAAGACTTCTTGGTGATCCTTCACAGGCACTTCAAGCTTTATCAGCTACTACAATTGCAAATGTTGCAAAAATTAAAAAAGCTAGAAAAAGTGTAAGAAAATGTAATGGCTTACCAAAATTGGTAAGTATTGACCTAAACTAGAATAATAAATCATCATAATTTACATGTATTTTAATTTATGTTTTGTACCTAGTTTTAAATATTCCTAACACTTTGGCGATTATTAGATGAAAATTTAAAACAATTTCACAAAATATTATAAGTACAAAATTAAGGTAAGTATAAAAAATTATTTAATAATTTAACTATGTAGCTAACTTTGAAAGGATTTCTATATCAAGATGCTCAAAAAGTTATAAAGTAAAAAATTCAGTACCAACATTGTGTAGAGCCATGAAAGAAAGAAGTGTATATTGGAATTATGTTCATTCCTATACCACATAACTTGCAATAGTAGGTCAGTATGTCTAATGAAATCCCTTCTAATTATATTTTTGAAGGTAGTGACAATTGTTTATTAAAGTCCACTAAATATCTGCAATATTTTTTTTAACTGGAATAGGAGTTCCCTCAGTATACGAGCTGTGATCAAAAAATATGGAGAATAATTTGATTACAAACAAAGCAATAAGCTTACATCAAATATAAATAATCAATTCTCCATCAAAGTAATCTCCTTGGTTAGCAATGCACTTATCACAACGTTGATCCCATGATTGGAAGCATTTCTAGGAGGCTTTTTTCAGAAGGGCCTTCAGGTTCTCTGTTGCGCTCCTCTCAATATCAGGAATGGTGTCAAAGTGTTTTCCTTTTAGCACATTTTTTATTTTTAGAAAGAGGCAGACATATGGTGCTAAATACGGAGAGTAAAGTGGATGTGGACAAACAGGAATCGTTTTTTAGCCAAAAAGTTGTAAATCAGAAGTGGAACGTGGCATAGGGTGTTGTCATGTGTCATGATAAAGGGCAAATTTTGTTCTATTTTTTTGGCAAATTATCAGTTAAAATGGTTAACATAGACCCAAATGAGATGTTCAGAACTTCAGTAAGCTTCTGACTAGTCTATCAACTGTTTGAACGAACCAGTTTTGCACGTTTTCATCTGTTTTTGAGATCAAAGGATATCCCGACTGTTGCTCATCTTCAACCAACTCATTTTTGATTTTAAATTACTTGTACCACTTCTTAACAGTTTTCAGAATCAACACATTATCCTTGTACTTTGACTTTAACACTCATGAGCTTCTTTGGTACTTTTTTACAATTTAAAACAGAACTTAATGCCAATCCATGATGCATGATACACACATACATGATATAGAGTGACACAACCTCACTTTTCTGGCTCTGGAAGTCGACTGACAAGTTACAAATTGTTCAAACTTGCCACTGACTATCTCAAAGAGTCAAGCTATCAGATGGTTTACTTCAAAAGGATCTACCATCAGCAGCTTGTTCATAATCAAATAATTCACTGTATTTTTTAATCACAATTTGAAATATAATTTGGTTAAATATGGTCATCTACATTGAATGGAAGAGAAAAGGTAACGAAAAAGTATCTTAAACTACCAGCCAACCGCTTCGAGGAAGAGGGGCAGACACTGCGGAACTTGAAAAGAAGGGGTGAAAAAGGCTATGCGGCAGAGAGGGTTGGAGAAGGAGGACTGATGGAACAGAGCGAGATGGAGATTGAGGTGCAGGATGCAGCAGTAGCAGTAGGATCACTGCTTAAAAGATTTTTTTGATCACACCTTCCTTGTATCTGATAGATGCTACTGAAGGTTCAAGAAACAGCTTTAAAATGATGTTTGTTCCTTAGTCAAGAACTAAGGACATATCTTCTGAAATTACATATGACCTAAATTATGTTTATAATTCATTGTTTTTTTTCTCAGGTTGACTTACTCGATGTGAAACAAACCCTTCTTCAAACTCCAATAAACCAGTTAGAAGGAGACGAACAAAAAAGAGTTGAAGTAGTAAGAGGATGTGCAAAAGCTATTTGGTCACTATCTAAATCGTGTAGAAATAAAGAAGCTCTTAGAAGAACTGGTTGCATCAAACTATTAGCTCGTCTTCTACATTCTGTGCATGAAGATATAATTGTTTACGCTATGGGAACAATACAGCAGTGTGCTTCACAAGTGCATTTCAACTTCATTTTTTAAATCATTTCGTTAAAAGTATTTCATTTAGTTATTTTTTTATTTTGCATTCCATTATTTTTTTGTAATTTTTTTTTCAACCACCTGTTTGTTGTAAGCTCTGTAGATACATTTTTACTTCACTTTTTTAAACTTTATTATTAATTATTTAATTAGAGATAAAACTTTCAAGTCTCTTACAGAGATATTTAATATTCTTAAATTTATCTTTTGCTTTTAAGTCTGTTTAAGTTTATTCGTTTTATATCTTCATTTATTAGTTCGTTGCCTAACAGTTTTAATTTTTCATCATTTAAAATATAGTGGTATTTTTCTTTTTCAATAAGTTGGAAATTATTACATTTTTAATTTACAGAACAATTATTTTATTTACTTTATTAATTAAGCTTGATAAAACTTTTAAGATTAATAATATTAATATATACAACATCATCCATTAACATCACTGTTTTTTAGTAAAGGAAAAACTTAGTACCCAGATGAATTCATTAATTTTACCTTAAATTTTATTGTAAAGTCACTCCTCGCATCTCTTGAGAAGTAACTCCGCCAGAATCTCCACACGAATCAACTGTTTCCTAAACAGAAAATTTCAGCCCCACTGGATCAATGAACTTGAAGAGGACATGAACGGAATCCAAATTTCACTTGAGGACCTGAAAAGAAAATCTGGAAATTACCTCAAACTGAAAAACATGAAATTTAAACAGAAGAGACCGACCAAATGACAAAAAATCATGTATTCTGACAAAAACACCAGAAGAGATCAGAAAGATTGATCAGGAATACTGGAGAAGAATCAAGGAAAGATATATCAGAAAAGATATAATTATATGTATCAAGGAAAGGAAGATATGTCAGAAAAAGTACTCTAACACTACTAAAATTTTACTATTATATTATATAATTCTGGTACGAGATGCACTTTGTATCTCTAAAGTAAAAATATGCGATCAAAGCATTAAACTGAAGGAAAAATTTAAATATTTAGGGGTAAATAATCACCAAAAATAATGACAAGAAAGAAAATGGGACAGAAACAATCAGTAAGCTCACAAAATCTGCAAAATGATCGCATAATGCCTACAATAAAAAATGTCTCTCAATAGAGTCAAAATTGCGCCACTACAATACGGTGATTTTACCTGAAATAACACATGCGAGCAAAACACTATTTAACCTCCGGAAAATAAACTCAGAACACAGAATTTCCAAACTGGAGCGACGGGTCATAGGAAGGTGTATCAATAAGAGGCGTTTATCAGATGGAATTCGGAAACCGATGCACAAAGAAGAAATCTACAGGAACACGGAACCGCTTGCAGATCAAATAAGGAAAAAAAATTTCTTTTTCGGACGAATCCCTCTAGAATGTCCAGACAGATAGATCATTGAATACTTTTTAAGTGAAAAATCCTAACCGCACTGGTTTCGCGAAATTAAAGAAAACCTAGAAGAACTTCAGATCTCACTTGAAGAGTTAAGGCAAAATGTTTTTTCAATGATGATTTAAATAGCCGTGGTAAGACAAAAAATTATAATAAACTGAAAAGCACGAGACTCCAGCAAAAGAAACCAACCATACATCCAAAAGTGGTGTATTCTGAGAAAGAAAGGAAAAGAAGATCTAACGCAATTAAAAGTTATCGGGAAAAAATCAAGAATAAGAACATCAAGAAAATGGATAAGATTCACAAGACGAAATTAAAGATTTTCCAATCTTAAAAAACTTATGTAGTCCTATGAGGCTTTAAAAACAAAAAAATACGATTAGGTATATACGTAATATAAACTTATGAATTTATAAATTCATAAAACTTATATTTCAATTTTTTTATGTATATACTATAGGTACTTTAAAGTAGGATAATAAAAATATTTCATTGGTTTAGAGCCTTTAAAACATAAGATAATATATTATTGTGTAATATCATTATAATGTTTAGAAACTAACATACTTAATGTTTTAACAATGTTTTTAGAGTAATTATCAAATTGCTATTCAGTCTGAAGGGATGGTTGGAGATATGGTTCGTTACTTATCAAACAGCAATCCTGATTTAAAACGACATTGCGCTTCAGCCATATTTAAGGTAGATAATATTAATACTAAATACAATAATCCATTATCATTATCATATCACACACTTGATATTTTTTTTAGCTTTATTTGTTATCGGTAACTGTACATCATTGACAACTACCCAATTTGATCGCTGTATTTTTGAAGTGAATTAGGCATGAGTTTGAACAAGGACTCCCAGTAGAGTTTGTTCAAGGATGTCTGTCAGCTGATCACCATACAAAGTCGCTTGCCCAACCAGTGTTACTTAACAAATAATAGCGACTTTCTACCAGCTGACTGGGCTGGCTCGGAGGCCACACGTGATATTAATTTGTAAACAATGCATTCTGTAGTAAGGCTGACTGATTGTATCTATACTCACCTGACATAATTTCCACATAAAAATAATTGCTAATTCTTTTTTAGTTGGTCGTATATCGTCTGAATGGAGTGCTACATTATCCAGAATTTTACTTCTCTTGCCCTATATGAATATTAAGGAAGGACAGTATTGTTTTCATGTCAAATTTTCAAAATCAAATTTTCACCTGAAATAAATGTTTTCAGACCCTGAACAAAAAAAACATGATTTTAGTGATTGGTTTGTATGTGTGTGAACAAAATATCTAAAGAATGGAATAGCATACAGAATTAAAATTTGGTACTTAAATTAGTTTCTTGACATGAAAATTTCCATCAAAATTGGTCAAAACAGAAGGAATAGTTTATTCGTAAAATTTTTCAATTTTTTGCAACTTTCTCAAAAAAGGTTACTAATGATTTTTTTTAAATTGCCTCATTTACTAATTTTTTTATGCTCTACAAGATAGGGTAAGCACCATATCTGCTGAAATTCTTGGGGCTATGTTCTGAAGATAAAAAATTGTTATTTTAAGATTGTGGCCTTAATATGCATTCCCAGGTAAAAAATTAAAAACCTGCAATGTTTATTCCAAACATATTTCCTACACCGCTTAGTTCAGCATCAATTAGTAATTTCGGTTTCTGCAAATCAAAATCAGTAAAAATGGTGTTTTTTAAGATTGTAGCCTTAGTATGCATTTTATGACAAAATTGTATATAATCAAAGTTATAGAAAATAAAAAACCCAACTAATTATTTTCTACAATTTTTTTATACAAAACCAGTTAAGCATTAATTAGTGACTTTCGGTAATTTGAATTCCTACAGAAATTGATTTTCATTTATTGTCATTCACTCATGATTAAAATTAGGTTATATTTTCATTTTACATTTACTCATGATTAAACATTGGTTATATTTTTTATTATTTACATTAGCAAGAGAAAGTTATGTGAGTTTTTCACACCAATTTTTTGTAATTTCAGTGTGCTGAAGATGCAGTTACTAGAGAATTAGTTAGACAACATGGTGGATTAGATCCATTAGTATCAATTCTGAAAGATGAAGAATCTCATAAAAATAAAGCACTTCTAGCAGCTGCTACTGGTGCGATTTGGAAATGCTCAATATCGATGGAAAATGTACGACGTTTAGATGATCTTAACACTGTGAATATTCTAGTTGATCTATTAGCTGATGAAGATGAAGAGGTACAAATTAAGATGGCTTTTTAGACAATAAATTAATATTATATTGTAACTCCTGACCGTGTGTTGTTTAGGATCTTAGTTTAATAAATATTAATCAGACTTCTTTAGACTTATAACAAAATATTATTGTATTCACAAAATTAAATTATAATTAATTATTGTGCTTAGATTACAATTGAATTGTTATTGTTCAGGTCATCAGCTGAAAAGCTGGTTTGTACCTCTGTAGCCTTTACTAAGTAAAACGAGGAATGAAGTGGTTTACCATTGGCTTCCTAACTGAATAAAAAAGTATGCTTAATAGCACACCAGCACTCTGAAAAGCATCCACTTTGACCCTGCAAATGACACCTTCACTTCATTTCCCACAGGGTCTGGCTGTATAATGAAATTCATTACTCTCAGAGGAGATAACTCTGACTAGTGTCTTTTACACCTCTACCTCTTCTGTTCTTAAATGCTTCAATCATATAATTGACTGACTGTTAAAATTAAAATTGAATAAATAAATTTGTATATTATAAAAGCTGTAGGAAAAAAAATCATTAACTTTTTCCTTAACAGAAAAACTCAGCCCCACTGGATCAGGGAAATTAAGGAGGACATGAACGGGCTCCAAATCTCACTTGCGGACCTCAAAACAAAAGCCGGAAATTACCACAGGCTGAAAACCACAAGACTTGAACAGCAGAAACCAACGAAACGACAGAAAGTTGTGTATTCTGACAAGGAACGGCAGAGAAGATCGGATGGATTGAGGGAATACTGGAGAAAGTTCAAGGAGGGAAACACCAGGAAGGGACTCCAAAAACTGAAAGATTGAACCGCAAAAATTGAAATGAGCTCTTTTTAGTTTGATGAACTTATGTAGTCCTATGTGGCTTTAAAAAAAAAAAAAAAAAAGGCTGTAGGAAAGAAAATAATCTACAACTTTTATTTCAAATATTTTTTCCTACTGCACTTAGTACAGATTCAATTATTGATTTTCCACATTTTCTCATTGAAATTAGTAAAAAAGGAGGTTTCAGATTGCAGCCTTAGTATGCATTTTATGACAAAAGTATAAATACGTATAACTGAAGTTATAGAAAGTTAAAAATTCTACAACTTTTATTCAAAACACTTTTTCTACAGAGCTTGGTTTAGTGTCAGTGATTTTCCATATTTTTAAGTCAAACAGAGGTTGATTTTTATTTAGTGTCATTCCCTTGTGATTAAAATTAGGTTATGATCGCCTCTGGAGCATAGTGACTAGTGCGCTAGCCTACAAAGCAAAAGTCCCGGGTTCAATTCCCGGCTAGGGTCTGAAAATTTTAACTCTCTGAAACCCACCGTTACAGTATCAAAACCCACAGTAGTCGCTAACGACCAAGCTGTTGATGCGACTTTAATAAACTTAAAAAAAATTAGGTTATGGTTTTCATTTTGCATTGTTAAGAGAAAGTTGTGTAATTGTTTTAAACCATATTTTATTATTTACTCCTGCATTCTATAATCTATTTACCATCTAAATTTTCAACATATTTATCTTAAATATTAAATCTGAATATATTTATATTTAAATGTTATTTTCAGGTTTTAACAAATGTTGTTGGAGCTCTTGCTGGTTGTGCTAGATTAAATCACAATAGAGAAATAATAAAATCATCAGGTGGTATTACATCTCTTGTACAACTTTTAAGTTGTACAAATCAATCACTTCTTGAAAATGTAGCTAAAGTTTTAGGAGAATGTGCACATAATTTAGAATGTATGGAAGAAATGGATAGGTTAGATGCTGTACGACTTATTTGGTCATTACTTAAAAATCCATCACCTAAAGTCCAAGCTAATGCGGCATGGGCACTTGTTCCTTGCATACAAAATTCTAAGGTAATTGTAAAAGTTTATTTGTATTTTATTATAAACAATTATTCCATTACAAACTTTGGTTTATTGTTATTTACTTTTTAGAGGTTACAACTTACAAATTAAGATAAAGAAGCTCTTTAATTAACTACATTACTGGGGGTGATTGCTTATTTGCGTAATTAAGGGGTTCAGAAACTTAAGGAATTTTCTGGTAGCATTGAAGAGAATCTGTGACATAGAAGGAGCAGGATGAGAAAGGGAGGAGGAGGAAGAGGAAAATAGTTGTGTTACAGCACACATTTTATTTGCAAGTGCTTTAATACAAAATGTATTATAACTAGTAATTATGAATAGTGAAATTTCAAAAGGCGGAAAGGTAGATGAGAAATAACAAAGCGGTTGTTGCAAAAAGGAGGAAATACAGAGTGTTTCATAATTTACTTCAGGGTTACGAAAATTCAATACAAAAAAAGTATTTTACTTATAAGAATGAAACAAGTACTGTACGAAAGAGCACTTCATATAGTTTTTTCCACATATGCTGAGCAGTTAGTTTACTGTTTGCCCACTAGGCTTAGACTGTAGAGAATATGGCTGCCACGGGATGCGAGAAGTCATTTTGTGTGTTAGAATTTCACGCATTTCACGAATTTCAATTCTGCTGTGGCCACCAAGATCACCAGACCTCACGCCATGCGACTTCTTTCTCTGGGGTTATGTGAAAGACAAGGTGTTTATCCCACCAATCCATAACGATATCACTGAGCTGAAGGATCACATAATCAATGCAATCAACTTTATCGAAAGGGACATGTTAGAACGTGTTTGTCAAGAGCTAGACTTTCATGTTGATGTGTGCCGTGTCACCAAAGGAGCACACATTGAACATTTATATAGATGTTTAAAAATAACTGTTTGAGTTCCTGCATCGGCCCGCACAACTTTTATTAAGGTAAGTGAAATAGTATTTTTATACTGACTTTTCATAACCCCGAAGAACAATATGAAACGCCCTGTATATACCAAGGGGTAAAATACTTGTTATGGGACAGAAAGATACCATAGAAGGCCAAATTAATGATGTATACATTGTAGTATGCACCTGCAGTGCTATATGGAGTGGAAACATGGGGGATGAATGAGAGGAATTGGAGTAGGTTACAGGCAGGGGAGATGAAGTTCTTAAGAGCAATAAAAGGTAGGACGAGGAGAGATAGAATAAAGAATACCGAGATTAGAGTGGAGCTAAATGTGAAATGTATGATGGAGAGGGTGGAGAAAATGAGGATAAGATGGTATGACCATGTGAAGAGAATGGGGGAGGAAAAGTTACCTGGAAGGATGGAAGAAGGAAGGGTGGTAGGAACGAGATCAAGAGGTCACCCAAGAGAAAGATGAAGGATGAAGTTAAGAGGAGTGTGGAGGGACGGGGATACAACTAGGAACGAATAGAGGAGAAGAAATGGTGGATGGACAGAAGAAGCTGGAGAGACTTGGTGAACACCCAGACCCGGCGATAGCTGGAACGGGCAATGGATTTGTATGTAGTCATGAATAGTTAAACAAAAGGTTTCTTATTAAGCAATCTTTGTAGATAAATTTATGAAGTATTACTTATAAGATTTTTTAGTTATTTATGTTATAATAGGAATCTGGTGAAATGGTACGAAGTCTTGTTGGAGGTCTAGAACTTATCGTCAGTTTATTACAGTCAGATGACACTCGTGTTTTAGCTTGTGTTTGTGCTGCTCTGTCTAAAGTCGCTCAAGATAAAGAAAATTTAGCTGTTATAACTGATCATGGAGTTGTACCAATGCTTGCCAGATTGGTACTCACGGTAAATAATTATGAAATTTTTCTAATTAAATTTTAATTATAATCATGGATAAAACAAAAATACCAAATAATAGATAAAAGTTATATATTAAATAACATAATATTATTAAATGAAATTTTTTAAGACTTAAAATGTGTATAAAAATTTTTATAAGATGTTCATATTTCTGTCATATTAAGAAAAAAATGTAGATTATTGATTATTCCAAGCCAGATATTAAATGACGTTTTGAAACGAAAAATATTGTCCTACATTTGCATTTCATTATGCACTTAAACCTCAATTATCCGAAGGTAGGCCCTTTGACGTAGCAGTTAGTGCAACTGGCTTCTACGCTGGGGTCCCGGGTTTGATTGCCAGTCAATTCTGGCATTTTTTTATCACTCATTTTCATACATTATCATTCTCCACTGTCTGCATTAGCTGAAAATTGCAAAATAGTAAGACGTAAAATCAAAAAAAATCATCTATCCAAAGTTGATGTGTATGTATACAATATCTAAACAAAACCATGCATCAATATTCTGACACTTCTTTTAAATTGAGTTTATCGGGTATCAACTGACATGGTTATTCGTCCTACCACTCATCTATATTAGTTATCATGTTGGTTTAGTTCTTTGCCAGAGATCCTGGCTTCGATTCCCCCACCAGATATTACATTTTCATCAATCTCCCTTTATTATCTGCATTAACCTTAAATGAAATGTGCACTAGTCAAACAAACAAACGAATGAAATAATATCAAGGAAAGAAATTGCGAGATCGTCTTTTGTGCCGCTGAAAAAATTCCCATGTAGTTGGGAATTGTTATCTTGACATTGAGCTCAGAATGAGAAGGCTGCGATGTTACGTCTTCTCTGTTCTTTTGTACAAGATGGAGGCATGGACACTCAAAAAGATCCATTTAGAGAAGATACAGACCTTTGAGATGTGGTGCTACCGCAGGATGTGGCAAATTCCGTGGACTGACAGAATAACAAATAGAGATGTGCTTGATATAATGGGCAAAGAATGTGGGTTGCTTGACACAGTGAAAAAGAAAAAAACTTCAATATCTTGGAGATGTGATTAGAGATCCTAAATAATATATCACTTCTTACAATAATGATGCAGGGGAAGATAACGGACAAACGGAATTTTAGCAGATGTAGGGCATCCTGGTTAAAAAACCTGAGAGACTGATTTGGCTGCAGTAATATGGAACTGTTTTGTGCAGCTGTGAATAAGGTCTGCATAATGATGATGAACTCCGTTCCCGATAAGAGAGGGACTTTATTAAGAAGAGCACTACGGTCAGAAAAAAATAAAACAAAAATTATAAAAATCTTAACTTTGTGCACATGAAGACCTGCTTAGATACAACAAAACTTTTTTTGGTTGTGAAAAAAACACTAAGATCACGCATTCATTTAATATAATTCTAGTTCCTATTCAGGTTTTCTCCTCCCTTGGCTTTTGCTCATCTCTTTTTCACTGGTTTAAATCTTCGTAACCTTTCTTCTTTTGAAAATGTTTTCTTTTGGGTGTTTCTATCAATATGCTGAAGTTTTAAAACTTTTATCCTGTACTCGGCTCTGTCAAGACAGTGAGATTCCTGGTTTATTGTTTTCTTTTTTTTGTTTCATACTCTTTAAACCATTAATTTTGTTAAATGTTTGTTAAGTCATTGTCTTTTAACCTAACCATGTGTCTGTAGAATTTAGTAACTTATGTCTCCTTGATTGTTTCTAAGTCTCCATATAATTTATTTGTTTTTTAAGTATTTTTTTCTAAGAGCAATATTTTCTTTGGGTGGAAGACGTACTTTTCTATGGATACGTCTTTCTAATATTTTTAATTTATTGATTTCAACTTTCTTGTAATGAAAAGTTCTCAATTCAATACAGCACTGTTAGTTTAACATTTAAAACATTTTTTTTTTATCTATTCAGTTTAGAACATTAAGCAACCCCACAAACTAATGAGATGAAGATGATTTGCATGACATGTGGGGATAACTTTACCTCTCGACCAATCCAGTGGGTAAAACAATTTTTAAACAAAAAATAATTATTTTAAAAATGTGTTTCAGATAAATGAGGTTATAGTGTATTTTGAAACACATCAAAGTTTCATTTTCACAAAAAATTGTAATACAAGCTTTGAACTAAAATTCACAATAAAGAAGCTGGATCCAAAAGGAGATTTTTTTTGAATTTACACAGATTTTTATAACATCAGATCTGAAAAATTCCTCTACAATAATTTTGCATTATTTGAATCCTATTCCATCTTATTGTATCATTAGATTGTTCCTAAACTGAAAAATAACATTGATGAATTAATTTTGATTCTACTGTTGACAAATATAGAAATTACATATATATGTTAATGTAGTTTTAATTCAGCAGTATTTTTAATTTATTATATAAAAATAAGACTGTGTGAAAAATTGTGCGGCAGAAATTTTTACCATGAACATTTTTTTATGATAGTAATAATAATTAAATTTTATTACTATTAGTCTCATACGTAAATGAAATAAGACAATTTTTTTGTGGAAACTTCTTCTTAAACTGTCTCTTTCAGTGTACAATACCTATAAAACAATACAAACTAAACAAGTATTTTGTTTGCATCCATTATCAAAATTACACTTTTTTAGAGAAAACACAAAATTTACACAGTGTTATAGACAAAACACATATACACTGACACACATTTCTTTTAATAAATACTCCTTAATATTTGTAATTTTAGGTTATGTTTACTCATGTCAAAAATTTTTGAAATAGTATTGACGGTTTAATCTTAAATACAGCATTTGATTTCCTATTGGGAAACCAAGGATCCTTTAGTTAGCTTATTTTAACTGTGAAACCAACCACTGAAATAAAAAATTTTGCTCATGTAACTTGACCATAATATTGAAGTTGTTTAAGAAGAGTTTTTTCATACAAACAGAAGCAGTACAAAATATGGTACAAGAATGAATTATGGCTGTAAATGTTTTTCCTAATAACTTTCTCTTAGAGTAGTGTTTTGTGTAGTTCATTATTTTGTTGTGCTGGCTCATACCGGTGTATTTTCATTCTCTATAGAAATCTCTCTATTTCTATCATGGTAGGTAACCAAACATCTGTTTGCTTAAATCTTGTTTAAATAAAGGTGGATGATTATCTAATTTTTTTGGAATTTTTAGGACAATATCGTACATTGTTTAACAGAATATTTATCTAAATAAATGAAGACAAGCTGGCCGCATTATCATAGTTGGTAACATGGTTGCCTCTCATCATGCGGTCTTGGGTTCAAATCCCACTCGGGTACGGCATATTTTCATACGTTACAAAAAAAATCATTTCATCCTTCACAGTTACAAACCGAATGTCGTCGCTAATGATCACTGTAGTTGATGCAACGTTAAATAAACAACAACAAAAAAATGAAGGCAAAATTAAAGTGCAAGGCTCCACATGACTGCAAACATTTTGAAGGGTGTGGAATGATTAATCACCAGAAGGGAGATTACCAAATATTTATCTCCAAAAAGATGTTAAAGCTATTTTTTACCTTATCTTTAAATTAATGTTCAAAATTGTAAGTTCTAAATTTTTGTTTACTGATTCGTTTGTCCTTTAATATGTAGCGCAATACCAGATGGATCAATATCTTCATTCAAGTTTTTTTGTCCACACTTCCCGCTTCAGTGAACCATTCCTTGTTGTTTTTGTATCTATGTTACCAGATTCAATCTCAACATATGCTGTTATTTACGTGTTTCTTGACAATTTGTCTTTGTAAACAAATACTAAGTTGAGATTGTCTTTTTAATCCCTAATGTGTGTACATTGCAATCTTCGATTGAGAATAAGCAACCCCATGGCCCAATGAGATGAGGATGATGTGTATAACGTGTTAAACGAGGTGTAGTCTTGTACAGACCCAGGCCGACCATTCCTGAAAGAGTATGGTTAATTGAACTTCAACCATCAAAGTACACTGGTAACCACTATCTAGTATTCAAATCCTTATAAGGCTGAGATGTAAATTACGAATTGTGTTCATTACAAGGGGAAGCAGTACTGGGTCCATCTAAAAGGGGCAGACCTTGAATCTGCGAGACACAATGGGATAAGAATATAGATAGGACATTTGTACAGGAGGGGGTTGGGGTATGGAATATCCTCTCCAGATAAAGAATGGTCGTTTGGAGCTCTCCAACATAATATTTTGAAAAATTATATGCCATTAAATAACCAAAAACATTTTAATGGATACAGATGTTAATGACCAATACTTCATTTAAAACTGCAATAAATCTCCCCAGAGAAAAAAATATAAAAATATCTTTCCTAACTGTTAGTCATAATTTGAATATAATTCATTTCCAAGAAATTCATGCAAATTTAAATAAACAAAAAATTAATTTATAAATAATTTAATACTTTTCAATCATTACTAATGACTTTGTGATATAACAGGCATTATTTAATGTGAATTAAAAATAAATTAAGGAGTATTTATGAAAAAGATAGTACTGTATTATCACGGTAATGTTACTTTATATATTTTAGAGCACATACAACACATAATGTAATTTGTACACACAGTAAATTAACATTAAAATATTATACATAATTATGTATCGTAGAAAAAATAGTTTGGAATGATTTAGTTATCTTTATTAGTACTTAAGTACAAAATTAATAAAACTACTTGTATCTAGAGTACTACTCGTATCTCATACATAAAACTTCTTATCTAGAACAAATTACTGATTTAAGATAAAAAAAATGCATCCTCAAGTTAAAAGTCGCAGAAGATTTAACTAATGGCTTTATAATCTATTCATTGTTATTTTAATTTTATTGCGTTCCATAGCATAAAACATCAAGGTAAAAAAATGTATTTTGTATCTTAAACACACCTCTTGTACCACTTTAATAAAATATAAAACTGTTTTTTCATTCTCTTGGCATCAAAATTAGACCAATCTTGAAACAAATGCCTTTTAAGTACTTAATGTCATACTTAAATGACTACCAGACATAAAAATGTATAGCTTACTTCAAGGTCATTAAATTGTACACAAACAAGTGACTACATCCTGTTTTCCTAAAACACATGTGTGTACTCATATAATTAATGTTTGAAACCTTGATGTTTGAATTTCATCTGTCTCCATTTAAAAAAAAAATTTATCAGTTAAAATTCCTTATAAAAGGTCATTAATTATAGATACAACTATATCGTTCAGACCTTATGAATCCTGCTAATTTGAGGACAATTTTATAGTGAATGAAATGTTCAGTTCTACGAAAAAATTCCACGATTGCCCCGATGGATTCAATCAATAATTAAATTCAGTTTCTTTGCTTGGCCTGGAAATTTGAACTCACTATTCTAAATCCTATCCCTGTGATCATAAAAATATCTTTCCTTCAACTTGTTCTATTTTCTGCCAGAGTTTTGATTTCTTGATAGCTCATACATCCATTGATATCACCTATAACAATTATTGTTTGACATTCTTTTTTCCCTCTGTCCTTCATTGGTCCTTTTAAAATATATTTTAACTTATTCATCGAATTTTGGAGGTAAACAGTTTATGTGAACAACAGTTTTAGCCAGCGATTGTTCATGTGATCAAATGACTACCAGCATACTAGTTCACATGAAGTACCATTTCAACCCACAAAGGATCTGCTGAATATAGTGATTGTTTATTAAACACAATCACCTGTAAACTGGTAGTATCCCATCCTAATAACCCGTACATTGTCATCTCAGGTTGAATAAACTAAAGTAAGTTTTATTTCTAATAAATGCTGATTTTGCCATTCCTATTCTTGTTTATATTTTAGTTTTGATTCCGCAATTTTTAGTCGGAATGCATCCCAAGTACATGTATTGCTAGATATTGATGAAACTATTTCATAAAGAATACAATATTTGTCAAGAAGGCGAAGCTAATCTTGATTGGTTTCTAGAGTAAGAATCTGAAACCTAAATTCTTCATACTTTTTAAAAACCTGAAATGTTTTAAATATATTTATTTTCAGTACCTACTTCAAATAATTACTAATTGTGAAGTATGCGAGCAGAAATATTCATTCGAATTGTTCACTTAATAAGTCAATTTTTTGTATTTGGTACTTTTAAAGAATTATTTTTTTCAATTTTTGAACATTAGATTTAAATACTAATATGTTAAAGACATACAATTATACATGGATTTCTTGTTGTAACTTTGTAATTACTTCCAAATAAAACCTCAAATTAGCAAGATTTCTTCAAGTAGTCTTTTTAGTAAATGTAGTATGTTTTTTTTCATTTCTGTCTTCACAAAAAGTATTCAATGGATTAATCAATACAAATTCATATAATATAATGACTCAAGTAGTAGTACAGTAATTCAGTTATACCAACATCAAATTAACAACGAAACTGTGACTAAATAATTACAGATCATTATAATTTTAGTAAAGTTGGAAATTTATTTTTTTTATAATAAATTGTGAATGTGCATGTTTTGTAGTTTGCTTTCTTTGTTAGTTTTCCAGTAAAAGGGCAGCAGCTGAAAAGATTGGGAAACTAGATGAAGCAACTATTGAGGTGATTTCCAAAATAGCTTAAATAATATTAAATATATTATTTAAAATGTTAACCTAAAATAATTAAGTCTAAATAATTAAAATATTTTGATGGATTTTTATTTTTGAAAAATAGTAATTTTTTTATTTCTGAAATTCCCAGTATTTAGTGGCAAAACAGCTATTCAGTTGAGAAAATATTTGTGTAGGTGAAGTGTTTAATAAAATGGTATTTAATAGGGTTGCTGGATCGTCATGGAAAAATCAGGACATCTACCACTACCAGCGGTTTTGGGGTTTCCATAAACCCCCTCCAATAATGAAAAAATAGTCCAAGCTAATGGTGGATTTCATAGCTATCTAAGCACAAGTTGGTTGTCAAGATAGGTTACACCTTACCGCAGCCTGAGTTTTTACAATGGTTTTCAATTTTCATTTACTAAAAAAGTATTTCAAAATTTAATTGAAAAACTATTTATTTTGAATTGAACTTCAATTGAAATTTTAAATAAAATATTTATTTAGTACCTAATTGTATAGCCTATTCCTATTAAGCTTAAAAAGATTTGTTTTACAGGCCATCTGGCAACCCTAATTTATTACCAACAAATATGTCCTACTGGTTTTTAATGTAATAGCACTTGATTCAATTAGATGCACTTTTTAAAAAAAACTGAAAAAATTGATTTTGTGGAATTTTTCAGCGGCAGTGATAATAGGCCCATAATTTTCTAAATTTAATTAGATACCTATATCTAATTAATTTAACTATTAACATGGTAAGCCATGTGATATTTAGCAAAAAGTACGAGTATAAGAATTAGTTTTACTGACATTGTTTTCATGCATAATGAAAAGAATGAAAAGAAAACAATATAGGTACCATATAGTAATAAAAATGAAATTAAACTAGATGATTTTGAAATAAGGATTTTTGTTATTAATCTAAGCCAATGATTTGAGCATTCCTGGAATTTCAAAAGAGCCATGTATTTAATTTCATGTAAATTTTGTATTATTGTTTTTGTACGCTACTTGAAGGTAAGTGAAAAATTAAAATATTCATCAATTTTTCTTCAGTTTCATCACTTGATTGATAAAATGAAAAACATAAAATAAAAACATATCTATATTTTTGTACTAGTATGCTTTTCAGAAGTGTTTAATATAAATGAAAAATTGTAAAAGTTTGTAATGGTGAAATTAAATATTGAACATCCAGAAAAAGTAACAAAATTTTGGACATATTATTCTTGTTTTATGTAGGTAATTATTATCGTATATATATTATTTTGTGGTAATTTGATTTCCTTTTGATATTATTACACAGTATACACATTACACAGAGGTTCTCAAAATATTCCTGCTCTATCTGGTGATTAACACATTTTCTTTAATATTTCTTCTTTCTATCTACTTTTCTTTTTATTTAGAACAACATTTTTTTAGTAAGGTTGCATGATAAAAGAATAGTTTTAGATTTAGACAATTGTGCATGTTGTTAGGTAGGTAGGCCTATTAAAGGTGTAATTTACAAAACTAACAATGTAGTTAATAAACTGTAGTACTTATACAGTTTCTGTCATATTTAAAAACTAAAGGGTATTCGATTAGTATTTTCTAAATTTTCATTAATCAAATCAGAATTTTTAGTAACTTATTGTTCGCATTAGATTAGGCTAGATTATGTTGAACTGGATTAGGGTAGGTTGTTATGAACAAGATATCATCATTGCGACCTAAATAATACTTTGTTTTGAGCAGAACAGGAGGTTGATTGATCTATTCATTATTTTTCGTAAATATAATATTTTTCTTAAAGTTAAATTTTGAAAATCTATATTTACAGCATGAAAAAATATTTAAATTTATAATGGAGGTAATATTACCGCATCAGTGTTATCATAAGTTATTTAAGAATTTATTACACACCGCTAACACATTTTAAACTGATAGTCTATTTTACTGTTAATCGAGAAATAGGGAAAAATTGCATTACCAATTCGATTTTTCTGTTCCTAGTTCAATTTGGTACTTGTACTGAACACTAACTGTTACAAAATCCTTTATATTTTTTGTAACTAGCAGCAATAAAAAAACATACCAACTGAGCGAGGTAAGATTATTTTTCTTGTTGTACTCAGTTTAATTAGAACGAATGAAGAGTCGAGCATAGGAGAGCAGTAGGCCTACTTTGAACTTGGTACAAGAAAATACTCAGAATATTACTGCTTTGGCAACAGCAGTTTCTAACGTGGCCTTTAGGCTAATCTTATAATGGCAGCTAATGAAAAGGAATTTTATCAGTTCTTTTTAACTGATATTAAAACTTTAGAAGTAACTGCAATTATTTTGATTTTTTTTTAAATAATCATGTTATAAGTACTACTAGTCTTTAGCTAATAGCTTATTTTCTGTGATTACTTTTTAGGAAGATGATATTTTGCGAGAACATTTAGCCTCAGCGATCGCAAATTGTTGTTGTTGGAGCAATAACTGTCATGAGTTTGGAAGATTAGGAGCAGTAACACCATTGGTTGGTTACATGTCTTCGAAGGACAAGAAAGTTCATCGTACTACAGCTCTAGCACTTTGTCAACTATCTCTAGATCCAGCTAATTGCATTACTCTTCATCAGAGTGGAGTAGTACCTGTTAGTTCAAATAAATATTCATCTTAAATATTTAAATATTCATCTGTTTTAAATTTTCATATTAGGTATTGTTAAAAGCAAAAATGAATTCTGCAAAGATGTGGTTGACAGAATTGCAGTAATGAAAAAATTCAATCATGAACTAATAGATATTATATAGGTAGTTAAGCCTTGCAGACAGATTTCAGTTGTGACATATATGGTCATAAAATACAGGACTATGTGCAGAGATATAGTAGTGGACATTTTCATAACTCTGAAATTCTGGCTGGGGAGCGAGCTAGAAATGAATGGTTTAGGGGATTGCACTTATTGACAGCAGTCACAATGCAGTTAGAATTCTACCAAATAAGGCAAAAACAGATTTAATTCATTTTGTTGTGCCTACTTTATTTCAGCCTATAAGGAACTGGCTATAACCAGTTTTATTTATTGTTTCTTAAGTGAAATTATTTTAAGGAATGTCACCGGATGGTGAGTCTAGGTGGGAAGAGTCAGTTGGTGGTGGTCTGCAGCGGTTGTAGTTGTCATGATGGTTAATGAGGTGAACGAAAAGGCGTCTCGTCGTCCAGTGGAGACGCTATTTTCTTCTCTCGCAGTAGTGCAACAATGGCTCCTTCGTTGGGACTTGATGAACAATTACGGTGTCAGGTTGGTGAGCAGAAGCACCATCTTCTCTCTGGCAGGGTCATCAATTGGTCTTTGTCTGAGTCTGGCAGCTCCGTGCCAGTGGTTGGTATCTGGTCGGAGCTGTAGAACGGAGTGGAACGCCTGGGCTTAATCCAGAGCGTCTTATTAAACTGCTTAGAGAGGGCAGTTGTAAGAGAGGTTACTAGCTCTGCATTGCTGAAAAAAGTCTGTCAGCATGTCGGAAGCATTGTTGACCAGCAACATTGTAGATAATTAGAGCAGCAGCAGTGACTGGAAGATAATTATAATATAATAATATATTTTTACTTTTTATAATTTTTAACATTAGTTTAAATAGACAATAAATAGAAACGAATGTTAGCTTGGAATGGGAGAATTAGATAAAAGAGTATGAGAAGTGGATGGTCCTAGCTCTTCAAGTGTTCATGTAATGACTTGCTCTGAATCCATTCATTTGCTTTGTGCAGAGTTGTAATGAAGGTGTATACCATAGCCTAACTATATTATATGCCCTAGAAAATGTATTGTCAGAACACTTTTGTATAGTTTCAGGAAATACAGAATTTTATTTTGTTTCACTACCTATCAAAATTGTTTAATTTCAATTTTTAGGTTATACCCACTGTTAAGAAAACTAACACGTTCGGGTTAATAAATATTAATGTGTAATACAATGAGAAAGAACCTTGGGAATCGGGTCCCGTTCCTCAAAGCTACTCTGCACTTTGCACACAGCAGAGTTTCCATACCACAAACAATTTGTGGATTTCCAGAGGCAGAGTTAAAATACAGAATGCAAAGTGATTCTGTTCTACGAAAGAGCATTCGGCAAAAAAGAATTGAGTCGTCTCCATTATTATTGCAAAGTGAGAAAACCACTCAAGAGCATAGGTAGCCTAAATCCCTGTTCGAAATTATGCATAAATTTTTGATCTGCGGTAGTTTTTTCTGTCGAAAATATTAAAGTAATAATGTACTACATAATTAATTAATTTAACTGATTTTCACTTTAGCAAAAATGTTGTGTACACTAATTTTTTCTGGTGAAAATCAATAATGAACAAATAAATTTCAAAGAATTTATTTATGTTAAACGTTCCATTTAATTATTTATTTATTATGAGTAAGTAAACAAGATTGAGGCTAAAATGTCTCTTGCTCACAAAATATTATCTACTTACAGACTGGTTTAAAAATAAAAAGTACTTTTTCCCTGAAGGAATATTAAATTTTGTGGTATAACAAAGTGAATTTGTGTTAGTACAGATATTTAGATTAAAAAACACTTGCAATAAATGAATTAAATTTTATTTTTCAATACATTGTAATTTTATGTTTTTAGTATTTATTGGAAACCATTGGATCACCAGATGAAATTCTTCAAGAAGCGTCCGCTGGTTGTCTCAGTAATATTCGCAAATTAGCGCTTGAATCAGGAAGCGAGACATAATGAATTTTAAATTAAATAAAAATAGTTTTATCAAATTTTATTCTGTTTTTTGTGTTTATTTGTCTGTAAGCCCTTTAAACCATTTCCACTGATAACCAAATTTCATCTATTACAATTTTTCTTAAAATTAAAACAAAAACCTAAAACTCTTACATGAAAAAAATCGTAGGAGCTTTTTTTGAGAAAATTGCAAAAAGCTAAAAAATTGTACTAATTAATTATTAAGTACTTTGATTGATTGATTTTCATTAAAATGTTCATATCGGGTCCCCTCAATTTTTGTTTTGTTTTACGTCTTGACTGTTTTGCAATTACTGCTAATTCAGACGGTGAGAAGGGTGATAGATAAAAATGAATGATGAGAAAATGCTAGACCTGACCAGGAATCAAACCCGGGACCCAGGAGTAAAACCACTACGCCAACGGGCTGACCCAAAATACATTTTAGATGCCAACAACGTATTTCCAAGCGGTCACCCATCCAAGTACTAACCACACCCTATGTTGCTTAACTTCGGTGATCAGACGAGAACCTGTAGGCTATATTAACGTGATGTGGCCGTAGCAGGCTTTTGATCAATTGTAGTATCAATAGTTTATCAGAACTGCAATAAATGCTTGAATTTAAAGAAGTCAAATTGGTTTCCATTGTTTTCTTTAAAAAGAGGTACAAGAATTGAAGAAGAGGTATATTATGACCTGTAAAGTTATTAGTATAAATGTTTATAGATTTTGCAAAGGTTTCAAGAGAAGCAGCGGTAAAACATAATTTGATATAGGTAAGTAGCCTACCTACCTATTCAATTGGTTTTGAGTTCGGTGGGGGGCAATCTTTGAGTATACTCAAAGGAGGGCAATACTCCTGGCAGTTCATATGGCTAAAGTTATACCTAATTATACTCTAAATAATCATAATTTCTGTCCATCCTGTTTCATCATGTGATTAGTTTCATCATAGCGATTCACTGGCTGAATCGCTATATGCTGACGATTTTTCGGGGGAAAAATAATCTGATATTGAGTCAGTGAATCATTGAATCCGTTATTCAACGCCCATTTCTTTATAATAATTCAGTGTTTTCTGTAAACAGTATTGAGTTATTTGAACGATTTTGTATCTAAGAGTAAAACAGTCTCATCATCTGCAAATACATGGCGTTTTATCGTGGTGTTATTTTTTTTATTATCATTTATAGCAACAAGGAATAAAGTTACCCCTTTGCTTTAAGTATTCAAAGAGTTACACTAAAAAAACACAATTTTTTCAATGAGTACCAAGTAGGTTCTTTACTCGTTCAACAGTTGCAATCTTGAACGTACAAAACTAAACCGCCGAACGTGAAGTTTGTTGCGGTTGCTCGTACAGTTTTTATGCAGTCTACAACAACGTGATGAATACTTTAGTTCAACAATTTATTCAAAGTGGGTTATTTTACGTAAGTGTTTCCTGGTATTAATGTAGAATTAATTAGTAGTTTTATAAAGAAAATAAATTTAAAAGTAAACTGTTATTTCTTTAGCTATCCCAACCTTACTGATCTTTTCTTACTTTGTAATGAATATCAGAATGTAAAGTGCACCTTAATACCAATAAAAATAAAACAAAACATGAAAATTATTATTCCTTTATGTGCGATATTTATGACAAATATTTTTAAGGGATAAATGTAGCCTTTGTTTAAGCATATAACCTCAAAATTATTTCGTTCTTTCTTACTTGTAGGGCGATTTGTACAAAACAGAATGGGTTGCATTTTACGTATTAGATTAATCTAGGCATTGGAAAGGCGGGCTACGTTTGTTAGTTCAAGTTAATAAAAATAGTAAGGGTCCACATTATGGGAATTTCAAGTTTTTTTCTGTAAAAATTCACTATTACGCAACCTTAAATTCTGTGATGATAGCTAAATTGTAATAACTTTATATTCATTTAATTTGATGGTTCAAAAATTTGAAGTTTCTCATAAATTACTAAAAGTCTATGTTAAACATTTTCAGTTTGTTTTTCGTACCATTTGTTGCTTGTTTGGTGAAACCAGTGTTAAACTATCTTATGGAGTGGCTAATCTTAAATAGTTTTTAGAGCTTCAAATATAAGGTGAAGATGGTGAAAGGTGATATATTTTTTGTCAGGACTGTTTAATTTAAGGGCCTAATACATATATTACTTTTTGTTTTGATTGCGACACCAGTTTCAAAACAGTTAATTCTTTTTCTTATAAAATTATTTCCATTTATACACAGAAGGATGTAATGTACAGTTGAGCCATTGTTAGTTTGCTCCTACTGTCAACAAACAAAAGCCACCTCGACAGGGTGCACTCTAGAGTCTGCGACTTTACGGATGTCGTATTCCTATTAAGTTAACAATTTTTTAAATTATTATAAGAACTTAAAGTACTAAAAACATCAGTCATGATATGATGTAGGCCTAACAATTTCATTTAGAAAAATACTTTTAAAAGTATTTTCTATTTAAATTCTTTTGAAAGTATTTTGTTGTTACTTTTTAATCAGCGTGTATACATTTTGATATAATGCGCATGCTCAGTGAAGTCATTATTTGTTTACATTAGGAGCAAACTAAAAGAGGCTGGACTGTAGGTACTTATTCTTTACTCTTAAAAAAGTGTGGTGTGAAACACTAACACAACTATCCTGCCAGTGTAAAAATTAAAAACCTTTCTTAAATCATGAGTAGAGAGTTTAAAATTAAAATATAATCTAATTTTAACAATTAGTGAATGTTGCTAACTGAAAATGAATCTTTATTGGACTTCTGATTTTATTGAGGAAAATATGGAAAATCATGGATTGGTGCTAAACTGAAAACTGTTAAAAAAATTGTAGGTTTTCATTTTCCATAACTTTTTAATTATACACTTTTTTCTACAATGCATATTTATGCCGTGTGTTAATTTTAAAGAAAACAATTTTTTGCCACTAGAACACAGCCCTTTCACAATTCTAGCAGACCTGCTTAATCAGTCTTATAGAATACAAAAATGGATTAAATAAGGCAATTTTTAACAAAATTAAAGGAGCTCTATTGTGAGATAATCGCAAAAAAGTGAAAAATTATGAATCATGAATAAACTACTGACTTCCAGTTGACAGATTTTGATGAAAATATTCATGTAAGTTTCTCTTACAGTATCAAACGTAAGTTTCTAATTTTAACTTTGTATGATTTTTTCATTCTTAAGTTATAGTGAGGAGATGACTTGAATGCTAGTGTGAGACAAAGTGGTCGTCTCACACTAGCATTCAAGTCATTTCTCCACAATACTTTTTGATATTATCACCTTGACGATAGAGCCATTTGCCTTATCTATGGACAAGCTTTCCTGTTCACCACTTTGTCTCAGACTAGCATTCAAATCATCTGGGGTAGCCTATTTGCACTAAAACAAATTGCCAGATTAAATGATAAAAAATTACTAATGGCATCTTATCATGGCCTCATTCTGTCTCATATCCGTTATGGTATTTTAGTATGGGGTAATTCTAGCATGGGTAATATGAATAGGATTTTTAAAATTCAAAAGTAAGCTATTAGGTGTATGGTGGGAGCTAACCTCATGCAGGCCACTATTTAAGGAGCTTAAATTGCTTACAGTTCCCTCCCTCCACATTTTTGAGGTGATTATGTATGTTAGGCAAAATAATTGTATGCAGAATTTCAATGTTCACAATCATAACACGAGAAACAGGAATGATTATTATGTGGCTAATCACTCCACAAAATTGTTTGAACAAAAACTTACTTATGCAGGGAGAAAATTCATGAATAAATTACCCCAATTTTTAAAATGTTGTGAGGATTTGAATTCCTTTAAAAAAAAATCTGAAAAATTACTTGATCGGTGAAACTTTAAAGTACAAGAATTTCTTTCTTGATAGTAGTGATACATTGTGTGATTCTTATAAGTATTTCAGGTGTTATATCTGACGACATGTCCTATACTCCTCCTAGAGTCTCCAGGGCACAAAAAAGAAAAAAAAATCTCTCCACTATACTTTATCTATATTTTGACATGCCCTATTCAAAACAGTTATTTTCAGTCTCCTAGAGGCAGTTGTTGTTTAGGTCATCAGCCTGTAGGCTGGTTTGAACCTCTAGAGGTTTTACTAAGTAAAATGAGGAGTGAGGTGGTTTACAAGTGCCTTCCTCACTGAGTGGAAAAGTACGCTTATCAGCATGCTGAGCCCTCTGAAAAGCACATATTTTCCACTCTGCAAATGACACCTTCACTTCATTCACCACAGGGTCTGGCTGTATAATGAAATTCATTACTTTCAGATAAGATAACTCTGATTAGTGTCACAGTACACCTCTACCTCTTCTGTTCTTATGATTCAGTCATTTAATTGGCTGACCATGTGATAAGAAACAGAACTATTTATTTTAGCCCTGCAACTAACAGATCAAGTGTAAATAATTTGACACTCCACCTGTCTGTTATAGGCAGTAGAGGCAGTTATAAAAATACAAATAAAAAAGTAAAGTTTTCTTACTTGTGTAACATGTAAAATATATTTTGTTAAAATTTTGCCAGCATTACATTTATTTTGTAAGTGTAATTAGTTTTTGTATGTCCATTTTTAGTTTGTAATACCTGGAAATGCCATTCTTCATTATTTCACGGGTTTGACTTTGAGGATACTAATATTTGTGTTGAAAATTTCAATTGCTGATATGTAATCGGTGAATGTGTTGGCCTATTATTTTGTGTATTTGATGTTGCTGTGTACAGTTTGTGTGATTTAGTATATGAGTAAGCCAAAATAATTGTCTTTACCTCAGTTTAGCTCTTGAAACATTGTTGAATTTTTGTTTTGTTTAATTTTAATTCATTCATATCTTCTTACATGTGATTTTTATTTTATATTTGTGGTTCTGGTTAAATAAAGTTGGATTTATAAATCATCTGAATCCCAAGGTTTCATTTTTGGTTTTCTACGAGTCATTTCTTTAATTGATTCCATTGATTTTTCTTCTTCAGAGCTGTATAGAACTTTCTTCATAAAATTGTCATCATTTGCTTCACCGAGTCGGCATTCTGGTGTTTCACAAGACCAGTGCAATTTTAAACAATCTTGATGTCTATAATAAAGTGAATATCGCAAATTAACGCAACCTCTGTGAAACCATCTTTTACAAGCTTTATAGCATTGTACTGCAAAATCATTATCTTTAATTATTTCATTACATACTGGACATGGTGGTACTGTGAACTTATCACACAAATGTTTTTCTCGGACTTTCTCATTAAAGATAAATTCTTTGGTAAAACTTCTGTTGTACGGTTGAGGCATGTTTGTTGATGTTGAATAATAAAATGTCAAAATATTAATAATGTTCGTGTATATTGTGTGTTGTGTGTGTAATGTATTGTGTGTGTGTGTGTGTATGTATTGTAGTGAAAATTGATTGAATAAAACTTATAAAAAACAGCTGATCAACAATTTTATAATATTAACGAATTGATTTCTTCCAAATAAAAAATTTTTAATAGTATTATTTTTTATCATCAAAATTTTCTTGTAGTATTGTTTTTATAAATTTACAACCAACTTTTTTTAAAGATTTTTCCAAATTTTTTCCAAGTATCATAAAAATATTATTTAAGTTTTGTTTACACAAATTTATAAAATGTAAAATTAAAAATGACTGAATCAACTACTAGTATCCAAGATGAACTTGGGCTTTGTGATGTTGTTTCTATTTTACCGTCGTGTGATGATGGTACTTATCTGCTAGTATCACCTATTAAAGGAAAAGAAAATTACTGGGTTTTTTCTGCACCTGCCAGAAATGTTAGCTGGAGATATGTTGCAAGGAATTTAATTTTTGAGGTATCTCCTAAGTAAAAAACTTTGTTATTTATAAACATAACCAATAAAGTTAATATGTGCAATCTCAAAATAAGTGGATTTGACAAATTTTTTATAACTCATTTATCCAATATTGAACATAAGCCTCTTTAAAATTTCTTCACATTTCTTGGTTCTTTATTTGTTTTTAATTTAACATCGTTAACTTTCTTGGCGTTATCTCTACACCATCAGTTGTCGTTTATGTCCCCATCTTCATGTCCATATATACGCTCTTAAAAACAACAATTGCAATTTTTTTTAAAATGTGGCATATACTATTTGAAACTGACATTTTAGATGAGAGTAATTGTTAGTTTTGATATATTTATTACAAGTATTTATCAAGATGACACATTTGATAATTGCTGCACAGAACAAAAAGGTTTGAATTTGTGTCGGTAAAACGTGGCTTTGTAAAAAAGACTTTAAATCAGTTTTATTATTTTTATTTCATGATGTTACATTATACTTGAGGCTCTGGATTATCCGAACTAATAAAATATGCAGCTGTTCAGATTATGAAAAATTTAGATTATCAAGGGTTCAATTTAAAGAAAAAGGTGAGAGTATCAAGAGGTGTTTTGGAAACAGAAATAATTTCCATAACTCTTTATATTTTTATGCAATGATTTTATTATGGTATTGATACAAACAGTTTAAAAATTAATTTTACTATGGTTTCTCAAAAAAATCAGTAAATTTTGTCTGTTTCTTTGAAGTTAGTGATTTTTCTACTGTGTCTTTTCATATGTGAGATAATAAAAGTAGTTTGTGCGGTGGAATGTCATTCCCTGTTGCCCACTAAATACAAGTATTAAAATATTTTATTGCATTTTTGTGTTTCATTCTCTTCGCGCCTAATTCAATTTCATCATCGTGATCATTTTTATCAAAAGTCAAATTTGTTTTATTATTTATTTTAAAGTTAAAATTAATTGATGCAGTATTCTTGTACTGTATAGTACTTAAGATATCATTTTACGGAAGAGCAGCTTGCGCAACTGCCTTTTAAACTGGGGTTCTGGGTTCGATTCCCAGTCAGGTTTGGCATGTTTTCATCACTCATTTTCATTATCATTAGCCACAGTCTGCATTAGCAGAAATTGCAAAACAGGCAGATGTAAAACCAAAAAATAAAAAAAATACTGAAGAGCAATGTGATAAAGACGTGGCATCTTACTGCAAACTTTTTTTCTGGAAGTTTGGATTAACCAGGTTGTCCATTAGTTGGTATTTAATTTTACTTCAAAATATTTAAAAAAATGTTAATTTTTCGTCGGTTTTTCAATGAGCAATAGTGTTCCTAGACTGCCTGAACACCCCCAATGTTCTGAAGGCCTTCCAGCACCCACAAGGGGGCGTTATCGCCCACTTTGAGAAAGGTCTCTCTGAAGCATAAAGAAAGTATTTTTTATTACTATTTTTCAGGAGAGCAGATGTCATTAACAATATTTCTTGTGATGACTCCTTACAGTATGTCAAACTTAAAATGGATCAATAAATTTTAATTAAAGTTTTTGCATTGTTTGGGGAAAAACTGTGAAAATTGGAAACCCATAATATTTTTACTTTCTCTTGCCTATATGAATATATAGGAAGGAAAGTATTGTTTTCATGTCAATTTTTCGAAATAGAATTTTCACTGGATATACACGTTTTCAGATCCCCTGAACCCAAAAAACAAACATGTTTTTAGCGATTGGTCTGTGTGTGTGTGTGTGAACAGAATATCTCAAAAACGTAACATCATACGAACTTGAAACTTTAGTTAGATACTACTACCGGACCCAACTCGAACATTTTCATCAAAATCAGTCTACGGGAAGTAGTAGTTTATTCATGTCATTTTTCACTTTTTTGCGATTTTCTCCTACGAATTTTTTAAAAATCGCCTTATTTACTAAATTTTATATGCTCTACAAGATAGGGTAGGTGCCATGTCTGCTGAAATTCTTACGGAGATTGTTTTCTCATAACAAAATTGTTTTTTAGGATTGCGACTTTAATATGCATTTTAGCGCAACAGTGTATAGAGAAAAGTTGTAGAGAATTTAAAAGCCTACAACTTTTATTCCAAACATTTTTTTGTATAACCCTTAGTAATTAGTAATGTTCTTTTTTTCATGAAAATCTGTAAAAAAGAAATGGTTTTTATAAGATTTCAACCTTAGTATGAATTTTATGACAAAAGTATATATAATAAAATTTATAGGGAATTAAAAGATCTACAATTTTTATTTCAAGAGATTTCTCTACAGAGCCTAGTTTAGTGCGAAAGAGTGATTTCCTTATTTTTAAGCCAAACTGAGGTCGATTTTCATTCTCCATCTTTTACTCATGATTAAAATAAGGTTATGTTTTTTGAGGTTAGTTTGTTGCTTATTTCTAATATTTTATTACTAACATTAGATCATATTGTTCATTATTTGTACTGGCAAGAGAAAGTTGTGTGAATGTTTTACACCAGATTTTTGAATATGTTATTTTTATTGCAACATTTATAACTGTTATAGTATGTCCGAGCTGAATTGGTGCATCAATTTGAGTAGCTGTACAAGTACAGAGTGTTTCCTAAGACCACAGATTGTTTAAATTTGTTATTTTATCCGTCTTATTGAGAAAATAAATAAACAATTCTGTCATTTTCTGTCACGTTGTTAGCGAGGTATACAAGGTGTGCTGTTAAATAACGAGACTGATGTAAAAAATTTTCTTTTTACTAACTACTACATAATCACTTATTGTCACCTTCAATATACACTCCTTCTCTATCCCTACAATGCTCTATGTGAATTTTCCATTGTTTGAAACAGTGCTGGAAGTCATCTTCTGTCTGCTTTTTCAGGACACGTGCTGCTTTCTCTTTTACAGCTTCCACAGTTTCAAATTTTGTCCCTTTTAATGCATATTTCACCTTAAGGAACTGGTAGAAGTCACATGGTGCAAGGTCTGGTGAATAAGGTGGATGTTATAACACTAAGATGCTGTACTTGGCTAGGAACTTCTTGACAGATAACGCCGAATGAGCTGGCGCATTGTCTTGGTGGAGAACCCATGATTTGTCCTTCCACATTTCGGGGCGTTTTTTCCTTACTCTTTGACGTAGTTTAGAAAGTACCTCAAGGTAGTTATATATATTGTTTGACCTTCAGGAACCCAGTAAAGGTACACAATCCCATGGATATAAAAGAAAACAATCATCATTACTTTAAATTTTGACTTGCTCATTCGAGCTTTTTTGGCTATCGGTGAAGTTCGGCTCTTCCAGTGCATGGATTGGAGCTTCATTTCCGGATCATAAGTAAAAAACCACGTTTCATCACACGTTATTATTATCTACCTGTTCCCTAAGGTGAAATCTGCAGTAAAAGGGACAAGATTTGAGTGTGTGGAAGGTGTAAAAGAGATAGCGGCACGTGTCCTGAAGGAGCTGACAGAAGATGACTTTCAGCACTGTTTCCAACTATGGAAAATTGCGTGGAGCGGTGTAGTGTTAGAGAAGGAGTGTATTTAAAGGTGACAATAAGTGATTATGTATAAAATAAAATTAAAATTTTTTACGTAGTCTCGTTATTTAATAGCCACACCTTGCTTGTAGACTAGGGACGAAGAGAGGTGTGATCACAACTATAGCTACGTGCACCAATTCAGATTGGACAAACTATGCCTTTGTCAGTACTTATTATTTATTATATTTTCTTTTTCCAGAATTTAGGTATTGAATTAACACATGAGAAGTTGGAGAAAGTATATAATGTCTGGGTACCCGATGACCCAAACCTACATCATGCTGTATTCGAAGTTGTCTTTACATCCGAAGTTAAAAAAAGAATAAGATTAATAAATCCAAGATTGGTTTGTATATCTATTAATTATATTTAATTGAATAAAAAATTCTTAGTGTTAAAAGAGCTTATGTAAACATTTTTGAAATAAATTTAAAAAAGTTGTACTCTTGGTACACAATTATAGAGTTCATTACCACAGCTATCTTCTTCTTCTTAAGGTGCCTATCCGTTACAAATGTTTGTGATAATCATGGAGATTCTCACTTTGTCAACAGCAATATGAAAGAGTTGTGAGGAGGTTTTGTTGAACCAGGTCCTAAAATGTTTAACCACTATATCCTTCTTTCTCTTTCTCTGAAGATCCTTCCCTACAGAATACACTGAAGCAAAATATATTGGCTTTCACATAATATAACCCACTGCAATTTACGTGGTTTGACTATTTCCAAAACTTCCAGATCCTTACTCATTCTTCACAGAATTTTGGCACTGGTTACTCTCACCGTCCAGTGAATTTTAAAAATTCTTTAATTCAGCCATATCTCGAATGTATTGTAATTTTTTTGTGCTAGCCTCGTTTAATGTCCAAAACTCTCCCCCATAAAAGAAAACAGAGAAGATGTAGCATCGCAGGAGCCTTATTTTTAAATCAAAAGACAGATTACGACTCTTGAAGAGCCTACAGCTATAGATGACCAAAATCTGTATTATCTTATAGTGTAACAAGTTTCAGTTCATGAATCTAAATAGTAAGTAATCTTTGACTACTGTTGTCATGCCTCACAGACAAAGCAGGTTGTACTGAGCTATTGCTTTTTTTTATGTTCCACTTCTTCTGCAGGATTAACCATGTCTGTAGCTTCAAATGTAGTTGCCAAAAGAAATTGACAAAGTTATTTACACTAGTAACTCTCCAGAGACACAACTATTTAAGAACAGAAGAGGTAGAGGTGTAAAAGGCACTAGTCAGAGTTATCTACTCTGATAGTAATGAATTTCACTATACAGCCGAGACAAAGAAAGAACTAGAGGATGTCTTAAATGGAATGGATGAGATCATGAGAAAGGATTACTTCATGGAAATTAATAAGTACAAAAGTGTTGTGCAGCAGCAAGAGTGGTTAGAAGAGATGGGAAATTTAAAAGTAGGCAACGAAAACATACAGGAAGTTGGGGAATGCTGCTATCTAGGGAGTAAAATAACAAAGGATGGTAGAAGCACAAGTGATATCAAAAGTAGAATTGCTCAAGCTAGAAAAGCCTTTGAAATGAAAAACAGCTTACTGACTACAAACATTGACTTACAGATTAGGAAAAATTTCTTGAAGCATTATGTTTGGAGTGTAGCATTATACCAGAGTGAAACATGGTTGGTAGGAGCTGTAGAAAAAAAGAGAATAGAAGCTTTTGAATTGTGGTGTTATAGGAAAATGTTAAAGATTAGGTGGGGGTGGACAAAATAAGTAATTTAGAGATTGTTAGGCGAGTGGATGAAAAAAGAAGTATATGGAAGCATCTTACCACAAGAAGCATCTTACATCCAGGTATTGGGCTGTCAATAATGGAGGGTAATATTGAGGGAGTAAATTGTAGAGGGAGGCAAAGATTAGAATACATAAAGCAAATTACAAAAGATGTAGGGTGTTACAAATATGTAGATATGAAACGACTTGCGTAAGATAGAACAGCTTTGAGAACTGCATCAAACCAGTCGAGAGACTGATGACAAAAAAAATACAACCAGACCCTGAGGTGAATGAAGTGAAGGTGTCATTTGCAAGGTGGAAAGTGGGTGCTTTTTGGAGGGCCTGACATGCTGATATGCATACTCTTTCAACTTAGTGAGGAGGGCAATAGTAAACCACCTCACTCCTCATTTTTACTTGGTAAAACCTCTAGAGGTTTAAACCAGCCTTTCAACTGTTGACCTAAACACAAGTTCTGTTTAAATTTTCAGAAATCAAGATGGTTCACTGGATCGGATATTCAGATACTTTCTTCAAGAGCTATGCTCCGTAGTCCTGAATTACTCGATTATACACCTTCATTAAAGAAGAAACAACAAAATGCAGATCCTTTTAGATTTCATCCAGAGGGATATGATGGAATGACATTCTCTATGGGTGCTGACGACACTTTAATTGAAGTAAATATTAAATTGGATAATCATTCAATTTAGAATAAATAGTATAGATACTGAAGTCACAAGATTGCCTTTTGCATATAGATGGGCTGGGAGGAAGGAAAGTGAAAATTTGATAGTGCTGCTAATCTCAAGAGTGAGTTAGTTGAGACACCACTTGAACATTTCACTACCGTGCAGTTTCTACATACATTTTGTAAGCTGTGGTTAATTCTGAGAAAATGTTTTCTTCATAAACCTTGTAAGAAATAAATGTGACCTGTAATATTGCCTATAGCTTAATTACATGACTGGAAATGTTTAATTTACTGTAATTACCAGCTATCTTATTCCATTGGAACAAAATTTTCTACAAATGAATCGCCTTCTTTACTATCGCTGTCACCGGCTTCTTCACTATCAGTCTCACCGAACCGTTTCCTTTTTTTACCTTATGTCAACAAAACTGCTGAAAAATAACTTCTTCACTTCTTTAATTTCCTTCTTTATTTTTTGAATTATGGAAAGAGAAACATCACAGTTAGCCACTCACCTGTGGCTTTTGTTAAAAGGCAGGGAAAGGCATTTTCGTTCAGCTTTAACTTCACAGCATTTTATTACACTGCACATTAGATTTTGTTCAGCACTGTGAATAGTCTGCCCACGTTTTCAAGAAACTAACATTTCTGTTTACAGTAACAAACAGTTATATTCATGCAGTTAACCTACAAAAGGTTCTGCAATATTCTGTACATGCTCTCGGTATAGTAATTAAGTTAGTAGTAGTAATTTTAAGTTGTTGTGTTTGTTGCATTGAAATAAAAGCAGTCGTGCATGCGCACTGATGCTTTTCCTCCATTACCCCTCGTTGCAAACAAGGGCAAACTCATTACCCAAGTAACTATAACCTATGTGGCAAATATTTACACAGTAGCTGCTCAGTTAACTCTTATGCTGCCATACTGCCTGTACCTACTAGTCCAAAGAATGCAAGCTAAAATCCCATTATTTTACCAGGTAATTTTGAAAAATTGTTAAAAATTTCAGAATTGACACTGGAGAAAACTTTTAATGTAATTTTTCATCTTAAATTCTGCTTTTCCTGCTTGTATAAGTACTAATAATGGTAAAAAGTTTAAATGGTTTCAATAAATTTGAAGTTAAAAAAAATTTTGAACTGTACAAAAAAATGTTATTTTCTTAAGTGTTGGGAGAAGTCTTAATATTTTTTAATTTTTAAAAATTTATATCAAAGAAAGGGCTTTCTTTTCTTTTAAAACTGCAAAATAACAATAATTTTGTGCACGCATCATTAGACTTTATCACGTTCATTTGCTTTTTGTAGATATACCAGTTTGTTTTCTAGCCAAACTTCATATTGCTGTAGAATAAAACTGATCTGTTCCTTATTGTGACTCAGGCCAGCCTGTTGGAATATATATATATATATATATATATATTATTTTATTAAACATCCTATGTAGGATTTTTAAACAGCCGTATTATTTAAAATTGAAATATATATTTTCTAACCACCAGAATACGGTAACATAAAACACTTACCAATGTTTATAGCGCTTTCGTGTATCTTGTACACATCTTCAGTAAATTAACATTTATTACAAGTCAAAATTTAAAACTTCCTGCTCCTACCATGGTAGATGTGTACAAGATACACGAAAGCGCTATAAACATTGGTAAGTGTTTTATGTTACCGTATTCTGGTGGTTAGAAAATATATATTTCAATATATATATATATATATATATATATATATACTTTTTTTTTTGGTTTAACGTCCGACTTCTGCAATTATTGCTAATGCAGATGGTGAAGGATGAAATGATTTTTTTGTAACGTAGGAAAATATGCTGTACCTGAATGGGATTCGAACCCAAGACTGCATGATTTACCCGTTGGTATTGTGGTTAGCACAACTGGCTTCTATACTGGGATCCCGGGTTCAATTCTCGGTCAGGTCTAGGATTTTTACATTACTCATTTTCATATACAGTAGTATCCATTTAATATGCTATGACACACATGGGTAATATGATTTTCTGCTTAAAATGTGGTTTTTGTAAAGTCCCTTGATTAATAAGGTAAAACACGTGTATATTTTTCCGCTAAATACGTATTCAATCCCGCCTGTTGTTGTTAAGGTCATCAGCCAAAAGGCTGGTTTGAACCTGTAGAGGTTTTACTAAGTAAATCGAGGAGTGAGGTGGTTTACCAATGCCTTCCTCACTGAGTGGAAAAGTACACTTATCAGCATGCCAGGCCCTCTGAAAAGCATATATTTTCCAATCTGCAAATGACACTTTCACTTCATTCACCACAGGGTCTGGCTGTATAATGAAATCCATTACTTTCAGACAAGATAACTCTGATTAGTGTCTTTTACACCTCTACCTCTTCTGTTCTTAAATGAATTCAGTCATTTAATTGGCTGACCATGTGATAAGAAACAGAACTATTTATTTTAGCCCTGCAACTAACAGATTGAGTGTAAATAATTTGACACTCCACCTGTCTGTTATGGGCAACAATCCCGCCTAATATGCGCTAAAAATTGATGACTATTTTAAAAATAAGTAATTGAAATTTCGTTATTAGTTACAGAGTATTTACGTACATACGTAAGCAGTGTTATTTGTTTGTGGTTTTTTTTTTAAATTAAACGGGATGTTCAAAAAAATGTATGTATCATTACGTTTAATTATGTATTACTGCATAATAACCTATATGTAATTACTGTTATTAACCTCTTGAGGGACAAGTTAATTTTGAAAATTAATCATAATCTCGCTCTGAAAACCATGTACATATGAATAACAGCTGAATATGAACATATGAATAACAGCTGACGATGTGACAAGAGAGCAGTGCAACCAACAAAGGTTTTTGGCAACATATGGTGCAATTGGGCGTTAAAAGTATTTAAAAAGTATCAAGCTGTGGTGTTAATGTCCAAGTATGTGTCGATGTGCTTCAAGAGGTTCGTATTTTCTCACATAACACTGTATGTTAAATTATTAACACTTTTCTGCCTTCAATAATGATTTCTTTAAAAAACACTCTCCTAATATTGTCTTAGCTGCTTTTCGGCTAAGATGATTTTCTGCCTAAGACGCTAATTTGTATCGGACCCATGAAAATCATATTAAGTGGATTATACTGTTCCATCATTCTCCACTGTCTGTATTAGTAGAAATTGCATAACAGTCAGCCGTAAAACCAAAAAAAAAGAAGTTATTGTGACCGAAACCCACCGGGTTGGTCTAGAGGTAAAGTTGTCACCTCGAGTCAGATGTTTAACAGCTGGTTTTCGGAGACGAAGGTTCCTGGTTCAAATCCTAGTAAAGGTAGTTACTTTTATACGGATTTGAATGCTAGACAGTGGTTACTGGTGTACTTTAATGGTTGGGGTTCAATTAACCATACTCTCTCAGGAATGGTTGACCGAGTCTGTATAAGACTACACGTCGTACACATCATTCTCATCTCATTGGGTCATGGGGTTGCTTATTGTTCTGAATTGAACAGATTGCAACGTACTCAAATTAGGGATTACAAAAAAAAATTGTGACAGTCTTTAAAATTTTTTATTTCCGTTTCTTTTAATATTTACCGACTATTGTTAAATTAATTGTATTATTATAGGTGTTTGAAGAACATATCATTATTCATACTGATAGTTCTGACCCTCTTGGTATGTACGAACAACTTGTAAAACTTGCAAATTTTACTGCTAAAGGTGAGTTAATTTATTTATTTTTTTCATTCAAACACTAAAGTTTTGTGAATTCTGATTTTTTGGAGGTTACGTTTGTGGCTTTATTTTTGTAATCAGTTAGGAATTTTCTTTAATAATTAAATTTTATATATACAAATGGCTGTATTTAATGCGGTATTATTTTCTTGAAAATGCTCTAGGAGGTGGTTATAGAACTACAAGTGTAAGTTAGTACTTGCTGGAGCTGTTTTTTATTTCATAAATATCGAATTGGTGTGGTGAGTTTCTTAATTTTAACATCTACCCTCTAGGGTAGTGGGTCTTAACTGTGGTGGGGGAGGGGGTAGAAGAATTTCAAAGGAGGCATGAGTGTATTTAAAAAAAATGTGGTGTGAAACACTCACACGACTTTCTCTTGCCAATGAAAATAATTAACAATAAACCTAACAATAGTAATAAAACATTAGAAATAAACAAAAAACTAACTTTAATAACATAAACTAGTTTTAATAATGAGTGAAAGACGCAAAATGAAAATCAATTTCAGTTTAGCTTAGAAATACGGAAAATCACTCTTTCACACTGAACTAGGATCTGTAGAGAAAAATGCTCTAAATAAAAGTTGTAGATCTTCTGATTTTCTATAAATTTGATTATATACATTTTTGTCATAAAATGCATACTAAGGTGGAAATCTTAAAAAAATCAACTTTTCACACGTTTTCGTGAGAAAAAACAGAAAATCGCTAATTACCGCTAAAATAAGCATTATACAAAAAAATGTTTGCAATAAAAGTTGTAGAATTGTAAATTCTCTACATTTTTTATTATGTAAATTTTTGCGCTATAATAGGCCTACATATTAAAGCCGTAATCTTAAAAAAAACACTTTTACCAAGAATTTCAGCAAACATGACGCCTACCCTATCTTGTAGAGAATAAAAAATTGGGTTAATGAGACGATTTTTAAAAAAATCGTAGGACCTGTTTTTGAAAAAATTGCAAAAAAGTGGGAATGAAGAGATTAAAAGGAAAGGCATGACACTGAATATCAATAAGAGTAAAGTGATGGTGGTTAATGGCTTGGAAGGTGAAAGAATTAGGATAGATGTGGAAGGACAGGTAATGGAACAGGTGAGGTCATATGAGTATCTGGGTACAGTAGTAAGGGACGATGGGAAAATAGATGATGAACTAAGAAATAGAATCTCTAAAGCTAGTCGGGCCTTCTATGCAACCAGAAATTGTATTTTTGGAAAAAAAGAAGTGGGTGCCACAGTAAAAAACAGGGTCTATAAAAGTATTATTGAACCAATAGTCCTGTATGGTGCAGAAAGCTGGCCCTTGAAGCAACAACAAATGAGCAGAATCAGGGCAGTTGCAATGAAGTGCCATAGAAGGACAGCTAGGAAGACATTGAGAGATAGAGTAAGAAGTGAAAGAATCAGGGAGGAAATAGGAATGAAGGATGTGAAGGAAGTAATAGATAGAAAACAATTGGGATGGTGGGGTCACATACAAAGAATGGATGATGAAAGGAAAGCCAAGCAGTATGCAAACGTGATCGTTGGCGGGAGTAGGAAAAGAGGGCGTCCACGATACTCATATGATGAGCACATACGAAGATTGGGAGAGGAAAGAGGCATGGCCCTAGGGCAAATGAGACGATTGGCGGCGGATAGAGTACAATGGAGGAAGTTGTCCGAGACTACCCCGACGCTGTAAGGCACATGGGGAGAGAGAAAGAAGAAGAAGAAGAAGCAAAAAAGTGAAAAATTATACGAATAAACTACTACTTCCGATTGACCGATTTTGATGAAAAATGTTCGTGTCGGGTCCGGTAAGGGTATGTAACTTAAGTTTCAAGTTCGTACAATGTTCCATTCTTGTGATATTTTTTATACACACACACACACACAGACCAATCGCTAAAAACATGTTTTTTGGGTTCAGGGGGTCTGAAAACGTATATCGGGTGAAAACTTGATTTCGAAAAATCGACATGAAAACAATACTTTCCTTCCTATATATTCATATAGGCAAGAGAAAGTAAAAAATAAATATAAAAGTAAAACTATAATTAACTCAGTTTCGTAGTTGCTTGTATATTTTCAAAATTATCGTACTTTTTTGTATATTGTACTTTGGCAACATTGTACTTACTCTAGCAGAGTCTAGCACTCGATTATTGCAATAACACTGTAATTGTCATACTCTGGCAACACTGTGATCACGGTTCTGTTTCATATTTCGATTGTAGGCTACTACAGGGTGATTTTTTAGTCCTGTTACCCAATTGTTAATGTCTGGTAATTTTTTTCTAAGAAAGGGATATTTTGTTTTGTGACACAAAGTTGGTAGTCCTACTCAACCGGTATAGATACGACAGTTTGAGTTGATTCTCCTTGAGTTGCGTAAAATTTTGTGCTGTTTCCAGTTGTGTTACGAAGAGAATGTCTTTTACCCTAGAACAACAGGTTTTCATTCTTGAACAATATTTTGCTACAAAATCGTATGCGAGTGTAAAAGAATCATTTCAAATTAAATTTTTTGGTGTTCCTCCACTCTATTCTAGTCAATTTCTAGGCTAACTAACTGATTTTTAGAGGCAGGTATTGTTTGCAGCAGAAAACGTAGTGGTCGACCAACTCTCTTGACAGATGACGTTAAGAGAATGTGAAAACAAGATTGCTCAATTCTCCATGGAAACGTTTACAAAAACTTTCCTCGCATGTTGATTTATCATGTTCGAGTGCTCAGAAAGCTGCTAAAAAATTGAAATTGTATCCGTATCACATACGATTAGTTCTAGAGCTTCAGCCTCCAGATTTAAACAAGAGATTGTTTTAGGATAAAAGACATTCTGTTCATAGCACGACCGGAAATGGCACAAAATTTTACACAGCTCAAGGAGAATCAACTCACACTGCCATATCCATACTGGTTGAGTAGGGCTACCAACTTAGTGTCACAAAACAAAATTTATTTTTTTTAGAAAAATATTACCAGACATTAACAATTGGGTAACGACTAAAAAATCGTCCGGGTACTTGTTTTGACCACTTATAGTAGTGTGGGTGGGGGGGGGGGGTTGACCTCACATCAGTGTTAAAAGGGGGGCACAGTGTGCCTGAAACATTGAGAACCACTGCTCTAGGGTGTGCTTGAGCTTACAGCTGAGGAACTACCTTGCAAGTCAGTTGATTTTGATTTACTGGTACTTGCAGTTGCACTCGTAGTGGAATTTCGTATAAAATGTTTCATCACACTGTTTTTTACTTTCTCTTGCCTATATGAATGTATAGGAAGGAAAGTATTGTTTTCATGTCGATTTTTCAAAATCGAGTTTTCACCGGATCTATACGTTTTCAGACCCCCTGAACCCAAAAAACATGTTTTTAGCGATTGGTCTGTGTGTGTGAACAGCATATCTCAAGAACGGAACATCGTATGTACTTGAAACTTGAAACTTAAGTTACATATCACTACTGGACCCGACACGAACATTTTCATCAAAATCGGTCAATCGGAAGTAGCAGTTTATTCGTGTCATTTTTCACTTTTTTGCGATTTTCCCAAAAACTGGTCCTACGATTTTTTTTAAAATCGCCTGGTTTACTCAATTTTTTATTCTCTACAAGATAGGGTAGGCGCCATGTTTGCTGAAATTCTTGGTGAGGGTGTTTTCTCGTAAAAACGTTGTTTCTTTAAGATTACGGCTTTAATGTGCATTTTAGCGCAACAATTTATGTAATAAAAATTGTAGAGAATTTAAAATCCTACAACTTTTATTTCAAACAATTTTTTTTATAACGCTTAGTTTAGCGGGAATTTGCGATTTTCTGTTTTTTTCTCACGAAAACGTGTGAAAAATCGATTTTTTAAAGATTTCGGCTTTAGTATGCATTTTACGACAAAAGTGTATATAATGAAAATTATAGAAAATTAAAAGATCTACAACTTTTACTTAGATCATTTTTCTCTAAAGAGCCTAGTTTAGTGTGAAAGTGTGATTTTCCGTATTTTTAAGCCAAACTGAGGTCGATTGTCATTTTGCATCTTTCACTCATGATTAAAATTAGGTTATGTTTATTGAGGTTAGTTTTTTGTTTATTTCTGAGATTTTATTACTAATGTTAGGATTATTGTTAATTATTTGCATTAGCAAGAGAAAGTCGTGTGAGTGTTTCACACCAGATTTTTCCTTATATAAGGCCAGTTTTAGAACATGTGAGGTGACTTTAAACGTTTTAGTTTTGGGCTCTTTTTGTAAGCCCACATTCTCAGTATTCATTCACTGTAGGTTTTTCTCTTTTCTTCTGTCCACTCAGTTTCTGTTTTTGATCTTCACAGGAGCTCTTAACCCTAGAGCCGGCAATCGTCGATGTTACCGCTTTTTGAACCGGTCGCATCGCAAAATCAGATTTGCTTCAAAGCATTGCAATTCTGTAATTTTAGTTTTAAATTCATCTACAAACAGTGTTGCTGTTTTGTTCATTATTTTAGTAATGTATAAAGTAAATTTTTACGTAAAATAGAATAGTTTTAGTTGCATATTGTGCCTGTGTTTCTCTACTGAAACTACGCTATCCTAGAGCTAAATTTAGTTATTTCTTGGTTTACATGTTGTGTTTTTGTATATATTTTCTTCAGTTTTGAATATAGAATCTTGTGTTTTGTTTTAATTTGAAATAAACATTATAAGTAATGATTTGTATGTCATGAATTTTTTAAGTCGAGCATAAGAAAGTTTTGACAATAGTGTGATCTGAAATTTAAAAAAATATTTGTCTAAAAATTATTTTCAAAGAGCTTCAGCATCTCTAACTGTCAGATTAAAATTTCAATAATGTATTTATTCTATTTTCCTAAGTTTTTACTTTCTCTTGCCTATATGAATATATAGGAAGGAAAGTATTGTTTTCATGTCGATTTTTCGAAATCGAGTTTTCACCGGATCTATACGTTTTCAGACCCCCTGAACCCAAAAAACATGTTTTTAGCGATTGGTCTGTGTGTGTGTGTGTGTCTGTGTGTGTGTGTGTGTGTGTGTGTGTGTGTGTCTGTGTGTGAACAGAATATCTCAAGAACGGAACATCGTACGAACTTGAAACTTGAAACTTAAGTTACATACCACTACCGGACGCGACACGAACATTTTCATCAAAATCGGTCAACCGGAAGTAGTAGTTTATTCGTATAATTTTTCAGTTTTTTGCGATTTTCTCAAAAACGGGTCCTACGATTTTTTTTAAAATCGCCTATTTTACTCAATTTTTTATTCTCTACAAGATAGGATAGGCGCCATGTTTGCTGAAATTCTCGGTGAGGCTGTTTTCACGTAAAAACGTTGTTTTTTTAAGATTACGGCTTTAATATAAATTTTAGCGCAAAAACTTATGTAATAAAAGTTGTAGAAAATTTAAAAACCTACAACTTTTATTTCAAACATTTTTTTGTATAACGCTTAGTTTAGCGGTAATTTGCGATTTTCTGTTTTTTTTTCTCACGAAAACGTGAGAAAAATCGATTTTTTTAACATTTCGGTCTTAGTATGCATTTTACGACAAAAGTGTATATAATTAAATTTATAGAAAATTAAAAGATCTACAACTTTTGTTTAGAGCATTTTTCTCTACAGAGCCTAGTTTAGCGTGAAAGCGTGATTTTCCGTATTTTTATGCCAAACTGAGTTCGATTGTCATTTTGCGTCATTCACTCATGATTAAAATAAGGTTATGTTTTTGAGGTTAGTTTTTGTTCATTTCTAATGTTTTAATACTAATGGTAGGTTTATTGTTAATTATTTGCATTGGCAAGAGAAAGTTGTGTGAGTGTTTCACACCAGATTTTTTATGTTATTTTGATGTCACGTGGTAAGGTTTGTGATTTATATAATATTTTTAATGATTTCTTTACGGTTCGGTGACCCATATTTTAGAAGTTCTCTGCCGGTCTAGAAAAATGTTATTGCCGGCTGTAGGGTTAAAGTTTGTAATTAGTTGTCTGAATTAGGTTTTGTTTGCTAAGTTTTTTCAATTTATTCCAGTTTTCTCAGTATTCTTTCTGACTTCTTTAAACTATTTATCTGACACCTTAGGTCTATTGTTTAGTGTCTCAAAAGTTGTTTTGTTAACCAGTGTTCAAACATTCTATACAGGTGTCCGTAAAATTTTAGTCTTCTTTTTAAATTGTTTCCAATAATCATTCATATTCCTTGTACAGTTCTTCTTAACCTTGTAATCTATTTCGTCCTTCTCCTATCTTCAGACCCATTATCTTGCAGAGGATCTTTCTCTCAAATTTCTCTGTTTTTCTTAGACCAGCCTTCCCAGTCATTTTAAGGCACTCACTCTCATACAGACACACAGGTTTTTTCACAGTATTGTAATGTCTAATTTTGGCGGGTCGTGAGAGTGCTTTCTTTTTATAAAAGTGGTGAGTTCATGGGAATGCACTGGCCATATTTCCTTTTCTGTTGTTGTTCACTTCGTTTTCGCCAATCTTTGGTTATATTATCTCCCAGACATACTTGAAGCTATCAACTTTCCAAATTTTTCCATATTGTGTCTACAGGTAACGTGGAGCTTTTGATGTTAGTTTTGTGTTTAGTTTTCTCAAAGGAAATCTGTAGTCCTGCTTTTTCTGCATGTTCTTTTAAAATGTTGGTTTGTTCTATTGCTGTTTCCGTATTCCTAGAAATGATTGCTAGGTCATCTGCAATAGCAAGACATTTTGTCTTTTTGCCATTCTTTGATCCCCCAATGAATACTTGGTTTAACAATAATTTATTTACAAGTTTTATTTCCCATTCCTAAATAACTTTCCCCAACACACAGGTAAAAAGAACCGGTGAGAGTCCATCACCCTGTCTAACACCTGGTTTAATTTCGAACTCTTTGGAGATATCTCCTAGAAACTTTACTTTTGGTCATGTCTGTGTTAATGTTTTCTTAATGATTGCCATTATTTTGATATCCACTCCAAATTCTTCTAAAATATTTAGCAGCATTTCTCAGTCGATTGAATCATAAGCTTTCTTAAAATCACCAAACACTACAACTTCATCTCTTGAAATATAACTTTCCATTTATCACTCTGTTCAGCAATTATTTTATTTGAGTGTTAAATTATCAAAAACTTTTTTTAAATTAATTTACAGTCTGTTCATTTAAAAACAGATTCATGACCCAATGAGATGAAGAGAATGTGTGTGATGTGTAAATGAGTCTAAAATTGAAAAACATCTACTTTCTCAACTCTTCTGAAATAAAAATCTGGTATGAAACAATCACACGACTTTCTCTTGTCAATGTAGATAATTAACAGTACTTTATAACCTATGTTTAATCATGAGTGAATGACGCAAAATGAAAATTAACCTCTGTTCGACTTAAAAATATGGAAATCCAGTGATTGCCTCGAAACTATGCTCTGTAGAGAAAAATGCTTAAAATAAAAGTAGTAGGTTTCTTAATTTACTATAACTTTGATTATATACACTTTTGTCGTAAAATACATACTAAGGCCGAAATCTTAAAAAATCCAAATGTTTTTACAGATTTTGATGAAAAAGAACAGAAAATCACTAATTGTCGCTACAATTTGATTGTATACACTTTTGCCCTGGAATACATATTAAGGGTGCTGTCTTAAAATAACCATTTTTTTTTCTATAAGTGCCTCCCCAAGAACTTCAGCAGACATGGTGCTTACTCTGTCTTGTAGAGCTAAAATATGTAGCAAATGAGGTGATTTTTAAAAAAAATATTATATAGGAGCCATTTTCAAGACAATCACGGACAAGCGAAAAATCACACGAATCAACTACTACTTTTAGTTGGCCGATTCTGATAAAAATGTTGGTGTCGGGTCCTCTAGTGGTACCTAAATTAAGTTCCAAGTTTCTACTTCTTATGATATTCCATTCTTGAGATATTTTGTTCACACACACACACACACACACACACACACACACACACAGACCAATTGCTCTAAAAACATGTTTTTTGGGTTCATGGGCCAGAAAACTTGCATATCCGATGAAGACTCAATTTTGAAAAGTTGTCATAAAAACATTACTTTCCTTCTCTATATTCATATAAGGCAAGGAAAAGTAAAAAACAAAAGCTGTGAATTTATCGGTTTACTTTAATTGCTTTACTTTAGCCTCATTTAATTTACATTGATCTTTTTTTATAGATCAAGTTATGATTTACAGAGAATTTCTTTCTCTGTGCTTTCCAAATTTGATGATGAATCAACAAACCTTTGAAACATTTATGATTGGTTTCAGTTGGGCACCAGATGTGGTTGGAAATCTTTTTCAGTAAGTATATGCTGCCAAATTTTGTTGGTTTTTCTATCAGAAATGTTCAAAAAGTAAGGTATTTTTTTAAATAGGCCTATTTATTTTATATGAAATTTATACATTAGTGTTTTCCTAGAAAAAATTTTCAATGACGCTCATCCACTTAAAGAACAATAAGCCAATTTATGGCTCATGAGATGATGATGATGATATCTATGATCTATAAATATGGTGTAGTCTTGTACGGACTCAGGCTGATTATTACTGAAAGGTATGGTTAATTGAACCCCAACTATCAAAGTACACTGGTAACCATGGTCCAGTATTGAAATCCATAACAAAGTTACTATCTTCACTAGGATTTGAATCGTGGCCAAAAATCAGCTGTTAACCCTTACTCTGGCAGATTGCCTGTCCCTACCATTCATAAGAATGCCAAGCTGAAATACTGTTATTTTACCAGGTAATTTTAAAAAAATTGTTAAAAGTTTTAGAATTGACATAGGAAAAAGCTTTTAGTACCATTTGTACCTTAAATTCTGATCTTTCTGCTCATATAAGTACAGAGTGATTTTTTAGTCCTGTTACCCAATTGTTAATGTCTGGTAATATTTCTCTAAAAAAAAAAATTTTTTTTTGTGACACTAAGTTGGTAGCCCTACTCAACCAGTATGGATATGGCAGTGTGAGTTGATTCTCCTTGAGCTGTGTAAAATTTTGTGCCATTTCCGGTCGTGCTACGAACAGAATGTCTTTTATCCTAAAACAATCTCTTGTTTAAATTTGGAGGCTGAAGCTCTAGAACTAATCGTATGTGATACGGATACAATTTCAATTTTTTAGCAGCTTTCTGAGCACTCGAACATGACAAATCAACATGCGAGGAATGTTTTTGTAAACTTTTCCATGGAGAATTGAGCAATCTTGTTTTCACATTCTCTTAACGTCATCTGTCAAGAGAGTTAGTCGACCACTACGTTTTCTGCTGCAAACAATACCTGCTTCTAAAAATCAGTTAGTTAGCCTAGAAATTGACTAGAATAGAGTGGAGGAACACCAAAAAATTTAATTTGAAATGATTATTTTACACTCGCATACGATTTTGTAGCAAAATATTGTTCAAGAATGAAAACCTGTTGTTCTAGGGTAAAAGACATTCTCTTCGTAACACAACTGGAAACAGCACAAAATTTTACGCAACTCAAGGAGAATCAACTCAAACTGTCGTATCTATACCGGTTGAGTAGGACTACCAACTTTGTGTCACAAAACAAAATATCCCTCTCTTAGAAAAAAATTACCAGACATTAACAATTGGGTAACAGGACTAAAAAATCACCCGGTAGTAATGGGAAAAAAAGTTTAAATAGTTTCAATAAATTTGAATTTAAAAATCTTTTGAACTGTAAAAAATTTTTTCATTTTTGAAAGTGTTGGGAGATGTCTTAATATTTTTTTATTTATTTTTTCATTTATATCAAAAGAAAGGGCTCTCTTTTCTTTTAAAACTGTGCAAAATAATAATATTTACCCTACCATACAAATACACCGTAACAAAATCGTTTGAAAGTCACACTGAGAACAGCTGTAACCAAAACAAACATTGCTGTTGGTGTACTCAAAACTATAGATGTTCATAAGAATCAAAACAAATGATATTTTCAGCTAATACACAGTACATCGTTAGATGGACGCATATACTGCTGTCCTATAAAATATGAATGTGATCTATTTAGAAATATTCAAATCGGCTTTTTGGCATTATAAGGTTTAAACAGCTGACTCATGGTGATGACGTTACCTCTAAAACAACCCGGTGGGTTAAAAAATACATAACCAGAAAATAATTACAGCTGATAGTCAGTGATGTTTGGTCTTTTTATATGGTTAAAGACTTAGGAGAAGATAACAATTGCAAGACAGAGGAAGGAAAGGGCACTATAACGTTTCACATAACTAGTTACATGGTGAGGGAGGACAGAGCTCTCCCTTGTACTAAAAGTATCCTGGACTAGTGACTTTCCCTGCCCTGCCTTTTCTACTGTAGTTTGTAATAATACGGTAGGCATTCTCAGAATCAGGTAAACCCCGGTTTGTAGTAGTGTGCATGTGTATATGCTTACACATGCACACACTTTTAACATGCAGCGTGGTTTTACGAGGGCCATCCGGAAAGTAGTACCCGTTTGTGAAATAAAGACACAGAAGTAAATATTAACAAATGTAAACATTTTTATTGAAAAGAGCATACCTTAAACTACTTCTCCACATAATCTCCAAGCAAATTTAAGCATTTGTCATAACGTGTGACGAGTTTTTGTATTCCAGCATCATATTCCTCCGCCGCCAGCCGATCGAAATACGTAGTCACACCTTCTTTAAGTTCTTCATCGCTGTCAAATCTTTTTCCCGCCAAAAACTCTAAGTTTTGTAAAGAGATGAAAATCTGAAGAGGCCAAGTCCGGGCTATACGGTGGATGGTCGAAAATTTCCCAATTGAATTGCTGCAGAAGTTGTTGTGTTATCCCCGCTGCATGAGGCCTGGCATTGTCATGGAGGAGAATGACGCCATCAGACAATAGAACTCTCCGTCGATTTTGTATTGCCCGCCGTAATTTCTTTAATGTTTCACAATACGCATTAGCGTTAATAGTGTCTCCACGGGCCATAAAATCAATAAGCAGTATACCACGTCGATCCCAGAAAATGGTTGCCATAAGTTTCCTGGTGGACAGAACAGTCTTGAATTTTTTTGGTTTCTTTGGTGAATGAGGATGATGCCACTCCATTGACTGTCGTTTACTCTCAGGTGAAGCATAACAAACCCACGTTTCATCACCAGTAACTATGCGATTCAAGAACGCGTCTGCTTCATCAGAATAACGTTCCAAAAATGTTAATGCAGCAGCCATACGCTTGGTTTTGTGCTCATCTGTAAGCATGCGAGGGACCCACCTTGCGCAAATTTTTGAATAATGCAGATGGTCTTTGACAATTTCATGAAGAATTGTGCGAGAAACATTAGGGAAATGTTCACAGATGTCATCAATTGTAACGCGCCGATCGTGCCTCACGAATTCGTCTACTGACCTCAGCAGTTGATCTGTAATTACAGATGGTCTCCCTGAACGCTCATCGTCGTGTGTGTTCCCCCTCCCCAAGTTAAAATTACGACACCAGCGCCGAACAGATGACTCATCCATCACATCGTCTCCATACACTTCCTTTAATTGGCGATGAATATCACAAGGTCGAACGTTTCTTGCATTGAGAAATTTTATTACAGCCCTCACTTCACAACTGGCGGCGTTCTCAATTTTTTTAAACATTATGAACGGTCACAGAAACAAGACAGGCAATGCTAGCGTCGCGGAACTTACAACAGAGAAGGCAGACAAGCCACTGAAGCGATCTGACCTTGACCGGCGGCTGCTCGCCTCGTCAGCGCCTCATGTGGCGGAAACGGGTACTACTTTCCGGATGGCCCTCGTACAATACAATGAAGAGTACACTGAATGAAAGTGTTATGTGGATTCTTCTGTAGGGGTTACCATACCTTTGTCGAGAAATTCTGGTTATAGCGCCAGAGGCTTGCTGTTGAAATGACTTGTCATTAAGAAAAATAAATTGGGATTTCTTGAGATTTATGGCAAGTATACACGTAGAAGTTAGAGGGATGGTGGCCTTGGTATTAGTAGTGGTGGGGGCTCACTTTACTAACCGTAGCAGAAGTAGTTGGCGATGAAGGGTAAATTCTCTGAGGGAAGTTATAGTAAATGGGTTATAGAATTGTGAAACAATGGCATTGTTTAGCGTGGTTTCAAATGAGGTAAAAAGTAAAAGTGCTTTGCAGAAGAGATGTGAAGAGGTGAAAGCCTATTCCCACAATGCTAGTTGAATAGCAGCTAGCAAAATAGCATATTGGGAACAACCAACTAGCAGCTAGTTTAGTTTCCATTCAGTCATTTAGATTAAAAAAGTGAGTTTTAATTTATATGACTGAATGGAAACACCGTTCTAAATTTTAATAATATACTCTGAAGAACCAACCAATATACCAACGACACACGCGTAAGTTTTTTTAACTTAAAAAGCAACCAAAGGTAAGGTGATAAATTTCATTTATACTATGATTTATATTAATGGTTGGCAGGATGCAATTCAAAAATTTATTAATAAATTTTCAATGATATTTGATTACAGTGCTGCAGATTTGTTTGATAGAGGGGCATTGTCGTATAAGGATTTTGTGTACATTTTAGCTGCTACTGAACCAAAAACTCCTCATGGTGGACGATGCGCTGAAATAAGATGCCGTTTCATTTTCAGGTAACTTTTGCAATGTTGTGTAGTCTACAGTTGTTTATGCTCATTATTGGAGATATGGGGACGGAGTTTACTAAGAATCTTAATTAATTATGCAGATGACACAACAGTGATTAGTATTGATAAAGACCCAGTGAAGTTGAAAATAAACATTAATGCAATGCTAAATAATCTTGCTGAGTATTTTAATGATAATAAGCGACTACTCAACAACAGAAAATTTGTATACCATAAAATTATTTGATGTATTTTTTTTTAAGAAATAAATATGCCCTCATCTCCCAGTAATAAATGTCAGTAATGATATATTAACTGGAACAACATCTACAAAATTTTTGGGAGTTCGAATAGATAGTCAATTAAGCTGGAATGAACATCTTAAGGATCTTAAACTTACATTGTCAAAGGGAATTTTCATTGTAAGGAAGATCAGTAAATTAAACTCATTGAAACTGATACTTAATGCTTATTATGGTTTTTTTTATACACACATTGCATACTCTATAATATTTTGGGGTCGTTTACCAGTAAGCTTGAGGAGATCTTTCTGATGCAGTAACAAGTAGTGAGGTACATATATAGGATAAGTCAGGGGAAGTCTTGTAGAGACTACTTTAATCAAAATAAAATTCTCACTGTACCTTGCGTATTTATTATGGAATCTGTACTGTGGGCAAAGTCTATAAAACATGATGGTTTGATAGTAAAGTCTCATGGCTACCACACAAGAAGACACTGTTCTGATTTTGCCGAGTTTCATAGGTTTTTTCTCTATAAAAAAAACATCAAATAAAAACTGATGTCCCAGCTTCCACAAAAGTTGTTTGTGATTGAATATAAGAAAAGATTTAAAAAAAGAGGTCTTAGCCTTACTTGATCGATAAGTCGTATTATACAATCCAGTAATTTATAAACGATGGAGTCTAAATTTGTGTTTTTTATTGCATGTAACTGATATTGAGAATTTTTTTTTGTAATATTTCTTTTTAATGCTTTTTAAGAGATGAAATGTTTTGATTCTGACTTATCCTGTACTCTTTTTAAGTTTTGTATGGATTAAAATTTTAAATAAATAAATAAGTTTTGAATGTACTGGAAAAATGAGATTATTTGTTTGGAATTCAAAACCAACATTTTTTACAACATCTTATCATCATACTTATAATTTTGAGAACATAAGAGGTATGACAAAAATTTCCTGAAATTGATGTATCAAATTTTTTTAGAAAATTAAAGTACATAATTTTTATTGCATTTCCAAGTTTCAACTTTGTAAATTTTTCCATTTTTGAGTTATGTTGTTCGCGCTCAAAATTTTGATTTTGATGAGCAAAAGAATGGAAATTACTGTAATGTATGAAATTTAAAGGATCAATGCATTGCTGAACAGCTATCCCCACATTAGGAACAGTAGATTTTGGGTTTGAAGGGTGCATTCAATAGCACTTCTGGTTTCGCCTATATTACTGTTATGACTACAACTCATTTATTATAATAGTGGGAAAGGAATTAGAGGAGAAATAGGCTTCATTCCTATCTTGCCAGAAATCAGTACGTTGGTTCTTTCAAATCATGTACTACAATAGATGCTAAAAGTTAAGCTTGTGTAGAAAAAATATGCTTGAAATAAAATTTGTAGATTTAAAAAATTTTCTATAACTTTGATTACGTACACATTTGCTCTAGAATGCATATTAAGGCCGCTGTCTTCAAAAACCGTTCCTTATCACAAAAACACAATACCTTCATGAATTTTAGCAGAGGTGCTACTTCCCCATTTAGCAAAGCTGTATCTGTAGTGTGTTCATGGGTGCCGGTCATTGCTCATGGTGTGTTCACCATGAGCGAATCAGTGGAATGATGGAATGTTGGGAAATGAGGTCGCTGATCTAGCCATTAAGGAGGCTGCAGGCCAGCTCGGCTTTAGGTAATATCTGACTGTGTCGGATATCATGGATCTGGTAAAATGAGGCATCACAGATTCCTGGAAGGTAGAGTGGACTGAATCTCATGGCAACAAGTTGCATGAGGTAAAACACATCGTTAAGCCTACATCTCTGAGGAAGTACAGAAGGGAAGAAGTTGTAATTGTATGGTTTAGAATTGGACACACCAGATTAACCGGTGGGTGTCTCATGGATCTGGTAAAATGAGGTATCACAGATTCCTGGAAGGTAAGAATGGACTAAATCTCATGGCAACAAGTTGCATGAGGTAAAACACATTGTTAAGCCTACATCTCTGAGGAAGTACAGAAGGGAAGAAGTTGTGATTGTATGGCTTAGAATTGGACACACCAGATTAACCCATGGGTATCTCATGACTTCTGGTAATGCTCCAATGTGTGGTGCAGATACACTTGTCTTTTGATGATCAAACACGTTTGTTGGTGGATAGCAACTACTACGCATCTCTGCGTCGATGATTCTAAATACCCTTTCAATTATTGGACATACCCAGTGGTGAAAGCTCTATTTTGGATGTGACTCTCAGATTCCTTCGATCCATCAGTGTATAAATGGTGTGTGACAGTCTTGGGTGGTGTAGAACATTAGATTTACTCAGGCTATGATGTAAGCTTTAAGTTTATATTTCCTTGTTTGTACATTTTTTTGTTACCTCTTTACAGCCTTTTTTATTCTTTGTGTTTGTGATGTTACTTCTTGTTTTATGTAAAATTTATTTTTTTGCTTGTGATACTAATTTGTAAGATTTTAGTGTTATAACAAAACTTGAGCCTGCTACCCTTTTGTGTGGAGTTAGAGGCAATCATAACCACCAACCTGGTTGTTCACCTATTAAAACAACTTCTCCACTTTGTACGGCATAAAAAGTGTAGTATATGAGTTTGATATTGAACAAAATTATAGGAACTGTTTATAAAAAAAAATTGCAAAAAGTGAAAATTGCATAAACTGGTAACTTTTTGTTAAGTGATTTAGATGAAAATGTTCCTGTCCCCTTAATGTAGATAGGCTGTGTAACTTAAGTTTCAAGTTCTAACTTCATACAATTTGCTGTTTCTCATGAAAACAATACTTTCCTTCTAAATATTTCATATAGGGCAAGAAAAAGTTAAAATAAAATTCCCAGTTTTGGTTGTTGGTTTCTTCTTCGCAATTTTTTGTCCCTTTATATCGTTCACGTACTGTAAGATTTTTGCGAAATGATCAATTAATAATCTTTTTTGTAATTCTTTACAGGTTCTATGATGCAAATAGAGATAACAGATTAGACTATGAAGAAATGAAGCACATGCTAATTTCAATTCGTACCTTGAAGAATGTACCAGTGCGTATGCCTTCAATTGAAAAAGAATTGGAAAGTTGTTATAAGTATGCTTATTTTTTCATTAGCCCTCGTCAGAATACTAAGAAACTTACTGTGACTGGAAAACCAGTGCTGTCAAGTGTATTTAAATTATATCTGCTTATGCAGCATCAGTTATAATGCAAACTTAACATCCACCCAACTGCCAAGATTATATAGTGCCCACGACAGTTTAACGCTATATAGGGCAGTACTATGGGGGAAATCATATATGTTGTGAAATGCTAAATTTTACTGTACAAGGACTTGAATAATGTATTTCTAGCACCAGAACAGTAAGATATTTCTTTGTTTTGATGTTAAGCCCTTGTAAGTATACTTACCAAGGAACGTTAATTGAAATTGAAATCACAATATTTAGTGTTAAGAATGCTTATTTAAACAACTTGTAGTACTATCTAAAATAATAATGTGTAGAATAACTTATCTTAACTTTATCAAATCGAGCATGAATGCTTGATTTCCCATTAAAAAAACTAGAATTTTCTAAGCACTGTACAAAGGAACAGTGAAACAAAGCGGTAGCGTATGCTATTTTGAATTCTTACCAGATTTGTGCAAGTCAGAAAGAAAATGTTCGCTGCTTGCTAATTTCAAAATGTAGATAGCCTACTTACCAGAGAACATCTATAACACCATAAAATGCCAATAAGGTTCAACTGCATAGCTGATACAAGAAAAGATGAGAAAGAAGTTTTTAAATTTGTACGAATGAGTGTACTACTTCCGCTATAAACATTTCTGTACCAATTTCCATTGTTTTGCAATATCACAAAACAAATTGAAAATTGTAGGTTATAGTTTCACCAGCCAAGGCAAGTGTTACGACTCAAATGAACAGACCTATTCACTGTAATGTAAAACGTGGCCACTCATCGCTGAAATAGCGACACAGCACAGCAGCCACGGATCAAACACCTGTATTTTGTGGCGACGTGGCTGCCACTTCCGTCTGAAGTTAGTCATGCGAATTACTAGAAAACGTGGTGACAGCCATTGGCAGCATGTCTGTGGCCACGCCGTGTGAAAAGAGTCTTATAAAAAGTATAGTGAAATCACTATATAGAATTCAGATAATTTTACCAATCCAGGCCTGGGTAGTTACAAGTGCATAACATTTTAAATATATTGTTTATTGGTTTTATTTTGATAGGGAACTAGGACTAACATCTAAAGGTGACATGACTCTTGCGATGTTTATGCGAAGTGTAGGCGATTTAAAATTCAGAGGGACTTCAGCACTGCTTCGATCACCAGTTAGTGTAATTGAACACTTTTTCAAGTAAGTATGCATTGTAATAAAATTTACTTAATATGATTTCTGTGGGATAGCCCCAGGATAATGTTTTATACTCTATTCCATGGAATCGTGCAGGACGTCAAAACATAGATGTATTAAAATTGTGATCGAATTTAGCGCGATCCATTTGAGTTACAAAAAAATGTTCTTTGCTTATCAGATGAAACTTGCTATGTACTAATTGAAACATATACTAAATACAAAATACGACAGTACCAGTAGAAAGAATTCATACAGTAGGCCTATGACAAAACATCTGGGCTGTAGTTGGTTGTTTTGACTGAAGGTGTTGGTAGAGTGAAACATGATTACGCATCCTTTTTACTGACTTTCAACCTGTAATCTGTTTATATCTGCTGCATGGTTCTGTGGGATATACTAGAGATGGGAAATTATCTTAGCCAGGAAACGAGTTGAATAGGCTCATATAATGAAAAGCGATCTTTACGTAATTATTTTATCGATCGTAAAAGTACACAGTTTATACATAACGTGTTATGCACTATTTTTCGTCACTATGACAGTTTTCATTTCTATAAACTAGTGTTTTTGAAAAAAATTTTAATTTTCTTCTATTATAAATTACGTCTTTTTATCCTTTTGTATTAAAAATGTTCCTCTTGTGACATTCACTATTTTTCAAATCATATTTAGGCAAAAATATATTAATTTCTTGCAGTCCTGTTACAAAATATATAACTCGTATCTTAGATACCTTGTAACACAAAAATTTATCATTTATGGATAAAGCATCTCTTTTTATTTTTGCTTTTTTAGAGACCACAAAAAACAAAATTTATACACAAGTTTATATATGACACACTAAAAGTAAAGACAACTGAATTGTCAGACTACCACGCTGTTGTAAGAGTTGATTGATGGTGGTGTCTGTTTCTTTCTGTTTAGGGGTTGGGACATAGGCTGTATTTTTCATGAGAGAAATGAGGTGGTTCTTTTACTCATACTTGGATTTTTATACTGAAAATGAAAACAAACAATAGTATTACAATGTTATTGTTTAGAATTCACTGAACAGAGTGCAATAAGTATGAATAGGTGCATAGTTTATTCACATTTAGTTTAAGGACTTTGTAATAACTGGTTATTAAATGGAAGATCATATTAATCATGAATGTACTAAACGGATTTTAATGTATATATGAATTTCTAAATGTGAAACCTATTGTCAAAACTAGGAAAATATCATCATCATCACAGGATTATCTGCCCTTTGGCACAACTCTTGTTTGCACCATGTTTGTCGCCAACTTGTTCTGTTTTCCATCAGTGTCTTAAATTCATTTTAAATAATTTTTAACATTTATTCGTTGATATTTAATGACAGAACAGTAGCAACTTTTGCAAATGGTACATCTGTTTTTAGCTATGTGTCTTGGACTAGTCACTAGACAAAGACTTTTTACATGGCAAGAAGTTCAAAGACAATAAAGTGGCCAAAAAAGCTGTACACGAATGGTTCATACAGCAAAGAATTAGGAAGCTCACAGTACAGTGGGGCAAGTATCTAGTTGCTGGAGAATATGTTGGAAAGTAGTGTAAGATCCAAAGCTCACAGAACAATGGGACAAGTATCTAATTGTGGGAGAATATGTTGGAAAGTCGTGTAAGTTTCAAAGCTCACAGAACAGTGGGACAAAAGTTTAGTTGCTGGAGAATATGTTGGAAAACAGTATAAGTTTCAAAGATCAGAACGGTGGGACAAGTATCTAGTTGCTGGAGAATATGTTGGAAAGCAGTATAAGTTTCAAAGCTCAGAATGGTGGGACAAGTATTTAGTTGCTGGAGAATGTGTTGGAAAGTAGTGTACGTTTTAAAGCTCAGAACGGTGGGACAAGTATTTAATTGCTGGAGAATGTGTTGGAAAGTACTGTAAGTTTCAAAACTCAAAGAATGGTGGGACGAGTATCTAGTTACTGGAGAATATGTTGGAAAGCAGTATAAGTTTCAAAGCTCAGAACAGTGGGACAAGTATCTAATTGCTGGAGAATATGTTGGAAAGTCGTGTAAGTTTTAAAGCTCAGAACAGTGGGACAAGTATTTAGTTGCTGGAGAATGTGTTGGAAAATAGTGTAAGTTTCAAAACTCACAGAACGGTGGGACAAGTATCTAGTTGCTGGAGAATATGTTGGAAAGCAGTATAAGTTTCAAAGCTCAGAATGGTGGGACAAGTATTTAGTTGCTGGAGAATGTGTTGGAAAGTAGTGTAAGTTTCAAAGCTCACAGAATGGTGGGACTAGTATCTAGTTGCTGGAGAACATGTTTGAAAGTAATAAGTTCCATTATCATTTAATGAATCGGTTTTCCTCTACATTAGGTTGTCTCATAGATTATTGAACTTCCCTTGTACTTGGTTTAATGTTAGCAATAGCAGTAAATTTTATGAAACTGTTTGGTTTCTTTTTCGGTGGTTACAAAACTAGAATAGCTGTTAGGACATTGTGCTAAAAAACAATTTTTTGTTTTTACTTTATAATTAAGATTGATCGCTTGTTGGCGCAATGATTGTTTTGCTAGATTAAAAAGGACTAAGTGCTGCGTTCAATTTCTAACTAGTATCGGGAGGTTTTAACAGTTCAAAACTCAAAAGTAGTTGCTTATAACCAAGCTTGTTGATGTGACTAATGACTGATATATTTTTAATTAGTTTATTTTTGTAGCATTAATCTAAAGAACTGCTAGTAATTTTGTTTATTATAGTTTTAAGAAATTTTAAAAATTTTGTTAAAGTGATGTTTAATTTGAAATGTTTTGTCTTAATTTTAGTCGATCAGCTTCACCATATTCTTCGCTAATTGACACAGCTGCAAGTTCTTTATTTCGGAATTCCGTAGGGAGAGGAAGCTTTAGCGCAAGGTAAATCTGTAATTTGCCTTTTAAAGCAAACATATTATATTCTTAAGTATTTTTACTTTCTCTTCCCTGTAAGAATATATAGAAAGGAAAGTATTGTTTTCATGTCTATTTTTCAAAATCAAGTTTTCATTGGATCTACACGTTCAAAGACCCCCTGAACCCAAAAAACATGTTTTTAACCAACATAATACAACTTTGTTAATTTTATTATTACAAATTCAATGAATAAAATACAAGCTTCAGAAATGAGATTCCTCAGGTCCGTTAAAGGTTGTACATTGCTGGACAGGTTGTACAACGAAGATGTTCGCAAGGATCTGGCAGTATTTAAACTAGAAGACAAGATCTTTGAAAATATACAACGGTGGATGGAACATCTGGAAAGGATGAATGATGAAAGAATTCCCAAAAAAGTTTGGCAATATAAGCCAGTTGGTCGAAGAGATGTTGGAAGACCCAGGAAGTGATGGTCATGTAACAACATTTAACAAATAAACCCTTTGAGATCGGAACAGGCGTTTTGCCTATGCCCTGAAGGAAGAAGATGAATAAAATTGAAATGCTCAATATTAATTAAAAAAGTTTTTTGTTTGTTTTTGGCCTCTTTTAGAATTTTTTTCTGAATTTCCTAAAGTGTTTTTGGTTTTGTTTACAGATTGCTTTTCTTTTTCAAGTCATGCTTAATCTTAGAATAACATTGTTTAGCTGTGACTTAGCCTGTTTATCCGTAACACAAATGTACTAAACCTGTTATTCCCCTGGAGCCTACATTTTTAGATTGTTGTTACATTGGACATAACTCATTTTTAACGTAAATAATTAGATGATAAAATAAAATTCATAGATTTATTTAACAGATGGAAGCAAAACCCAATTTTACAAAAATTGTGATCGAGCCTGTTCTTCCCTTCATATGTCATTCTCATGAAAGGGGTTTTCACGATATTACTGTGTTTTATTGTTACAGAGGGAATTCTGCGACCATGGTATCAGGTCTCACAAGTGGTTTCAAAAAAATAATCCCTCTCCATATCCTATCTCGTGAGACTAAAACTGATGGTAATTTTTTTGTTTCTAAGTTCTGTGTGAGTGTTGTAATAGTGGTAAGACGGACATTTTTATAATTTTTATTTTTTGTAATTCCTATTTTGTGTACGTTGCAATCTGTTCAATTCAGAACAATAAGCAACCCCATGACCCAATGAGATGAGGATAATGTGTATGACGTGTAAATGAGGTGTAGTCTTGTACAGACTCAGGTCGACCATTCCTGAGAGAGTATGGTTAATTGAACCCCAACCATCAAAGTACACCGGTAATCACTGTCTAGCATTCAAATCCGTATAAAAGTAACTACCTCTACTAGGATTTGAACCAGGAACCTTTGTCTCCGAAAATTAGCTGTTAAACAGCTGATTTTGGCGACGACTTTACCTCTAGAGCAACCCGGTGGGTTTTTTTTTATAATTAACAAAATAAATATAGGGTGATTCAAAAAGAGCGCCGGTTTTTAAACAGCTGGTAAATTTTTGTTTATCGGTTGGCAACATTGTTTGACCTCATTTCTATTTCGGAGAACATTCCGATTGACGATTCAGTTGTAGTTTCTCTTGTTCGCAGTGTAATACTCTCGCAGTCTCTGTCTAACATGGAGAAGTTTACTATTGCGCAACGAGTGTTAATCGTCAAAACATTTTACCAGAGTGGAGAGAGTTATGCGGCTACTGTCAGGCGACTTCGCGGTACTCTAGGACATATGAAGCACCGAATGAATCAACAGTTCGCAGGCTCATGAAAAAGTTTTTTGAGACGGGTTCAACAGTCTACCTTAAAAGTTCTGGACGTCGTCGTTCTGGCCGAACTGAGCAGAACGTTGCGTTGGTTCGTGACAGTGTGGCTGTTAGCCCAGCAAAATCAATACGTCGCCGTTCTCAACAATTGGGTTTAAGATGTTCTTCTGTACGGAGAATTCTTCGGTACGATCTCCAATATCACCGGTATAAAATTCAGTTGACGCAACATTTGAAAGTGGCAGACCATCAGAAGAGACGACAGTTTGTTGACTGGGTATTGAGAAAACGGCAGGATGATGACACCTTCGCAAACAAAATCATTTTCAGTGATGAGGCGCACTTCCACTTAAACGGTTTTGTTAATAAACAGAACTGCCGTATGTGGGGTTTAGAAAACCCCACATACGGAAACTTGTCCCACATAGTCGAAACTTGTCGTGCAGTAATATCCAATTTCATGGACAGAGTTGATGCGTGCCAGCGCAGTAGAGGAGGACACATGCATGACATCATTTTTCATATACATAAAATCGGAAGGTAAGATGAACTTGTTGATGTATTTATTTTCAGTTTTTCAATAAAATAAATCTCCTAATTTGATATATCAAAACCGGTGCTCTTTTTGAATCACCCTATAGATGTAGAGAAAAACTATTCATTTGATAGAACGCATATTACTTCATCATCATCATCATCTGTCAAGGATTAGGCTTCATGGCCTGTTCTGGCATCATCTCTTTTTAGGTCTTCCTAAGCCTTGCTTTCCTCTAGGTTTATATTTCCATTCTCGCAGAGAAAGTCTGTGAGCTGGCATGCAAAGTAGATGGTTGGACCAGTTTTTTTATTTACGAGGTTTGTTCAAAAAATAACGGGAATTTTCGTTTTTTGAAAAAAATATTTATTTATTCATCTACATTAATATTGTCGCCTTCAAAGTAGTCCCTTTCGCATGCAATACACTTGTGCCAACGCTTTTTCCAATCCTCGAAACACTTCTGAAACTCGATCTTTGTGATAGCTTTTAGCTCTTTCACCGATTCGCTTTTAATGTCATCTATGCTTGTAAAACGACGGCCTTTTAATGCTCTCTTTATTTTTGGAAATAGAAAAAAGTCACATGGAGCCATGTCTGGCGAATATGGAGGCTGGGGCATCGTTACAGTTTTGTTTTTGGCCAAAAATTCACAAACAAGCAATGAAGTGTGAGCAGATGCATTATCGTGGTGCAAAAGCCACGAATTGTTTTGCCACAAATCCGAGCGTTTTTTACGGATTGCTTCACGCAAACGGTGTTGAACTTGTAGGTAGTACTCCTTATTGATTGTTTGACCTTGTGGCAAGAATTCATGATGCACTATGCCATTAAAATCGAAGAACACAGTGAGCATAACCTTCACATTCGACCACACTTGTCGAACCTTTTTTGGTCTTTGCGATCCAGAATGCCTCCACTGGGACGATTGAGCCTTAGTTTCAACATCGTATCCGTAAACCCATGTTTCGTCACCTGTTATAACACGTTTGCGTAGATCCGCATCGTTGTCAATTTCATTTAGTGACTCCTGAGCAACTTCCATTCGCCGCTGTTTTTGTTCGAAATTCAACAATTTTGGAACAAATTTTGCTGCCACACGTTTCATACCCAAAACATCCGAAAAAATTTCATGGCATGAGCCAATCGATATGCCAACATCATCACTGACTTCTCTGATTGTGATTCGGTGATCGTTCATAACCATTTCTTTCACTTTTTTCACGTTTTCATCGGTTGTTGATGTGCTTGGACGTCCGGGTCGTTCGTCATCTTCAACGTTTTCGCGGCCATCTTGGAAACGCTTATACCACTCGTAAATCTTTGTTTTACTCATAGCAGACTCACCATATGCCTTTGTTAACATTTCACACACTTTATTACACTTTATTTCATTTTTCACGCAAAATTTAATACAAATTCTTTGATCCATTTTTTTTAACAAACAAAAATAGCCGTGCTCGAAAAACATGTCTAACCTTAGTGGCTTCCACTTAAGAACTAAGCAATGAATATTGTTGAAAATTTTATCGTACGTCAGGGGCATGTGTACCAACATAATAAAAAAAAAATTTTTACAATCGGATTATCCAAAACCGCAAAATTAAAAAATTCCCGTTACTTTTTGAACACACCTCGTATTCTTAATGTTTCCAACAGTGACTGAATATTTAACTCTGCATGGATAGCTTCATTATGTATTCTAACCGGGTACAACTTTTGACTTCGTGGTCGGTCAGCTCATACGAGGGTTTGGATTTGAATCGAGTAGGGGCTAAGCTTAACCTTGTATGAGACACTGAGATGGGAACCTCAACCCCGACACAGCGTGTCCCAATGGCTGATGAGGAACATTCTGTAGATGCAGGCAGATATGAATAAGGCATAGCCAAATAAGTACCAGCAGATCAACTGACGTGAAAACTGGTCAATGGTCTTCATGGCGGAGATAGAGGATTCCTAATGGCGTGAAGGGCGGAAAAGCCTAGGGAGTCAACCCAAATAAAATCCAGGGCAATTAAGCCTGGAAAGTAGTCAACGGTATCGAAGGCGAGGAGGAATTTTCCCAAATTCCTCCACCTTTGGAATTTGGAAAATTCCAAAGGTGGAGAGGGTGGACGAACCTAGGAGATGGGTCTCCAACTAAAATCAAGGGCCTGTCTAGAGGCTCTAAAGTGGCAGCCCCACCACTGGACTATCCAGCGCAGGGTTCGTAACTTGGCCTGGGGAAAACTTTATTACTGGCAAGTTTCGAAAGTTAGCCTCGGATCAGGACCGGAATATAAGGAACAATATAACTCATATTACTTTTCAACATAATCTTCAGCAACATGTCGATTCTCAACCGACCATTTTGTAAGGATTCTGATTTCTGCGGCACAGAAATCTTTACCTTGCTGTTTGAATCAATTGTGTACTACTTTTTTAACCAGTTTGTTCTTGTCAAACTTCATGCCACATAAAAAGTCTTTGAGCAAGCCAAACAAATGAAAATTGGACAGGGTAAGATCTCGGCTAGAGGATCCAACAACACCTCTGAACCGTACTTCTCGAATGTTCCTATTGTTTTCTGAGAAATGTGGAGTTGCATGTTTTCATGTAAAAGAGCAATAGCTTTTAAGAAAGTACCCTTACGTTTTTTTTCTTATCGCGGATCTCATTTTTTCTTGGAGCATTTTAGAATAATATTCATTATTCACAGTATGTTTTTCCTGTAAATAATCGTAAAACATTAAGCCTTGCAAGGCCCAGAAGACCGTCAAAATTACTTATAACGCCAAAAAGCCAATTGAGCCGATTTGAATTTTTATGAAAGACTGCCAAGAGCCGATGGCATCGGCTCTGTATATCACGCCATAGTTTGAATATTTCTCAATAGATTGAGTTCATATTTTAAAGGATAGTAGTATATGCGTCTATCTAATGATGTGCTAGAAAACACATGAGGCTGGTTTGAACCTATAGAGGTTTTACTTAGTAAAATGACGAGTGAGGTGGTTTACCGTGCCTGTCTAACTTAGTGGAAAAGTATGCTTATCAGCATGACAGGCCCTCTGAAAAGCACTTCTTTCCACCCTGCAAATGACACTTTCATTTGATTCACCACAGGGTCAGGCTGTATAATGAAATTCATTATTTTCAGTGGAGATAACTCTGACTAATCTTTTACATCTCTAATTCTGTTCTTAAATGCTTCATTCATATAATTGGCTGACCTTGTGATAAGAAACAGAACTATTTTTGTAGCCCTGGAACAGCAGATCGAGAGCAAATAATTTAATTTCCACCTGCCTGTTATGGGAAAATATTACATATATATTGTATCAAACATCCTATTTAGGATTATCAACAGCCGTATTATTCTAATTGAAATATATATACATATATATACCATGACAGATAAGGAATACGGCCATAACAAACAGGTGGCGTGTCAAATTATTTACACTCAATCTGTTGGTTGCAGGGCTAAATAGTTCTGTTTCTTATCACATGGTCAGCCAATTAAATGATTGAATCATTTAAGAATAGAAGAGGTAGAGGTGTAAAAGGCTTTAATTAGAGTTATCTCCTCTGCAAGTAATGAATTTCATTATACACCCAGACACTGTAGTGAATGTAGTGAAAGTGTCATTTGTCGAGTGAAAAATGCTGATAAGCGTACTTTTCACTCAGTGAGGAAGGCAATGGTAAACCACTTCTCTCCTCGTTTTACTTTGTAAAAGCTCTAGAGGTTCAAACCAGCCTTTTGGCTGATGACCTAAACAACAACAGATAAGGAATCTGATTGCTTATTTGAATTTTAATGTAAAAGTTTTTAAAATTACTAAAGATTTGTACAAGGTACACGAAAGGGCTCTGAACATTGGTGAGTGTTTACTATTGCCATATTCTGGTTGTTTAGAAATATATATTTCAATCACATAATAGTTTAAATATATTTTTGGGTTTCTATTTTTCAGTTTTCGAATTATGTGGACACATTGCAAAAGTTGGTAAAGAAGGGTTGAAAAATCTTGTACCTTTAGATGATGTTCCATGTGAGTTAATACATACATTTCCATCTGGGTGAAAGTGTAATTATTATTAGTTGTTATTAATCTAAGTACTGTACATGTATTTGATTTATTTTATGTAATGAAGGAGGTTTGTTACATCACACCGTGCTTCATTTATACAATGTTAACAATTACCGTTGCTTCAAAAACATATTTTATATTGAATGTTCATGCTCATTGATTTTTTTCATTTGGATTTTTAAGGTTCTGAATTTTAAACGTCCAAATTTTATATAAATATAAAGGAAAATCCAGAAAGTAAGAGAACTGAGTCTCTGACAATCGAAGGAAATTTTTTCCAACTAAGTTGGTAGCACTATGTTTAAGGTAAAAGTCTTAGGAGTAGAATGTTTGCTTGTTTGTCTGAGTTGGTTGAAAACTAGTTGTAATAGCCATGTTAAAATGAATGTATCAGTGCTGAATACTTCATGAGTTGAGACATGTAATCTGGTTTCTTTTTGTAAAGAAAGTACCTAATTTAAGCTTTGAGTTTAAACTTTGTGTGATATTTTGTTCTTGAGATATTTTGTTCACTCACACACACCCAGACCAATCGCTAAAAACATTTGTTTTTGGATTCATGGGGTCTGAAATCATTTATTTGTGGTGAAAACTTGATTTGGAAAAATCACATGAAAACAATAAGTTACTTTATCTTCTTCTGCCTTTCATGGATTAGGCATCTCTGCCTGTTGCGAACCTCTCAACTCTGCCTGTGTCTTTCTCGAGTGTCCTTGTTCTCTCTTTCTCTCTGTTTTATAGCCTAGTGTTTGCTTAGGTATATATCCTTCCTCATTCTCATCACATGCTCCAACCACTGCATTCTGTTCTGTGATACCCTGTTGTTTATAGAGAAGATGTTGAGTTCTTTCCTTATCTTGGTATTCCTGTAATGATCTTCTCTACTACAGCTATACATATGTCAAAGAAGCTTTATTTCAGATGCTTGCAATTTACTCTCCTCTCGCTTTGATAGGACCCAACTTTCACTGCCATGGAGTAGGGTAGGACTGCTACTGCTACCTCGTGTTTTTGCTGGTGCTATATTTTAAGGTTCGGTGGATAGTTCCGCATATTTGCTGAAATCGGTGGATCTTATTGTAAGCATCTTTATCCTGTTAATGTTGCATTCTAGATACTGAAAGTGGGATATCTGTTCCAAAATATTATTCTCTCTAGTAATTTTGCTTCTGACTGGCTCCTTCTCCTTGAGTGCCATTACCTTTGTCTTCTTTGTCGAAACTGTCAAATTCTTTGCAGTACTTGTTCAGCATAAAGAGCGCTCTCTGAAGGTCATCTTCATTCACCTGTAGCACTATTTGGTCATCGGCAAATAATAGGCAATTTGTAACCACATCTTCTATGAGAATACCAGTGTGTACTTGAGACTTCTATTAACAAAACAATACTTTCCTTCCCTATTTGTTCATATAGGGCAAGAGGATGTAAAAAGCACTATGTAGTACACAGTGTTATTTACCTCGGTTTGTTGATGACACATGTTGCTCTTTCCTACTGGCTGAGTTGCTTAATTATTATTCATACAAGATAGTGTTTTCTACCTCTGAGAAGAGCATCAAAAGTTGTGAAAAGGGATTTAAATAGTCAATTTTGGAAAAATGGACTTAGTGCCTTTTCCCTTTTAAAAGAAATGAGCACTCACACCTTCTCAATTTACCCTGGATTTAAATTTGTTTTCTTTCAGTATCTAAAACTCAATCTGTCACAGAAATATTTTTGAAGTCTGCTTCAGCTGATTTTTTTAGTACACGTTTTCCACCGAATGAAATTTTAGCTGGTCTCCATTACTTCTCTGAAAAAATTGATCCGAATGATAGCAACATGAAGAAATTTGGTCGCAAAGCAAAACCAGCGTTTAATTGGGGACAGGTAATTAATCTTAGAATGTCAATTAAAACTGTATTGTAAATATACGAGGGCTATTCAGAAAGTAGTGAACGTTTTGTAAATAAACAAAAACTATGTAAAAGAAAAATTTTTTATTATATACATCTGAAAGAGTGACTAAAATCTACTTTTCTACATAGTCACCAAGCAAATTGAGGCACTTGTCATAGCGGTGGACAAGCTTCAAAATTCCTTCGTCATAGAAATCTGCGCCTGCGACCGCAGCCACTCAGTGACGCGCGCCCGGAGTTCCTCGTCGTCGTCGAAGCGCTGTGTTGCTAGCCAGTTCTTCATTCTTGGAAACAAGTGAAAATCACTCGGTGCAAGATCAGGACTATAGGGTGGATGAGGGAAAACCTCCCATTTGAATGAATCAAGGAGTTCTTTTGTGCGGTTTGCCGTGTGAGGTCGGGCATTGTCATGAAGAAACAAAATTTTTGACGACAACTTTCCTCGGCGCTTGTTTTGAACTGCTCTCCTAAGGTTGCGCAATGTTTGGCAGTACCGATCAGAGTTTATTGTTGCACCACGCTCGAGAAAGTCAATGAGCAGCACACCTTGCCTGTCCCAAAACACAGTAGCCATAATCTTCCTTGCTGATTTGCAAACCGCACAAAAGAACTCCTTGATTCATTCAAATGGGAGGTTTTCCCTTATCCACCCTATAGTCCTGATCTTGCACCGAGTGATTTTCACTTGTTTCCAAGAATGAAGAACTGGCTAGCAACACAGCGCTTCGACGACGACAAGGAACTCCGGGCGCGCGTCACTGAGTGGCTGCGGTCGCAGGCGGCGGATTTCTATGACGAAGGAATTTTGAAGCTTGTCCACCGCTATGACAAGTGCCTCAATTTGCTTGGTGACTATGTAGAAAAGTAGTATTTTAGTCACTCTTTCAGATGTTTATAATAAAAAAATTTTCTTTTACATAGTTTTCGTTTATTTACAAAACGTTCCCTACTTTCTGAATAGCCCTCGTAAATTGTAAGTAAACATGTTACTATACGAAAGTAAAGGACATACAAATGTGGAAGTTAATCTGGAAGATCTGTTGGAATAGGAAAGAAATGGTTAAAGGACTAAGGTAAGTTAAAGGACATCGGACTAAGGTAGTCCGAAGCATGATGAATTATTGGGGTATTGTAAGTATAACATTCGTGCGTTAGTTAACCCCTTTATTACCCTTAGACCCTATATGCACGAGGTGGTTACCCATGATGCGGCTTGCTGCATGGTTGACCTTAAGCAGTAAAATGTTTCATTCAAGTTTAAATATTTCATGGTTATAACAGAAATGAAATGCCAATGTTTTGTCAGTCGTTGGTTGGAATAAAATGTGATCACTTAACCCTTTCAGTACCAACATCCGGAAAACAGGATGTCGATATCTTTTTCATAGTTATAACGCCCGGTTTACCGGACGTCAGTAAGTTATGCATTAAATGTCAACTTCCGGATATCCGAACATTTCCAAAAATACTTTTAAACAAAAATTAATGGAATAATGTATTTTGAAACCACCTCCGTGCTGTAGTGACTAGTGCGCTAGCCTACAAAGCAAAAGGTCCCGGGTTCGATTCCTGGCTAGGGTCTGGAAATTTTAACATGTTAAAACCATCGTTAAGGTATCAAAACCCAAAGTAGTTGCTAATGACCAAGCTGTCAATGCTACTTTAATAAACTACAAAAAACTATTTTGAATATTTTTTTGTTTGAACAAATTATTTTTTTTTTGAACACAATAACAATTCATTTTTAACTGGACATTTTACTTTTCTGTAACGTTAAAATTTTGGTCGGCAATCATGGCAGGCTTACGCTTGCAAGTTTTTGAAATAAGGGCTGGCAGTTTTTGTACACCCTTATTCAAAACAAAGCGAAAGGTCTCGGGTTTGATTCCCGGCTAGGGTCGGGAAATTTTAACATGTTAAAACCACCGTTAAGGTATCAAAACCCAAAGTAGTTGCTAATGACCAAGCTGTCAATGCTACTTTAAATAAACTAAAAAAAACTATTTTGAATTTTTTTTTTTGTTAGAATGAATTCTTTTTTTATGAAAGCAATAAAAATTCATTTTTAACAGAACATTTTATTTTTCTGTAACGTTAAAATTTTGGTCGGCAATCATGGCAGGCTTACGCCTGCAAGTTTTTGAAATAAGGGCTGGCAGTTTTTGTACACCCTTATTCAAAACAAAGCGAAAGGTCTCGGGTTTGATTCCCGGCTAGGGTCGGGAAATTTTAACATGTTAAAACCACCATTAAGGTATCAAAACCCAAAGTAGTTGCTAATGACCAAGCTGTCAATGCTACTTTAAATAAACTAAAAAAAACTATTTTGAAATTTTTTTTTTTGTTAGAATGAATTCTTTTTTATGAAAGCAATAAAAATTCATTTTTAACAGAACATTTTATTTTTCTGTAACGTTAAAATTTTGGTCGGCAATCTTGGAAGGCTTACGCCTGCAAGTTTTTGAAATAAGGGCTGGCACTTTTTTTACACCCTTATTCAAATTGAATGGCACTTTAGATCAAACTTTTAAATATTGTTTCGGCACTGAAAGGGTTAAAGAAAAAAAGAAAAAAAATTGTGTTATCTAATTTTTTTTTTTGCTAAGTACAAGGTCTGTTAGAAAAGTATCCGACCTTTGGCCGGGGAAAAACTGGCATACGTGGAGCATTGGAAACCTAATCACCCTCAAAGTTGTCCCCTTGGAACTCCACACACGTCTCTCAGCGATGCTGCCATTGTTAAAAGCATTCCAAGAAGGCCTATTTGGGAATGGAGTTTAGCTCGGCTGTCATTGCTGCCATAATGTCCTCTCTTGTCTGAAATCTTGTTCCTTTCAATGGCCTCTTGAGTTTTGGGAACGGTCAGAAGTCACAGGGAGCCTTATCAAGAGAGTAAGGAGCCTTTTAAACCACAGGAGTCTGGTTGTTCGGCAAAAAAGTTTGGATTAAGTGCGAGGATTGTGTTGGAGCATTGTCATGATGGAGGTCTAGATTTATGGTACTTTTTGGCAATTCAGCTCCATGTAAAGATTTTATTATTATAATCAACCAATTAAAATTTCAAAAATATGCCTGTCTTAACCTTAGTGATTTAAATATTATATAATGTGATTAAGCAGTAAAAATCAAAAAGTATGCTTTATGTTGATTTAGGTTGATTTTAATGGGTTTGCAAGTTGCTTAATTACGGTCTGTGACATGTTAGCTGATGTTGTCGCTGCGGAACCAAGGTTGTTACGAGTCAGTTCACCTGTTTACGTTATGGGTAAATTTTTTATATTAAAACTATAGATTTTAATAAATAATTTGGGTGTAACTCATTGAAACTAATTTTTGTCTTGTTAAAAGCGATTTTAGAACATGAAAATCAACTTAATATTTTTTTGGAAGCTCTTTCTGCATTAACTTTTACTTTTTTCAGCATTAAACTTTAGGCTTTTTAGGCTTCTTACTTTCTCCTGCCATTTATGAATGTACAGATTTTCATGTCTCGAAATTGAGTTTTCTTAAGAACCTTTTCAAAGACCTTTTCAGGCCTTTGAAACTAAAATACAGTCAACTCCCGATTATCCGCGCACGTCGGTTGAAATTTTTTTTCAATCTTTTTTGTTAACGTTAAGTAAATTTCTTGTAATGTGATAACATTAAAGATAAAATTTGTACAGCACAGGAAGTACGCGCTTTGTAAAGTAAAGCACATGCTTAAATTTGTAAATACGCGCTTTGTAAAGTAAAGCACACGCTTAAATTTGTAAATATGCGCTTTGTAAAGTAAAGCACATGCTTAAATTTGTAAATACGCGCTTTGTAAAGTAAAGCACACGCTTAAATTTGTAAATATGCGCTTTGTAAAGTAAAGCACATGCTTAAATTTGTAAATACGCGCTTTGTAAAGTAAAGGACATCCTTAAATTTGTAAAGCACATGCTTTGCTTTGTGACAAACTTATGTTGAGAAAACTTCTGTCCCAAATCAAGAAAAAGTGTTTAAAAAAACAAAAGCAGATGACTGACTTTTTAAAACGTTGTGATTTCTATTACAACATATCTTCTGCACATCATTTGCAAGTAAACAATATTTTTATGTTTTTTTTTAAATACATTGTATGTACTAATTTAAAAAAATTACAGTAAACAAACATTTTTAGGGACAAAAAATAATTAACAACATTTAAAATTTTAATGTTATATTTTGTAATTTAAGTTAGTGTTTTCATTATTGTACATATTTATGTACTTTAAATAACAAAAAATTAATAAAGATTTTATACGTATACTGCTGTATATGCCTACGCTTTTTTTCGTCATTTTGCAGATTATCCGTGGCACTCGTGCCACCCAATTCCGCGGATAATCGGGAGTTGAGCTTGAGTCAAATTTACTTATATTTTATCCTGAATGGTATTTGCGGGGAAAATAATTTGAATTTATGATTCAAACAATAAATTTAATTAAACAACACAAATTCAACTTAGCAATTCACAAAAGTGTATAAATAATATTACGTTTAAATGCTATGGTCTTAGTAGCTGGATGGCAATCACGTGTGTTTCGATACATGCGTAAAGCCAATTGATGCGAGCCAATGGCAATCGCATGTTTCGATGCATGTACCAAGGTGAATGACTCAAGCTCGCTTGCGACAAGAGAAACATCTTTCCTAGTTTTATTTCTCAAATGTCGTACCCGGTGTAGTAACTAAATAAAATAAAATATTATGTATAAAAAAATAAAATAAAAAAATGTATTTATGCATTTACTATTATCTATACTTTCCTTTTATCTATTTGCCAAAGGTTCTAAAAAAAAATTAGCTTAAGTTGAGAGGAGTTAAATAAAATAAAAAATGTATGTAGCCTACTTAATTCTAATTTATTTAAATAAAAATATATAAAAAACATGGAGTTAATAAATTTAAAGCTTTATCTAATTGAAATGAAATTACACTATAATGATGCTAAATTTACTATTTGCGGTACTACTTACAATTAAAAATTTATTACCTCGTCAATGACTTCATTATGAAGCGTAGGTGATGGTGTCCTCGTTTGGCGATGTTATATTGGTTGTGATGTTATATCCGATGTATTGATCTTGTAGCTGTATTATCATTTTAATTTCTTTAAACTTTATGATGATATATTCTTAATGCAGTAGTATTATTTACTATTATTAATTTTATTATTATTATTGTTATACACGTTGTAGACCCTTATGGATCACGTGAAGCTTCAACGGTTCTTCCTGCGGGTTCTCCATGACATCTGCATCTTCTCACTCATGGCTCTCTTCCTCTCCTCTGTCCATGTAGTGCCGGTCTTCTTGGCTCTGATCTCTGGCTGCACTTCAAACTCGTCTATTTTCTTTCTATATGTATCGCGGTCTGTCGCGTCCTCAGAAGTGAGTTGAGCATTGTCAAGGTCTCTTCTTACTTGTTCGGCCCATATCATGCCTTTAAGATTTTCTGTATATAATTCTGTAATAATTTTATTATTATTATTATTATTATTATTACTGAATTTTCACTTAACGTTCAACACACTTTATAAATTTACTCTTGCGGTTCACTCTAAACCTTTCCATTAAATTGTTGATCATACAGTCACCTAACTTCTCTTAAAAAACTAGTAGCGTCTCCCCAATAACCTTCAGTAAAAACCATTTATTCAAATTTATCCAATCACGCACACTGTCTTAAATCTTTAAAACCAATGAAATTTGACAAACATTCAACGGTTTTACTCCGTCCTTTGTTATATATTTGCCACGTGTAGGGCTCAATGCACCACACCGCTACTTGTACGTGATTTTATAAAAAAAACTAAGTTATTAATTTTGAAAGACGTGTTGCTATTTTGAAGTCGGCATGTTACCGCCAAACACTTATAGACTTAACAATAATGTTACTATACTATTTTTCAAGGCTGATGAGCTCTGAACGTTTGCATTGCCCCTACCCACTTTATAGCTAACCAATGACTTGCCAGCAACGTTGCCAATACTTGCTCTTGTAGCTCTGTTAAATTATTCATCGGCTATTTTTTTGGTCTTTCAATAATAATTATAACCTATAAAAATACAATCAGCTGATTGTATTATAAAGTATTGCGTGTTAACGCGCTCTATAATCGATGTACTCAGTACAAGATGCAAGATGAGAATGAACTATTGCGGCTCTTATACGCATGCACCCGTAATGTTTGTCAGGTACAATCTGACAATGCTGGCAAATATTCTGATTGGTCTAAACTTGTGGAACAACAGAGCTCATCAACCGTGAAAAGCATATTAATATTAATTTATGTACTTTAAAAAAATAACATTTCTGTTTATTACACCGGTGTGTGGTAGATACAAAACAACCCATGTCTACTTATTCCTAGAGTCGGTCTCCGACAAAAATTACTCGTCTCGTCTTGTGTGTGGGCGGCTTAAAGTATTAAAATTATATATCCCTGCACTTATGTCCTTCTTATGAACATAACAGAGAAATCATTAATTTATTTTTACAGGAGATCTGCATGGTAACTATCCGGATTTGCATTTATTTGAATCACTATTGTGGAGGCTTGGTCCAAATCTATGTCCTTGCAATTTGTTATTCTTAGGAGATTATGTTGACAGAGGTATTCATAGCGTCGAAGTTGTCTCTTACTTGTTTTCATACAAATTATTAAATACAAAAAAGCTTAATTTAATTAGAGGAAATCATGAAATAAGAGAAGTTCAAAAAATGTTCACTTTTTTAACGTGAGTAATTTAGCATTAGATCAATAATTTCATAATGAGTTTTTGTTTAGGTCTCAGCGGAAAGGCTGGTTTAAACCTCAGAGGTTTTACTAAGTAAAACAAGGAGAGAGGAACAAGGAGAGGTGGTTTACGATTATCTCCCTTAATGAGTTGAAAAGTATGCTTATCAGCATGCCAACCCCTCTGAAAAACATCTACTTTCCACCCTGTAAATGGCACCTTCACTTCGTTCACTACAGGGTCTGGCTGTATAATGAAATTCATTACTTTCAGAGAAGATTACTCTGATTAGTGTGTTTTACACCTCTACCTCTTCTGTTCTTAAAGCCTTCAGTTATATAATTGGCTGACAGAGTGATAAGAAACAGAAATATTTTTTTTGTAGCCATGGACGTAGCAGATTGATTGATAACACTTCACCTGCCATTTACAGGCTATAATAATGAGGATCTGTGTCTTATAAAATATAATGATAGTTCCGAAATTTAATGGTTCTAAAATATTAATGAATGATAAAACATTACAATAAACAGATGATTAATAGATGATAAATGGATGACAAAAAACCTTTAATATTTACCTTTTTTCACTGTTTTCCTTTTCTTTTTTCTTTAACTTCTTATGAGCACTTTCATGGTGCACACTACTTCATCAAGTAATATCATAAAGCTTCTAGAAATATTGTGAAGAATGCATTTTCTTTTGTCAAAGTTTGAATTCAGATAAAATTTGTGCAGCAGTTTGAAGTGAACTGTTGTTAGTCAGAACGACTACCATTTTATTTATTTTTTTTGAATTGCATCCTGAAAACTCCAAGGAAGTATGGGAAACATCTAAAGCAGATTAGCATAACTTTTCAAGAGGTAGAGCAGATGCCTAACAAGCTTGCTTCTTGAGTGCACAGAAGGTTTATTTTGGTAATGGCGCACTCGGTTGCCTGAGCTAGTGGTGATTTTTTTTTTTTTTGGTTTAACGCCCAACTGTTCTGCAATTACTGCTAATGGAGACGGTGAAGAATGAAATGATTTTTTGTAACGTATGAAAGTATCAAGACCGCATGATGAAAGGCGAGCATGTTACCAACTATGCCAATGCGGCCAGTGAGCTAGTGGTGAGGCTCAGCGCTGTACTAGCTGTGATCAAAGTCACGTCGCTCTCGTAACCTTATGGATCAGCTAACCTGAAAGCATTAGTCTGTAATGTGTTGGATGTGGTAGGCATTAATTCTTGTGTACAATATTTACAATTGAATGTTTTTAACGTCGCTAATGGATGATAATTTACATTGTTCAGCACATGTGATTCAATAGGCAGTTTGGTGCTTAGACATGAAATCTATCGACTGAATCTGAACTGTTCGCGCAGCTACACCTGCAAGCTTATTTGGCATCCGCTCTATGTGCTAGGAATGACAAGAAGAGATAGATTGAGAAATGATACAATTTGTTAACAGTTGGGGATGAACAGCCTGAGAAGGTGAGTCGGACAAAGATGCAATGCTTGTTCAAGTCAATGGGGTGGAGGAGGATAGACAGCCAAAAATGATGCTGTGTTTAAAGATGGAGGGAAAAAAATCAAGGGGTAGACCAAGAGTAAAATGGGTGGGTTCAGTTATGAATAAATTGGGGTAAAGATGTAATGGCAAAAGAGCAATGGAGGAGAGATGGTTCAGTGTTAAGAGAGGTGGAGGAGAATTGTGTTTGGCCTGATTCGAGGAAACTTGGAGGTGGAATAAAGAAAAAGAACCAGAAGAAGAAGAAGGAGGAGGAGGAGCAAGAGCAGGAGAAGAAGAAGAAGAATTTTTTAGTCATGTGAATTATTAAAAATTTGATTATTTTTAATGAAATATTGTTTATTAATATTCTTATTTTATTTTGCGTAGAGAATGCCAGAAAAAATTTGGTAAAGACTTGGGTTACAGTGTTTGGACCAGCGTAAACAAAGTATTCGATCATTTACCGTTGGCTGCTGTTATTGATAATAAGGTAAATCATTTTATTTACTTTTTAAAATTTAAGTTTGTTAAATAAAAACATTACTTAAGTTTGTAATAACATAGGGAGGGTGTCTACCTTTTTACTTTCTCGTGCCAATATTAATATATAGGAAGGAAAGTATTGCATTCATGTCGATTTTTTGAAATCGAGTTTTCACCGGATCTATACGTTTTCAGACCCCTGAACCCAAAAAACATGTTTTTAGTGATTGATCTGTGTGTGTGTGTGCATGCGCGCGTGCGTGCGTGTGTGTGTGAACATAATATCTCAAGAACGGAACATTGTATGAATTTGAAACTTGAAACTTAAGTTAGATACCACTAGAGGACCCGACTCGAACATTTTCATCAAAATCAGTCAACCGGAAGTAGTAGTTTATTCGTGTCATTTTTCACTTTTCTGCGATTTTCTCAGAAACGGGTCATATGATTATTTTAAAAATCACGTGGTTTACTACATTTTTTGTGCTTTACAAGATAGGGTAGGCGTCCTGTCTGCTGAAATTCTTGGAATGGCTGTTTTCACATAAAAAAATTGTTTTTTTTAAATTGCGGCTTCAGTATGCATTTTAGCGCAAAATGTATATAAGCGAAGTTGTAGAAAATTTAAAATCCTACAATTTTTATTTCAAACATGTTTTTGTATAATGCTTAGTTTAGCGGTGATTAGCAATTTTCTGTTTTTTTTTCTCACAAACGTGTGAAAAATCGATTTTTTTTAGATTTTGGCCTTAGTATGCATTTTACGACAAAAGTGAATATAATTAAATTTATAGGAAATTAAAAAATCTACAACTTTTATTTAAAGCATTTTTCTCTACAGAGCCTAGTTTAGCGTGAAAGAGTGAAAGTTGTACCTACTCTTAATGATTGAAATGGTTTTCTGTATATTACTCCATAGAGTATACCAGGTGTTTCTAAACACCTTAGTGCGTGCTTCATTTTCATGTTTCCTATGTTCTAAAACGAATGAAGTATTTCATTAGAAAAAGCGTTGATTAACCCTTCATTCTTATTCTATCCGGCATTTTGTATTTTTCAGGAAAATCATTATATCACGTGAAAGGACTGAAATGTTTTATTAAAATTTAGTATAAATATTTACACCTATGTACTCTAAAAAATGACAGAATACAATCCATGCTTTTCCATATTTTTCAAAATGGCAGTCAAATGAAATTTTCAAAACTATTTTTCTCGAAAACCTTTAGTTTTCTCGAAAGGCTCTTTATTATTTGAAAAGCTAGGCTTGTTTTATGAACAAAAAGATATTTTATTTTAGAAAATCTGGCGGTAAACAACCGAGATATAGCGAAAATTTTGTTGTTTAATTTTCTAGCCGGTTTCATCTTCTCCTGTTAAAAAAAGTTTAAAATAAAATTAGGCTGGATGATATTTTCGATCATCCTATTAATGCAAAGGTATGTTTAATTTGTTGCTTTGAATTGTGTCTGTATGTGGCGCCATTATAATGAAATAAGTATCAGGACGAAACATCCGTTTATAATATGATATCATAGAAACAATGCTTGAGGAACCATGATCCATTCATTCTTTGTCAAAATCCGTTGCCATTATACTTGTGTATCAATTTCGGAGTGGCGCCATTATAATCGAGGAATTCCTCTGTTAATCTTCATCATCTGCTTTAGTAATATGTGCAAAACTTTTGAATATAAAACAGCCTATTACTACAAACATTGATTTACAAATTAGGAAAAAACCTCTTAAAACACTCTATTTGGACTGTAGCATTATACGGGAATGAAACATGGGTGGTAAAGACTGTACAAAGGAAGAGGATAGAAGCTTTTGAAATGTGGTGCTATAGGAAAATATTAAAGATTAGGTGGGTGGACAAAATAAGTAGTTTAGAGGTTCTTAGATGAGTGGATGAAAGAAGTACAGTATAATACCGATTATCCGTGGTAATTGGGGGGATAACTATACCGGATAACCGGAAAACACGGATAATACAACCCAATTCGGTCGAGACCACTTACGTCATAAACAAAACCACCAGTTATGCGTATGTTTTATTCTACTGATTAATACATGTTAATACTATTGGATATCGGAAATAAATAAACAATTGTATTGAAATAAAAATATTTACTACATAAATTTATATAAGTCTTACCTTAAACTACGTACCAAAAAAAATCACAAAAAATCTGTTATTTTACTTTGTTTCATTTTATGCCGCAATAATTTTTCTTTTATTTTTCTTATATAACCGCGAATATGTAAAATGTCCACGTAATCTGTGTCATCCTAATTTTCCATGAAAGTTAGTAATGTTTCGGCACCGGTTAAAGCTTCTTTGCAACTTATTTTAGGAGCTAGTAACGTGCTCGCCTCTCATCACGCGGTCTTGGGTTCGAATCCCACTCGGGCATGGCATTTTTTCATGCGTTACAAAAAATTCATTTCATCCTTCACCGTCTGCATTAGCAGCAATTAGCAAAACAGTCGGACGTTAAACCAAAAAAAAAAAAAAAAATTTCTAGTGATCGCACGGTTAATCCAAACCCCGGTTAAACGATCCATGGAAAATCGGTACTCTACTGTATATGGAAATATCTTACCAGAAGTAGAGATAGGCTAGTGGGGCATATCTTAAGACATCCGTGTATTGATCTGTCAAATGGAGGTTAATATTGACAGAGTGAATTATTGGTGGAGGAAAAAGTTAAAATATTTAAAGCAAATTACAAAATATGTCGGGTGTTGCAGGTATGTAGATATGAAATGACTGGTACAAGATAGAACAGCTTGGAGAACTGGATCTAACCAGTCGAGAGACTGATGACAAAAAAAGTAAAATAAAACAGAAATTCAACAATTTGTCAAGGTATTTAACTTGTCCATGAAGGTATGATTACATTACTGATGTAATTCTTTACTGATTGAGGTGTAATTACTTTTTTCCAGATATTTTGTTGTCATGGAGGAATCCCTCCTCCCTGGTTATGTCCAACCATTGAATCCATTAATCTTATACCACAGCCATTGCACAGTCCTGAAGAACAAAGCTCCTTAGCCTGGGAAATAATGTGGAATGATCCAGTAAGGTACACATTGTAAATATACTATTTTTCAAAGTTTATGAGCTCTGAACGTATGCCTTGCCCCCTACCCACTTCATAGCTAGCCCAATGACTTGCAAGCACTGTTACTAATACTTGCTCTCGTAGCTCTGTTATATATTTTGTCAGCCATTTTTTTTTGGACTTTCAATAACAATTTTAACGTATGAACATAAAACCAGCTGATTATTATAAAGTATTGCATATAAATGCTTTCTACAGGGTGATTTTTTAGTCCTTTTACCCAATTGTTAATGTCTGGTAATATTTTTCTTAAAAAAATAAATTTTGTTTTGTGGCACTAAGTTGGTAGCCCTACTCAACCAGTATGGATATGGCAGTGTGAGTTGATTCTCCTTGAGCTGTGTAAAATTTTGTGCCATTTCCGGTCGTGGTACGAACAGAATGTCTTTTATCCTAAAACAATCTCTTGTTTAAATCTGGAGGCTGAAGCTCTAGAACTAATCGTATGTGATACGGATACAATTTCAATTTTTTAGCAGCTTTCTGAGCACTCGAACATGACAAATCAACATGCGAGGAAAGTTTTTGTAAATTTTTCCATGGAGAATTGAGCAATCTTGTTTTCACATTCTCTTAACGTCATCTGTCAAGAGAGTTGGTCGACCACTACGTTTTCTGCTGCAAACAATACCTGCCTCTAAAAATCAGTTAGTTAGCCTAGAAATTGACTAGAATAGAGTGGAGGAACACCAAAAAATTTAATTTGAAATGATTCTTTTACACTCGCATACGATTTTGTAGCAAAATATTGTTCAAGAATGAAAACCCATTGTTCTAGGGTAAAAGACATTCTGTTCGTAACACAACTGGAAACAGCACAAAATTTTACGCAACTCAAGGAGAATCAACTGTCGTATCTATACCGGTTGAGTAGGGCTTTGTGTCACAAAACAAAATATCCCTTTCTTAGAAAAAAATTACCAGACATTAACAATTGGGTACAGGACTAAAAAATCACCTGTATAATCGATGTGTTCAGTACGAGATGCAAGTCACCAGTGAACTTACGGTGGCTCTTATATGCATGCGCATGTAATGTTTGTCACGCTGATACCTACGTGCAATCTGACAACGTTGGCAAACATTCTGATTGGTCTAAACGCATAGAAAAGCAGAGCTCATCAACCATGAAAAGCATTATAGCTGTTTCAGTCGTTGATAAACAAATTAGGTTGCCTAGTGTAAAATGGACTTAAACTAGACACTAGATTAATAACTAAAAATCTGGTGTGAAACACTCACACAACTTTCTCTTGCCAATATAAATAATTAACAATAAACCTAATATTAGTAATAAAACATTAGACATAAACAAAAAACTAACCTTAATAAACATAACCTAATTTTAATCATGAGTGAAAGACGCAAAATGAAAATCAACCTCAGTTTGGCTTCAAAATACAGAAAATCACTCTTTCACGCTAAACTAGGCTCTGTAGAGAAAAATGTTTTAAATAAAAGTTGCAGATCTTTTAATTTTCTATAAATTTGATTATATACACTATTATTATAAAATGCATACTAAGGCCAAAATCTTAAAAAAATCGATTTTTCTCACGTTTTCGTGAGAAAAAAACAGAAAATTGCTAATTACTGCTAAACTAAGCGTTATACCAAAAAATGTTTGAAATAAAAGTTGTAGGTTTAAATTCTCTACAACTTTTATTATATAAATTTTTTCGCTAAATTGCATATTAAAGCCGTAATCTTAAAAAAACTTTGTTTTTACGTGAAAACAGCCTCACCCAGAATTTCAGCAAACATGGCGCCTACCCTATCTTGTCGAGAATAAAAAATTGAGTAAATGAGGCGATTTTAAAAAAAATCGTAGGACCAGTTTTTGAGAAAATCGCAAAAAAGTGAAAAATTACACGAATAAACTACTACTTCCGGTTGACTGATTTTGATGAAAATGTTCGTGTCGGGTCCGGTAGTGGTATGTAACTTAAGTTTCAAGTTTCAAGTTCGTACGATGTTTCGTTCTTGAGATATTCTGTTCACACACACACACAGACCAATCGCTAAAAACATGTTTTTTGGGTTCAGGGGGTCTGAAAACGTATAGATCCGGTGAAAACTCGATTTCGAAAAATCGACATGAAAACAATACTTTCCTTCCTATATATTCATATACAGGCAAGAGAAAGTAAAAAAAAGAATCACAATTTTGAAACAAAAGAAACATTTTATAAAATAATGAATAACGAGATATGAATTTACAGAAATTTTAATTACTTGGTGCCACCCAAAGTTAATTAAACTAAAATTAATTAAACAATTTAAATAGAAATTTGTCGTAGCTTATGTTTTTAAATAAGAAATTTATAAAGAGTTCTTTTGACTAATTCAATCTGAAATTTCCGATCTATTTAAAAATTCTATTTTAATTTTGAAATCTTGAATTAAATAAATCTTTTAACTCTTGAAGTATTACTTCTCAGGGTATTTATGAATAATAATTATATTATAATTAAACGCTTATGTGATTCTTGAATCTCTAATAATATTGTCGAAGTTCTCAGCTTGCCAATCTACCAACATTATAAAATATAGTTAAATTTTCTTGTAATCACAAATAGTCAAATACCGTCTGCATTAACAGAAATTGCAAAACAGTCAGACGTAAAACAAAAAAAAAAAACACAAATAATCATAGATAATTTGTTGTTTAGGTTATCAGCTGAAAGGATGATTTGAACCTCAGGCTTTTCTGAGTAAAATGAGGAGTGAGGTGGTTTACCATGCATTCCTCACCGAGTATAAAAGTATGCTTATCAGCTACTCACTGAAAAGCATCTTATCATCTACCCTGCAAATGACACCACAGGGTCTGGCTGTTTAATGAAATTGATTACTCTTAAAGGAGATAACCCTGACTAGTGTCTTTTACACCTCTACCACTTCTGTTATTAAATGCTTCAGTCATATAATTGGCTGACCATGTGATAGGAAAAATAACTATTTTTTGTAGTCCTGGACTACCAGATCGAGTGAAAATAACATTCCACCTGCCTGTAATGGCCACGATAGATAATTTATTAAAAGTTTAATCTTGAATTGAATTGAATTTCCAGTGTTATAGAATATTATTTATGTAGAAAATTGTTGTTTTCTAACTGCATCTTAACACCTTTTTTCTTTTGTTTGAAATTATTCATAAATTTACATCTACTGACCTAAAAAAAAGGACATAGATTGTTGCATTGGTACAACATGGACATTTTATTCAAACAATTCATTGTTGTGACAAGCAATATAGTAATCAATCCTACTGTAAAAATATTTAATTTTTCACTGACATGTTATCCTCCTCAAATGTTAGTTCCTGTATCACTTTTTTTGCCTTTTTATATATAATCCTACTTTCTACTGACATGTTTTGATGGATCCACCATCAGAGTACACAAAATTGAAACAAGACTTGTTTTTAAAAATTTATTTATATAAATTTAAATAAATATTGTAATTTATTTTTTAATTGGTCAACTGGGAGAAGTAGTTTATTTGTATGATTTTTCACTTTTTTACAATTTTCTCAAAAACTGCTCGTACAGGTTTTTTAAAAATTGCCTCATTTACTAATTACTCATTTATTCTCCACAAGATAAAGTAAGTGCTTTTAGTCTGCTGAAATTATTGGGGAGGTTGGACCCTTGTGGTTAAAAATTATTTTTTTACACCTGAGCTTAGTTTAGCGTCAATTAGTGATTTTCTGTATTTTTAAGTTGAACAGGGGTTGATTTTTATTTAGCGTCATTCACTTCATAGGTTATATTGTTTATTATTACTGTTGTTTGATGCAGGTTGGCTGAAGTGACCGATAAATTAACGTTAGAATTTCAATCTAATGAGGGTTTTGCTGTGAATACAAAGCGTGGTACTGCTCATATGTTTAACACACATGCTTTACAGAGGTTTCTAAATGTAAATGAACTTTCTCATGTGATTAGAGCTCACGAAGCGCAAACTGCTGGATTTCAGGTAAATTTACAATAATTTTTTTTGCATTACTTTATTTTTCTTTCTTTATATCATTACTGTAATGGAATTTTATTCTATTATCTGTTATATGTCACTCAGTGTAAACAATTGTGATAAAGAAATACAGTAAAACCTCTACTAACGGACACCTCCATATTATGAACCCCTCTATTTAGCAGACATTGTTTACAGTACTGATCCCATGATATAGGGCGTTTTGATAAAAGTCTCCCAAATCCAGAGACTAATATGCTTTTCACGGTTGATGAGCTCTGCTGTTCCACACATTTAGACCAATCAGAACGTTCGCCAGCGTTACCTGATTGTACCTGACAAACATTACGCGCGCATGCGTATAAGAGCCGCAATAGTTCACTCTCGTCTTGCATCTTGTACTGAACACATCGATTATAGAGCGCGTTAGCATGCAATACTTAATAATATAATCAGCTGATTGTATTTTTATAGGTTATAATTGATATTAAAAGACCAAAAAAATGGCTGACAAAATATTTAACAGAGCTACAAGAGCAAGTATTGGCAACATTGCTGACAAGTGATTGTGATTGGCCAGCTATAAAGTGGGTAGGGGGCAATGGATACATTTAGAGCTCATCAACCTTGAAAAATAGTATCCATCCTATTTTTGTATACAGCGACAATGAACAGACAACTGAAGAACCTACAACAAAATTCACTTATAAGAAGGTAGTGCAACAAATTAAAGACGTAAAACACTTTGTCGTTTTGAAGAAAGATGAAGGATGCCCAATGGTGAAGAATTTGGTCATGCATTTAGAAAAACAAGCGTGCAATACGAACGCTAAACAAAACAAAATCCCAGACTACTTTAAATGATAATTTTCAAAGTGGTTATTTATTTGTCTTGTCAAGAAAAACAACATTCATTTTCATTTTAAAAAAGTGAGTTTTGTTTCTTTTCGGAAGATAAGTTCAGTGGTTTTTTTCACACATTTTTCATCTATGTTTGGTTAGTAGATTCATAATCTACATTTACAGGTACATAGTTGATTTGACCCTTAATGTTTAATTTTTATTTTTTTTAATTTTTAACTTAAAATCGTATGACTCTCTTTACGTTAGTTTCCATAAGTATGTTAAAACCTTAAAACGCGTATATGTACATAAAATGTATTGGCTTCTCTTTGTGGAACGGACACCTCTTTACAATGAACATTTTGCATAGTCTTGCATGTCAGATATTCAGAGGTTTTACTGTACATTTTATTTTTGAACTTCCTTTTGAAAAGTTAATTGAAATTGGTAAAAGCCTTGAAATCATGGTTATTTATTATAACACTTAAGCCTAGGTTCGTTTAGGATCTGGGTGTAATAAATAAAAAATAAACTTTCTTAAAACTTATAACCATTCTTTATTGACGCAGTTAATAATTAATTACTTTTAAAGTTAAGACTACTGACAAATACAATTTGATTGCTTCAATTAAATTAATTGTAAAACATAAGCTAAACTTTACTATAATTAAGTTACTGTCACTCAACAATTATACCAATTGATTGCAACTACCTGTACACCACGCACTATTAACATAATTCAGAACCGGTTCTATAACATTATTTTGAACGGCCTGACAACATTTACCATTCATAATTCAAGTATTGACTAATGCACTACAAAGGCACTAACTGTCTTTATACCTGTGGTCTGATAGTTAATCAAGACGTCCTCGTGTGTAATTTTAAGATTTACTGATCAAAAATAGTACCTACTTTACTTAAAATTATAATTCTTATTATACAAAACTTTTTCTTGGGACTTTACAGTTAGTACAACATAAAAATTTGGAGAATGGAATGTGTTTTATTAGACCTTTTATGCCAGACTCCATTTTGTTTTCTAACTCATAGTATCTTTCTTAGATCTCTTTTAATAGTTTTACCTGTTATTATTTAAGGTGTAAAAGAGTTTTAATATTGTTCAATCATCAGGTACATCAAGCAGGTAAACTTGTAACCATATTTTCAACTTCACATTATTGTGGTGGTAATAATGAAGCCGCTTGCATACTTGTTTTCAAAAAGGAACTCCGTATCTTTAGAATCGATACCGAGAAAACCTGAAGTAACTATCCATGTACATATTGTGTTCTCTTTAAATTTAAGTTTTATTAGATTGACTTATATGTTAAGTATTTACATTTTTGTAGTTAATTTATGTAGCAAGAATCTAAATAAAGTACTAATTTTATTTTTTTGCTGCGTTATTTTTTGTGGGAAGGCTTTAATTGGCATATCAACTGCTTAGATTGTTAACTATGGATGTGTCGAATCTCTATAGCACTGATATGTGAAAAATGATTCGTTCGAGAATTGATTGTAAAAATTACTGTGGCAAAAATGCCGTCATTTTCTAAGATAAAATTACAAAATATTAATACAAAAAAATATTATATTAATATTAGTTTGTATTAATTATATTAATATAATATAACATGTAAGGCACACCATGTCTTGTGTCGAGCAACCACAGTTTGTAGTCGAGGCAGTTTTAGTGCATGGGTTGAGCAGGAAAAATGTCTGTTCATGAGAAGTGTCAGATATCCTATAAAAATATGACAAGTTATCCTATAAAAATATTGGAAATTGTTGTTGATTTTAAAATACATGTCATATGTAATAATTTGAAACTTGTATTGTGCCTGTAATAAAAGTAGGGAAGATTATTAAAAATGTACCGTGTTTAAAACACGGGAATTAGTGTATCCTTGATCAGGATTTAATTTTAAAAAAAAAATTCTTAATTTAAAGTATGATTTTGTTGTTCGTGAGGTAGTGTGAGTGTTTAAAACGTATTCCAAGTAGATGTCTCCATTCTTCTACTTCATACAGCTGTAATAACCTGCAAATATCACTCCACCACTTACCTGTTTTAAAATAATCTATATTAAAGGTTGCCTCCACCAGGACGTCGTAGAACGGCCCAACGTCCAAGACCCTGAAATTTCCTATGAAGGAATTAAAGAAAAAAAGGTTTTGGGGGAAGTTTTGATTGGAGAATCAAAACCATTTTTCCAGTTGTTAGTGTGAAATATCAGCTCAGATTTCACTTAAGAGCCACTGTCCTCGCTTTGTGGTTTGCGAGAAGGTACGACTGTTTTCAGATTACGGAATCCATTTAGACAGTGAAAAAAAACTTTGTAGCCAAAACATATTGCAAATTCATAAAAATCACCATACAAAGCCATAGGTGAATTAATCTTGGAGAAACAAGTAATTTCAGTAAATTCCCCAAGACATATACCTTTTTGTGTTTATAAATAAGCAAACACGGTGCAGTGTTTAATATGGAGGTTCAAAAATAAATTTTGTAGGTACAGAATCTTTAAAACAGTACCCAGAAGCGTTATAACTGTACTGAATAACGTTCATTCAAGTATCACCCATTATGAATACAATTCAATGTTGGAGTACATCCATCTGAAAAACTTATTTCTAGAACTAATCTAACAAAATGGGAAGATATATTTTTAAAAATAAATACAAGAGACGAATTTCAGTTTAACATTTTAGATTTATTTTTATAAATTTATATTTTTTTAAACGTTTCTTTTTGGTATTTAATTTAAAGTTTTTAACATTTTATAATTAAAATTTTAAATAATATTTCTTCTTTTTTTTAAATTTGAACAGAATTAAATTATTTTTGTTAATTATTTTTATTTTTATATATTTTTAACGTATTTAAAGTAGGTATTTAATTTAAAGTTTTTAACATTTTATAATTAAAATTGTGTTTTTATTATTAGCCCATTATTATTATTTTTAATATTATTATTATTATTATTATTATTATTATTATTATTATTATTATTATTATTATTTAATCAAAAAAACTAAATGATTTCACTAATTCTACATGAAATTTTTTTTATTTACTATTATTTAACTATATTTTTGTTTTATAGTTTCCATTTAAAATGGTTCTAAAAAAAGGTTATTTTTTTTCTTTTCTTCATTTTTTTTTAATTTAGTTGTACAAAAGGAAATTAAAAGAAAATTACCTTTTTTAGTGAGTATCCAATCACAGCACCATAGAAGAACGAACTTTACGGTTACACAATAGAAAAAACACTCAGACGATTTTCTGCACACACACGGCTGACCGGGGCGCTAATTACAGGCGTACGGAGGGGGAAAACCAATCAAACTAGCCGTTACGAAAGACGTTGACAAACCGGCGTAAAACAAACGCGCCAATTGGCCGCAAAAAGTGCTGAAGTAACAGTAGGCCCCTCTACAAAAAGTACGTAGAGATGAAACTGAAAAACTGTTCCCAGGCTCTGGAATTGCCAAGTAAGGGTTTTAAACAGTGAGAACTGAAAATAGGCCTTTAGGCTTTCTTATTTCCCACGAGAAAACGCGATGTAAAAACATGTGAAATAAAACCAACTAGAATAAACTAAAGAAACGTGATTTCTTTATGAAATAATAAAAATTATTGAAAAGAAATACGTTATGTAAAATTACAAACTTTTATTCATAATAAAATAATATTTTTCTTCCTTAACGAATAAAGAAAAAAAACACCATTTTAATTATTTTAGAAAGACAAAAATTTGATCAACTCCAAGGGTCTAGGGAGATTTCCAACAAAAGTCGAAAATTTGGAATAGTAAAGTCAAAAACTTTACATTCCCCCACTCCGGTATATGGAAAACCCAAAGATGGGCTGAAAGGGGGAAAACTAGAAAAAAAAAATTTACGGGAATTCGGGAACACTAATTGGATTGTGTAGAAACAAAGATTTCTATGCAATCATCTCCCTTGGAGAGGGGTGTGTAAAAAAAACTGAAAGATAAACGAATCGTTTGGCAGTGTGTGTGCTGAGAAGTTGCCTAACATTAGTAAACTTTAAATTGCTGGAACCTGCAATGTCCATCGAGACAAACAGACCGCTATTGAAAGACGAATAGGACAAATTATTATCCTTGAATCTTAAGTTAATAAGACAAAAAAAAGTAAGACAAAAATAATAAAGAGCAATTCCCATTTTTAGGGTTAAAAGACTGGAAAAAAAATACTGTTAGCTAATTCTAAGGTCTGTTTATTGTAGATTGGCATTGCAGATTGTACATTGTAGTGTGCTGTATGTTTGCTTGAATTAATTAATTAATTAATAATTTCGGAATTTAAAACATCTAGCTTTCTGAGACGTAAAAGTATGATGAATGAAGGAAATTATGTTTTCCTTATTATTATTGCTTATTACTATTCTTATTAATATTTACTATTTTCCAATTACTATTTAAATCTCTTATGCCCATTTCTCTGAATTTAGATGATAAATGTAGAAATTTAGTAGTTTCTTAAACTCAATCTAACCTACGCAATTCAATATGAGTTGGCTTGTTTACCTTTGCGGTTAGTATTTTAATTTTGATATATAAGTATAACTGTATGATGAAAATGATAATTAAAGCTGTGTATACTATAAATTTTGATATATGATCGGCAAGAATAATGTCTTTCCATGACTTAGGTAGGCTGCTCTCTTGGAAAACATAATCAGGGGTTTCATCATGAATGGAAATTTGAGGGAATGATAAGTTCCACTTGTGGTTCACAAGGTCAGGGAGTGACGAGATGGAAGGATGGAAATCTGTGTGAAAGGAAAACTTATAATGGTCGAAGGTTGACCAGGAAACGGGTAGCAAATGAGTTACCCCCGGCGACTTCGGAGTCCTGGAATCACACGGCACAACCTTGTTGATGATCGGTAACTCTCCTTCCATGACTTCACATTCGCAGGGCACTTGAATGTCCAAAGCACCGGCAACATTGACTGGAAGTTCGACTGTTGTTATAGGACAAACTAGACGAGTATTGTGTTGTGGATTGGTGATGTAGTACCTTGATATTTGCACTTCCGTTATGTAAACTTCTGTCGTTCGCTTATGACAGACGAAATGGCATTTATGCATTAATTGTTGTAGTGAACTGTCTGTTAACATTTGCTTGATGCAATCTGTATTAATGCTGGAATGCTGTTGGAACCTTGGAATGAAACATAAGCCATTATTATTCAAGTCGCAAGAAGATGATGGTGATAGAGTTCGCACTCGTGGTCCACTCCTGATTACGTAAATATGTGGTGTTTCCAGTGAACAGATCTGGTTTTCCCATAGTAGTGGTATTGGAGCAACTTGAAACAGTGTATGATATACCGATGTGGTGATGATGGGTACTTGTAGTTTTAATAGAATTTTCGTTTTTGAAAAAAACGCAAGTTGTTATTGGCTTTTCATAATAGAGGTGAGCTTCTTGTATAGGCAATACTAATTGTTGATTGCCTTTGTGAAGTTGGAAAGACAAATTTCGTAGATCAGCCTGTAACATATCAGGTGTTACTAGTTCCCTAGGTAGCGTCTTCTGTTTGCAAGACATTTGCACTGAAGTCATGTGCGAATAATACGTGTTTAGGAACGATTGCCAATGTACACTATGCAAAATAGTCAGTAGATGATATAATTGTATTAGTTCGGTGTTTTCAGTGTCTTGAATCATTTTAGCGTATAGATTTAATTCTTCTTCCGTTTCTTGAAGGATGGATTGAACTCGGTGTGTTACCATGTCTATGTTTTGTGTAGATTTTACTAAATTTTGGTGGTCGGAGTGTACTGTTTGGGTGAGGTGGTTATAATGTTGCATTAGATATTTTTCGTTATGGAACGTTTCTTGTAGTTGATGTTGTGTCGCAGTTCCACAGCAAAAGTTTAAAAATTCGCCCACAAAGTCTAGGGCTCTGCGTGTGCGTGAAGGATTCAAATTTGAAATTGGCAGTCCTGTCGTGAGGAGAATATTGAAGGTTTCCTTTGATAGTGTAGTTATACGTTGGAAAAGTTGACATGCTGGAGATGAGTTGTTGTTGTCCTTAATTGCAGTAGCGAAGTGTTGTTTGAAATCCAGCGGGGTTTTTAAGGTTTTGCTAGGAAAGGAATTTAGTTTAGAGTAGTCGGTGTTTTGGGATTGTGAGATATTAATGAATAGTGTTAAATCTGGAAATGGGCAGGATAAATTTTGGAATAGATTTGAGGTTTTCGGTAAATCAGGCTGTGAGTTAAATGGGATAAGGTAGGTTATCGGAATAGAAGAGTCGTAAAGGTACACATCGGAAATATTTCTGATATGGAAACCAGAGAACAGTTTAATGACGTTATTTGCGCAAGCTACATTTTTCTCGAAGAGAAATAGAAACGCGGACAAGATCAACAATTGCTTTAGCACGGGGGACATTATTCTTGGATCTCACACAGTGAAAGAATTTACTTTGGTAGTTGTTAAAGATTGATATAATTTTAAAACTGCTCGTGGAAGAGAATACAATTTAAATTAGTTAAAGCGTGTTCAAGATACAATTACTATGTAATAAAACTAATTAGCTTATTTGTATATTATATTATCTTGTTTATTACTGAGACTTCGTTGGCCTTATCTTCATACGGTTAACTTAGATGTTAAGTGGATGAAGCCTTATCTTGTCTTAAACGAAGTGCTGATTTGGTTCTCTATCTCACTGGTTTATCAATCGCTTAGCCACTGGGATATGGACAATATTATATGATGCGTACATAAACAAAGTTTTATTTAAATCTAAAAACAGAGGAAATGAACAATAGTGAGTTTTACTCTTAAACTAAAGTAATTTTAAATAGGGGTGTTGAAACACAGAATCGTCCTTCATGTCGTTTATGCGGAGAACGGGAGACAAACAGAATTTGCCGTATAGTATTGTACTGTAATTATAATTCTAAGTTTAAATGAGTTGTCATAGTACTATTATATACCAACATTCGGATACAACTCTGAATTGTTATTTGTCTGTCTGTTGGAATTATTAACAAAAAAATCATCAATTCATATTTCAATTAAACCTTTGGTTGCATTGTGGTACTGTCAAAATACGAGAGAAAACAAGTTGAATAACCGAAACAAGAAATCTACCACCACTGGAAAAGGCAAGTCACCAACCATAACGGGGTAGCCCAGCCTACTGTTCATTAGCAATAACTACTAAACTTACTGTTGTACGGTATATGACTCAAATATAAGTCTACTGTTCATGCAATACTAAATATTAAAACGGTTAAATTCCTACCGCTACAAAACTTCAATATCCTTAGTAGATTAAGAAAAATATATTACAGTGTAGCAAAATATGAAATTACGAAATATCAGATGATCTGAGTAAGAAACACAAACAAACTTTCTACTCAGCAAATCGCTGTACATCTCTACTAAATTGTTCACAACGAAATATCAGTAGTGATTAATTAAGCAATACTTCAACGTAATATTAAAGTATGAAACCAAAATAGTCTTAAAACGTATGCACAAGATAATTTTATAATGGAACAAAATGTAACCTTATGCCGAAACCTATCGATGCGAAACCATCTAAAATTTAACATACTGTCCAGTTCAAAACCTGCTGAAGAAAGCCCAATCTGAAACTTGCTGCAAAACTAAAACTCCTGTACTTGAAATCCGACACAAACAAATTTACAACATACAAAAACCAGCTCTTTAAAAACAAAATCCTTCACAATCCAAAAATCCATTTCCATTGTAGGGTTAAATAAAGTAAACAAAAAAAATCAAATGGGATGTCTTAGCAAGGAAACAGCGATAAACAAAAAAAAATCAAAACTTGACAAAGGGTTAGAGCGGAAAGAACCCTTTGTGTGATAACCAAAAAACGAATTGTGGGGGGGGGGTCGTCCTAGTAATAAGTGAAACAATGAAAGAAAAAAAAGTGTAGTTAATGAATAAAACAAAAACACAGGGCCACAAACAAAAATATTCCACTATCCAGCCGTCGACCTAACGGGAGATTTTCTGTCGAACTTTTCCTGGAAAGCGACCATGCATACCGGCCAGGTACTATCCGACTAAAACAGTGACTGCCTGCTAGCTGTACGCAACAAACCGCAGATCAGCCCCGTACGAAAATCAAAGGGGAAACGAATTTTGAGGTTCTGAGATGGATGAGACCCAACGAGGGTGTTCCACTAACTCGTCTCAAGGAGCAGATTTTCCCACATTCAGCCTACACACAAAGCTCCGTTTACTCAAACCATTCATTCAAGCCATTCGAGCCATTCATACACAAAAATCTGGTCTTAGAAACAGTACAGGTTCCTCTATGTATTCCAACCAAAACAAAACCGTGATTGAGTTGTTGAGAAGGAGCGGATGGTAGACCCATACCAAACGCACGTCCCCACAATCAATCTGAAAAGGGTCAAAGGAAAAATAAGGCCGGTTAAGCTAACAACCAGAAGTGAAATTTAGTAACTGAAAGACGGATTGAGCGGACGAAATGTAACTCTCTCTCATAAAATCCTCATAAACTCCAAAAATCAACATCAAAAACTCATCATAAACTCCAATAATCATCAAATAATCTCCATCAACTTCAAAACTCAATAACATCATTAATCATCATATAACTCCATTAAACATCAATAACTCTTCATCAACTTTAATAATCATCAATAAAACTCCATTCACTTCAATATCATCGCAAAAAAATCCTCATTATAATAATCATATAATCTTCAGAACCTCACAATAAAGTTTGCAAACAAAAAGAAAAAAAAAATCGTATTCCATGAAGTTCAGAAAGCAGCACGTTATCTATAGCGCTACTCAAAGAAACTAACTAACTAACCTCCTTAACTCCAAAGTGTAGGGCAGCACGTTATATCTAGCGCGACCCTAGAATTAATCTATATTATAACTGCAAATAAAAAAAACTTTCTCACATGGGAGTAATTGGTGTGAAAGAACTTTATTGTGAGTCATACTGTATTGCACTGACCGGCTAAGACACTCCTATAATAAAATTGACAAACAAAAAAACCCTATATCCTAACTCTAGCAATCACGTAAACACTCCAGTACTTAAACCTCTGTAAAACAACAACTTAAAACATTCCAAAACATCGATTTTCATTAGTTATTAATTGGCAAGGCTATATAAATATAAAAAAAATTTAGAAAAACATACTGACGGCTAAGAGAAAATAAAATGTGAACAACTTGTAGCTAACTGAAAGCAAGCTTACCCCAAAAAAAAATAAAACAATAATGTATTCGACAGTCCACAATACAACATGCAGTAGGCCTACGTTAAGATACGAGGCAAAAGAGAAATAGTGAATAAATATACCATCCTTGTACATAATACGGGCCTTGCAACATTTATATTATTGCTATGAGACGTAAAGAAAGAAAAAAAAAAGAAAAATATTGACTATAAAAAGATTTAAGCAATGACTTTCGTGATTCTGACAGTCCAAACGCAAAATACAACCAAATGTTTCTAGTACAATATATTTAAACCAAAACACATCCATCAAATCACGTAATGTGATCCAATACACGGACATTATCCCTATTGAAGACGTTAATTCCTTTATAAAAAAAAATGTTATAAGTCCCAAAATAAACAAATTTAAAATATCGAGGACGGGAACCAAATATCGTTCTATGGCGTTAGTTTAAAATATATAAAAAATTAAAAATAAAACCAATACTATAGTTAAAAACAACGCTTTGTTAACAAACTCAGCAGAGGACCTGCAATTTGACATGGATATGTCCACAAAAAAAAAACGTGATACACAAAATGCTATTATAAATTTAAAAAAAATAATTGCAGAGACAAAGCTGTAAAAAAAATCAACGAGAATGCGACTAAAATAGGCCAGTAGTCAAATGTTACAAGCATTAGAAAAGCTTCTTAAAAACAGCGCAGGTAGGAAGAAAGACTGTTAGCAAAACTGGAATCCAAAATTGGTCAAAAAAAAGTAAGTAAACAGAAATATGATTAAGAGTGGTAACAAAATTTTGTTAAAAAAAACGGAATTTAACGGATATATAGCAGATAAAGAAACGAAAAACACAATTCAAACAAACACTAGTACTAAAATGAAAAAAAAAAATCGCCCTGAAGTAATAGAAAATAAAAATACAAAAAGAATGGCTGCTAAAAAAAATGACACGCCTAAAAAAACATCTAAAGTATCACCGAAGTACAAAGAGACTGTAAACAGATGTGAAGAATTTGATTGGAAAAATAGCTTGAATGGATGAAACACAATTAAGAAAAACTAAGGAAAAATTTAAAAACAACAATTACAGAATTAAGGATATCGTTTTTAGTTAAATAGAACAAAATAGAACCCTGTCATTGTGAAAAGTCGTGTTAATACCAAATGAAATATTAAGCAGAAAGAGACTTGAGTGTGTTGTCCCTAACATGAAAATAAATTACAGTTAGTCGATGATGAAGAAACAGAATCCATCGGCGTAAACACTATAAAATTAAAAATTTTGGTGGTAAAAAACCACCATCGGCACCTGTTTTGAAAGATAAACTGAATACTTACGCTATCAATACAGATTGTAAATGATAAAGTTGTAAAGCCAAAATGTAATACCACACAACACCCAAAATAAAATATTCAGAAAACGGAAAAGATATTTGTGATAGTAAACACAAAAATAAATTGAAAGTGTAAGTGTACAAAAATGAAAAACAAAGATTAAATTAAAAATACATTTCAAGGGACTGAATCGAAAAAACTATAACTAAACAGAAGCGTAAATAAAACTGCGAACAACTTGCCGCTGATATCAAAGTGGCTAAGGGTCTGGAAAATTTGACGCATTGTGACGAACGAGAATTAAAAATTAATTGCTTTGGATCTTAGGGAACCAGAACCTAAATCAAACGAAACCCCTATTATAGATTGGACGTTATTTGGCCAGAAACTCGGATGGCCTAGTTGAAAATCTCGTTGTTGTTCATTTGATTAAGCCATAACATGAAAATTTCAACGAAACTTTTATCGAAAACATTACGGGGTAAAACTGTTAATGGAAAAAAAAAACGAAGCACAAGATGTAACAAAACATTATAGAAATATAAGATAAAATAATAGAAGTAGCTGCAAACTGAAACAAAAATACTATGAAAAATTTCAACTTGTACTATTGGGTGTGTGACTATGAAAACGAGCGCTATTTTACTATACAAGAAAAGTTGAAAAAAAAAAATTGATCTCTGACGACCTTTACTGAAGACAAATCCTTGAAGGTGCTTGAGTTCCAAAATTGAGAATGAGGACGGCAGTGCACCGTAGTCGAGGACTACGACTTATGCTAAGGATTAAATATATCTTTACATACCAGGAAGATCGAAAAAGCAGAATCCTTATGGCAGGAAATGCTGGGTTTTCCAGAGATGTTAAACTATGCTGATTACAGGTGTAGTTGCGTGTTAAGCTCATCTGATATGCGAACTTTAGTAAGACTTCATTAGATTCTCGGCCATTAAATTAAAATGATCATTCTCGAACTTATATAATACTAAAAAAACCACACAAAAAAAAACAACTATTAGTATAACTTCGAATTATTGCTATTTCATTATTAAGTATAAAATAACGTATAATTTTAAAACATAAAATTTCAAAACTTTTCATTTTTTAAGTTAAATAATTGTAAGAATAGCGTATTATTTGCATTCCGTGTATAAATGATAAAAATAGTTCACTTCGAACCTCGAACTACATAACATGACTATTATATCAAAAAAAAATTAGTCATTGCCATGTCTATACTCATTTTACTCACAAGAAACACGCAAAAATTATGGAAACTTTATTTTGCCCAAAAATCCATGTCCCAATAAACAAATTGTAATCAAAAATATTGCATAAATCATTCATATAAAATACGCCAGAATAACAGCTGATTTTAAATTCAACGTGATGGTGCATTATGTCACGTAGTTCGATAAAGCATATTATCTTTCATAGTTGTATACGCAATGTTGTGATATACCATGTATTTAATACTACCTATGTATTGTTAAACACATACAATAAAAAAAATTATGAATTCACACATGCATCTCTGATATTGTACGTTAGGTACATCAGAAATAAAACTCCACTGGCTAGCAATTCCACAATGTTGTCATGTGTAAAAAAAAAATTAACAAGATAAAACTTATTTACATTGAATAATTATAAATGTAATGTAATTGCTGAAAGAAAACAGAATTATTCACTAAGATCTCATAATGGTAATATAAATCCACAATATTTTCATCCCATAACGACGTTAAAAGAAAACAATACAATTATACACATTCCAAAGCCGCATATCTTGTACATAACCCTGAAAAAAAACCTACATTAACATAAAATATAACTCCATAATTTCTGGAAAAGAAATTTATTTAAAAGAAAAAAAAAGATCACTGTCTAAACTCAACCTAGGCGCTTCACCATGTAATGTATCTTAGTTTTTAAAATTTTATATGGGCTGTAATAAAATTAAAAGATAGATTGGATTATTAAACATGTACCGTGTTTAAAACACGGGAATTAGTGTATCCTTGATCAGGATTTAATTTTAAAAAAAAAATTCTTAATTTAAAGTATGATTTTGTTGTTCGTGAGGTAGTGTGAGTGTTTAAAACGTATTCCAAGTAGATGTCTCCATTCTTCTACTTCCCCGGCGCCTCCACCATGTCAGATATCCTATAAAAATATGACAAGTTATCCTATAAAAATATTGGAAATTGTTGTTGATTTTAAAATACATGTCATATGTAATAATTTGAAACTTGTATTGTGCCTGTAATAAAAGTAGGGAAGATTATTAAAAATGTACCGTGTTTAAAACACGGGAATTAGTGTATCCTTGATCAGGATTTAATTTTAAAAAAAAAATTCTTAATTTAAAGTATGATTTTGTTGTTCGTGAGGTAGTGTGAGTGTTTAAAACGTATTCCAAGTAGATGTCTCCATTCTTCTACTTCATACAGCTGTAATAACCTGCAAATATCACTCCACCACTTACCTGTTTTAAAATAATCTATATTAAAGGTTGCCTCCACCAGGACGTCGTAGAACGGCCCAACGTCCAAGACCCTGAAATTTCCTATGAAGGAATTAAAGAAAAAAAGGTTTTGGGGGAAGTTTTGATTGGAGAATCAAAACCATTTTTCCAGTTGTTAGTGTGAAATATCAGCTCAGATTTCACTTAAGAGCCACTGTCCTCGCTTTGTGGTTTGCGAGAAGGTACGACTGTTTTCAGATTACGGAATCCATTTAGACAGTGAAAAAAAACTTTGTAGCCAAAACATATTGCAAATTCATAAAAATCACCATACAAAGCCATAGGTGAATTAATCTTGGAGAAACAAGTAATTTCAGTAAATTCCCCAAGACATATACCTTTTTGTGTTTATAAATAAGCAAACACGGTGCAGTGTTTAATATGGAGGTTCAAAAATAAATTTTGTAGGTACAGAATCTTTAAAACAGTACCCAGAAGCGTTATAACTGTACTGAATAACGTTCATTCAAGTATCACCCATTATGAATACAATTCAATGTTGGAGTACATCCATCTGAAAAACTTATTTCTAGAACTAATCTAACAAAATGGGAAGATATATTTTTAAAAATAAATACAAGAGACGAATTTCAGTTTAACATTTTAGATTTATTTTTATAAATTTATATTTTTTTAAACGTTTCTTTTTGGTATTTAATTTAAAGTTTTTAACATTTTATAATTAAAATTTTAAATAATATTTCTTCTTTTTTTTAAATTTGAACAGAATTAAATTATTTTTGTTAATTATTTTTATTTTTATATATTTTTAACGTATTTAAAGTAGGTATTTAATTTAAAGTTTTTAACATTTTATAATTAAAATTGTGTTTTTATTATTAGCCCATTATTATTATTTTTAATATTATTATTATTATTATTATTATTATTATTATTATTATTATTATTATTATTATTTAATCAAAAAAACTAAATGATTTCACTAATTCTACATGAAATTTTTTTTATTTACTATTATTTAACTATATTTTTGTTTTATAGTTTCCATTTAAAATGGTTCTAAAAAAAGGTTATTTTTTTTCTTTTCTTCATTTTTTTTTAATTTAGTTGTACAAAAGGAAATTAAAAGAAAATTACCTTTTTTAGTGAGTATCCAATCACAGCACCATAGAAGAACGAACTTTACGGTTACACAATAGAAAAAACACTCAGACGATTTTCTGCACACACACGGCTGACCGGGGCGCTAATTACAGGCGTACGGAGGGGGAAAACCAATCAAACTAGCCGTTACGAAAGACGTTGACAAACCGGCGTAAAACAAACGCGCCAATTGGCCGCAAAAAGTGCTGAAGTAACAGTAGGCCCCTCTACAAAAAGTACGTAGAGATGAAACTGAAAAACTGTTCCCAGGCTCTGGAATTGCCAAGTAAGGGTTTTAAACAGTGAGAACTGAAAATAGGCCTTTAGGCTTTCTTATTTCCCACGAGAAAACGCGATGTAAAAACATGTGAAATAAAACCAACTAGAATAAACTAAAGAAACGTGATTTCTTTATGAAATAATAAAAATTATTGAAAAGAAATACGTTATGTAAAATTACAAACTTTTATTCATAATAAAATAATATTTTTCTTCCTTAACGAATAAAGAAAAAAAACACCATTTTAATTATTTTAGAAAGACAAAAATTTGATCAACTCCAAGGGTCTAGGGAGATTTCCAACAAAAGTCGAAAATTTGGAATAGTAAAGTCAAAAACTTTACAAGAAGTTAACTGAATTTGTGTATACCGAAAGTGTATTGTATGATACCAATCATCCTGATTGGTATCTTGTAACTCTTTTAACTTGAACTTGTCATGTGTTTTACGTTTTTCATTAAATCACTTTGCCTCAAATTTTTCTCCCTTTGCTTTGAAATACAATACAGTGAAGGGCCACCTACGTAGCGAAGTGGTAGTGCACTGGTCTACCACGATCCTGGGTTTGATTCCCGGCTTACAAGTCACAACCCAACATTCCATAACCCAATGTGTTAATTTCTGAACCTGAAAAAAATATTTGCCTGTCCTGTGTCTCCAGTATACGTTGAGAGAAATGTCTGCTCTGCTCTGTCCTGCATGTATCCATTTTGAATGCACTGTGCCACCTGCGCTCCAGAATATACGGCCTTAATGTGTATGGTTCAGTGTTGTGTATTTTGTATTGTAGAATTGATTTATGAAGTTAAACAGGGAAATAAAGGTATGGGTCCTATGTTATTACCATTTTAAAAATAACAGCTTACTTGCGATGACAGCTTTAAACTATAGACCAACCCGGTGGGTCAAACCAAACTTTGCTAATAAAAACACCTACCCTTTACAAATTAGGCCTAGTTTTTTTGCCTACATGCTATTAAAAATTTTTATTTTTAAATATTAATACTAAATTTTATTTAATCAACAAACTTTTGTTTGTAATCTTTTAAATGTAAAGGAAAAGAAATTGCTTTCTTCAGTTGCATTTGACCAATGAAATGTAATCTCAGAAGCAATTAAATATAATATTGTAGTAATTGTAATATTTCAAGATTTTAATAATTCCATTAATTTTATTCACAATTTTTCTTCATCAAAATTAGCAAAAACAAAACAATGAAACCAAATGAAATTAAATATAAATCATTATTAAAATAACCCATATTCAATTTGTTCTCCGACTGACAATTTGGAAACAAAATTTATGTCGTCTGCCATATTTCTACATCGCTTTCCTAAACCACGTAAACTTCCATCATCATCTGGCGGATCATAGTAATAAATCAGCTGAAACAGAGAAAAACTGACTGTAATTATTGAAACATAGTTTATCTTGCAATCTGCAAAATAGAATTGTTTTATTGTTCATGCGTCACAAGTTGGCATGTAGCCAGAAAAGTGGTGAAAATCCCGTTTATGATAGAACACGTCTCATGGCTGGTGGCAATTTTAAAAAGGTTTACCTTTTACCTATGGCAAAAACCATTAGCATGTATCCAGAAAAGTGGTGAAAATCCTGTTTATGATAGAACACGTCTCATGGCTGGTGGCAATTTTAAAAAGGTTTACCTTTTACCTATGGCAAAAACCATTAGTGATTTCTGTATCTACTCTTTAAAAGGAATCGAATGACATTACTTTTGTTTCCAAATTCTGACTGATTTCTTGACTTTCGGTTTTGAGCCAGACTTGACTTCCAGTCGAAACCAGAACTTCAAACCCAATCCAGGCCCACTAACTTTCTTTATAGATTATGAATCCTGAAATCTTCTGAGTGTGACGGATGGACGTAGGAGATAGATGACAATTTTATATGATAGAACACGTCTCATGGCTGGTGGCAATTTTAAAAAGGTTTACCTTTTACCTATGGCAAAAACCATTAGTGATTTCTGTATCTACTCTTTAAAAGGAATCGAATGACATTACTTTTGTTTCCAAATTCTGACTGATTTCTAATAATCACTCCAACAAAGTCGTTGTCATCTATTATTGATTCAATTAATTATTGAATTTTGACAATGGCGTATGATGGTTTTTAAACATGTCATCCCATTATTAATTGATTATCCAATATTTATCATTCATACAATATTTTTTTTATTACAAACTTTTTAATAATTATCTATAATATTAATTAGTGAGATTATCTTAAGTTGCTTCTTTTAATTTGGCTGTTATATTTTTTGTATATGAGGTGTTGCTATTAAATAACGAGACTGACGTTGTAAAAAATTTTATTTTTATTTTATACATAATCACTTATTGTCAACTTCAATATACACTCCTCTATCCCTGCAACGCTCCATGTGAATTTTCCATTGTTGGAAACAGAGCTGGAAGTCATTTTCTGTCAGCTCCTTCAGGAAACGTGCCGCTTTCACTTTTACAGCTTCCACAGACTCAAATCTTGTCCCTTTTAATGCAGATTTCTTCTTAGGGAACAGGTAGAAGTCACATGGTGCAATATCTGGTGAATAAGGTGGATGTTCTAGCACTGAGATGCTGCACTTGGCTAGGAACTTCTTGACAGATCGATAACGCAGAATGAGCTGGCGCATTGTCTTGGTGGAGAGCCCATAATTTGTCCTTCCACATTTCAGGCCATTTCTTCCTTACTCTTTGACGTAGGGTAGTAATATTCATTAATTGTTTGACCTTCAGGAACCCAGTGAATGTACACAATCCCATGGATATAAAAAAAAACAATCATCATTACTTTAAATTTTGACTTGCTCATTCCCTAAGGTGAAATCTGCATTAAAAGAGACATGATTAGTCTGTAGAAGCTGTAAAAGTGAAAGCGGCACATGTCCTGAAGGAGCTGACAGAAGATGACTTCCAGCAATGTTTTCAAAAATGGAAAATACGCATGGAGTGTTTTATGGATAGAGGAGTGTATATTGAAGGTGACAATAAGTGATAATGTATAAAATAAAAATAAAATTTTTTAAAACTTCAGTCTCGTTATTTAATAGCCACACCTCGTATATTTTAAAAATTTACCATAGTTCTCGTTGTATGTTTGTATATTCCTTTTAAGGCGGGCTTCCATGTATCGTGACAGTTAAGGCGACAAGAGACAGATGACAGAGAAGCATGTCTCTCATATACCACGACACTACTGGTTCAATGGTTTTGGGTAGAATTCAATTTGTAGATTGCGACAGGCGGCACTTAATCGCTCTATGAAAGCGACACTACCGGTTTCAAACCAGTAATTTAGCTTGTTTTGTAGTGTTTAGTTTGCAGTTTATGTAAATAAATATAGGAAAACACCACAGTGCAGCATTTACATTTCCTTTTTATTTTGTTTACGATTGTATTGTTCTAATGAATCTTTTACTAAAGACGATAATGAAATATTAATTAACTTCATCGCTTAAAATCCCCCAATTTTTGTGCTACGGTAATAACTCTTTTGTAAGATTTAGATTTTAATTCATTACTAATTAAAAAGATAATACAAAATTGAACTGAGTTTTATTTAAGCAATAATAACTTCTTAATGTTTCTTCATCACTCCCTAGGTGATTCTTTATAAACACATTGTAGTCACCTTTATTAAATCTCGCTTTAAATAGAGGGTGTACCTCTATTGTTAACCTCTTGTGTTAATCTATTTAAAGTACTTCTTCTTCTTATAGTGCATCTCCTATCGGAGGTTTGCTATCATCACAGCAATCTGGACCTTGTCGACTGCAGCTCTGAACAGTTGAACACTGCCACAGTTAAACCAATCCCTCAGGTTCTTTAGCCAGAACACACGGCGTCTTCCGATGCTCCGCCTTCCACTAATCTTTCCCTGGACTATCAGTTGAAGAAGCTTGTATTTCTTCTTCTTCTTCTTCTTCCTTTCACGGGTAAGGCATTATTGCCTGTTCCGAACCTCTTCGCCTCTTGTATTTAAAGTACATAAAGCACTAAATCATCGTCTTCCTCTTCTTCTAGAAGCATGCTCAACAAATCTGTCATTTAGAATATTATGTTTTTATATAGATCTCACTTTGAATTTAATCCTACCACTTTCAACACTGTTTCATGACATACTGATGACTGTGTCACAGACTATGAAACAGTGTATGAAGTCGTGGAACCGATTATCAGTCTAATGAAGAAGCGCAGAATTTCTTATTTCTTTCACATATTAAGAATGCCAGAGAATAGGTTATTAAAACAACTTATAACCAGAGGTATCAGTGTGAAATCTAGTGGAAGATACATCTCAGCAATTAAAGAGGATCTTGAAGTTGGACTGAGGATTGAAGATGCGACAAATAAACCAAAGATAAGGGCGTTTCTAAATGCAAAATGTTTTAATGTGGACAAGGTGGCTAGAGTTGTGCAGGTAACTGACGAACAACGAAAAGCAAGATCTGAAAACATGAGGAGGTATTGGCAAAAACGGCGAGCCAATGAAGTACATGAGAAGCGAACCAGAAAGTTGACTAGAGTGATCCATTGAGGTCAAACAAGCTAAAGGAGGAGAGGGTGTATTGAACCTCTTGTGTTAATCTATTTAAAGTACATAAAGCACTAAATCATCGTCTTCCTCTTCTTCTAGAAGCATGCTCACCAAATCTGTCATTTAGAATATTATGTTTTTATATAGATCTGACTTTGAATTTAATCCTACCACTTTCAACACTGTTTCATGACATACTGATGACTGTGTCACAGACTATGAACGGGTGACAAAGTGTCTCTGTCGTCTATCGCAACAGTGACAGAAAAATGTATCTGTTGCCCGATGCTGCTACAATGCATGGAAATCCACCTTTACTAAAAAAAATTTTAATATTTTCTGCTCATTATAAGTACAACCATAAAAATCTGGTGTGAAACACTCACACAACTTTCTCTTGCCAATGCAAATAATTAACAATAAACCTAACATTAGTAATAAAACATTAGAAATAAAAAAAAACTAACCTCAAAAACATAACCTTATTTTAATCATGAGTGAAAGACGCAAAATGAAAATTGAACTCAGTTTGGCTTAAAAATACGGAAAATCACTCTTTCACGCTAAACTAGGCTCTGTAGAGAAAAATGCTTTAAATGAAAGTTGTAGATCTTTTAATTTCCTATAAATTTTATTATATACACTTTTGTCGTAAAATGTGTACTAAAGCCGAATTCTTAAAAAATCGATTTTTCACACGTTTTCGTGAGAAAAAATCAGAAAATCGCGAATTACTGCTAAACTAAGCGTTATACAAAACAATGTTTGAAATAAAAGTTGTAGAATTTTAAATTCTCTACAACTTTTGTTATATAAATTTTTGCGCTAAAATGCATATTAAAGCCGTAATCTTAAAAAAACAACGTTTTTACGTGAAAACAGCCTTACCAAGAATTTCAGCAAACTTGGCGCCTACCCTATCTTGTAGAGAATAAAAAATTGAATAATCCAGGCGATTTTTAAAAAAATCGTAGGACCAGTTTTTGAGAAAATCACAAAAAAGTGAAAACTGACACGAATAAACTACTATTTCCGGTTGACCGATTTTGATGAAAATGTTCGTGTCGGGTCCGGTAGTGGTATGCAATTTAAGTTTTAAGTTTCAAGTTCGTACGATGTTCCGTTCTTGAGATATTTTGTATACACACACAGACACACACACACACACACACACACACACACACACACACACACACAGACCAATCGCTAAAAACATGTTTTTTGGGTTCAGGGGGTCTGAAAACGTATAGATCCGGTGAAAACTCGATTTTGAAAAATCGACTTGAAAACAATACTTTCCTTCCTATATATTCATATAGGCAAGAGAAAGTAAAAAGTAAAGTGAAACCTGAAGAACTAAGCAAACAATTCAAAGTAACCATTTTGAATGAATTCTTAGTGAAAGAAGATATTCTTGGACATTAGAAGTATTATTCTTCCTGTATAAAAATTAATGTGTTTTTCCAGCCATTTATCCGATAAATTTAATAATACTGTATTAATAAAATTTATTTTTGCAACTCATATTTTTGTTTTGTAATTTACTTTATTTACATCAATTTTTTCAGAATTAAATTTTCTACAATTTTTATTCAAAACCATTATGTGTTTATTGACTATTTATCGAAGTTATGTACGACAAACATAATAATATCAAAAGCAGTGGTTTTTACACCTATTAATTTCCATTTTAACCCAGATTTCGCAAAAACTACTCAAGATATGGCCCTGGGACATGTTTTACTCGCCTTTCTAGGTCAAAAACCATAAGAAACCACCATTCTTGACTGTTGTTAATGCCCTTATAATTTCATTACAAATTTATTTAATGGTATGAGCCAAAATTCAGTTGAAATCTTTCGCTAGCTGTAACACGCTAACAAAGCATTTCTGAACCTATATCTATATTAAATTAACTTTTTTATATTCTCTTGCCTATACGAATATATAGGAAGGAATATCTCAAGAACAGAACATCGTAAAAACTTGAAACTTAAGTTAAGACACCACTACCAGACTCGACATGAACATTTTCATTTTAATCGGTCAACTGAAAGTAGTAGTTTATTCGTATAATTTTTCATTTTTTTGCGATATTCTCAAAAATGGGTCCTACGATTTTTTTAAAAATCACCTCATTTACTAAATTTTTTATGCTTTACAAGATGGGTAGGCATCATGCCTGCCGAAATTCTTGGAGAGGCTGTTTTCATGTAAAAAAATTGTTTTTTTTTTTAAATTGCAGCTTTAATATGAATTTTAGTGCAAAAATGTATAATAAAAGTTGTAGAGAATTGAAAATCCTTCAACTTTTATTTCAAACATTTTTTTGTATAACGCTTAGTTTAATGGTAATTAGCGAGTTTGATTTTTTCTCACGAAAACGTGCAAAATAATTGAATTTTTTAAGATTGCAGCCTTAGCATGCATTTTACGACAAAAAATACATAACAAAAAGTATAGGAAATTAAAAGATCTACAACTTTTTGTTTGGAGCATTTTTCTCTACAAAGCCTAGCTTAGTGTGAAATTTTTGGTGTTTTTAAGCCAAACTGAAGTTGATTTTCATTTTGCATTTTTCACTTATGATTAAAATTAGGTTATGTTTATTGGGGTTAGTTTTTTTGTTTATTTCTAATGTTTTATTACTAATGTTAGGTTTTATTGTTAATTATTTGCATTGGCAATAGAAAGTTGTGTGAGTGTTACACACCAGATTTTTTCTTGTTTTTTGATGTAGATCATCTCCTGAAGATTTTCATTTTTTCGTGAATCCCTCTGTGTAACTATCATAGGCTATAAATAAAGAGCAGGTACTTGTAACTTGCAAATATAAATACTATAAAAGAACTAAATAATCCTCTCAGTTCTCCACGAGGGTATGCCACATTGTAAAAAAAATACTTTTGTTAACACAAACAGCAATCAACTAAATCTCAATCAAGTTGTGAATCTATTCAACGTATTATCAATCAATTAATAAATCTGAAACAACTTTCTCAAAATATACACATAAAATAAGAATAAAACAATTTAATTGAGTATATCATTTTAGAAAAACCATTTTTAATGAACGAATGAGGGACACACCCGTTTGGTTCGGCTTCTTGCCCCCCATTAAAATAATTTTACAAAATCTTTTCTTCTTCTTAGTTGCCTAGTAACCATATAAATAACTCTTTTAAAATATTTTTGTTAATGCAAATTAAATAATTTTTAAAGTATTCATTTTAATCAGCTGGAGATGTTTATTTTTATTTCAATAGACTCAAAAATAAACAACTCCAGGTGTCCGGTAAATTTGTCATATTACAATACCAGGTACATTCACTCCCGTAAAGAATATTAGGCCCACACTTTTCACTCAGACCTGCTGTCGATTCCACATTCACTTTGAAGTACAGCTCTTATAGGAGGCGTACGTCTTACTACCAAACGTATAAACGTTGAGTGTTGCAGGGTACATTGTGCTTGTTTTTATAATCTTCCCTTTACAGTTACAAACTATAAATATGTACTATAAAAATAAATTAACCATAAAATTAAAAATGTTTCTGGAATTACCATCAAAAACTCATTGTAGTCAATCCAACCATCCATGTCTCGGTCAGCTCTTTCAAATGTTTTCCTACGTTGTTCTTGTGTTGTATCATCTCCGAAACTTTCCATTAATGAACAACTGCAATAATAAATATCTGAATTAAGTAACATTAAATGAGTTTTTTTATAAAAATTGCATTTTTATTGTAAAAATGTCATTATAAACTGTACATACGAGAGCTGTTCAAAAAGTATCGGACTATTGTTAATTAAAAGTGCATTTATTGAACTAGAGCTACAACTTCTAATCCCCTTCAAAGTAGTCTCCTTGGTGATGCAATCACTTCTCCCAGCGCTTCTGCCACTGTTCAAAACATTTCTGGAAGGCATCTTTTGGAATGCTGTTAAGCTCGGCCGTCGTATTCTGTTTAATGTCTTCTCTTTCTTGAAATCGAGTTCCTTTCAGGGGCATTTTCAGCTTAGGAAATAGCCAGAAGTTGCAGGGAGCCATGTCGGGGGAGTACGGAGCTTGGCGAACCAGAGGAGTGTTGTTTTTACCAAGAAAACTTTGAATTAGATGTGCAGAGTGGGCAGGTGAATTGTCGTGATGGAGCTGCCAAGTTTTTGTTGCCCACAGATTCGGACGTTTGCGCCGCACAGCGTCACGTAGGCGATGAAGAACCTCAAGATAGTATTCTTTTGGTCCTCGGTGACTAAACAATATTCAATAACATTCTCATTCTGGCTTGCTAATGGCCTGCCTGAATGCGATTCACTTTCCACTGACGTTTGACCATTTTTGAATCGATTGTACCACTCTTTTATTCGAGTACAGCTCATGACAGACTGCCCAAAATCCTGTTGAATCTTGCAAATTGTTTCCACTTGCGAATCGCTCAGCTTTTGGCAAAATTTAATGCAGTAACGCTGCTCAAGTTTTTCTGTCATTTTATAACTTGATAAAAATCGCCGAGCACAACAGAGACTGCTACCACACCGACCACACTACTAGGCTGACTGCCGGCGACGGAAGCTTTGTCATGACACGAAACAGTGCATGCGGGTGCATGACAGTCCCCTCCACATCCCCACTAAGCTTGGCCGCCAGCGCTTTATTTGTTTCAGCGGGAGGACAGAAGGTTTGATACTTTTTGAACAGCCCTCGTATAATAGGATTTACACATTACAGAAACCACAATTTTTTTTTTGACAAGAGTATTATGACCTATGAAGCCAAGAACTAAATCATAAAGACTAAACCTAAATTACAGCCACTGAGATGGAATACTGGAGGAAGGATGCAAGATAACAAGGGGAGAGAGAACTCAAAATGAGATAAAGTGAAGAATTTCAGTAGAGGTGCAGATATTCTCTCGTGTATTAAAAGAAACTGATTTATACGGCATTGACAAGAACCCCAATAAACTGATTAATTATTGTGACAGAACAGTCTCGCAAGAGGGTTAAAGGTTGTTAGACCCAGAAGATTCTTCATGACTCAGATAGACCAAACTATGGAAGGAAGGGTTTTTGCGAATGTCATTTTCAATAGTTTTTAGCCCACCCTTAAATTCTCGAGCCCACAAATACACTCAATTTTGTGAAGTGTAGTTTTCTCAAACTGCACCCTTAAATGTGTTAAAATCTCCAATGGTTTGACACCTTCATTTGTTGTGTTGCACAACAAACTGATACACTTCCTAGTCACTCATGGCTGTACTGAAGGTAGAACTACAAGCAGCAACTAAGTCGGTTCCCCTACTCTACATAAAATGCTTTTTCATCACACTCTCTTTCGCCTAGCTCATAACTACTTTCTACGCTCAATAGCAAAATTACTATTTATATTTGGTTCACTCTCTTGTTTTGTTCAAAAAAATTTCATCAGGTTACAGAAGAAAATACCGACAAAACTATAATTTTCATTATGAACATTTTGTGTCATAGATATTTTTCAGACAGGTTTTTGATTTGTTGTACGTTTTAAATACAAACATTTTCTTATTAGTAGTACAATTGAAACCCATCAAAAAATAATCCATGGTAAAAATGATTTCAAATTGTACACTACAGTATATTTTTTTATAATTTTCTGTATTGTTATTAAAAACCATTAGGTTTCTTATAAGATTTTTTTAAAGTTAATATCTTAAATTAATTAATTACAATGACTCGAAGTTAATTAGGCCATTTTGATTTGTATCGAATAGATGAAATATTCCTTGAAGATTTGTCATAGTCATTTCGTTCCATCCAGGAAAGATTTCTAATTGTTTCTGGACAGCAAACTGGTAATTATGTTCTCTTAAAATTTTACTTTGGCGTCTTTCAGCTAACAAACGAGTGAAAAATGATTGGCATAAATTATCATACTGTGTCATTGCTTCTTTTTCTTCTTCCTCTCTATCCAGAGGTTCACCTAAACATAAAAACTTAAATTGAAATATTAATTGTTTGAAAAATTCTGACCGTGTATATACAAAGTTCATATAAAATTTACTCATTCACTTGTATGAAAACAATTTAATGTCTGATACGCTAAGACATAGTCAAATATTTATTTTGAGACATTTCTGTTCATAATGTCTTACTGATATTTTTGACCATTACTGATATTATGACCATACTGATAGTTTTGGCCAATAGGTGTAGTAAATTGTGTTGCGTTAATTTTCTTAATTACATACCAATTGGTACCCAGACTGTCCAAATACTTCATTTCAAATCTCCAGAAATGACAAGTGTGGGTACCAATATTAGTATGTTAGCTGTTTTGTTTGGCGTTAACTTTCTTAAGAAAATGATCAATTATTATAAATTAGTATATATATAGTATATAAAAATTATCAGTGACACATTATGCACAGAAATAACTCTATGCATAATTCAGCTAAGTCTTAGTGTAGCAGATATTAAATTGTTTTCATGTTTAGTTTGTGAATGATCATTCTTACATGTGTACGAATCTCATTTTAATTATGAGGAAATTTAATGTACCCAAATAAAATTAAAAGTATATTTAATAAAAATTTACTTAATACTGTTTTTTATGGTAAGAAATGGTAAAAAACAATTATCATTTCATCAACTTATTTAACATTGGTTTTATATTGTGTATTCTTTATAATTTTAAATAATGACCCACCGGGTTGGTCTAGAGGTAAAGTCATCGCTGCGAGTCAGCTGTTTTAACAGTTGATTTTTGGACACTAAGGTTCTTGGTTCAAATCCTAGTAAGATAGTTACATTTAAACGGATGTGAATACTAGACAGTGGTTACGGTTGTACTTTGATGGTTGGGGTTCAATTAACCATACTCTCTCAGGGTTGGTTGGCCTGGGTCTGCACAAGACTACACCTCATTTACACATCATCCTCATCTCATTGGGTCATGAGGTTGCTTATTGTTCTGAATTTAACAGATTGCAATGTGTGTTGTTTAGATCATCAGCCAAAAGGCTGGTTTGAACCTGTAGAGGTTTTACTAAGTAAAATGAGGAGTGAGGTAGTTGAATTACCATCCCTTCCTCACTGAGTGGAAAAGTACACTTATCAGCACGCCAAGCCCTTCTGAAAAGCATATATTTTCCACTCTGCAAATGACACCTTCACTTCATTCACCATAGGGTATAATGAAATTCATTACTTTCAGAGGAGATAACTCTGATTAGTGTCTTCTACACCTCTACCTCTTCCGTTCTTAAATGATTCAATCATTTAATTGGCTGACCATGTTGTAAGAAACAGAACTATTTAATTTAGCCCTGCAACAAACAGATTGAGTGTAAACAATTTGACACTCCACCTGTCTGTTATGGGGCGATTGCAATGTACACACAGCTAATTGATTAGTGATACAATTTTAGGGGAACAGTGAAAACTGTGATTTCATCAAAATGTCCAACTCATGCTGCTCTTATCTGAGCAAGGTCTCAGTGATCAAATTTTAATGGCTTGTTATTATGAAATTTTTAAATATGTTCCTATTATCTTATCTTACTCCAAAAATGACAGATTTTTCAAAGTACATTATTTGGAGCGTTCTAAAAAATTAAGGATATGGCTCAAAGATCTGAAATTTTTTCAGGAAGTAGTCTCATATTATGAAGTCTCCATGAAAGAAAAAAAATTATTTTCCTATTTTTTTATTTGACAAAATACAATTGGTTATGATTAACTTTTAGTAAATATAAAAAAAATAAACGCGAGTTTTAAATTTTTCTAAAAAAAATTTAACTTTTTATTTAAGTGTTTTTCATTCTACAACTCAGATTTTCAATTTACTTTTTTAATGGGCCAAAAATATGGTGGATACCAGTAACAATAAATTTTATATAGTTTAATTTGTTTTTTTTAAATTTGATATCTCAAAAAAGAAAAAGTTATGATGGTTTTCACAAACCTCAAAAAAGTCCAAAATCGGCCAACGCAGTCATACAAAATGGCTTAATATTTAAAAAAGCAAATTCTGTTTTAATCTCTCTAAATGTAGTATAACACTATAAAAAAATAAAAATAAATAAATTCAATAGCAACTACCTTTGTGTGATTTGAAATGGATTGACCCTGTGGGCGGGGGAGCTATGTTGTTTTTATTAAGTGGTTTAAGTATGCAGCCGTAATACATTGTAGGGAATGTGTATGTGATCAAAGTTGTAGAAAATTATAAACCCTACAACTTTCATTTCAAGCTTTTTGTTTTTTTTTTTTTTGCTTAGTTTAGTGTCAATTTGTGATTTTCTCATTGAAATTGATAAAAAAAATGTTTTCTTTTTATAACAAAAGTATGTGTATCTAAAGGTATAAAATATTAAAAAACCTACAACTTATATTTACAAAAATATTTTCTACAGAGCTTAGTTTAGCGTCAATTAGTAATTTTCCGTACTTTTTAAGTCAAACTAAGGTTGATTTTCATCTAGCGTCATTCACTTATGATTCAAATTAAGTAACGGGTGATTCAAAAAGAGCGCCGGTTTTTAAACGGCTGGTAAATTTTTGTTTATCGATTGGCAACATTGTTAGACCTCATTTCTATTTCGGAGAACATTCCGATTGACGATTCAGTTTTAGTTTCTCTTGTTCGCAGTGTAGTACTCTCGCAGTCTGTGTCTAACCATGGAGAAGTTTACTATTGCACAACGAGTGTTAATCGTCAAAACATTTTACCAGAGTGGAGAGAGTTATGCGGCTACTGTCAGGCGACTTCGCGGTACTCTAGGACGTAATGAAGCACCGAATGAATCAACAGTTCGCAGGCTAATGAAAAAGTTTTTTGAGACGGGTTCAACAGTCGACCTTAAAAGTTCTGGACGTCGTCGTTCTGGCCGAACTGAGCAGAACGTTGCGTTGGTTCGTGACTGTGGCTGTTAGCCCAGCAAAATCAATACGTCGCCGTTCTCAACAATTGGGTTTACGATGTTCTTCTGTACGGAGAATTCTTCGGTACGATCTCCAATATCACCCGTATAAAATTCAGTTGACGCAACATTTGAAAGTGGCAGACCACCAGAAGAGACGACAGTTTGTTGACTGGGTATTGAGAAAACGGCAGGATGATGACACCTTCGCAAACAAAATCATTTTCAGTGATGAGGCGCACTTCCACTTAAACGGTTTTGTTAATAAACAGAACTGCCGTATGTGGAGTTTAGAAAACCCTCGCGTGGTTAATGAAAGGGAAATGTATGCACAGCGAGTGACAGTTTGGTGCGGCTTTTGGTCGGGCGGTGTCATCGGCCCTTACTTTTTTGAAAATCAAGAAGGATCCGTGACAGTAAATGGAGACCGATACCGTACGATGATTAGGGAGTTTTTGTGGCGTCATTTGGATGGAATGGACATTGACGAGTTGTAGTTTCAGCAGGATGGTGCCGCCTGTCACGCTGCACGAGAAACAATGTTGTTGCTCCGTGAACGGTTCCAGGATCGCATCATTTCTCGTAATTCCGACCATCAATGGCCACCAAGGTCGTGTGACTTGACGCCTTGTGACTTTCATCTTTGGGGTCATCTGAAGTCATTGGTGTATGCCAATAAACCCCGAAACATCAATGACTTGAAGGAGGAAATTCGACGGGTTATCGGGCAAATGGAAGTCGAAACTTGTCGTGCAGTAATATCCAATTTCATGGACAGAGTTGATGCGTGCCAGCGCCGTAGAGGAGGACACATGCATGACATCATTTTTCATACATGAAATCGGAAGGTAAGATGAACTTGTTGATGTATTTATTTTCAGTTTTTCAATAAAATAAATCTCTTAATTTGATATATCAAAACCGGCGCTCTTTTTGAATCACCCTATATGTTTTTAATTTTACAGTCTATTCATGCTTATGTTGTTTTATGTTTCATTCTTTACATTACCACAAGAAAGTCGTTCACACTACATTTTTTGGTATATATTGGTTAAAAATAATTTATAATACAGTATATGCGGTTATAAAGATATTTAATTACGTAAATTTCTCATGGCGAAGTTAAGTTATTTTATTATTTAAAAAGTAATATAATTGTTGTACCTGTAGATGTATAATCCTCCTGACGCACAAAACAAATCGGTTTTTCTTTTATAGGATAATCAAACAATCTTTTCAATAAACTTGACAAATATAAACCCATATTTTATTATCTAACACTAATCTTTTAACTTATTTAATATTATAAAATGATTTGTTAATGATAAAATTAATGACAATATTATAAATATGTTGTTGTTTTTTTATACCAATAATATTGAAAAGTATTGTTGAAAACTGTTACTTATTTAACAGATTATCATATGATTTTTTTTTGTATTTTGTTTACGTAAATATTTATATCGTTTATTTCACTTGTTTTAGGAACTGTTGTAAACAAACAATCTGCTCTGCTATTCAGTAACATTCTGTAACTTGACATCAATCGAAATAGTATTTTAATTATTATAAACTTTGAAACAAAATCAGAGTATAAAATTTTTATCTAAATTACCATATCAAATTTTGTTTATGTTCCTAACCATAAGGTTTTTGTTTGTATTTGAATGTCATATATTTTTTTTAGCTTGTTCACCTCACTCGATCACTTTACTCGATTATTTGAATGGTCTTCTTTGGCTCCCATTAGTTTCAATTCTTCATATTTTCTGATCTCTGTTTGTCAACCATACAACTCTAGTCACTTTGTCCATTTGAAACCACTTTGTGGTCAAAATTTAATTTTTCTTCAGTTTATTCATTGCGTCCTCAGTCAGTCCAATTTCTTCCAGGTCCTCCTTAACTCCTGCTTTCAGGCATTCTCAAGATGTGGAAGAAATGAGAATTCTCCACTTTTTCATAAGATTGATAATTAGTTCTGTTGCATTATAGGCTGTTTCCTTTGTGGAAATTCTACATACGAGGTGTGGCTATTAAATAACAAGACTGACGTAACAAATTTAATTTTAATTTTATACATAATCATTTATTGTCACCTTCAATATACACTCCTCTATCCCTACAAAGCTCCATGCAAATTTTCCATCGTTGGATACAGTGCTGGAAATCATCTTCTGTCAGCTCCTTCAGGACACGTGCCGCTTTCTCTTTTACAGCTTCCACAGACTCAAATCTTGTCCCTTTTAATGCAGATTTCACCTTAGGGAACAGATATGAGATGCTGTACTTGGCTAGGAACCTCTTGACAGATAACGCGAAATGAGCTGGCGCATTGTCTTGGTGGAGAACCCATGGTTTGTCCTTCCACATTTCAGGGCGTTTTTCCTTACTCTGACACAGTTTAGAAAGTACTTCAAGGTAGTAATATTGATTAATTATTTGACCTTCAGGAACCCAGAGTAAGTACACAATCCCATGGATATAAAAAAACGGATCATCTTCCTTCAAATTTTGACTTGCTCATTCGAGCTTTTTTGGCTCTTTGTGAAGTTCGGCTCTTCCAGTGCATGGATTAGCGCTTTGTTTCCAGATCATAAGTAAAAAACCTCATTTCATGACATGTTATTATCTTCTATTGTTCCCTAAGGTGAAATCTGCATTAAAAGGGACCAGATTTGAGTCTGGAAGCTGTAAAAGAGAAAGTGGCATGTATCTTGAAGGAGCTGACAGAAGATGACTTCCAGCACTGTTTCCAACAATGGAAAATTTACATGAAGCGTTGTAGGGATAGAGAAGGAGTGTATATTGAAGGTGACAATAAGTGATAATGTATAAAATTAAAATAACATTTTTTACGTCAGTCTCGTTATTTAATAGCCACATCTCGTACATTATCTTTTTTGTAGCTTTTATTAATCCAGCTTCTGGCAGTTCTTCGTTTGGTGTAAGTTATATCTGGTCTGGTAAAATTACTGTTCTATAATATCTAATTTTGGAATTGATAGAGACATTTTTTGTTAAACATGGACTTAAGTTAATTAAAACTTGTGCATATCTCAATATGTGCTCTATTGCTACAAGAAAAATTTTCTCTTAATTTATTACCTATTATTTCGCCCAGATATTAAATATTTTTTTAAATTTTTTTACTTTGATCATTAATTTGAATTTTATTTGTACATAAAGGATCTAATGTCATTATTTCTGTTTTCTCATATGAAATTTAAAGTCCTATCTTCACTACGATTCTTTTTACTACTTGTTTGATTTTTAACGTCTTCCATATCTCTTGCGAATAGGGTCAAATCATCAGAAAATTTCAGACAGTTTATTTTTATTGGTTTTTCCCTTGCTGATGCTTTTTTTGATGGGTTTTCAGTGAACCAGCTCTTCATATTTCATTTTCATTAGATTTCTAAACCGGCAAATGCTTTTGCTGAGGATTTTCGGTAAGGTCTAAGACAAGGCCTTGGATAGGTAGAGCATCCGCTCTCTGAACTGAAGAAAAGAGTGTATGGTTTACAACCATAGCTCTCTGAACTGAAGAAAAGAGTGTATGGTTTACAACCATAGTGCTAAATCAGCTACACTGAGGTTACCCTATCCCACCATCTGTACTCTAAAGGTGACTTTAGACCACATAATGGAATGTCTTAACTACACTCTATAAACTTATACAGTACCTGAAATATGATGTACACTTTATATACAAGATTGGTGTTAGCTATTACAATCTCTTGATTTTTGTACACAGCATTTTAGATCCATGTGTGGAAAATTTCTTTAAAAAAATTCAAATATTATATCATAAAATTACCAAGCAGCATGTAAAGATTAGGCCTGATTTCTGTTTAGGTCCTGATATCTTTACAAACAGTATCTTACATTAAGTATAATATACTTCACTCTACTATTTTGCTAATAAAAGGAGAATCCAAAAAAGAGTTTCCCTAAGTTTTGTATCGAATTAATATAATAATTTCACTAACCTTCTTTTTAAACTGCGTCACCTTTATTTTAGTCCTACTTACACGTGTTTCGGTGGATCCACCATCTTCAGAGTAAATAAAAAATTGAAACTAAAAATTTTATTCATTTATTTAAAATTTACAGAAGATGATACATCTTCAGTCACTTGTATAAAATAATTTGTATAATTTTATACAAGTGACTGAAGATGTATCATCTTCTGTAAATTTTAAATAAATGAATAAAATTTTTAGTTTCAATTTTTTATTTACTCTGATGATGGTGGATCCACCGAAACACGTGTAAGTAGGACTAAAATAAAGGTGACGCAGTTTAAAAAGAAGGTTAGTGAAATTATTATATTAATTCATTATATGAAATAGAAATATTTCAAACTGCAGGATGCATTATAAAGATTTATTTTTGTATCGAAGTACGAGTGAAGCAGGCAGTTTATGTGCACAGGGAATTTTAGTTTGAGTGTAGTGGTCAGAACCTGCATTTAGTCTGGTGGCTGTAAACCGACCAGGTGTCAGTAGCCAAAATGAAGAAAATGGAGGTTCCTCTTCGTTCTGTCGCAAGTTGTGAGATCCGTAGTGTTATTCATTTTTGACTGCAAAAAATTAATCAGCTGTGGAAATTCATAGACAGTTGTGCAGTGTTTATGTTGAAGATGTTATGTCTGTCCAAATGGTTCATCGCTGGTAAACAATCTTTATTGAAGGCAAAGAAAATGTTCACGATGATCAGCGTATCAGCCGACCAGCAACTTCTCGCCAAGCCAACGGCATTGCTGCTATACGTGAGATCATAGATCCTGACAAGCGGCTCACGCTCGATAAAATCTCGACTCAACTGCCACTAAATATTAAAATTAGCCAGGCCTCTCTTTATAATATCGTGGTTGAAGACCTTCAGCTCTGAAAAGTGGGTGCTGCATTTATTGTCTGACGCTCATAAGCAGTGTTGCTTGACAGCTGCACAATCTTTTTTGAAATTGTTTGAAGATGAAGGTGACGCCCTCTTTTCAAGAATAGTCACTGATCCACAGCTTAAAAATCATCTTGGCAGTTGACGCTTCATTAATGATGGCGATGTGAAAAACAAGATTTTTTATTTGTTTAATGTCCGACTGTTCTGCAATTATTGCTAATGCAGACGATGAAGGATGAAATGATATTTTATAACGTATAAAAATATCCCATGCCTGAATGGGATTCGAACCCAAGACCGCATGATGAGAGGCGAGCATGTTACCAACTACGCCAATGCGGTTGGCGTGAAAAACGATATTAATAAGTGGCTTCAGAATATGGCGGCAGGTTGGTATGAAGCTGAAAGTAAAAAGCTGCTGTCAAGGTACCAGAAATGCTAGGAAAGGGAAGGAGATTTTGTAAAAAATAGGTAGTTTCTTACAAAAATTAATAAATATATTTTGTAAACCTTTTAATTATTTTTTTGTTTTTCCTTGACAAGGGAAACTTATTTTTTGGATATCCCTCATATATTAGGCTGTTTATTAGTTCATAGTTCCTTTTTTAGATTTTTGTAAATCAAAATTTGTATTAAATAATTACTAAAAATTTCAGCAGTGCTATATATGGGCTTATTGCTGACCTCAGATGGATTACACTAAAACTGGTTTATTTAAGATAACCTTATTTCGGGATATAGGTTAATGAAAAAAAACATGTCATAAAAAAGTATTTTATTTTACAAAAATGTTAAATAATTACACTTTACAGAATTAAATTTGTTCCAAATCTGGGTATAAATAATTTTTTTATTGTAGTTTTATTAATATAATTATTTACATCAATTTACAATGCATTAATCATAAAATCCTTACATCAAACATTGTCTTATTGCTTTGTAATATGTAATATTTATTTTTTAACTGCAGTATACAAATTGCTTGTCCAAGGCAACTGGGAACAAGGATATCCCATATAAAACTGAATCATTAAAAAATTATACTAAATATAGTTTATTAGTATTAATTTTAGTCTTAAGTAATTAGTTTATTAGATAATATATAGGGCCTACATGTATTATCCCTCTCTCTTTTTATTATAACTATGAATAAAAAACATAAGAGTAAAGATTAAGCTAAAAAACAAAATACTGGTTGTTTATTATTTACAGATGATCTGAATATATGGGGGAGGGGTATTTAATTTATTTTCTTATAAAGTTTAAATTTGTATTCATTTTGGGTGTTCATGCCGAACAATATTGAGTCTTATTTTTCGCCTTCCGTTACCTGCAAACACACTCGTTCTTAATCATCCCCGAACAGTGTGAAGGTGGATCAGAGTTTAAACTTGCAAGAAGTAGTGATAACATGAGTGAGATAATGAGTGTTAATTTGTATTGAATAGAAGCCTTATTTGACACAAACCTGGCAGTCTCGCAACAAAAGATGGTATAAAAATTTTAGTGACATAAATCATCGAGAACAGCTGGATGGAAAAGGGTAGACAGCCTAAAAGGATGCTATACCTAATAATGGATTGGGAAAAAAGATGAGATATCAAGAGAGCAATGGAGGAGAAATGTTCAACAACAGAGAGAGGAGTTATATCAAAGCCCGACACAAGGAAACTTGGAAGAGGGTTAAAAAAAAGGTGTATGAAAAATACATACATAAGCCTTTCTTCTTGTTCAACATTCTCAGATACAAAATCTCTTTGTTCTCATCAAAGAACTAGGATTCCACTGTAATTCTACAAACATATCACAAAATAATTGGATATTATTAAAAAATAATAATAATATACAACCATCAGACGAAAAATATAAATTTTAACATAGTTACATCACAACATATTTAAATTACATGACACAAAAAATAAATTTAACATCACATTTTCAATAAAAATATCCAATGATAGCAAAATGGCATATAATTTATTTTACAAAATGGTTTTTTTAATAATATCTTATACCAAGTCCAGTTTTCTTAGCATTATCTAAAATTTCTTTACCATATCGGTAATTTTCTGGTGAATTATGAGTGAAACTTTGAATACCAAATTTCGCTAATCTTTCACCCCAAAATCTAGTTTTTGTCATTTCTAAAAGCGCTGCGATTAACTTTGTTTTGACGAAACCTGAAACAAATAATAAAAAATTGTCAAAAGTTCTGTTGTAAATAGATTTACTTCTTTTTAATAGATCTACCTTTTTATATATTCATATAGGCAAGAGAATGTCATATCAGGTACTTTGGATTAGTACTTATACAGAGTTGAGCTAGGAACCCATAAAACTTTCTATAAGAACAAAAACTTCACACCACGGAGACTAGTTTTCTATAAAAATTTACAAATAAATTATATTAACAAATTTATTTTAATTTTCAGGTAGGAATGTTTATGTACATCTGGAGCTTACTGCACGACTTCTTGCTTTCAGGTAACATGCTTCTTAATAACAAAGATTTTTTACCACATGTTTTAAAACCTTACCCCTTGCTTAACATCAGTGATTCCCAACCCATGAAAGTGTGCGGATCACCCCCACTCCTGACTTGGTGGAAGTGAACCTTCCAGTGAGTATGGGGGTATGGAATAACACCTTTCAGCGAAAGGAATATAGAAACGCCTCAGAAAAGAAATTTTAATTCAACACCTGATAGACATCGGATATATTCAGCCCATCTCGTTCAATGAACATCATTTTCAAAATCCCCATTTATTTGGCAAATTTTTTATACATGCTGTTGGACCCTCCCGCGGACCACCCATTTGAAACCACAGCTTTATGTTGATAGGGTTGCTCATTTGCTCATTATGTAGTAATCAGTGCAATTGTCTTCTATGCCAGAAAGCTCGAGTTTGACCCTGCTCAGCACATGAACATTTTAATCAAAATTGGTCAACCAGAAGTAGTAGTTTATTTGTGTAATTTTTCATTTTTTTCCAATTTTCTCAAAAAAAAGCTACAATTTTTGGAAAAATTGCGTCGTTTATATATTTTTTATTCTCTAAAAGATGCAATAAGTGTAACTTTTTCTGAAATTCTTGGGTGGGGGGGGGGCTGTTCTCTTGTAGAAAAAACAGTATTCTTAAGATTGTCCTTAATATGCATTTTAGGGTAAACATGTATAAATTCAAAGTTGTAGAACATTTAAAGACCTACAACTTTTATTTGTATTTTTGTATAATGCTAAGTTTAGCGATAATTAGTGATATTGTTTTTTTTCTTCAAAAAAATCTGTAAAAAATGGATTTTTTAAGTTTTCAGTCTTAATATACATTTTACGACAAAAAAGTATACAATCAAATTTATAGGAAATTAAAAAACCAACAAATTTTATTTTAAGCATTTTTCTCTACAGACCCTAGTTTAACGTGAAAGAGTGATTTTCCGTATTATTAAGCCTAACTAGGTTGGTTTTCATTCTGCATCATTCACTCATGATTAAAATTAGGTTGTTTTTTTTATTAGTTTTTTTTTGTTTATTTAAAGTCACATCAATAATCTTGATCATTAGCGACTACGGTGGGTTAAGAAACTTTAATGATGGGTTCTGGTATGTAATAATTTCCAGACCTTAGTTGGGAGTTGAATCTGGTACCTCCGCTTTGTAGGCTAGCACGCCCAATATGTCACAGAGCCGGCCAGTTTTCCATTTTTTACTAATGTGAGGTTTTAGTGGTCATTATTTTCATTGACAAAAGAAAGTCGTGTGAAAGTTTCACACCAGATTTTTATTATTATATTAGATTTATTAATAATTGTTTTTGTACTTACTGTCTAGTCTTGTATTGACAAGTATTGGATATGGAGGTAAAGGTCCAAGACTGTCTATAACGCACAGATCCTTACCACCATCATGTAATAATTGTCTTTGATAAAATAATGAATTTGCATCGACTGCACCTGCTTGCGCTTGCTTGTTAAGGACCATACGAATTGTATGCAAATGTGATCCTGATTCTAAACAAATCAATAAACATGTTTGATTAAATTACACCACAATCTACTTCATAATTTATTGTTACTAATGTAAAATAAATTTTATTGCAAAGCTCATTCATTAAGTAAGAATTGTGCATCTGGCAGCACAAATGTTGTGTTAAGCATTGCAACTTCCTTCTTCTGGGTTACAAAATAGCTGTAACATGGTTTTTTTAACTTCACATCTACAGTCAGTTGTTTGTTGGTACTATAAATTTAAAATTTTTGTTACTTTAACAGTTGAACAATGTGTTGTTGATAATGCTATCATACTTGTCGACAAGTACGATTACCGGTTTACCGTGATGTCGTGCCGAGTATGCAGTGAGAAGAATTCATTCTTTATTATCCTTATGACTACTTTGAAGAGATTCCATGACAATTTTTTTTTATCTGAGGTGGCGAAAAAAACTCATGTTCACTCCCTCACAATGGAGGAAATTGGTTGGACTCAATTGAGGCATCCTCATCCAACCCCAAGGAGGCTGCAACGGCCTATACCTACCAAAAACCAGCCACCTGGCCACTTGAGATCCGGCATCAGCAAAGAACCCTCCAACTTCCTTGGAATTGTTTATACAGAGTGATTCAATAAGATGGAAACAATTTCAATAAGCTGTATTTCCTGAACTACATGTTATATTTTAATTCTGTAAATTACATTTGAAAGAGAAAGTTTTAAATTTTAATTTACATACATGAAAGTTTATAGATGTTCAATGTGTCCTCCTCCGGCTGCACGTACAAAATCTAGACGGTAACTGAACTCATCCCAAACTCTCTGACGCATGTCTTGGGTCACTGAGTTGACTGCAGCTGTGATACGATTCCTTAGTTCGTTCAAATTGGTGGGAAGAGGTGGTATGTAAACTGCACTTTTCACGAACCCCCACAAGAAAAAGTCACAGGGTGTGAGATCTGGAGACCTCGGTAGCCAAAACTGAAGTGCAGAGTCGTCATTCGCCATGCGACCTATCCATCGTTGACGTATGGATTCATTTAGGTAACGCCGAACATTGCGATGCCAATGGGGTGGAGCTCCGTCCTGCTGGAAAATGTAATCTCCTGAATCTTCATTCATTTGAGGAAATCCACCCCATTGGCATTGCAATGTTCGGCGTTACCTAAATGAATCCATACGTCAACGACGGATAGGTTGCATGGCGAATGATGACTCTGCACTTCAGTTTTGGCCACCGAGGTCTCCAGATCTAGCACCCTGTGACTTTTTCTTGTGGGGGTTCGTGAAAAGTGCAGTTTACATACCACCTCTTCCCACCAATTTGAATGAACTAAGGAATCGTATCACAGCTGCAGTCAACTCAGTGACCCAAGACATGCGTCAGAGAGTTTGGGATGAGTTCAGTTACTGTCTAGATGTTGTACGTGCAGCCGGAGGAGGACACATTGAACATCTATAAACTTTCATGTATGTAAATTAAAATTTAAAACTTTCTCTTTCAAATGTAATTTACAGAATTAAAATATAACATGTAGTTCAGGAAATACAGCTTATTGAAATTGTTTCCATCTTATTGAATCACTCTGTATAATACTACAAGGGAAATGTCAGGTTAAAAAATTTACATACTGTCAGCGGGGCGTAGAACGGAACTGTAGCCTAATTCCCCTCTTGCTGTCACTGACCAACACTCACTATCTCACTTTCATTCATCACCTCATGAAATTAGTGTGCCTACCTTCTGAGAACGGGACAGGATTGATTTACAGTGGGGGAGGGCAATCCTGCTGATCTCCAGATGTCTCCTCCGTCTGCAGTCTCCTGACCACCCTCTCCGCAAACTGAGCGACCAACTTCCAGCTCTCCTCACCCTGCAGCATCACTGCCCCTACTCTCTCTGGGATCCACTGTGCAACACCTATCTCATGATATTTTCTCTTGGTGGTAATTTATCATGAATTAAGTGAATGTTTTGAATGTACCCATGTACTACTCTTATACACTTACATATATACATATACACACACACACACACTCACACACCATTTGGTAAAAACATGTTTTTTTGGATTCAGAGGCCTAAAAACGTGAAAACTTGTTTCAAAAAAATTGACATAATACTTTCCTTCTATATATATTCACACAGGGCAAGAGAAATTAAAAATAATCTAGTTCACTTACTTAATGAATTTCCAAAAAATGTAGCATTTTCTCCCATCTCTTTAAGTTTTTTTAATACAATTGTACTACCACTAAAAGAATCCTCATTATTATACGCCCACAAACATCCTCTTAAATCAAGAAATTCTTGAACAATATCTCTGGAAAAAAATAGAAAATCTGTATTTTAACAGTAATAAGAATTGAAAAGTATAGAGAATTAAAATAAAATAAATTAGAACAATTAATAAAAATATGAATTCTTCTGTCTTATCCAGCACTACAGCTTGATGTGGGCCTTGGCCTTCAACTCCCCTCTGATGTTCTCTATATCTCGAAAGAAAAATAATTTCAAGGTTTCCATAATAAAGTCAAAGATAATGTTAATTACTGGTAAAAAATATATCCCATAAGGTCTATAATTCCGGTAGATGATATAGTACTGGAACATGTATCACAATGTAATTATTTGGGTTGTGATCAAAATTCAGATGTAGAACAGAGGAAATTCTAAGCAATGTGCGGAAATATTAACAGAATCCTAAGCAGGAAAATTGAAAAAGAGACTAAAATAAAATTTTACAAGGTGATGGCAGCCCCAGTTCTCCTCTATGGAAGTGATTGGTGGGTTAGTACAAAACGACAAAAGAGTAGAGTACAGGCGGTAGATACGATTCTTGTGGAGAACAAAGGTTTGCAATCACAGGAAGCAACTGAGAAATGAGGACATAAGAACAGAACTGGATGTTTACAACTTAAATACGAGGATTGTATAATATCAAAATCAGTGGAGCACAACGAGAGAATGTCTGAGAAAAGGATCCCTCTCAAAATTTTTAAATACTGGCCAGAGGGGACAAGAGATGTTGAGAGGCCACACAAGAGATGGCAAAAATTCTGTAGTTTTGTCGCCGTTGCAAGTCAGCACAGGCAAGAGCCTTGTCCTTCATTGTAAGAAAAAGAAGACGAATATAATGTTATGTTGAGAATAATTTATTGAACAAAACAAGCAAAAATTTAAAAAAATTTTTACACGAAGACTCATTTAAATTTGTTATTATAAATTGCATAACTAACTATTGGGTGACATCTTGTTAACCAAATTAAAGAAAAGGAGATTGCAGTATTATGGTCATCTGATGAGATTGCGTGACAAAGAGAATGAGACCTATAAACTAATCAAAAACAAGAGATAAATGGATCAAAGAAATTGAATCAGACATAGAAACTATGAACATTTCAAGATAAAACATTGTGTATAAAAACTTTTATAGAAAAAAATTAAAATATTTTGTAAACTTCACGGTTACGAAGATGCAGAGAGTTGGGCAGGCTTGGACTGAATAACGAAAACAGGTTTAGTGTTAAAATGAAGAAATTTCATGCCTAAAGAAAGCAGCAGAAATTTATTATGTAACTAATGAGCTCTTCAATTCAGGGCGTGGGAGGTAACCAGCGTGCAAGTAAAGGAGTAGCTTTGATGATACATAAGAAGTGGCAATCAAGAGTGAAGAATTACCAATATGTATCAGATCGTGTAGTTACAGCACAACTCCAGCACTCACGTGGGACACTTCTGATGATCGGTGTTTATGCTCCAGAAGAGGGTAAACCGGTGGAAACTGAAGAACTATATAAGAAACTTCAAAATCTCGTCGCTGCTAATGGAAGGAAGGTAGACGTCGTAATTGCAGGTGATATGAATGCTCGGGTAGGGAATCAACCAATAAAAGATGTAGTGGAAAGTTTTGGTGAGAATTTATGTAACAAGAATGGCGATGTTCTTAGAGAATTTGCTACGTTCAATGAACTAAAAATAACAAACACGTTTTTTAGGAAACGCGATATACATAAATATACATGGACGGCTCGAGGTGCACGCTCATTAATTGATTACATTATTGTTAATAAAAGACTATCAAGCCAAGTGAAGGACACAAGAGTTTATAGGGGATACGATTTATCTACAGACCATTACCTAGTTGTCTCGAAAGTTATATTATATACAGCATGGAAGAAAACTCGCTCAACTTCTAAGAGGGTCGAGAAGAAGCAGGTATATAAAGTGCATCTACTGAGGGATCAGTCGGTGAGACAGTTATACGTAAACAGACTCAATGAGGTATTGGCAAGAGTAGCTAGTAGTGATGATGTTGAAGAGGAATGGCTTAATATAAAGACGTCAATTGAGAAAGCTGCTGCAGAAGCTTTAGGGACAGAGTTTAAATCAAGGAGTAGGAAGGGTTTAAAGATCTGGAATAGGGAGATCGAAGCGGCCATTAATAAAAAATAGGAGCAATACAAACGCATGCTAAATAGTAAAAATGACATGACAACAGCCTTGTACCGGCTAGCAAGAGCAGATGCAAAAAGACTGGTGAGAGAAGCTCATAACCAGTCATGGAATCGCTTTATTAGTGAAGTAGAGAACGACCTGCATGGACAACAGCAAATGGCTTATAAAGTTATGAAGCACCTAAATGCAGATGTCAAAGATACAGTACGGTTAGAGGTGATATCAGAGAAGGATTGGGTCGACCATTATAGTGAATTATGGCGTGACGTCTTAAGAACTAATAGTGGTTTAGTGAAGATGCTTTGTGATAACTGTAACCCAGATCTGATCTCAATGGAAGAACTTACCACAGCTCTACAGCATGGGAAGAATAGGAAAGCATGTGGTTTGGATGGTTTGAGGATGGAACTCCTAAAATATGGTGGCCTCTTTTTAGGCCTTCGTCTGCTACATCTATACAATATGTGCTGGAGAAGCCATAAAGTACCGAAAGACTGGAATTCAGCAAAAATAATTAACTTGTTTAAAAAAAATGATAGAAATCTATGTGCCAATTATAGAGGTATAACACTGTTAAACACAGGCTATAAGCTGTATGCATCCGTGATCAATGAACGTTTAAAAGTATTGGCAGACTGTTTGATAAATGAGGAGCAGATGGGCTTCAGAAAGGGGAGGTCGTGTACGGACGCTGTATTTGTTCTTAAATTGATGATACAAAGAAGAAGGGAGTTTAATCTAGAAACCCATCTAGCGTTCATTGACTTTGAAAAGGCCTTTGATAGTGTTAATAGAGAGCAGCTCTGGGAGATGATGTATGTGCAAGGATATCCCCCACATCTGATATCAGTGGTACAGAGTTTGTATGAAGATACAGCTGTCCATATACAGGTTGGAAATAGACTGACATCAGCGATTGATACAAATAAGGGGGTGAGACAGGGTTGCAGTTTGTCTCCGACGCTTTTTAATATATATATATATAGATTGGATTCTGAACAAGTGGAAGGAGAGCATAAATGCTGGTGTACAAATCGCCGATTATGATTTAAACTGTTTGCTATATGCGGATGATCAGGTAATTATCATGGAAACTGAAAATGATTAGCAGAAAGCTGTGTTTGAACTACAAAAGATCTGTGAGGGTTATGGAGTGAAGCTATCTGCCGCTAAGTCAAAGACTATGGCCTTTAAGGGCAAGTATCCAGTCAGAACGAAAATCGTTATAAATGATAAAGTTTTAGAACAAGTCTCGCATTTTAAATATTTAGGATGTGACGTAAGCTTTTTAAAAGATGACGATGTTATGAATAAACTGAATAAGTTTAGAACAATTTGCGGGACAATACATCGAACTTTGAAAAATAAGACAAGAAAGGGTACAAGAATTAAACTGTACAAAACTATGGCAGTCCCGGTTTTGCTGTATGGGAGTGAAAGTTGGACCATGACGCAACGAGAGAGAACTCTAATACAAAGTGCAGAAATGAAGTTTTTAAGGGCGACGGCAGGCTATAACAGACTGGACATGAAACGTAATGAAAGTATTAGAGCAGAATTACAGGTCCAACCACTATTAGACGGCATTGTGCGCTACAATTCCAGGTGGTGTGAACATGTGAATAGAATGCGAGAGGAAAGACTACCAGTCCAAATATTAAGTTATGCCCCACGGGGTAGACGTGATAGAGGCAGACCGCTACGAAAATGGGTGCCGGAACAGGCTTTAGGCCTATCTGTGTTTGGGTGATGATGATGATGACTAATGAGCTCTTCAATGGGCTAGTCAAATAAAAAAAATAGTCTAAGAATCATGCAGTGAAAATTCAATTAGTCATATGATATTTATAAAAAAGATAAATTAAGTACTATTAAAAGGTTGAATTATAATAGAAAACAGATAAAGATATATATAGCGCAGAAATAGATAAGTCTAAACAGAAGATTCGATAATATGAAAAAGGTTAGACACAGATAACCTATTTTTTTTTTGTATTACATTTAATAAACTCGATTTCGTACATGCAATAAAAATGCTAGTGACATTGAAATAAACAATAACGACAATTAAATGAAGATTATGACATGAGTACATGGAATGCATGTGTGTGTGTGTTTCCTTAAGAAACAAACATATGAATGAGTTTGTGCGTGTATCATATGATTATCATTGTTGGGCTTTCACATGAAAAGAACGTGAGATAACGCAACATTATAATTTACTATAAATTACTTCACATAATTACTAAAAATATTTGCAAGATTTGATATTGTTAGATTTTATTTATAGTGCAATAATTTTTCACATTCTAAAATATAATTTTTAAGTGTCATTTTTTAATAGTTTATTTAACCCTTTCGAGACTGCATAATAATAAAATTTCAGAAGTACAAATAAAAACACTAGGTTAGACGCACATGTACCGTGTGTAATGGCTTCATTCAATACACAGGTGACACGATTTGGTGTGGTTTTGGAGCAATAACTGTTTACAGAAAAATCAGACACAAACATTTTAATCAAAATCAGTCAACCAGAAGTAGTAGTTTATTCGTGTCATTTTTCACTTTTTTGCGAATTTCTCATAAACGGCTTCTATGATTTTTTAAAAAAATTGCCTCAATAACTAAATTTTTTTGCTCTACAAGATAGGGTAGGCGCCATGTCTGCTGAAATTCTTGGGGTTATTGTTTTCTTGTAAAAAATTGTTGTTTTTTAAGATTGCAACTTTAATATGCATTTTAGCGCATAAGTATATACAATAAAAGTTGTAAAGAATTTAAAATCCTACAATTTATTTCAAACACTTTTGGTATAATGCTTAGTTTAGCAGAAATTAGCGATTTTCTGTATTTTTCTTATGAAAACATGTAAAAAAATAGACTTTTTTTTAAAGATTTCAGCCTTGGCATGCATTTTACGACAAAAGTGTATATAATTATATAAATAATTGTATAAACTGAAAGATCTACAACTTTTATTTAGAGAATTTTTTTCTACAGACCCTAGTTTAGTGTGAAAGAGAGATTTTCCGTATTTATAAGCCAAACTGAGGTTGATTTTAATTTTGCGTCTTTTACTCATGATTAAAATTAGGTTATGTTTCAAGAGGTTAGATTTTTCTTTGTTTCTAATGTTTTATTACTAATGTTAGGTTATATTGTTAATTATTTGCATTGGCAAGAGAAAGTTGTGTGAGTTTCACACCAGATTTTTTAACAATGGAATGAAAATTTTAATTTGTAGGTATTTGAGTACCAAACCATAAAGTTTGTGTATGTGTGTATGTGCATCCGTGCGTGTGTATTTACAGTCAATCTAGCAGCTATTTCTGTTCTAACAATTTCTGTTACATATTTAAAAAAAAATTGATTACACCATTTTCTGCGTGCAAAGCTGTGACAGGGCAAGCTAGTTTTTTTATATTTAGTTACTATCTTTTAGGCCCTTCATAGATATTCACATGCATTCAGATTTTCATACGAAATTAGCACTTTAAGCACAATATCTTGTTTTAATACCTTTACATTATTGTATAAATTTGTAATAAAAACCACACTGAATAACTATTTTAAAAAGTACTAAAAATATGACATCTTTACTAAAATAAATTTTAATTCGCTGTTTAATCAAAAAATTTTGAGCAGGCCAACACAAAAAATAAAAAGAAAGATAAATTCTAATCAACTTAAAACGTTAAACATAAATTGCCACTTTAATAAATTGAAAGAAACAATTAAAAACTGTTTTTCTATTAAGCCAGATCTAATTTTTTACGTTCATTACCAATCGAGATAAAAATTAATTAACAAACTTTATAAGAAAACCAATACTCTTGTAGCACACAATACGGAGATTTACCTTAATATTGACAACAAAGAAAGTACTTGATCGTATTGTTCAATACTGAATACATATTTTAAAACAATATTAAACCAACATAAAAAATAATACAAATAATAAATTCTTTTTAACCGTAACAAAATTCAAATAAAGTACAATCCATAACTTACTTAACATCTGCATGGATTACAATGTCACTATAATAACCAGCTTTACCACTCTTATTTTTCGGGTGTTTAAATACAGCTGCGACTGGTAGTAATTCTACGTTTTGTGATTTCTTAGATTCAGCCATCTTAATATAAGATGCTGCACTTACAAATGCTGTAAACAAAAATAATTTTCAATTAGTAAAATGACCCACCGGGTTGGTCTAGAGGTAAAGTTGTCGCCGCGAGTCAGCTGTTTAACAGCTGATTGTTGGAGATGAAGGTTCCTCGTTCAAATCCTTGTAAAGGTAGTTCCTTTTATACGGATTTGAATACTAGACAGTGGTTACCAGTGTACTTTGATAGTTGGGGTTCAATTAACTATACTCTCTCAGGAATGGTCGGCCTGGGTCTGTACAAAACTACACCTCATTTACACATCATCCTCATCTCATTGGGTCATGGGATTGCTTATCGTTCTAAATTGAACAGATTGCAACGTACACATATTAGAAATTAAAAAAAAAAACAAAAATTAGCAAATAAACTTTTATTTTTGCCCATAACAGGCAGTTGGAGTGTAAAATTATTTGCACTCGATCTGTTAGTTTCAGGGCTACAAAAAATAGTTCTGTTTCTTATCACATAGTCAGCCAATTATACGAATGAAACATTTAAAAATAGAAGAGGTACAAGTGTAATGATAAAGTCAAGTAGTGATAAATCAAGAGTTATCACCTCTGAGAATAATGAATTTCATAATTATACAGCCAGATGGTAAATGAAGTGAAGGTGTCATTTGCAGGGTGGAAAGTAGATGCTTTCCAGAGGGCCTAACACGCTGTTAACCATACTTTTCCACTCAGTAAAGAAGGCATTGGTAAACCACCTCACTCCTCATTTTACCTGGTAAAGCCTCTAGGGGTTCAAACCAGCCTTTCGGCTGATGACCTACTCAACAAAGAACTTTGATTTAAATAGTAGGCAACCGCGGTTTCACTTTGTATTTATAAATATTTTATAAATAACATATATTAACAATTGATTATCATGGCCGGAAATGAAAATAAAACAATTAAAAATCAACAAGATGGAACTCTGGGATGTTAGTTCATATAGAACACAGATCAATGTACATCAACGCTATTACTGAATTGTTAATAACTTTGCTTAAAAATTTAAAAAAACCTTTAACCTGAATAAAACTTATTTTAAGATTTTAATTTCACTTCTAAAATTGAGAAGGGGTTGGAAAACAGGCCCACCAATATCAAAAATCATAACACGGATGTACTTTAGTGAATTTATCTACATGAAATGTGTCAAACTGAAGGAAAAATACTATCATTGTAACATTCTTTTTGTATTCAAACTTTTAAAGAAAAATTTCATCGACAAAGAAAGAATATAATTTTTTACATTTTTAAATCAGTATTTTGCAGACAAGACAAGAAACTGCTGTGTAATTAACTAGGTTTTTTTTTTGAAAATCGCTGAGTAGATCAAATGTTAAGATTTTTGTAAAATGTTAAATTTAGAATTTTCTTTTTTGAAAACAATAAAGTAGGCTTATAATAAGAATTTATAAATAATACTTCTGTAACTTCATAATTTTTAAAAAATCTCTAATTTGTGTACATTGCAATCTGTTCAATTAAAAAACAATGAGATGATATGTATCAAGTGGTTTTGTACAGACTCAGGCCAACCATTCCTCAGAAAGTATTTTTAATTAAACCCCAACCATCAAAGAAAACCAGTTAACCACTGTATAGTAGCTTTATAATATACTAAGTTAGGTCTACTGTATCCTCCACAAAATGTATTTAAATGAAACAAAGTACATTAATAATTGCAATTTTTTAACATAATATTAAAATTTAAAATTCACAAAATCATTTTTGGTGTATTTAAAGTTGTTGCATTAACATCTTGATCATTTATGACTACTGTAGATTATGGAACAATGGATTTTGACCTAATTTCCAAACCCTAGTTGGGAATTAAACCTTGTAGATTAGCGAACTAACAAACTACGTCATGGAGGGAGTCAAAAAAATGTTGATTTCGTTATGATATTGCTTTCATTCTTATTTATTTCTTTGGCATTCGGGCCAGCCCAATCAGTCAGCTGGTAGAAAGTCACTATTATTTGTTAAGTAACACCAATTGGGAGATCAACTTTGTATGGTGACCAACTGATAGCATCCACTCATTATGTTAACAATTTGATAATTTTGCTTAAACATTTTTTTGAAAATCAAATACAATGTAAAATATAATGATAAAAATTATAGTAATGTTCAACAAAAAATTACTACATTCAATACGAGTACTATATACTTAAATACTAGTACTGCAATGATTATTTGAAATAAGTTACTCAACACAAAATGAGTAATTAACAATCACACGTATTACTCGGTTGTTTTACAGATGATTACACCGGTTCACCTCTACATGACTGGTTTAAACTATAAGCTAAATTTAAAATTAACTATTACTTTGATACAGACACTTTTGTACGTTAACTTTTAGTTTAAAGTGATTATTTAGGTTTACCTGAAAAATTTGTTAAGAAATTATGCTTAGTATACTCAGATTTCTAGATAATTCAGTTAAATTTTCGAAAAATACGAGAAATATTCAAAAAGTAACGTCGATTTTTTTGTTTAAAATATCTGTTTCATAACGGGATGTAAAAGCGAATAAAACAGATAAAATTGATGTACTTTTTACTTTCTCTTGCCTATATGAATATACAGGAAGGAAAGTATTGTTTTCATGTCGATTTTTCGAAATCGAGTTTTCACCGGATCTATACGTTTTCAGACCCCCTGAACCCAAAAAACATGTTTTTAGCGATTGGTCTGTGTGTGTGTGTGTGTGTGTGTGTGAACAGAATATCTCAAGAACGGAACATCGTACGAACTTGAAACTTAAGTTACATACCACTACCGGACGCGACACGAACATTTTCATCAAAATCGGTCAACCGGAAGTAGTAGTTTATTCGTATAATTTTTCAGTTTTTTGCGATTTTCTCAAAAACTGGTCCTACGATTTTTTTTAAAATCGCCTATTTTACTCAATTTTTTATTCTCTACAAGATAGGGTAGGCGCCATGTTTGCTGAAATTCTCGGTGAGGCTGTTTTCACGTAAAAACGTTGTTTTTTTAAGATTACGGCTTTAATATAAATTTTAGCGCAAAAACTTATATAATAAAAGTTGTAGAGAATTTAAAAACCTACAACTTCTGTTTCAAACATTTTTTTGTATGACGCTTAGTTTAGCAGTAATTAGCGATTTTCTGATTGTTTTCTCACGAAAACGAATGAAAAATCGATTTTTTTGATTTTGGCCTTAGTATGCATTTTACGACAAAAGTGTATATAACCAAATTTATAGGAAATTTAAAGATCTACAACTTTTATTTAACGTATTTTTCTCTACAGAGCCTAGTTTAGCGTGAAATAGTGATTTTCCGTATTTTTAAGCCAGACTGAGGTTGATTTTCATTTTGAGTGTTTCACTCATGATTAAAATAAGGTTATGTTTATTGAGGTTAGTTTTTTGTTTATTTCTAATATTTTATTACTAATGTTAAATTATATTGTAAATTATTTGCATTGGCAAGAGAAAGTTGTGTGAGTGTTTCACACCAGATTTTTATTATTACTTTTCTTTATAATTTGATAAGCATTTGTTCCAGTGGTACACAAGTTCGTTAAATATCTGACTGTAGAATTTTCTATCCTAATTAAATAAAAACTTCCCAAACAAATGAAAATCGACTGTTGCTTTAGTGACATTTGAGCAAGCATTGTCTTGTTAGAAAATAATAAGTTTTTTTAAATCGCTTTGCAATGACCAGCATTGAAAGCAGCTTTTTTCAAAAACAATTAAATGAATTAGGTCGTCATGATCCCAGAAAACCAAGGCCATGATTTTTTGAGTAGAGGGAAAAGTTTATGTTTCCATTTAATCAACTGACATTTAGTTTCTAGAATGTAATATTCACTTTATTTTTATTTATTTATTTTAATATACATTACGATTTAATACTGAACTAAAGTAAGCTGTACAAGTACAGAATATTTCAAACTAAATATGCTTACACGCTAAAACTTTTCTTCACAAAGAGTTCTGTTCGCGCATAAGAGTAGTTTAATTACCATTTTGTGAATGTCAGAACTTATAATTATTTTTCGGCCGCTCCATGGCGTAGTGGTTACACTCTAGCCGACAAAGCAGAAGGTCCTGGTTTAGATTCCTGGCTAGTGTCCGAAAATTATCACTTGACAAAACCAATTGTTTCATAAAAAATATGACTTTAAAAACAAACTATAAAAAAAGCAAACCATTTTCAGTGACGGGATTAAGACTTTACTGTAATATCTTACTTATAAGAACTAAATACTCTTTGTACATTTTTAAAGGGATTTTTTAGTTTATCTAGTTGCATTAACAGTTAGGTCATTAATGACTATTGGTAACAAATGCACCACCGATAAGTAATTACAGGTTCTATTTTATTAAAAAAAAGTAGCATGTTTAATAACCTATAATTAAGTATCAAAAACTTGACACCAAAATTGGGTAATGTAGACCAAGATCATCAAACTAATAACTACTATATTTGTCTATTCATACTCAATAATTTTTAAAAATATACTCATGTGCCTACACTGCATAACTATCTCTTACTAATATTTAATCATAAAATGAATTAATTAAACAAAAAAACTTACCAATATCTACTGTGTCACTTGTAAATGGGTCTACCCGTTCTTTTAATGGTCCTGATGATCGCGATTCATACATTAATACTGTTTCACATTGAAGTTTTTCTTCTAAATAATGTGCTATTAATTCATATAGTTCAACTGGGTGCCCTGGACACATGTACGTAATAAGTCGAAGTTGTTTTTGTTCCATCTTCATTCACGTCTATTTCACTATACATACAACATTACTATAAATATATATTCAATAAAAATACATTAATATAGTTAGTTAATCAAATAAATTGTTTAGAATTAAATGTAATTATTATGTATTTATAGTATAAATATCATAACATTCACTCTTTATCATACAACATAAATAACTGTGTAAATAACATAAATGTTGCCGGCCGCATTGGCGCAGTTGGTAACATGCTCGCCTCTCATCATGCGGTCCTGGGTTCAAATCCCACTCAGGCACGGCATATTTTCATACGTTACAAAAAATCATTTCATCCTCCATCGTACAAAAAGTTACACCCCAACGTTGTCGCTAATGACCGCTGTAGTCGATGCGACGTTAAATAAATGAATTAAAAAAAAAAGAACAAATGTTTTTCTCGGCCTGACTTGGAAATTTTGTAAAAATTATGGAGGCTCCGAATCAAAAACATTGATGAGATTTTTTGGCAATGATCTGCTATAACATTTAGATCAGTCGTCTAAACCAATCCAAAACCCAAAAAACCGGGAAAATAGTGAAAAATGTTTTTTTTTCATTACATAAAGAAATTTCACTGGAAAACGACAGAGCCCATTCGAAATACATCAGACCCCATTTTGGCAGCGGAGGCCCTGACTGGGAATATTGATGCTGATGATACAACTCCTTGAATTGGTAAACTCTGGGGCATGCAGCACCACAAATTGCTCGTTGACTACATACAATCTTAAACACTTATATACTCTAATACACCTAACCTCTTGCCGCACCGAACTTCACCACATGGCAAAGCACGTGCGTTGCTCAGAGGCACTTCTATAGTTCTGATCCACCTAACCACATTATTGTGACACGAAATTTTACTTGCTGGAGTGGCAAATAAATGTTTATAATTAAATGCAATTAATTATTAAGTATTTGTAGTGTAAATATCATAACATTTACTCTTTTATCATATAACATAAATACCTTAAGTATTACTATATAGTTAAATTTAGTTTTTACACTACATTTCACTTAAATAAAATTAGATAACTTCGACATGAAAAACATATAGTCTAAAGCAGATAAAGTAACAGATACAGTAACTTCTAAAACCTGTAAAATTGTTTGAATTCAAACGTAAATACGTTTAATATATTACAAATGTTAACTGTTCTTTGAACTAAAATGTAAACTACACTTTTTGGTTGTAAATTTTAATGTTAATTCTAATTTCAGTGTCTTAATATTTTGTCACCATTCATGCCACACACCGATTTGTATAAAAGTAGAATTTTGAAAACTATAGAAAGGGGAACTATTACTTTGGTGTAATATGTGCTGTCAAGACAAAATCGAGGGTTTTCGAGGGAAAAATCCCATGCGAACAGAAATAGTTATCAATGGGTGATTGATAGAGCAGGTACAGCATTTTAAATACCAGGAATGTGATTTAATGAACACTAGAAATACAGACATGAAGGATAAACTGAATATTTCCAGTATATCTGCGGGACAAGATGTATGTGGGCAAGATCACTGAGTAAAAGAGTTCGGACAGAAACCCAGTTAAAGTTTTGCAAGACTTTGGCTGTTCCAGTATTGCTGTATGCTAAAGAGTCCAGGGCACTTGGGAGGAAAGATGAACGGCAGTGTAGATACGGTTCTTGAGAAAAGTTCAGGGGTGAAGTTTGATAGATCATGTTAAGCATGAGAAAACCCAGGCCCATTTAAATGTCTCCTCTCTCTTAGAAACAGTCGGTAAACACAGAGAGAAATGGGAGGAACATTTGACACGAACAAGTGTAGATCAATGGGCGAAATGAGTAATAAACTACATTCCCGATGAACAAAGATATGTGGGTAGGCCATGAAAAATATGTGGGCCGCAGTGAAATCAGAACAGGTTGGAGGGCCTAATCCATGACAGGAATAAAACGAAGAAAGGGGAAATTAAAAGATTTGTAATGTTACAAATGATATCAAATATTTGTTATGGTTTTCAAATATATTTCTATCATGAATTATTTATTAATTTTGTTCTAGTCCTATATTAACAAACTTCCTAAAATCTACTTTTTAAAAAAAAAAAAAAACAATAAATTTTGAAATTAACTGCACAAGATTTTCAGTACTGCTTACTCCCCATGGTATACTACTAACACAAAATTTATGAAATTTAAAAAAGTAACTGGTGCTCTGCAAAGTTTTCAATGTCCAAAAAGTATTATATATAATTTATACCAATGGTTAACTTATTACAAACACAAATCAAAGTAAATATCTGATTATAATGACAAAACTTAAAGAAAATAATTAATCTAAATCTATAATAATTATATAAAATTAGTACAAATAAGTTTTTTGAAGCAAAGGGACAGTGTTTTTCAATGCATTATTAACATTTTGTTAACTAAGGATCTTACAGAATAGCATGAAATATTATAACTTAAATTAACATACAATAGAAAGTTAAGAACTATTAAATTGTAAATTCTTAAGTCAACATCTGATACTAGGATATAAGAAACGTTAAAGTAATGGCAGAAAATCTTAAAAATTTAATAAAGTGAAACAAAGTTTAGTAAAAACTGCTTAAAATCCATCAAATAACACAATAAAACACCGTTAAAATACACGAGTAGCAAAGTTTTAAAGTTTAGTTAAAGTGTACTGGAAAAGTTTTAAATAATTTTAACGATACAGCAAACAAAACTAACCGTTAGTAACATTAAATTACCGTTAACTTAAATAGTGTTGTAAATACTTTTTTAGTAGTTAATAATAATTGAAAGTTTGTGTTAACTTACACTTTCAGAAAGCACGGAGATGTAAAATTGAAAAAATAACCTGAAAAATTCGCAACGGAATTTCAAGGCCACTTGTTGATTCACAACTAATGACAATAGAATCTGAAGAGCACACTGCTATTTCAGTAACCTTAAATTATGACTACTAACTAAAAATAACCATCTGAATAGGTTTTATAAAAGTTAAATAACATTATAATCTAAATTGTTATCACTACGTACCCGTCAAAGTCCATTATAATTCTTAAGAAATAATATACGTACTGCGCAGGCCTTGTAGTAACCAATCAGAACGCTTCATGTTAAGTCCGCGAAATATGAATTTTACTTCGTTTCTTTTACAGTTTCTTCGACGATTTCGTTGATAATGGTATTTATTTATTTATTTTTATTAATAAATATTGTAGATGATTGAAACAGAGACCGATACAAACGGACGAAAGTCCCACCGACCAGTAAAACAAACGGTCCGGTGATAGTCCTTCGTCCGTACGTAGCGACTCGATTATGAAGTGTAGTTTTGAAGTGAATTCTTGAAAATGTTTCCTCTGAAATAAACTATAACATAAAAACTACAGTGTTATTTTTTTAAACATGCTCAAATTTATATGAATGAGTGGTTTTTCATGATACAGACATGATGTTTTTAATAACAATATTAATTTAATGAAACAAAACAGTAATTTAACGTTGACGCAAAATTATAAAAAAGTTGTTCGTAGCAGGTTTTAAAATACATAATAATGGAGGTTGTATCCTGTATTGTCACTGACGAAATGTAAATTATCTTAAACCACCATTTCATAAAAGATTTTAAATTTAGTAATCGACCTCAAATTTTATGGTAGGTACTTTTTACTTTCTCTTGCCTATATGAATATTAAGGAAGAAAAGTATTGTTTTCATTTTGAGTTTTCGAAATCGAGTTTTCAACCGGATCTACTTTTTCAGACCCCTGAACCCAAAAAAAACATGTTTTTAGCGATTGGTCTGTGTGGTGTGTGTGTGTGAACAAAATATCTCAAGAATGGAACATCATACGAAGTTGAAACTTGAAACTTAAGTTAGTTACCTCTGGAGGACCTGACATGAACATTTTCATTAATATCGGTCAACCGGAAGTAGTAGTTTATTCGTGTAATTTGTCACTTTTTGCAGATTTCTCAAAACCGATACCTAAGATTTTTTTGAAATCACCTCATTTACGACATTTTTTATTCTCTACAAGATAGGGTAGGCGCCATGTCTGCTGAAATTCTTGGGGAGATTGTGCTCTCGTAGAAAAAAATGGTTTTTAAAATTTGCGGCCTTAATATGCATTTCAGGGCAAAAGTGTATATAATCAAAGTTGTAGAAAATGTAAAAACCTACAACTTCTATTTTAAACATTTCTTTGTATAACGCTTAGTTTAGCGGTAATTAGTGATTTTCTGTTTTTCATTCATGAAAATCTGTAAAAAATGAATTTTTAAAGATTTCGGCCTTAGTATGCATTTAACTACAAAAGTGTAGACTATATAATCAAATTTATAGGAAATTAAAAGATCTACAACTTTTAATTCAAACATTTTTCTCTACAGAGGCTAGTTTAGCGTCTAAGAGTGTTTTTCCTCATTATTAAACCAAACTGAGGTTGAGTTTCATTTTGCACCATTCACTCTTGATAAGGTTATGTTTTTTCAGGTTAGTTTTTTGTTTATTTCTAAAGTTTTTATAATAATGTTAGGTTATATTGTTCATTATTTGCATTGGCAAGAGAAAGTCTTGTGAGTGTTTCATACCAGTGTTGTTTTTAAACTTTAATTTACAAACTATTAAGTAATATCAATCGAGTCCGTGTGACCTTACTACTAGCGTTTAAGGTGTTCCAAACGGCCAGCCCTTTGGTGTAGTTGTCAGCGCAACCGGCATCTATGTCGGGATCCCGGGTTCGATTCCCGGTCAGGTCTGACATTTTTTCATCAGTATATCATCTCATATCATTACCTACGCACAAGCCCAGGTTTAGGTAGACATAATCACTCGATTTAAAAAATATGGTGTGGAACAATCACACGACTTTCTCTTGCAAATGTAACCTAATTATAATCATGAGTGAGTGACGCAAAATGAAAATCAACCGTTAAAGGTTTACAAGTCAGCTGTTTAACAGTAGATTTTTGGAGACTAAGGTAGCCTACCTGGTTCAAATCCTAGTAAATGTAGTAGCATTTATTTGGATTTGAATACAATACTATGTCCCATGGAACCGTGCAGCACGTCAAAACGTAAATGTTTTAAAATTTTGATTGAACTTAGCGCGATCCGTTCGAGTTACAAAAAAATGTTCTTTGCTTATCAGATGGGAGATGTTATATTAATTAAAACATTAATTAAATAAAAAATGTGACAGTACCAGTAGAAAAAAGTCATACAGTAAGTAAAAACATCCGGTCTGTCGCCGGACGTTTTTGACTGAAGGCGTTGGTAGAGTGAAACATGATTACGCATCTTTTTACTGACTTTCAACCAATAGTTTGCTTATATCTGCTGCACGGTTCTGTGGGATATACTAGATAGTGGTTACCGGTGTACTTTGATGATGGTTGTGGTTCGATTAACCATCCTTTCTCAGGAATGGTCGGCCTGAGTCTGTACAAGACTACACCTTATTTACACGTAATACTTATACTTATCATCCTGGGGTTACTTAATCGCCTCATTTTCTACATTTTTGTGCTCTACAAGAAAGTGTAAGTGCCATGTCTGCTGAAACTCTTGGAGGGCTGTGCTTTCATGGTACAAAACGGTTTTTTTAAGATTGCGGCCTTTATATGCATTTTCGGGCAAAAATGATAATAAAAATTTTAGGCAATTAAAAATCTACGACTTCATTTTAAGTACCCATTTATTTCTATAACGCTTAGTTTATCGTCAATTATTGATTTTCTGTATCTTCCTCATTAAAATCGGTAAAAATGTTTTTTTTAAGATTGTGACTTGGTAGGAATTTTACGACAAAATTATACCTGTATAAGGCTATCAAAAATTAAAATCTGGTGTGAAACACTCACACAACTTTCTCTTGCCAGTGCAAATAATTAACAATAAACCTAACATTAGTAATAAAACATTAGAAATAAACAAAAAACTAACCTCAAAAACATAACCTTATTTTAATCATGAGTGAAACACGCTAAATGAAAATCGAACTCAGCTTGGCTTAAAAATACAGAAAATCACTCTTTCACGCTAAAATAGGCTCTGTAGTGAAAAATGCTTTAAATAAAAGTTGTAGATCTTTTTATTTTCTATAAAATTTATTATATACTATTTTGTCGTAAAATGCTTTCTAAGGCCGAAATCTTAAAAAAATCGATTTTTCTCACGTTTTCGTGACAAAAAACAGAAAATTGCTAATTACTGCTAAACTAAGCGTTATACAAAAAAAAATTATTAAATTAAAAGTTGTAGGTTTTTAAATTCTCTACAACTTTCATTATATACATTTTTGCTCTAAAATTAATATTAAAGCCGTAATCTTAAAAAAACTTTGTTTTTACGTGAAAACAGCCTCACCAAGAATTTCAGCAAACATGACGCCTACCCTATCTTGTAGAGAATAAAATAATGAGTAAACCAGGCGATTTTAAAGAAAATTGTAGGACCAGTTTTTGAGAAAATCGCAAAAAAGTAAAAAATTACACGAATAAACTACTACTTCCGGTTAACGGATTTTGATGAAAATGTTCATGTCCGGTTCGGTAGTGGTATGTAACTTAAGTTTCAAGTTTCAAGTTCGTACGATGTTCCGTTCTTGAGATATTTTGTACACACACACACACACACACACACACACACACACACACAGACCAATCGGTAAAAACATGTTTTTTTGGTTCAGGGGGTCTGAAAACGTATAGATCCGGTGAAAACTCGATTTCGAAAAATCGACATGAAAACAATACTTTCCTTCCTATATATTCATATAGGCAAGAGAAAGTAAAAAAATCTAAAAATTTCTTTCAAGCATTTTTTTTCTGTAGAGCTTAGTTTTGTTGCTCAATTTTTTTATATTTTTAAGTTTTTCAGAGGTTGGTTTTCAGCTGATGTTTACACAGGTTATATTTTTCATTATTTACATTTGCAAGAGAAACGCTTGTGAGTATTTCACGTCGAATTTTTAGCTATTCACTGAACTTTCTTCCTTTTTTCTGATCGTTTCTTGTTGTCATTTTATATTGTCTTTTCTATCTCTTGAAACCCCTCAAATTTTTACTTTCTCTTGCCTATATGAATATATAGGAAGGAAAGTATTGTTGTCATGTCGATTTTTCGAAATCGAGTTTTCACCGGATCTATACGTTTTCAGACCCCCTGAACCCAGAAAACAATATGTTTTTAGCGATTGGTCTGTGTGTGTGTGTGTGTGTGTGTGTGTGTGTGTGTGTGTGTGTGTGTGTACAAAATATCTCAAGAACGGAACATCGTACGAACTTGAAACTTAAAACTTAAGTTGCATACCACTACCGGACCCGACACGAACATTTTCATCAAAATCGGTCAACCGGAAGTAGTAGTTTATTCGAGTAATTTTTCACTTTTTTGTGATTTTCTCAAAAACTGGTCCTACGATTTTTTTTAAAATCGCCTGGTTTATTCAGTTTTTTATTCTCTACAAGTTAGGGTAGGCGCCATTTTTGCTGAAATTCTTGGTGAGGCTGTTTTCACGTAAAAACGTTGGTTTTTTAAGATTACGGCTTTAATATGCATTTTAGCGCAAAAATTTATATAACAAAAGTTGTAGAGAATTTAAAATTCTACAACTTTTATTTCAAACATTTTTTTGTATAAAGCTTAGTTTAGCAGTAATTAGCGATTTTCTGAGTTTTTCTCACGAAAACGTGTGAAAAATCGATTTTTTTAAGATTTCGGCTTTAGTACGCATTTTACGACAAAAGTGTATATAGGCCCCTAATCAAATTTACAGGAAATTAAAAGATCTACAACTTTTATTTAAAGCATTTTTCTCTACAGAGCCTAGTTTAGCGTGAAAGAGTGATTTTCCGTATTTTTAAGCCCGAGTTCGATTTTCATTTTGCGTCTTTCACTCATGATTAAAATAAGGTTATGTTTTTGAGGTTAGTTTTTTTTATTTCTAATGTTTTATTACTAATGTTAGGTTATATTGTTAATTATTTGCATTGGCAAGAGAAAGTTGTGTGAGTGTTTCACACCAGATGTTTTACTTTTTCTAAGTTCATTTCAGTTCTTTATCCTGTCTAACATTCACGTTTCCTCGTATATATATATCTTTTTCGTTCCATGAACCATCATCTTTTCTGTCTTTTGTCATTTTTGCTTCGATCAAATGACTGTTTCTGTTTACTGTTCACTGTGAATGTTTACTGGTCCATTTTATAGATATTTTCTTGTTGCATGGATTTGTCTTTTCTATTTTTCTATTCCCATATATCTCTTTATTAGTCTACTTCTTTACCTATATTATCCATTTTAATTTTTGTTCGCACTATATATTTTCCTTAACCCTTTCAATCCCATATTTTTTAACTTTACACAAACAAATACCTATGTGTACATTGTGTCATACACTTTACTGAAATTTAAGTGAAATAAAATCACTTTTAGACCTTCAGCCTTTTTGATGGCATGACAAAAAAGTGTGACACATTTATCACATTGGGCTTGACGATATCAAAGTTTCCAACAATATGAATAAGTAAAAATCATATGCAGGCTTCCTAAACAATTTTCTCTTGCTTAGATTTGTAGCAAAGCATTTTTTAAGACTTAAAAAATGTTACAATTCAAAAATATTGGTAAAATGGATAAAATCACTATTTACAGTCTAAAAAATATACTTGTATGTACATTCAACGTACTCGAAGAAATGATACTTTATTTTAGTAAATGAACACGAATATTTAAAACTAAAATTAACTTTAAAAAGAAACTAATGATCGCGTCCGTGGCGTAGTGGTCAGCATCTTACACTGCAAAGCGGAGGTCTCAGGTTCGATTCCTGGCTAGGATACAGAAAATTATTACACTTCACATCCAGCGCTCTTTAATCAAAAGTAGTCACTCCAATGTGACTTCTATGCCACACTGGGTAAGTAAGGATTAAGCCTTTTCTCTTTTTCAAAAATGTATGTCTCTTATAATCAAAATAAATAAATCTAGCTGAATTAAAACAAAACTTGACTCATCTTACCGTTTCACATCCTGTAATTCCATATATGATTAATTTTCATATTAAGACTGACCGTTGTGTCCTTTCGTAACCAAGTTGTTTTTGTCAGACAAAATTATCTCGCACTTGGAAAGTACCTGAAAAATACAATTAATTTATTATTAGTTTACATTGTAAAGTCCATTTCACATAGCTGCGGGAACAGTTCGGATTCAGTCGGTAGATTTCGTGTCTTAGTATCGAACTGCCTATTAAATCACATGTTCTAAAGGATGTAAATTATCATCTATTAGTGACGTTAAAAACATTCAATTGTAAACATTGTATACAATAATTAGCGCCTACCAAATACAACAGTTTACAGACTAATGTTTTCAGGGTATCTGATATATTATAACGTTGCGAGAAGGTCGTGATTCTGATCACAGTTAGTACAGCACTGATCTCCACCACTCGCTGAGACAACCGAGCGCGCCACTACCAAAATAAACCTTCTGCGCACTTCAAAAAACCGGCAAACTTATTTGGCGTCTACTCTAATACGCGTATCCCTGGCTACGCCTGCATTTGTAGCGTCGTAAACGTAGCTTGGCTCGCGCATGCGCACTGAGTCTATCAACAGCTGTTCTGGTTTCTGTCTGCTGCAACAAAAGTCACTCGCTGTGAACGCTCCAGTAGAATTGTAAAAGCGATGTAAGAATTAATAAACTAAGTGAGACAGCATCCCACGTTGTGGCTTTGTTCAAGATAAGAACATAGGGACGCTAAACATGCGCGACTTAGCTTGGGAAGAAGTCACCAACATTTTAGAGGAACCAAGCAAAGTAAATGTTTCGTTTAGTTCGGAAGCCGTTTAAATGCCCAAGTGTATGATATTTTATAAATGGGAGTTTAACGAAGCAATTTTAAGTATCAAAAATATGGGCAAAGATATGCTTAAAAAATATTGCTTTAAATTTTAATTGACTGTAAATTTCTAGAGCTTGTAAAAATAGAATGTCAAAGCCATACGTTGTAACGACAAAATGTAAAAACTAAACAAAATGTAGTTTCTAATCAGTGAAAAAAGAAACGCGTCAGCCAGTGTAAAAAATACGATCGCTTTTTACATTAGGAACTAAAAATCTAGTTGCAAATAAAAAACACTGAAATAAAGAAACAAAAGACCAACGTAAATAAGAACCGGCCGCATTGGCGTAGTTGGTAACGTACTTGCCTCTCATCATGCGGTCTTGGGTTCGAATCCCACTCAGGCACGGCATATTTTCATACGTTCCATAAAATCATTTCATCCTTCACAGTTACATTCCAACGTCGTCTCTAATGACCACTGTATTTGATGCGATGTTAAACAAAGAAAAAAAGATAAATGTTTAATAAAAAAACGACTATCTAATGATTTTTTAATTCCTAATGTGTGTACGTTGCAATCTGTTCAATTTAGAACAATAATCAACCCCATGACCCAATGAGTTGAAGGTGATGTGTATGACGTGTAAATGAGGTGTAGTATTGTGCAGACCCAGGCCGACCATTCCTGAGAGAGTATGGTTAATTGAACCCCAACCATCAAAGTACTCCGGAAACCACTGTCTAGTGTTGAATTTAAATGTTATAAAATCAATCTGGGAGTTCCCGTATATCGAGTATTAATAATCGATAGAAGCAATATTTTCTGAGAACGTACGAACGACGCTACGCCAATGTGAAATGGGCTATAGGAGAAAATACTGCGTGAGTCCCAGCTCCATGTAGTTGGGAGGAATGCAGTGCGTTGTTATAGTAGTGGGAGAATGAATGAGTGATTGATGAATTAGTAGTGTTTTACAGCTGCTGCATTTGTAGTGGTATCGTGTACTAACTAGACTAAAAACATATTCTTATCATCCGGCGCATTAATTTAACAAATACCTACCGGGTTATTAAATTGGTCGGATTCATAATATTTAACTTACCATTTTATATCAAAACATGAAATAAATAACTGTAATAAAATACAAACAAATATGTTAAATACGGTAAGTTTGAAAATGAATGTTTTGTATCAGAGTAATACAACAATCGTTCTCCCAGCATGCGTCACTCATTCAATATACCTCACCCGTACCTTTCACCCTGCAACTACACGGAGCTGGGACTCAAGCAGTAGAAATGTATTAGATTATTTAATTTTTTTAATTTATATTAGTTATCGGTATTATAGGAAATTTTCCCGGTTAAGTCCAGTCTGTCTGCTGGTAGAGAGTTGTTTCAAGAATGGTAGCATAACTTTTCTAATATCCCTACCCCAAAATTCGACTTGTCATGTATAATGATATAGGCTACAATTATTTTACGATAGTTATTTGACAATAAAAGTTTATATTTTTATTTAATGGTCGCAAAATCAAAATCGGTCATTGTGTGAGTAAAGTGGAGTGTACTCCGTGAAGATTACCGAGAAAGTCAGTGAGGTCTGCCGCTATCTATCGAATCGGTCTTTTTATGTCGCTGTTAGAGAGAGACAGGATGTGAACTTGCTTCTTCACGTATGTAAGTTCTCGTGACGTGACTACTGTGTATAAGGTATTAGAACGATTGTATGTAATTTTAATGTACGGCCAACTGGAAATGAATTTCATTTCCTACATCATGATGAATATTTTGTAGTCCTCATACCAACTGGTTAATCATCCGTAATCTAGTTGTTTCTTAGAAACTAATGTTTATTAGTAATAAGTAAAGAAAAAAAAAGAAATACCAATTCTACGAAGAATTCTTCTAACTGTTTACCGCAGGTGAACGTATAAAAAATATTAACATACTTTCTAAATGACTTCGGAAAAGAAATGTAGCAATCTATTTTTCTGTTTTAGTTTATAATTAATAGAAAATTACTTATATCCGGTGTTGTATTATTTCCCCGAAAAATCAATTCTTTCAAATTGTACCTAATATTGATATCCCGGTTTGAGTAAACTAAAAAAAATCATTTGGAATGAAATTAGTCTTATGGTATTTAGTACAGATACATTTCCGGTTGTTTGTATTAATTGGCGTGATCTGGTTTCGGATAAGACATATCCAATAAATCATATTGTTTCTTCAATAGAAGATTCATCCAGAATTTATCAGTTTCATCGTAATATTTTTTACTTTCTTTTGCCTATATGAATGTATAGGAAGGAAAGTATTGTTTTCATGTCGATTTTTCGAAATCGAGTTTTCACCGGATCTACACGTTTTCAGACCCCTGAACCAAAAAACATGTTTTTAGCGATTGGTCTGTGCGTGTGAACAGAATATCTCAAGAACGGAACATCGTACGAACTTGAAACTTAAGTTAGGTACCACTAAAGGACCCGACACGAACATTTTCATCAAAATCGGTCAACCGGAAGCAGTAGTTTATTCGTATAATTTTTCACTTAATTGCAATTTTCTCAAAAACGGCTCCTACGATTTTTTTAAAATCGCCTCATTTACTACATTTTTTATGCTCTACAAAATAGGGTAGGCGCCATGTCTGCTGAAATTCTTGGTGAGGCTGTTTTCACGTAAAAAAATTTTTTTTAAGATTGCGACTTAAATATGCATTTTAGCGCAAAGATGGATATAATAAAAAATGTAGAGAATTTAAAATCCTACAACTTTTATTCCAAACATTTTTCTGTATAACCCTCAGTTTAGCGTTAATTAGCGATTTTATGTTTTTTTCTCACGAAAACGTGTGAAAAATCGATTTTTTTAAAGATTTCGGCCTTAGTATATACTTTACTACAAAAGTGTATATAATCAAATTTATAGGAAATTAAAACATCTGCATCTTTTATTTAGAGCATTTTCTCTACAGAGCCTGGGATTAGTGTAAAAACGAGTGATTTTCCGTATTTTAAGCCAAACTGAGGTTGATTTTCATTTTGCGTATTTCACTCATGATTAAAATAAGATTATGTTTTTTGAAGAGGTTTTTTGTTTATTCCTAATGTGTTAGGTTATATTGTTAATTATTTGCATAGACAAAAGAAAGTCGTGTGAGTGGTCCACACCAGATTTTTAAGTTTTTACTTCTTTCTTATACTACAAGGTTTTTATTTTCTCGTGCCTTTTGTAAAAATATAAAAAACGAAAGTAACTTATTGTTTTTGTGTTGAGTTTTTACCGTTAATATGCGTTTTCAAAGCTTCTGGAACGAAACAAACATGTTTTCAGCGATTAGTGTGTGCGTATGTGAACAAAATATCACTAGAACAGAATATCGTACGAAGTTGAGGAACTTGAATTAAGTATACCACTAGGCAACGTAATATGAACATTTCATCAAAATCTATCAAACGGAAGTACAAGTAGTTTATAGTAGTAGTATAGTTATAGGAGTTTATTTGTAAAAATTTTTTCGCTCCTTTGCGATTTTCTCAAAAACGGCTCCTACGATTTATTTTAAAAATCGCTTAATATATTACAATATTTTTGAACTGTATAAAATAGGGAGGTTCTGTTTCTTATCACATGGTCGCCAATTATATGACTGATGCATTTAAGAACAGAAGTGGTAGAGGTGTAAAAGACACGCCATTGTTATCTCCTCTGAGAGTAATGAATTTCATTATACTGCATATGATGAATTAAGTGTAGGTGTCATTTGCAGGGTGGAAAGTAGGTGCTTTTCGTAGGGCCTGGCATGCTGATAAGCATACTTTTCCATTCGGTGAGGAAGGTATTGAAACCAACTCACTTCTTGTTTTTTTTTTTGGTTTAACGTCCAACTGTTCTGCAATTACTGCTAATGCAGACGGTGAAGGATGAAATGATTTTTTGTAACGTATGAAAATATTCCGTGCCTGAATAGCTTCTCGTTTTACTCTGTAAAGCCTCAAGAGGTTCAAACCTGCTTTTCGGCTGATGACCTAAACAACAAGACAGGGAGAGCGTCATATCTGCGGAAATTCTTCTGGGGGAGGGCGGAGGGGAGCTGTGTTCTAATGGTAAAAAATTATTTGTTTTTATGATTGCGCCTTAATAAGCAATTAAGGGAAAAATGTAGATAATTTATTATTATTGTAGATAGATTATTATTTTTGCGTAATTTTCTCATGATTAAAGTTGTAAAAAATTAAAAACCTACAACTTTTACTTCGAACATTTTTTAGTCAATAATGCTTTTCTTTATTTTTCTCATCAAAATCGGTAAATAAATTGGAATTTTTAAGATCGCGGCCTTAGTATGCATTTTACGATAAAGTGTACATGATCAAAGTTACTTTAGAGGAAGTAAAAAATTTACAACTTCTATTTCAAGTATTTTTTCTACAGAGCTTAGTTTAGCGTCAATTAGTGGCTTTTAGTATTTTTAAGTAGAAGAAAGGTTGATTTTATTTTTGCGTAATTTTCTCATGATTAAAATTAGGTTAGCCCTGTTTTTGCTGTTTAAGTCATCAGCCGAAAGGCTGGTTTGAACCTCTAGAGGTTTTAATAAGTAAGACGAGGAGTGATGTTATTTAACATTGCCTTCCTCTCTGAGTGGAAAAGTAGCCTATACTTATTATCTTGCCAGACCCTCTGAAAAGCATCTAATTTCCACCCTACAAATGACACCTTTATTTTATTCGCCACATTGTCTAGCTGTATAATGAAATTTATTACTCTCATAGGAGATAAATCTGACTATAGTGTCTTTTACATCTCTACCTATTCTGTACGTAAATGCTTCAGTCGTATAATTGGTGACAAGAAACAGAACTATTTTTTGTAGCCCTGGAACTAGGAGATAGAGTGCAAATAATTTAACACTCGACTTACCTGTTTTGAACATAGGTTAGGCCTGTTTTTCAATTAGGCTACATTGTTTACTCATGATTAAACATAGATTATATTTTTCATTATTGACATTGGCAAGGAAAAGTCGTGTGAGTTTTTCACAGCAGATTTTTTAATTTTATTTGTACCGGTAAAGGATAATTTAAATTTTGACCAGGTAAGACTTGTGAGAAAGTGAAAACGGTTGGTTATTTTTAGGGTATTCGTCAGTTGTTAAAAGAAACGACACTAACCTCGGATCCAACCTACATTATTATTGAAGCAGAATAGTCGAATGAGTCAGTAATCGTTCATATAGTGGGCGTTTAAGAAGCAATTGCGATCTAGAGAATCCGCCTCTGCTGTTTGTTTGGGTGCTTTGAACGTAAAAAAAAACACTTTATAATGTACACACCCTCTCGTGATATATTTTATTAAAATAAGTAAGCCATTTGTTTTACTTGTATACTGTAATTAAATAATAAATTAATGTCCCAATGTATTTAACAAAAATTCTAATTAGTCTTGGACAAACGTACAATTTATTATGTCCTTAACTACTTGACCTGCCTAAGATTATTATTATAATAATATTAATACAAGAAAATCCTATAGTTTTTTTTAGTACAGTAAAACCACAAAATTAAAACGTCCAATCATCAGAAAATGCCTGAACAAGAGATGTTTCTCTGACGGGATCTGGAAACCCGTCCCGAACGAAGAAGTCTTCAGAAATTCAGAACCTCTAGAAGACCAGATTAGGAAAAGAGAATTTCTTTCTTTGGACATCTATTGAGGAGTGACTCCGCCTGAGTCTCTACACAAATCATCTACTATTTTCTAAAAATCTCAGCCCCACTGGATCAAAGAAATTGAACAGGACATGAACGAAATCCAAATCTCACTTGAGGACCTGAAAAGGATATCCGGAAATTACCACAAACTGAACACAAGACTTGAACAGAAGAGATTGACCAACACCAAAAAATCGTGTATTCCGACGAAGAACACCAGAAGAGATAGAAAGATTGAAAGAATATTGGAGAAAATCAAGGAAAGAAACAAAAGGAAAAGTACTCCACAACACAACAAAAGTTGGAATAAATTTTTTTTTTTTTTCAATGAACTTATGAAGTCTTATGCGGCTTTTAAAAAACCTAGTTATACCAGGCCTCGAGGTACCGAGATTCGGATATACCGGGCTCGGCTCGTTCATTTATACAAAAGAGTGAAAGTGCAAAGAAGTTAAAAGTAAGGAAAACCCCTCAATTTCTACAATTTTGTGTATTACATTCGCGACGTTATTGTATTTTAACTGGATTGCTCCCAAAATAATGAAAACAATAACGTCGCAAATGACAGCAATAAATTCACGTGTAACGGCAATACAATGGCAATGGTAATTACTAACTGCACGTACTAATACTCCAGGATTTAATCTTGCCTTTCATGACTTCTCCGTACTTTTATTACACATTTGTATGGGACAATAAACAAATTTGTTGAACTGCAATCGAGAAACACTACAGTACTTCTATTGTATTTTCAGGAACATCCTAAAACTGTCGTCGGATTATGTGATTTGGATATACTGGGATTTCGATATAGGGAAGGGTACATTTCAAATCAACTGATTTAGTTATTGGTGACTACTATGGGTTACGGTACAGATTCGGTTGATTTTAACGTGTCATTATTCCAGACATTAGCCGGAAATCAAACTTGAAACCTTCCGCTTTATAATGTGCAACGCAATTTAACACCCTGATCACTGAGCCACGGAGGCCGTAACACTCTCGTTGTTGTTTAGGTCATCAGACAAAAGGCTGGTTTGAACCTCTAGAGCCTTTACTAAGTAAAACGAGAAGTGAATTGGTTTACAGTTACCTTCCTCACTAAGGAAAATACGCTGATCAGTATGCCAGGCCTTCTGAAAAGCACCCTGAAAATGACACCTTGATTCAATCACCACTGGGTCGCTGTATGACGATGAAATTCATTAATTTCAGACGAGATAACTCTGATTAGTGTCTTTTATACCTCTACCTTTTCTGTTCTTAAATGCTTCAGAAATATAGTTGGTTGACCATTTGATAAGAAACAAAACTATTTTTTCTAGGCCTGGAACTAGCAGATCGAGTGTAAATAATTTAACACTCCACCTGCCTGTTATGGGCCATGGCAACCGGAACTTATATAAAAAAAATTGTGAACATTTATGCGACTTAAATTATCGGCAAATTCTGAAAGTTTTAAAAACATACATATGGTATTTTATATTAGGATATACTATCACTTTTAAAACAATTTATCTAGGTCACAGTGTACAATTTAAAGATAACTTGTGCTATCGACCTTTCGTTTAGCTCTTGATAACAAACTACCTTTATAAAAGTGACAGGTGTTTCCAACCACCACCTCTCTCTTATCTGAACAAGTGTTTCGTATTAAGTTTTTTTTTATTTGTTTCATAGGTGCAGTACTTGATTTTATGTTTCTATCTACATATGTGTCCGTATTTATGTATAATGTTTGAAAATACTGTATCAATTAAAATTGTAAGATGAACCGCTTTGATTTTTCATGATTCTTCAACCTTATTGTCAGTTCGACCAATTTTTACTTTCTTTTGCCCTATATGAATTTACAGGGTGAATGGTGGGCTGGCTAAACTTTTTCAGATTCTACTTATAAAAATAAACAAAAAATATCTTAAGGAAAATTTTTTTTAGCTTTTATTTGTTATCGGGAACTGTACATTATTGACAACTACCCAATTTGATCGCTGCTTTGCTGTATTATTTAACGTGAATTAGGCATGAGTTTGAACAGGGACGCCCAGTAGAGTTTGTTCATGGATGGTTGTCAGCTGGTCACCATACAAAGTCGCTTGCCCAACCGGTGTTACTTAAAAAATAATGACTTACTACCAGCTGACTGACTGGGCTGGCCCGAAGGCCTTAAGGAAAAATGGCAATTTCTTCTTCGTTCTCATTCTGTCCGCCATTTTGTTATTTTTATATAAAAATGTATACCTGGAGATCAAAAATAGCGTAATCACTTCAATATTTGGGAAGCGTCGTGGTAATCTTCGTCTTGTTCTTTCTCATTCACGGATTAGGCACATTGCCTGTTCAGCTTCTATCCATCTTCTTCGTGGTCTACCCAACGACCGCACTCCTTGCGGACGATATTGTAAGGCCAGTATATAATAAACGTTGGAGACAATTTAAAAATGTACAACTTTAATTTCAAACATTTTTTATAACGCTTAATTTAGCGGTAATTAGTGATTTTCTGTTTTTTTTTCATGAAAATCAGTAAAAAATTGGATTTTTTAAGATTTCAGCCGTAGTATGTAGCATTTTGGCCATAGCATTTTACGACAAAAGTCTATAATAAAAGTACTTACAGGAAATTAAAAGATCTACAACTTTTGTTATAATAAGAATTTTTCTCTACAGAGCCTAGTTTAGCGTCAATGAGTGATTTTTCCGTATTTTTTTTAATTCCTAGTATGTGTACGTTGCTGTCTGTTCAATTCAGAACAATAAGCGACCCAATGAGATGAGGATGATATGTATGACATGTAAATGAGGTGTAGTCTTGTACAGACTCAGGCCGACAATTCCTGAGAGAGTGTAGTTAATTGAACCCCAACCATCAAAGTACACCGGTAACCACTGTCTAGCATTCAAATCGTATAAAAGTAATTACCTTTACTAGGATTTGAACCAGGAACCTTCGTCTCCGAAAATCAGCTGATTTTGGTGACGACTTTACCTCTACCGTATTATTAAGCCAAAGTATTGTTGATTTTCGTTTTGCATCATTCACTCGTGATTAAAATAAGTTTATGTTTTTTAGGTTAATTCTTTTCTTTATTACTAATGCTTTATTACTAATATTAGGTTATATTGTTCATCATTTGTATCGGCAAGAGAAACTCGTATGAGTGTTTTCACACCAGATTTTTTTATTTTAATGTAAAAATCTTTCAATTGTTGATTTAAACAATGCAATTTTTTCCACTGAATTTTGTTGTACGCAAGTATTCGAGCAATTCGTACTAAGATTAATACGGAAATATTTTTCTAGTTTAAAAACTTTATTGTAAACTATATGATGATATCATAGTTAAGTAATAAAGTAACGACAGGCAAGTAATAGGCTTACTATAGGGTGATTCAAAAAGAGCGTCGGTTTCGATATATCAAATTAAGAGATTTATTTTATTGAAAAACTGAAAATAAATACATCAACAAGTTCATCTTACTTTCCGATTTCATGTATGAAAAATGATGTCATGCATGTGTCCTCCTCTACTGCGCTGGCACGCATCAACTCTGTCCATGAAATTGGATATTACTGCACGACAAGTTTCGACTTCCATTTGCCCGATAACCCGTCGAATTTCCTCCTTCAAGTCATTGATGTTTCGGGGTTTATTGGCATACACCAATGACTTCAGATGACCCCAAAGAGGAAAGTCACAAGGCGTCAAGTTACACGACCTTGGTAGCCATTGATGGTCGGAATGACGAGAAGTGATGCGATCCTGGAACCGTTCACGGAGCAACAACATTGTTTCTCGTGCAGCGAGACAGGTGGCACCATCCTGCTGAAACCACAACTCGTCAATGTCCATTCCATCCAAATGACGCCACAAAAACTCCCTAATCATCGTACGGTATCGGTCTCCATTTACTGTCACGGCTTGTCCTTCTTGATTTTCGAAAAAGTAAGGGCCGATGACACCGCCGACCAAAAGCCGCACCAAACTGTCACTCGCAGTGCATACATTTCCCTTTCATTAACCACGCGAGGGTTTTCTAAACCCTCGCGAAGTCTTACCGCGAAGTCGCCTGACAGTAGCCGCATAACTCTCTCCACTCTCGTGAAATGTTTTGACGATTAACATTCGTTGCGCAATAGTAAACTTCTCCATGGTTAGACACAGACTGTGAGAGTACTACACTGCGAACAAGAGAAACTACAACTGAATCGTCAATCGGAATGTTCTTCAAAATAGAAATGAGGTCAAACAATGTTGCCAACCGACAAACAAAAATTTACCAGCCGTTTAAAAACCGGCGCTCTTTTTGAATCACCCGTTATATACGGAATATCTTATGCATGTAATAATAATAATAAATGTGAAGTAGTCATTACAAAGACCGCTTAAAGCTATTTTATAATTTCCCGTTTCTTGAGAAATGGGATTTTAATTGGGAAATTAGTCAAATAATCAAGACTCCTCAACATTTACAATTCCATGAACTTAACTTGTCCTTTCTTTCATTTGTTGTAACATAAAAAAAGAATCTCTCATTTTACTATGTTCAATTTTTGTTTTGTTTATTCTTTTTTTTTAAATGATACCGCTTACATTTAATTTTTTTTTTTTCATAATTTATTAATGTTTCATGATTTCGTGTCAAGTTATAATTGCATTTTGTCTATTAAGGTTTACATCACTCCTCTCTCCACGGATAATAATAGATATCTTAACGAAATAGTAATAGTAATAGCTGTAAAACTAAACAGAAATTTTTTTGTCTTATTTTTCTTCAATAGTTTATCTACGATTCCGGTCTTCTTTTTTGTTTAAATTTATGAAGCATCATCAGCAAAAGTAGAATTTGTGTGTGAACAAAATATCTCAAGAACGGAACATCGTACGAACTTGAAACTGAAACTTAAGTTAAGTAGGCTACTACTACCGGACCCGACATGAATATTTTCATCAAAATCGGTCAACCAGAAGTAGTAGTTCAATCGTGCCATTTTTCACTTTTTTGCGATTTTCTCAAAAACGGCTCCTACGATGTTTTTTAAAAATCGCCTCATTTACTAAATTTTTTATCCTCTACAAGATAGGGTAGGCGCCATATCTGCTGAAATTCTTGGTGAGGCTGTTTTCTCGTAAATATTATTTTATTAAGATTACGACTTTAATATGCATTTTAGCGCAAAAATGTATCTAGTAAAAGTTGTAGAGAATTTAAAATTCTACAACTTATATTTCAAACATTTTTTGTATAACGCTTAGTTTAGCGGTAATTAGTGATTCTCTATTTTTTTCCATGAAAATCTGTAAAAACAAATTGTTTTTTTTTAAGATTTCAGCCTTAGTATGCATTTTACGACAAAAGTGTATACATAATCAAATTTATAGTAAATTAAAAGATCTGCAACTTTTATTTGGCGCAGTTTTCTTTACAGAGTCTAGTTTAGCGTGAAAGAGTGATTTTCCGTATTTTTAAACCAAACTGAGGTTGTCATTTTGCATCATTCACTCATGATTATGTTTTTTGATGTTAGATACGGACAAAGTCCGGATAAACGAGGTTATTTCCATTCGATCTGCTAGTTTGCTACAAAATATATTCGGTTTCCTATTTCATGGTCTGCAAATTATATAAAATAAAATCAGAAAATCACACCGATAGGGAAAATATCTTAATGTAATTACCGACTAGGTAATATTTTAAATAAATACATAGATCTATTATACTGTGTGGATATTAGCGCTTAGTTTATTCATACTACAACCTACTACTTGTCTGTGGAAAGAATAGAGTCGGCGGAGAGGCGCAAAACTGGGTGTATACTACCATTTCAAAAAATATTTTACTTTTTTCAATTCATAAAATGTATTCATAAAAATGGAAATGCACTTTTTAATTTTTTTATTTGAGTAGCCCATTGAAGAGCGCATTAATTACGTAGTCAACTTCTTTGCTGTTTATTTAGATTCCTAAAATGTTTTCTTTGGGCATAAAATTCCTTCATTTTAACACTAAAAGCCTGTTTTCGTTCTTCAGTCACAAAATACGTATTCACAAAATATTTTAATTTGTTTCTACAAAAGTTTTTATACTCGATGATTACTCTTGAAATGTTCATAGTTTCTAGGTCTGCTTCAATTTCTTTGCTCCATTTATCTCTTGTTATTAGTTCCTCTTGGCATTTAATTAGTTTATAGGTCCATTCTCTTTGTCACGCAATCTCATCAGATGACCATAATACTCTAACCTCTTTTTCTTTAATTTGGTTAACAAGGTCTCACCCAATTGTTTGTCAATTGAATGTGTAAATGCACTTATATAATAGAAAAAAAAATCTGGTGTGAAACATTCATACGACTTTCTCTTGCCAATGCAAATAATGACCAATATAACCTAACATTAGAAATAAACAAATAAACATAACCTGATTTTAATCATGAGTGAAAGATGTAAAATGAAAATCAACCTGAGTTTGGGTTAAAAATGAGGAAAATCACTCTTTCACGCTAAAGTAGGCTCTGTTGAGAAAAATGCTTAAAATAAAAGTTGTAAATCTTTTAATTTCCTATAAATTTGATTATACACTTTTTCGTAAACTGTATAGGCCTACTTAGGCTGAAATCTTTAAAAAAAATCGATTTTTTACACGTTTTCATGAGAAAAAACAGAAAATCGCTAATTACCGCTAAATTAAGCTATACAAAAAATGTTTGAAATAAAAGTTGTAGGATTTAAAATTTTCTACAACTTTAATTATACATATAGCTACATTTTTGCGCTAAAATGCATAACTTATTAGAGTCGCTATTTTAAAAAACAATTTTTTTACGAGAAAACAACCTCCCCAAGAATTTCAGAAGAAATGGTGCCTACGTTATCTTGTAGAGAATAAAAAATTTAGTACATGAGGCGATTTTTAAAAAAATCTTAGGAGCCGTTTTTGAGAAAATCGCAAAAAGTGAAAAATTTCACGAATTAACTAGGCTACTACTTCCGGTTGACCGATTTTGATGCAAATGTTCTTGTCGGGTCCTCTAGTGGTATCTAACTTAAGTTTCAAGTACGTACGATGTTCCGTTCTTCAGATATTTTGTTCACACACACACACACACACACACACACACCCATACACAGACACACATAAACCAATCGCTAAAATCATTTTTTTGGGTTCAGGGTGTCTGAAAACGTGTAGATACGGTGAAAACTCGATTTCTTAAAATCAACTTGAAAACAATACTTTCCTTCCTATATATTTATATAGGCAAGAGAAAGTAAAAATGGATGCGTATAGGGTCTATAATTACATGTAACTCATACGATTTAAATTAAGAAATTACTTACGGCCGAAAAGTTTCTCGCAATGTAAACTTTTAATTTCATGCCATTGTAAATAATTTTTTTTAAATAAAATGTTCCGTCCTGTTAAAACGCGCTAAAATTCTGCTTTATTCATTACGTTAGCCTTCTTGACATATAACACGCTTACGAAATTTTCCTCCATTCTGTTGGGTAGAAAATAAGAAACGCGATGCAAACGAAATAAATTTCAGAAAAATGGAATTTTCAGAAAAACTTGAAATAAATTTTTAAATCTTTTTCCATGTAGGCCTACCTGAAAATTTAACCGGACAAAAAATGTACGCCTCCATTTTTCTATTATATAAGTAGACTACATTTACAATAAATTTTATGAATTAAGAAAAATAAACGTTTTTTGAAATGGTAGTGTACACCCAGTTTTGCGCACCTCCACCAACTCATTTTTTTATTTCTCCTCTCTCTCTCTTTCTCTCTCTCTCTCTCTCTCTCTCTCTGTAGTTTTTACGTTGTATTTTTCCGTTAAAAGGAAATTCGGTTGTGTTCGTAAAAGAAATAGCCACCTACAAATTGGCTATCTAATTTACAATTTTTGTAAAGTTAGAAGATTAAAACTGTAGCAGATTGATAATTGATACAGTTATTTTTATATTAGTAATTCATATTTTCAAAAAATAGTACAGTTTTTTATAATCCAATCAAAGGTTAAGAAAAGAATTTAAGGGGTAGCATTTTGAAGAATTGCATTAAACTGAGTAAATCTACCGTACGACCTTGTTGACAAATCTACCGTAGTAATTAAATTCGTAGCATTTCGAAAAGTATACAAATAATATCACAATTTTATTTTTATAAATTTCAATAATTTCACTCCATGAAAAACGGATATGCAAACGTGTATATGTAGCCTAAGATTATTAACGATAACTTTTCTCTGCATTTCAACCACAATAGAACATAGGTAAAAACAATACAGATTGAACCGCTCCATTTACTTTAATAGTTTTCTTTCAAATGATCTTAAAATGTAAACTAAATTTCTATCAGTTACAACCTAGTTCAACAAATATATCATATTAATGTAGTGTGAACAATATAAATGTATTGTAAAAGTAATTTGTTTGGATAAATAAATAACTACACGTGTCAATGTAACGTGAAGGTATACGATGTGAGACGTGATATTTGGTGTCCTCGCTTCAGAAGCCAAGGCACGTCTTAAAAGCCTATAACTTTGTTGCTTGTACCTGAGTTAATTCAATCAATAGAATCATTCTTATTGAAATATCATCTTATATTTTAATTTAATTTTCAAAATTGTAAATTTATTATTCAAGGGTGAAACCAGGATAGAAATTCTTTTAGAGCCAGCTTGTTGTTGTTTAGGTCAACAGCCGAAAGGCTGGTTTGAACCTCTAGAGGTTTTACTAAGTAAAACGAGGAGTGAGGTGGTTTACCATTGCCTTCCTCACTGAGTGGAAAAGTACGCTTATCAGCATGCCGGGCCCTCTGAAAAGCACGTATTTTCCACTCTGTAAATGACACCTTCACTTCATTTACCACAGGGTCTGGCTGTACAATGAAATTCATTACTTTCAGAGGAGATAACTCTGATTAGTGTCTTTTACACCTCTACCTCTTCTGTTCTTAAATGATTCAGTCATTTAATTGGCTGACCATGTGATAAGAAACAGAACTATTTATTTTAGCCCTGCAACGAACAAATTGAGTGTAAATAATTTGACACTCCACCTGTCTGTTATAGGCAGTTAGAGAGCCAGTTATGGGCTGTCTGTCAGAGCAAGCTTATCAGAAAGAAGTAAAGAGATATACTCATATTCTTACTAAAGGAACTCAAGATTTTGAAATGTTGGTAGTTTTTGCGTTATCTTCTAAAATTTATTTTACTTAACTTACGCCTCCAGATATTATCAGTATCCTGAGGTGTAGTTTTCCTCATAACAGGCAGGTGGAATGTTAAATTATTTTCACTCGATCTGCTAGTTCCAAGGCTCTAAAAATAGTTTTGTTTCTGTATGTGCCCTATACCTGAGTTAATTCAATCAATAGAATCATTCTTATTGAAATATCATCTTATATTTTAATTTAATTTTCAAAATTGTAAATTTATTATTCAAGGGGGAAACCAGGATAGAAATTCTTTCAGAGCCAGCTTATCAGAAAGAAGTAAAGAGATATACTCATATTCTTACTAAAGAAACTCAAGATTTTGAAATGTAGGTAGTTTTTGCGTTATCTTCTTAAAACTATTTTACTTAACTTACGCCTCCACATATTATCAGTATCCTGAGGTGTAGTTTTCCTCATAACAGGCAGGTGGAGTGTTAAATTATTTTCACTCGATTTGCTAGTTCCAGGGCTACAAAAATAGTTCTGTTTCTTATCACATTTTCTGTCAATTATATGACTGAAGTATTTAGGAACAGAATAGGTAGAGGTGTAAAATAAATTAGTCAGAGTAATTTCCTTTAAGAGTAATGAATTTCATTATACATCCAAACCCTGTGGTGAATAAAGTGAAGGTGTCATTTACTGGGTGGAACGGATGTGCTTTTCAGAGTGCCTGAAATGCTGATAAGCATACGCTTTCAACTTAATGAGGCAGGCAATAGTAAACCACCTCACTCCTCGTTTTTACTTAGTAAAACCTCTACTATCGGTTTCATAATCATAGACACCCGAGTTTGAACCCTTGCATCTCCAAAACTATGAGTCGGATTTCAACACACTTTACATAAAAATTTAGCTCATTTTATTCTGCGTTGACCCTTATTAGTCCTATATTTTAATGGTGTTTAAAAATTACCATATCGAGGTTGAAAGACAAAAAGTCCCGGTTTTTTTGATACCCCAACAAAGTTCGTGCGTTTAAAGAGAGTAAGGATGCGTAGATTTAATCGTGATTTTAAATCGTGCTACAATTTACAGGTCTTTTATTTTCTTGTTTTTGTTGTTACTTTGCGTACAGTATGAGTTCGAATAAATGTTATAAAAACGGAGAGCGATTACTTTAAAGGAAAAGTTAGATGTTAAAATTTACGAAAGGGGTAAAAAAAACGAAAAACATATTTTTTCTTTTGTTTTACATCTGACTGTTTTGCAATATCTGTTAATGCAAACGAAAAGAATTTAAAAGGAACGACTGGGTTAGTGAATCAACACTACGGATAATTAGCGAATGTTCTAAGGTTAAACCAAACAATCCAAGTTACGTGAATTTCACGTTACACGATGATTTTGCGGAACGCATCCCTCGCGTAAGTCGAAACCCTTACTGTATTTCCCTCCTAATGGTGTGTACGTTGCAATCTGTTCAATTCAAAACAATGAGCAACCCCATGACCCAATAATATGAGGACGATATGTATAACGTGTAAATAAGGTCCAGTCTTGTGCAAACTCAGGCCGACCATTCCTGAGAGAGTATGGTTAATTATACCCCAACCATCAAAGTACACCGGTAACCACTGTCTAGTGTTGAAATCCGTATAAAAGTAACTACTTTTACTAAGATTTCAACCAGGAACTTTCGTATCCGAAAATCAGCTGTTGAACAGCTGACTCGCGGTGACGACTTTACCTCTAGACCAACCCGGTGGGTTATTAAAACTAAAAATTCCTCTCATGAGACGACGCGTCTCATGGCTGGTGGCAATTTTTAAAAAGGCTTACCTTTGACTGATGACAAAAACCATTAGTAATTTCTACTCTTTAAGAGGAATCGAATGATACTATTTTTGTTACCAAATTCCGACTTTGCTTTCTTGACTTACGGTTTTGGCTACTTCCCGTGGAACCAGGAACTTCAAACCCAATGATCGCTGTATCTACTCTTTAAGAGGAATTGAATGACACTAGTTTTGTTTCCAAAGTCCGACTTTCATTTCTTAACTTCCAGTTTTGGGTCACTTCCGGTCAAAACCGGAACTTCAAACCCAATTCAGGCCCACTAACTTTTTGTGTAGATTACGAATCCGAAAATCGTTTGTTGCTATCTCTTGTAGTTTCTGAAATCTGGGTGTAACGGACTGACGGTAAAAGGAAAATGATAGATGAAAATTTTAAAAATTGCCACCAATGATAATTTATTTAATTTTGTGATTACGAATTTTAATGTTTCCAAAATACGAGGCGTGTTCTATAATTAACGAGACAAATTATTAATGTACCCACAACCCATAACCTTGAATACTTAAATATTCTGATCCACCTAACCCCTCTGGCGTGCCAACTTCACCATGGCAAAGTGCGTGAGCCCAGCGCACGCACTTCTATAGTCCTGATTCATAAATAATTACTGATCCACCTAAGCCCTCTGAGCGAGACACGGAAGCGGCGGGAAGAGTTATTTATATAAAATTACAAACATTTCATAGTCGAATAATAATTTAGACGAACACCTTTCTTAGTCGTACTGTCGAAAAAAAGTAGATTTGGTTGAATGTTCACTTAGAAGTTAAAGCCAATTCTTTTCTTTCCTGTTCTTTTTTACCTTAAGGGGAGACTGTACCTTGTATCCCGCCAGTGTTAAATTTGCTATTTTCAAGTACATTTTTTATAGGATTGGTAAAAGATAAGAAAACGAAACTTTACTCTCTTAATCGTTGTTGAGTTTCTCTAGCTACTGACATTTTTTTTTTTTAATTTAATTTGTTGAAGCAGAAAATTGAAAACAAAATAATGAATAACATAAAACTTTTACAAATTATTTTCTACGAGTTTTGTATATTGCTAATTTTTGGAGCATCTGAGGAAGCCATAAAAGTGTGTGCATGTACAAGATGAATTGCTGGTAAAAATTTTAGCCTTCTAGGCTTAATAATTTCTGAGAAAAATGTACCTAAATTTTAAAATCTAAATTTACGAGAACAGGCAAAAACAAAAAGACACAAATCAAAAACAAGGTGTACACAAACAAGTAAATTTCCCATCAACAGTTGGTTAGAAATCTGAACAAACAGCTGAGAATATTTAATAAAAAACTAAAATTCCCTTTGCTTTTAAACGTTCAGTATATAAAACTATTCTGAGAAAAATATTCTTTCTTGGTGACATGATAATTTTTCTAGGTAAACCTGCTAAACACTTAATTTCTTCATTAAAATAAATTTTTTACGTAATTTTAGGGTTTTCTGGTAGATTTAGGTTTGAACTATTAAAAATATAAAAAACCAAAAATCGAAATTTACAGTAAAATTATCATACAGTCTTATCTTAAGATTTACTTTACGGGGAAGATTTAATAAAACTGTTGGATAATCGACCTACTATACATTTAAAAGAAATAAAGTTTTCTACTAATTCTTGTAAAAGATACTACTTAAATTTTGTAAACATTTCTGGAAAGATTCGAAATTCGAACCCTTGACATAGAACTTAACCGTTATAACATTGGATAGGTAACATGGTTGTTGCATTTTTCTCTATTGTTAAACTATTTTTTTACTTTCTCTTGCCTATATGAATATATAGGAATGAAAGTATTATTTTTATGTCGATTTTTCGAAATCGAGTTTTCACCGGATCTACACGTTTTCAGACCCCTGAACCAAAAAAACATGTTTTAGCGATTGTTCTGTGTGTGTGTGTGTGTGTGTGTATGAACAGAATATCTCAAGAACGGAAAATCGTATAAACTTGAAACTCAAAACTTAAGTTAGATACCACTACCGGACCCGACACGAACATTTTCATCAAAATTGGTCAACCGGAAGTAGTAGTTTATTCGTGTAATTTTTCACTTTTTTGCGATTTTCTCTAAAACGGGTCCTACGATTTTTTTTTTTAAATCGCCTGGTTTACTAAATTTTCTATGCTCTACAAGATAGTGTAGACGCCATGTTAGCTAAAATTCTTGGTGAGGCTGTTTTCACGTAAAAAAATTGGTTTCTTAAGATTGCGGCTTTATTATGCATTTAAGCCCAAAACTTTATTGTATAATAAAAGTTGTAGACAATTTGAAATCCTACAACTTTTATTTCAAACATTTTTTTGTACAACGCTTAGTTTAGCGGTAATTAGCGATTTTCTGTTTTTTCCTCACGAAAACGTGTGAAGAATCTATTTTTTTAAGATTTCGGCCTGAGTATGCATTTACAGACAAAAGTGTAATAATCAAATTTATAGGAAATTAAAAGATCTACAACATTTGTTTAGAGCATTTTTCTCTACAGAGCCTAGTTTAGCGTGAAAGAGTGATTTTCCGTATTTTTAAGCCAAACTGAGGTTGATTTTCATGTTGCGTCGTTCACTCATGATGAAAATTAGGTTATGTTTATTGAGGTTAGTTTTTTTGTTTAAATCTAACGTTTTATTAGACTAATGTTAGGCTATATTATTCATAATTTTCATTGGCAAGAGAAAGTTGTGTGAGTGTTTCACACCAGATTTTTTTATTCTACAAATCATCAGAAATCTAAGTAATCGGTTTGTAGGACATGGTGTTTAGGAAATGTCAAACCTCTACAAATACCACACCACAAAACAAAACCACGATAAAGAAATAACTTTTTACATGTCACCATACAGCAAGGTCAGCGAATACCTTTTTTACTTCATTAAGAAACACATTTTTAAATGTTTGCTAAGTAGGCTAGTTTGTTTTTGCATATTTCTCATTTATTAGAATAATAATTCTTTCTTTCACTAGAATTTCATTTCCTACTTTTATCATAATTCTATTTTTATATTTACTGTAGTTACTTTTTACTTTATTACTGTCTAAGACTTAAGAGATATTATTGTCATTATAAAAAAATTTAAATTTAAAAATATTTCGACTTTTATAGTCGCTTTACTAATTTGGAAAAATGATACTTTTAAGTTTTCAATTTCTTAAGTGTTTTGAAATTTCTTAAAACATTATTTTTGGAGTGTAGCATTATACGGGAGTGAAACGTGGGTGATAGGGGATGTAGAAAAGAAGAGGATAGAAGCTTTTGAAATGTGGTGTTATATGAAAATGTTAAAGATTAGGCGGGTGGACAAAATAAGTAATTTATAAGTTCTTAGATGAGTGAATTAAAGAAGTATATTGAAACTTTTTATCAGAAAAAGGGATAGGCTAGTGGGGCATATCTTAAGACATCCAGGTGTTGGGCTATCAATAATGGAGGGTAATATTGAGGGAGTAAATTGTAGGGGGAGGCAAATATTAGAATATGTAAAGCAAATTACAAAAGATGAGAGTGTTACAAGTATGCAGATATGAAACGACTTGCGCAGGATAGAACAGCTTGGAGAACTGCATCAAACCAGTCGAGAGATAACAAAAAAAAAGTGTTTTGAATATTTTAATCATGCATGAAATTTTGTACTTTGAGTAAGTTTGTTTTAGTATACATAAATGACACGCATGTACCTGAATTAGACTCCGCTACATACCTTAATATTCATTTCGACAAACGCCTGAACTTTAAAATACATACCTATATAGAGCAAAAGTAAACAGCTGAATACACAATTTAAATAATTTAATTGAATTCTAAGAAAAACGATCTACGCTTTCATTGAACAATATAATACAAAACAATTTTAAAACCAATTTGAACTTTTTTTTTGTTAACAGCCGAAAGGCTGGTTTGAACCTCTAGAGGTTTTACTAAGTAAAAACGAGGAGTAATGTGGTTTATTGATGCTTTTCTTACTGAGTTGAAAGAGTATGCTTATTAGCATGCCTGACCCTCCGAAAAGCATCCACTTTCTATCCTGCAAATGGCACCTTCACTTCATTCACCACAGGGTCTGGCTGTATAGTGAAATTCATTACTTTCAGAGGAGATAACTCTGACTAGCGTCTTCACACCGAGCTAGTTTACTAGCGATAGTAAGCAGCGTTCACACCGAGATAGTTTCCTAGCTCTAATTAATAACGTGACCTTCTCTTCGCTACTAGTTGCTAGTTGTTCGTTCCCACGACGCTAGTACTAGCTGCTAGTAAAATAGCGTCGTGGGAATAGGATATTTACTAATGCGCTAAAAGTAAATAAGAAAAATTACAAAAACTTATGCAATTTTAATATATATTTTATTTTACAAATTACAACTGGATTGTAAAAACATTACTAGAGATGTATAAAATAGGTTAATTGCTTTAATAAAAATGACGTAAAATTGTCTGACGTAAAAGTATAATTAAATACTAGTTACTATTGTTCTTAAAAAAGGTGAATGAATTAACTGAAACAATCGTGAGAAAACGATGCGTTTTTATAAGTTATTTAATTGTTTTAATTCTAGGTACATCATTTAGGTTGTAGCAGAGGCTTCAATAATTTGTTTATGAAGCAATTAATTTACCTGTTCAGTTAACGGTACAGTCTATTATACTAATATTCTTTATTAGACACTAGATACCTGCTACACTACAATAAAAAGCTAATAAACTTTCTCTGAAATCGCTTAACTTTCTCGCGACTTAATGTTTCTTAGGACTTAGATTAAGACTGTATAGTGTTCGTGAAAATTTCATACATGGATAAATAATGTACGCTGTTCAAAGCGGTGCTTTGACAGACGATTTTATATTCGTTGACCAATTAAACAGGGGTGCAATTTGTCACCATTACTTTTAATGTATATTTTGGGCACAGAGTCAGAAACCGGCCAATAGCTGATAAAAATCCTAGGTTTGGACGCCGGAATTGCCAAAGCTCGAAATGAACTTGTTTCCCGGACTTCAGTTGCCTTTAAACGGCCAAACCTACGTCTCAATACATGTAAATTGCCAAAGCTAGACATGCACTTCTTCTTCGGTCCTTGGCAATCATAAAACAACCAAACTTAGGATTGGCAGAGTGCATGTTGACAAAAGCTGTTGGCAACACTGCCTGGTAAATTCAAAATGCCACTCATCATCAAGCTGCAGAGGTAAACAATTTTTATATATTTGATAAGCTGTACTGAAAAGTATTTTATTGTTATTTAAACGTCTTCTTCTTCTTTCACCCAAGGATTAGGCCGCAGCCTGTTACGAATTCACATACTATATCATCTATCTCCATTTTTTCTTGGTCTACCAACATCCCTTTTACGTTCTGGAGCATACCAGTGCGTCTGCTTAGGTATCGTGTGATCTGACATCCTTAATATAATAGGCTGTCTCCAACTTTGGTGATAATCCTTTATCTTTTCGTTCAAGTTGTAAATACCCAATTCTAACCTTATTTGCTTATTCCTTATTCTTTCCAAGCGTGTACACCCCTTAATTCGCAGAAATCTCATCTCTGCCATCTGGATTCTCCGCTCTTAGGTTTTTTAGTCCTACAACAACGTTTATTTCGAGAATTTTCTTCTACGGAACCTAGTTTAGCGTCAGTCAATGATTTTCCGTATTTTGAAGCCAAACAGAGGTTGATTTACATTTTGCATTATTTACTCATGTTTAAAATTAGGTTGTGTTTTTTTTCATTTTGCATTGTTTAGCTTTTTTTCTTTTTTTTGGCTTAACATCCGACTGTTCTGCAATTCCTGTTAATGCAGACGGTGAAGGATGAAATGATTTTTTTGTAAAGTATGAAAATATGCTGTGCCTGAATGGAATTCGAACCCAAGACCGCATGATGAGAGGCGAGCACGTTACCAACTACGCCAAAATGCGGCCGGCATTGTTTAGCATACTCGTGATTAAACATAGGTTAAATTGTTTATTGTTCACATTGGCAAGCGAAAGTCTGTGAGTGTTTCGCGCCAGATTTTAATTTTTTGAAAATTTAAATAACTAATATTGCATAAATGTTCTAAAAAATATTTTAACTTAAAGAAACCGGAAAAGAACGTTATGCAGTAAACTCAAGTATTTCTGTCTTTTTAATCTCTTTTTACAAATATTTATTGGCTGTAATAAGTAACTTAAATGAAGAATAGATGAATGAAAATATGAAGTAATTTATGTTATCCTCAAAAAATAAAATAAGTAGTGCAAATAGAACGGCGGGAGGATTTTAAAATATAACAATTTTTCAGTATCTGATGTATTATTTATGTTGATTTATTTTTATGATTTTTGTAGTTTTTTTATAAAAAATGTAATTAAGTTAAAGTAAGAAATTAAAAAGTGTTCAGTTTAATTTGTTGCATATGTATAAAAAGGAAATTAAGTTTACATATTTTAAAATATTTTTTCTACTCAAATTTTTACCTTCTCTCCTATATGAATATATAAGAAGGAAAGTATTGTTTTCATGTCGATTTTTCGAGTTTAACCGGATCTACACGCTTTCAGATCCCCTAAACCCAAAAAACATGTTTTTAGCGATTGGTCTGTAAGTGTGTGTGTGTGTGTGTGTGTGTGTGTGCGCGCGCGCGCGCGCGCGCGTGTGTGAACAGAATATCTCAAGAACGGAACATCGTACAAACTTGAAACTTAAGTTAGGTACCACGAGAGGACCCGACACGAACATTTTCATAAAAATCGGTCAACCGGAAGTAGTAGTTTATTCGTGTCATTTCTCACTTTTTTGTGATTTTCTCAAAAGCGACTCCTACAATTTTTTTTAAAAATCGCCTCATTTACTAAATTTTTATGCTCTACAAGATAGGGTAGGCGCCATGTCTGCTGAAATTCTTGGTGAGGCTGTTTTCTCGTAAAAACATTGTTTTTTTAAACGCTTTTATTTAACTTATTCTTGGATCCATCAAATCTTGCAACTTAAAATTTTAATACTTCTACCGTATCAATATGAATCAAACTTTGCACACTTGTTTATCTTCGATGACAATACGCTGTGGAGGTGTTTGTAAAAAAAAATTAAAAAAAAAATTAAAAAAACGCTTTTATTTAACAATTACTTAAAAAAATTAACTAAAAATAAAAAAATAAAAAAAAATTACAAAAAAAAATTTACAAAAAAATCACAGAAAAAAAAATAAAAAAAAAATTTTTTTTAAAGAAAATTAAAAAAAAAAATTTTATTAATTTTTTTTTGATTTTTTTGTAATTTTTTTTTCTGTGATTTTTTTGTTTAAGATTGCGTCTTTGATGCATTTTAGCACAAAAATATAATTATATATATCATAAAAGTAGCACATAATTTAAAGTCCTACAAATTTTATTTGAAACATTTTTTCGTATAACGCTTAGTTTAGCGGTAATTAGTGGTTTTCTGTTTTTTTTCCATGAAAATCTGTAAAAAATTGATTTTTTTTAAGATTTCAGCCTTAGTACTTGTGCATTTTACAACAAACGTGTAGGCTATATAATCAAATTTAGAGTAAATTAAAAGATTACATTTTTTATTTCGAGCATTTTCTCTACAGAGCCTAGTTTAGCGTGAAAGAGTGATTTTCCTGATAATCAACCCGAACTGAGGTTGATTTTCATTTTGTATCATTCATTCATGATTAAAATATGGTTATGTTATTTGAGGTAAGAGTTTTTTGTTTATTTCTAATGTTTTATCACTAATGTTAGGTTATATTGTTAATCATTTGCATTGACAAGGGAAAGTTGTGTGAGTGTTTCACACCAAATTTTTTTTTTTAATGGATGCAACCTTTCTCGATGATCCGGTATTAAAGGCCCCAGTTCAGTTAAAGTTGTCACGCGGTTATGAATAAATGTGAGTGCTAACAAATAAATTGTAACAAGAACGTAAAGCAAAAGGTCTTTAAACTAATAGTGTAAACGTGGGTGTAATTGGTTGTAGGTAAAATGCAATTATTAAGTGTAAAATAATTGTTATTGTTAGTTAAGTTAGTTTAAAAACTATAAGTTTTGTAATTAAGTAATTTAAATTAATTTGTGAGTAGTCTACGCATAATATTTAATTGTAATATAATCTTATAAATACATTTTATGTAGTAGTATTAGCCGAGACAAAGAAAGAACTAGAGGATATCCTAAATAGAATGGATGAGATCATGAGAAAGGATTACTTCATGAAAATTAATAAGAACAAAACGAAAGTGTTATGCAGCAGCAAGAGTGGTTTAGAAGAGATGGGAAATTTAAAAGTAGGCAACGAAAACATGCAGAAAGTAAGTAATTTAGAGTTTCTTAGGCGAGTGGATGGAAAAAGAAGTATATGGAAGCATCTTACCAGAAGAAGGGATGGGCTAGTGGGGTATATCTTAAGACATCCAGGTATTGGGCTATCAATAATGGAGGGTAATATTGAGGGAGTAAATTGTAAGAGGAGGCAACGATTAGAATACAGTATATAAAGCAAATTACAAAAGATGTAGGGTGTTACAGGTATGTAAATATGAAACGACTTGCGCAAGATAGAACAGCTTGGAAAACTGCATCAAACCAGTCGAGAGACTGATGAGAAACAAATTTGTTATAAGGTTAAAGGAAGTTTCTTTATTATTTATTATAATCAGATCCCGAAATTGGCTTAATTGTTACAATATGTTAGGACATTAACGAAAATTAAGTTTTGCAATAATTTGGCACGAGGATTTTTTTAATACGGGTGAAGATAAGATATTAACTAATTTCGTCTTCCAATCCGTGGTAAGAAATCAAGAATTTCTTCACTTTGTTACTAAACATTTCATGTGACAATATTATTTTACAAATGAAAACGAGAAAATAAGGTTCAAGAATTTAGATGAGTTTTTTTAATATATTAGATGAGATTTAATAAATACCATTATTTTTGTGGTTTTCCTTTTGTTTGAAGGAAAATATCTTTACTAAATATTTTGAAGGTCGTGTTTAGTACTTCAGTACAAAAACCACTGATTGTCCCTGTTCTGTTTTTTTTTAAAATGGTCTTATCTATGAGTATTCAGAACTGTGAAAAAATGTTGAAAGGTTTTTGATTAAACGGATCCAACTAAAACTAAAACGTACTGAAAAAAATCTGATGTTAAACAATCATACGACTTCTCGTGCCAATGCAAATGATGAAATAAATAATAATGTAAAGTGATGAATAGTGAATAATAAAATAATACACATATAACCTACGTTTTATCCTGAGTAAACAATTTAAAATAAAAACTCCTAATTTCAATTATGTGTAGCTATATTAAATGAAAAACAACCTAATTTCAATCGTGAGTAGATTAAATGAAAATCAATCTTCGATATAAAAAAAATCACTAAATGTTGCTAAACGAAGCTCTGTAGAAAAAAATGCTTTAAATAAAAGTTGCAGCTTTTGTAATTTTCTATAGGCTAACGTTAGTCCGGTTTTTACAGTTCTAACCTGAAAGTCATACTATGCCGAAACCTTAAAAAATCCTATTTTTTATCGATTTAAATGAGAAAAATACAGAAAATTGATGCTAAATTAAGCGTTGTCGAAAAAATATTTGAAATATAAGTAATATCTTTTATAATTTTCCAGGACTTTTATTTGAGTACACTCTTTCCCTAAATTACATATTAAGGCTGCAATCCGAGAAACACCATTTTTTACTACCAAAGCAAGACGTCAAGGATTTCAGCAGACAGTTGTATAAGATTCTTTCTTGAGATATTTTGTAAAAATACACACAGACCAATAGGTAAAACATATTTTTTGAGTTCAGGGGGCCTAAAAATGTGAGTTTCCAGAAAACATTTCTAAAACACTTAAAACTTGCAAAACTAATTGCCAAAGTTGAACTCTGCATCTGCAGAAAGGTCTCATGATTTTCTTGTAAATCATCAATCCGTGTGACATATTTAATTTTGAACGTCAAATATTTACGGTATAACGCAAAATATGAATGAAATTTTACTCTCGTGTAAAACCCACCGGGTTGGTCTTCTAGTAAAATCGTCGCCACGAGTCAGCTGTTTAACAGCTGATTTCGGTGACAAAGATTCCGAGGTTCAAACCTTAGTAAAGGTACCTTTATAAGGATTTGGATACTAGAGAATGATTACCGGTGTACTTTGATGGTTGGGGTTCAATTAACGATACTCTCAGAAATGGTCGATCTAGGTCTGTACAGGACTGCAGTTTGTTTACACGTTATAGATATCATCCTCATCTCATTGGGTCATAGGGTTGCTTATGGTTCTTAAATTGAACAAATTGCAACGTACACTTATTAGATTTCAAAAATTTGTCTTTTAAAATAATACATTATTATACGAGTACTGTACGAAATGTTAAATTTTTGAGATAATGAATGAGGCTTCATTTCGAATGGGGCAGAGCCAGCTGTGCACAACCTTTTTTTATTGGTGGGCCTATTAATTACTGATTTTTCGAGCCGGGCCGCAGGAATAAAATTGCTAGAGTTCAACAAAATTGGCATACGTACATCGTATTTACATGTGGTTAAATTTTAAAATCCAACTATATATATTTGTTATTAAGATTTTATCTGACACAAAAGAGTTACACGAAAATAATATTTTTAAATTAACAAGAAAAATTAATACAAAACATTTAGCCAATTAAAACACAAAAATGGGTACTTAACAATTACGAAGTCAATAATCCATAATCGAAAGCACAAAACCTCAACTTTATGATAAAACAATTCAGTCTTGAATAACAAATAATCGAAATTAAAGTCCAAATTTAATTATTAGTTTTTAAGTCTAAAAAATAATAATAATTAGCATATATAGTACCGCAATCTAAAATATACAAATAGCAATAACAATATGATTAAGCCTACTAATAATTGTAGGAACAGGTCTTTTTTAATTTGTCTTTTCTTTTCCTCATTTTATTTCTTAAAACTTATCATTAATAAATACATTGCTTCTATGACTCAAGTTTCTGCACCCATTTACAAACAATATCATTACACTACCTAACTTATCAGTACGTATCTACTAGTAGTAATTTGCTACAAATTTTTAAAATTCTGTTCAACACTAAAATAAACCTCAAAACAATAAGTAATACAACATTTTTTGATAACATAAATTATGACAAATCAATTTATAAAAAGATATGCTATTTATATGCTACATCTTAAAAAATCATAATTTTAAAATTAAAAGTATATTGACCCACCGGGTTGGTCTAGAGGTAAAGTCGTCGACAAAATCAGCTGTTTAACAGCTGATTTTCGGAGACGAAGTTTCCTGGTTCAAATCCTAGTAAAGGTAGTTACTTTTATACGGATTTGAATGCTAGACAGTAGTTACTGGTGTACTTTGATGGTTGGGGTTCAATTAACCATACTCTCTCAGGAATGGTCGACCTGAGTCTGTACAAGACTACACCTCATTTGCACGTCATACACAATCATCCTTATCTTATTGGGTCATGGGGTTGCTTGTTGTTGTTTAGGTCAACAGCCGAAAGGCTGGTTTGAACCTGTAGAGGTTTTACTAAGTAAAACGAGGAGTGAGGTAGTTTACCATTGCCTTCCTCAATGAATGGAAAAGTACACTTATCAGCATGCCTGGCCCTCTGAAAAGCACATATTTTCCACTCTGTAAATGACAACTTCACTTCATTCACCACAGGGTCTGGCTGTACAATGAAATTCATTACTTTCAGAGAAGATAACTCTGATTAGTGTCTTTTACACCTCTACCTCTTCTGTTCTTAAATTATTCAGTCATTTAATTGACTGACCATGTGATAAGAAACAGAACTATTTATTTTAGCCCTGCAACGAACAGATTGAGTGTAAATAATTTGACACTCCACCTGTCTGTTATGGGCAGATGGGGTTGCTTATTGTTCTTAATTGAACAGATTGCAACGTACACATATTAGGGATTGAAAAAAAAAGAAAAAGTATATTATTTTTAAATCCAACTATATTATGATACGGTGAACCACGGAACTATTTAATATACAGTGAAACTTCTACTAACGGACACTTCCGAATTGCGGATATTTCCTAATAGCGGACAATTTTAAAAGTCCGTAAGACACAATACTAAAATATTTTCTAATAACGAACCCTCCGCATAACGGATACGGACAGTTAATTTGTATGGTTTTGAAAATTAGATTTCTGGAAAGCGGACAAAACTTGTCCATAAAAAATGTTAGTACAATGTATGCAATACATTGCATTTCCAAAAACTGACGGATTAATCATAGACATAATATTATGATTGGTTTTGTAGAGCGCGTGAAAATTCATTACCATTATCCGGGTCGATAATTCGTGAAAAAGCGTTAAAAGTAGCGAAATATAGGTATTGTGTAAATTGTGTTATCAGCTTATGTATAATCCTGGAATACAAATATAAGGTTTTCTTATACCTTAAGAACCTATACCCTAACGAAAACCTATATTTATAAACCCGCGGGCCGCATGCGGCCCGCGGGTTGTGCACTCCTGGTCTAGACAAAATATAAAAAACTTTGACTAGGACAGCCTTGTTTATTACTTACTTCTTATAAATACAAGTTTGATTGATTTTCGTTAATTTTTATCAGTTACGAATTTTAAATGAATTTTTAGTGGTAAACGGAGGCTATTAAAGTTGTATTAATTGAATTCAAATGCATTCAGGAAGTTTTTATCTGTAAGAGATAACAAATGCAGTGATTAATTCAACTGATAAAAATAAATTAGACAAATAATGTGATCTAGAATGAAAACAGAAGCTGTAATAATATTATTCAAATTGCAAATTAAAATATAGCATAGTATCTTAAAAAATCTTGTGTGAAACACTCACATGACTTTATCTTGCCAGTATGAATATGAAAAATATAACTTTTGTTTAATCGTGAGTAAACAATGTAAAATTTTTAATATGACCTCATTTTAATCGAGAGTGAATGACGTGAAATATAAATCAACCTGAGTAAAAAGTTTTTTTTAGTTTTTATTTTGAATCTTTAACTGTACTATAGAGAACAACCAAAATATGAGAGAGCATCGGTATTACATTAAAATTGACATGAACAGGTGCGAATATAAAATATAACATTCAGTAATGTTAAATTTGAAATCACAATGAACGAAAAATATAAAATTAAAGTAAGAAAAAATAAATAAAACAATAAAAATTTCGTATTGTCAAAGAAAAGTTATTACCAATAGTAATACAGTAGAACTTCGATAGTTCGACACTTTGTGGACTTAGAGGTTGTCGAAGTATCGAAATGTCGAACTATCCAGAGCATATGACATATTACATATAAGTAGCGTTAAAAACACGATTTTAGTATGAAAATTGCACAATTTTAATGAATACAAATTGACGTGCCCTTTAGTTCAATATTGTACTAAGGACAACGGAAGGGTAAGGGTATGAAAGTGAAAGGGGCTGACCTGCCTGCCAGATCGCTACGTAGACAACGTCACGTCGCCTGGCCACGAGCCTTGTCTGAGTACACAGAATGTCGAAGAAGCGAAGGTTTACTGAAACATTAAAAAAATACATCTAATATTCAACATTTAGCTTTTGAGCTAGGTGAGCTCTACATAAACATGTAGAGAGAAGTAAAGAGGATTTTTTCTCCATCTTCTTTTCAATCTTCTAATGAAGCCTGGTGGATTTGCCATATCACTGATAAGCGTACTTCTATGAATCTGTAATTTCAAATAGAATTTAAAATAAATATTTTTTATGATGTCACAAATGAGTGGTGTTTTTAAATCGGTGTGTAGTGTATAATTGGAGACATAGTAGGGTGAACCGGTGTATTCACTTGAGTCACGAGTTTGCCCTTGTTTGCAACGAGGGGTAAAGGGGAACCTTTTGTAGGTTAACTGTACGAATTCAACTGTTTGTTATACCGTAAACACAAATGTCGGTTTCTCGAAAACGTGGTCGAACTATTCACAGTGCTGAACGCAATGAAATAAAGTGTTGTGAAGTTGAAGCTACACAAAAATGCCTGCCTATCCGTACCTCTTAACAAAAGCCGTGAGCGAGCGGCTAACTGCTGTGATGTTTCTCTTTCCACAATTCGAAAAATAAAGAAAGAAATTAAGGACGTGAAGAAGCTATTCTTTAACAGTTTTGTTTAACCTGGTAAAAAAATAAAACGGTTAGGTAGATACTAGAGAGACTGATAATAAAAACGCCGATGACAGCAATAGTAAAGAAGGCGATTTATTCGTAATTATAGTAAATCAAACATTTCTAGTCATGTAATTAAGCTGTAGGCAATATTACAGGTCATATTTATTTCTTATAAGGTTTACGAAGAAAAAATTTTCTCGGAATAAATCACAGCTTACAAAATGTATCTAGAAACTACCCGGTAGTGAAAGGTACGAGTATTGTCTCACTGTTGAGGTTGGCAGCACTGCAAATATTTCACTTCCCTTCCTCACAGCCCATACATATGCAAAGGCAATCTCGTGACTTCAGTATCTATAATTATACAGAGAAATTTAGACTGGAATGCTTGAATCGTTTTTAAATGACTGTTTCGGGCAACAAAAAAATTTGAATACCGTACATCCAGATAGGTTTTAAAGGTTTTAAGAGTGAACTAACCTGTATAGTTTAGTAAAAAAATTAAAACGAAAAATCACTAATTAACGATAAAATAAGCTCTGTAGAAGAAAATGCTTGTAATAAAAGTTGTAGACTGTATTATTTTCAACAATTTTAATTATATACATTTTTGCCCGAAAATTCATATTAAGGCCGCTATCTTTAAAAAAATGACCGCAAGAACACAGATCCCCAGGAATTTTAGTAAATATGGCGCTTATCAGATAAGCACCATTATTCTATCCTGTAGACTCTACAATGTAGAGCATAAACGATTTAATAAATAAAGCGATTATTAAAAAAATCGTACGAACCGTTTTTGAGAAAACCGCAAAAATGTGAAAAATTTCACGAGTAAACTACATTTTTTGAATGACCGATATTAATAAAAAAATTCGTGCAGGTCCTATAATAGTACCTAACTTACACATTACTATTTTTTAACTTTGCATTAAAATCCCCTCAATCCATAACATTGCGGTATTCAAAAAATGTTCTGAAACCATAGAGTATGTTTTGAAGTATAATTTTTGGGTCGTATATTTTTCTGCATGTATTTTTCCTAGAAAAAATTGTCATAACTTTTTCAATATCCAATTTTTCTAACTGAAATTCTTATTACGTATTTTCTATCACAAATGTAGAAATTAAATTTTTGGTAAGGTATTTAACTTTCTCTGTACTTTGTACTTGTGAGAAATAATTTAATTGCAATATTCAGATTCGTAATTGCCGGATTAAATCGCTTCCTTCAGTCTTATTGCAAACAAAACATTTCACACACTTACTGGGAACATAAAGATCGTTATGTTTTTTTCTGTTATTTTCCTTCTCGCAAACTTAGGCTGTACTGTAGAGTTGCTAAGTACTACACTTATGAAAAGGTATCCAAATTTCAAATGGTCTTCAATGTTCATTATTTTTCAACATGCCAAAACATAGTTTTGGCATGTTGAAAAATATAATTTATAGTCAACATAGGAATAGTCAACATGCCAAAATAGAGTTTCGGCATGTTGACTATTCCCCAACATTGTCTCTAAAAAAGTTAATATTTTCTGTAGTTTATTCGTCATGCAGCAAAAAGATTCCTCCGATTTTCATAAAACTGAGGTTTTTATATCAAAACCGTAAACGATTTTAGAAATTAATTAAATAGTTCTATTAATTAAATAGTTTAATAGAACTGATTAAATAGTACTTAATCGGTCCCATTTTTATGTCCGTCTCTTTTGTACATTAATGTTGATGAAAGGTGAGAAATTAAAATTTCTCACCTTTCATCGTCTGCATCAATAATAATCGTCTGTAGTAATCAATATCGATCGTCTGTATCAATACCTTTCATAAGTAATAAAAACCTAACTGGAAATCGAACCCGGGAACCCTGACAAAGAAGCCAGTTGCACTCAGTTCCAGAATAAACGACAAACATTTCTCACAAAATTACCTTTTTTCTTGAAACTTTCCTAATTTACTACATTTTGTTTGATCTTTAAACGTGTGTAAATAGTATTTTTGAAAACATTCTTGAAAAAGTTATGCTCTAGGAAACATCTTTTTTTTAAATTACAACCTTGGTATTCAATTTAGGGCAAAATTTACCTACAAAACATTAATTCAACAATATTTATGTATAGCATATAAAGTTTTTGTACGAAACCTGACGCTTATTGGAAATTTGTGATCTGTTTTTACGAAAAGCCACATTAAAGTTCGTTCGTTTTAGAACTAAGTTTGATAATGTCAATATGTTGTTGTTTTCGGGATCATCAGCCAAAAGGCTAGTTTGAACCTCTAGAGGCCCAAAAACGATGTAAAAACGAGGAGTGAGGTGTTTTTAAAAAGGTGTTTTAAAGGCCTTCCTTACTGCGTGGAAAAGCAGTATCCACGCAGTAAAAGAAAAAAGCAGAATCCACAGAAAGAAAAAAGCAGTATCCACGCAGTAAAGAAAAGCAGTATCAGAGGGCTTGGCATGCTTATCTGCATGCCAAGCCCTCTGAAAAGCATCAACTTTCCACCCACCAAATGACACCTTCACTTCATTCACCACATGGTCTGGCTGTACAATGAAATTCAATACTCTTAGACGAGATAACTCTTATAAGTGTCTTTTACCCCTCTACTTCTTCTGTTCTTAAATGCTTCACTCATAAAATTGGCTGGCCATATGATAAGAAACGGAATTATTTTTGTAGCCCTGGAACTAATAAACTTAGTGTAAATAATTTAACACTACGGGAAAACATTTTCATATAAGAATAAGAAAACCTCATGACTGACTCATGTTTAAAGGCCAAGCCAATTGCTGTGAGCGCTGGGCTACGCATGCGCATACTTGACTTGGACCCTGCATACCCCTCCGACCTACTGTTAGATGTACAGTCAGAGTATTGTTGAAAATTGACAACACCCATTGTATTTTGTAGGCATGCTGTTCCATTGATGATTATATACACTGCACTATTACAGTACATAGAAGACTATACTAATGCAGACACACGATTTGCCCAGCGCTCTCCTTACGAAAATCAGGCTATACCCAAGTTTAAGACTGAAGGGGTCCAAAAAGAGAAGAATTTCTTGGTTTTAAAATTTAAGAAAATGATATTTTTCGAGAAGCAACCAACAAACATTCCATCTAGAGCAGTTAGACGTAAAATGAAGAAGAATTTCTTCCAAAACTACATTTAAAAAGCCTACAGTACATTTTGAAACTCCTCCCATTTATTATTATAATATCTGCTATACTATTACAGACAGATATCACAATAACAACGTTTACATCCAATTACTTAAATCTTGCATAGTAAACTGGTTCATTCATAATTTATTTTGAACTTCTATAGTGTAGGTTGAAGACCCTCCTAATGTTTGACCTTTATAGTACAGTAATACTTAAACTAACCATTTAAGTATATTATGCAGAGGCGAACATTTTATGCGTGTAAATATTTAAATTTTCATTGATAAAAAATACCTATTTTTACGTAGGATTCCTATGTTGCATTTAAGGATTGTTATTAAATAACGTAGAAAGTATTACAAACAATTATTTGCATCCGTCGGAAGATACTTCTTCAGTTTTATTAAATAGGTTTCAATTTTTTCGTCTTTTCTGTTTTCAAAAGTTTTTTTTGGCACTTATACTAGTCGTTTTTCGCGTACCCAGAATGGATCAACGTGTTTCCCTAAGTTACACCTACCACTGATTGGAAATGAATCCAATAAAATATTTACCATTAATTATTTAAAAACTGTTGTTTGTTGTAATATGTAATTTGATTTTTGGTAACTTAAATTTTTGTTTAAACCAGTAATCAGTATATAAAATTTTTTATTACTTTCTCTTGCCTATGTGAATATTGTTTTCATGTTGATTTTTTAAAATCGAGTTTTCATCAAATATACACGTTTTCAGACCCCCTGTGTGTGTGCGTGCGTGCGTGCGTGCGTGTGTGTGTGTGTGTGTGTGTGTGTGTGCGCGTGCGTGTGTGTGTGTTTATGAATACAATATCTCAAGAATGGAACTTCGTACAGAGTTGAAACTTAAATTAGATACCAGAGGACCCGACACGAACATTTTCATCAAAATCGGTCAACCGGAAGTAGTAACGTCTATTCGTGCCATATTTCACTTTTTTGCTATTTTCTGAAAAACGGCTCCTACGATGTTTTTTTTAAATCGCCTCATTTACTACATTATTTATGCTGTACATGGTAGGCGCTAAGTCTGTTGAAACTCTTAGAGGCTTTTTTTGTTTAACGTCCGACTGTTCTGCAATTACTGCTAATGCTGACGGTGAAGAATGAAATGATTTTTTGTAACGTATGAAAATATGCCGTGCTTGAATGGGATTCGAACCTAAGAAGAGGCTGTTCTGTCGTAGAAAATAATGTTTTTTTTTTTTAAGATCGCGGCCTTAATATGCATTTTAGCGCAAAAGAGTCTAATAAAAGGTGTAAACAGTTAAAAAATTAACAATTTTTATTTCAAACATTTCGTTGTATAACGCTTAATTTTGCAGTAGGGTAATTAGTGATTTTATGGTTTTTTTTTCAAGAAAATCTGAAAAAATGGATTTTTTTTAAGATTTCGACCTTAGTATCCATTTAACGACGAAAGTGATCTATAACTTTTATTTTAAGCACTTTTTTCTCTATAGAGCTTAGCAAAACGGTATTATTAAGCAAAACTAAGGTTGGTTTTTATTTCATCATTCACTCATGATTAAAATAAGGTTATGTTTTTTAAGGTTAGTTTCTTGTTAATTTCTAATATTTTATTATTATTGATGTTAGGTTATATTGTTCATTATTTGCGCTGGCAAGATAAAGTGGTGTGAGTGTTTCACACCAGATTTTTAGCAGTGAATTACCATAGGATTTAATCAACGTCAGGTAGAATTTTTATTGTTGAATTAAAAATGTTTACTTAGACCTTGACTAAGGTTCTTTATTATTACTTAATCATCTAGGATAATACATATTGCAGTTATAATAAAGCCTGATTACTATCGCTTCTAATCAATGCCACCTTCAACAACTGTGGTTTTACAAAAAATAAAAAAAATACTGAAAAAAACTCGTGTTTGTTATTTGTAGTAGCTTTAACCATAATTGATATCTTGTGGTATTTACACGGTTGTGCTGAAGATCTAACAATGCGGAAGTAATCCAAGCCTTAACACATTGAATATAATGTGTAATGATTATCATCTTCATCATAAATGATACGGATGAACCTCCCGGTGCCGGCCGGTCTTGGGTTCGAATCCCATTCAGGCACGACATATTTTCATACGTTAAAAAATCATTTCATCCGTCTGCATTAGCAGTAATTTCAGAACAGTCAGACGTTAAACCAAAAAGAAAAACCTTCCGGTCAGTTCAAACTTTTTTTGGCGCACCTTTCACTCTTTTTTTAACAGAGAACGAAACTGAACCGTCACGCGTCTCACACAGGAATGTTAGATTATTTTTATTTAATTCCTTAAGGGGAGACTTTACTTTGTATCTCGCCAATGTTAAATTTATTATTTTTAGGTATTTTTTCAAAGGATTGCTAAAAGACAGAGAAATTAATCTTTACAAATTTATAGTTGTTGGGTTTCTCTAGGTATTGACATTTTTTTCAATTTAATCTGTTGAACCATAAAATTAAAAAAAAAGTACGAATCACATAGAGCGTTTATACCTTTTTTTACGGATTTTTGTTTATTTTTAATTTTTTGGAGAACCTGAGAAAGTTATAAAAATGTCGGTATATCTGGATATACAAGATAATTAACGGGTAAAAATTTCAACCTGGTGTGGGTGAATGGGTTTCTGAGAAAAATGTACCTTCTGAGAAAAATATCGGTATAATATCTTCATAAAAATTTCGGTGTATCTGGATATACAAGATAATTAACGGGTAAAAATTTCAGCCTGGAGGGTGAATGGGTTTCTGAGAAAAATTTACCTTCTGAGAAAAATTTAAATTCACGGAAGGCAAAAAAACCTGCCCGTTGGCGTAGTGGTTAGCGCAACTGGTTTCTACGCTGGGGTCCCGGGATCGATTCCCGTTCAGGTCTGGGATTTTTTCATCATTTACCTGTATTTTCATATATTATCATTCTCCACCGTCCGCATTAGCAGAAATTGCAAAACGGTCAGATGTAAAACCAAAAAAGGCAAAAAAACAAGATGGCACAAATCAAATACAAAATGTACACAAACAAGTAAATTTCCCATCAACAGTTGATTAGAAAGCTGAACTAACAGCTGAGCGTATTAAAAACAGTGATACAGATATTTAAAAAAAACTATAATTCTTTTTAGACTAAAACGAGCAGTTTAATTATGAAAAGTATTCGTTCTTTTTAACATAATTTTCTGGGTAAACCTGATAAAAATTTAATGTTTTCATTAAAAACATTTTTGTTGACGTAATTTAACGTTTTTTCTGGTAAATCTAGGCCTAAACTATTGAAGAACATAAAAAACAGAAAATCGAAATTTTCAGAAAAACCATCGCGCGGGCTCCCCGTCATGGAGAAAGCTGAATTCTATTTTATAACCCAGACAACAGAAAATATTAAAACAGATGTTCAACAGGTGCCGGCCGCATTGGTAACGTGCTCGCATCTCATCATGCGGTATTGGGTTCGAATCCCATTTAGGCATGGCATATTTTCATACGTTACAAAATATCATTTCATCCTTCACCGTCTGCATTAGCAGTAATTGTAGAAGGGTCGGACGTTAAACAAAAAAGAAAAGATGTTCATCAGGTATTGTCAAACTTTCGTTATCTAATTACGTAATAAATAACAAAAGAGTTCTCAGGAAACATTAATCACATCTATCCTCTATTGTTAAATGAATAGGCCTACTGTTCAAATAGTTCAGCAATGATTTTTACTCGGATTGATTCATTTGGTTTCAGTATACGGATTAAAACGTATACGATTTTTTACGTATTTTTCTTGGTTTCTAAAAAATTGTAAAAATTGGAATAGATTCCTTTTGATGCAAACCTTTCAGTTGCTGAGTAACTAGTTACCATCCCTCTGAACCAGTGTGTTCATCAACTAAATTCGATCAAGGTCGGTTAAAATTTTGATGAGACTGCCACGGTCTAGTCAACTTTTACTTAGGCCTACCCTGCCGAGGGTAAAACTTTGATATGACATCTATGATCGTAATACTAATTGTTGATTTCGAAAAGGTTTGAGCAATCATACGTAACAGCAGCTTCAAACTACAGTAGGCCCATGTATAAAAGTTGTAGTTTTTTGTATTTTGTAGTCCGGTGGGAGCTGAAATTAAATTGGGTAGAAAAACGTATCCTTTTGAATACATAGATACATTACACAGTAATCTTTTCGCAGGTTCATTCAAATAAAAAAATTACTTGACTTTTCTAGGGCATTACTACTTATTCTTCTTCTGTTATTACTGTAATTATTAATTATATTTACTAGTAATAATTCATTATAATCAACTAAAATTACCATTGAACATGCATTATTAACCTATAACTACATGATAATACAAAATATTATTTGTGTCAAGGAAAACTATGAGTAGTTTTCTATGTTTTATACTAAAACTATCGGCCTATTCCTACCCACACCTAAAATCTACTCTTAAAAACTATCTACTTTTATTTTAATCAAATCCTATGTGCCCAATTTATTTATTTTTATTCTTGGTACTTTTTCAATGTTTCTCAAATAAAAAAAAATTATAAGTAATTATATTTAGATGTAATATAGCCCCAAGAAAACTTTTTTACGATATAATTCGTGTACTTTTATTAAGATTGTTTATTTAACTTAAAATGTTTGTCTCCAAAACGGAGCGACAATTTTAAAATCCATTTACTAATTTTTTGGGTATATTATAAAAATTAATGGTACAAGAAAACTGAAAAAATAATTTCAGTGTAATCCTCCGTAACTATCGAACTTTTACTTAGGCATTTAATTACAAGGAAGTATTATATGAATTTCTACAATTACGAAATAACCGTTTACTTTTCAAACAATTTAGCCGCTCTCTTGTTAATGACCGCACTGGTTGATTACGCCTACTGTAATTAAAGTATATAAACCAAAAAGCCGCACAAATTTTTTTTGCCAATTCTTAACAGAGTCTACATTCTTAAACTATTGATCGATCTTCAAAGTAAACCCAGTAAAATAAAAAAAAATTATACCTTAACTAGGAATCGCTTTTAAAATAAATTTTTTTCACTTCTATGACCGCATTGGATCATTTCGTCAGTTTTGGGCTGTCTTTACTTCTTACTGGGTTTCTTCAATTTCTGTTCTAGTAATTTTTTATTCGTTCAAATTTTTTTTGTCTTTCTTCATCTGAATAAACCCTAGTCGGTATTTTTCTTATTCTGACATGTAGTTAATTACTTGCTTGTATTTTAAGGAGTTTTCTTTTAGGTCTTTTATTGTTAATTAAAGTTTTGTTAAATCTTCTTTAATTTAAAATATACTTTATTTTACTGTAACAAATTTTATTATTTTAATAAATAGACCGCTTTCAATGTGGGTTGCATTACAAGGTTATTCATTTTTGTCTTCAATTTTTGTTATGGTACTATATACAGTGAGCTGCATAATTTCTGAATATGATATTAAAATGGTGGTGGAGAATTTTACTTTAAGGAAAACAGGTACCCAGTGGTACATTCTCCGTTTTATACCTTTTTATTGGGCTAAATATGCCATAATTAGAAAGGTATTTAAATACAATTTTGTTCAAATGTTTCATTACACTTACATACACATCATCCTCAGATTATTTGGGTATTTTTTTTTATTTTTCGAAAGAAACCTGAGGAAATTTCAGTTCTCTAGATTCTTCATATATAATAGTGATACAGTTTAACAAATTACAAAACACTGTTTTGGGTTGTAAAGGCTAACTTTTATAATTTATATCTTATCATTGTTGTTTAGGTCATCAGCTGAAAGGCTGATTTGAACCTCTAGAGGCTTAACTAAGTAAAACGAGGAGTGAAATGGTTTTCAATTGCCTTCCTCACTCACTGGAAAAGTATGCTAGCCACCATGCCAGGCTCTCTGAAAAGCATCTACTTTCCAACCTGCTAATGATATTTTTATTTCATTCACTACAGGGTCTGGCTGTATAATGATGAAATTCATTACTCTCAAAGGAGGTAATTGTGACTAGTGTCTTTTACACATCTACCTCTTCTGTTCTTAAATGCTTCAGTCATATAATTCGCTGATCATGTGATAAGAAACAGAATTATATTTTGTAGCCCTGGAACAAGCAGATTGAGTGCATATAATTTAACACTCCATCTGCCTGTTATGGACAAAATCTTATCATTAAAGAAAACTAACAATATGAATCCAAAAATTGTATAATTGAAGACCTTAGCGGATGAAGATGTGATGTTACAAAATGTTTTGAGGAAAATGCGAAATAAAAAATCTAAGGCTCCCAACTTTTTGTGCGTTTATTAACAAACTGATTTTATTTTGAAACCTACTTATTGTCCCTTCACGAAAAATTATTTATGAATTTAAATTTTTTTCAAATTTTGCTTTTGACATTATTCTTCTATAAGAGGATTTATAACTGTCTTCTGCATATAGTCCTTCGTAAACAAAACTTTTTTCCTTTGAGAATGGATGATCAGTTGGCTATTTCAGTTATAAAAGACGAAGTTTTCATCAGAGAATATTTTAATGAAATTCTTAATAACAGCTTTTAGTGATGACGTTTAATGTTTATTACTAGAGTTCACTGTTACTCTAAAATTATTATGTCTTCTATTCTAGAGGAATAAGGTTATCTTTACCCCTTTATTCAATACAAAACACAAAATTATGTGGTACACGCCTCCTTGATCCTCTAGTATTTCCTTAAACTGGTGAAATATTCTATGCCACCTAACTAACTAAATATGCACGTAAATCATCGATCATGAAAACTACGTTTCAAAAAAATTTCACATAGCACTTTTATCCACTCAGCTCTTCAATTGTAATTTTAGGTAACTACATATCAGGGTGGAGTCAATTACAATGCACCACCCTCTTTCATTTAAACCCGTTTTGCTACTGGACATGAATAATTGAGGGCGTGTCGAGGAACCAATTTGATTGGTTATAATTTTTAACCTGTTGGAATATTTCTTTTTATATTCGATTTAAATAAAAATGAGTAGACATTTTAAAAAAATTGTACATTGGCTCAAAATTTCCCGCCAGTAAAAAATAATTTTTCATTTATTAATTTTGGAGATATTTGTACAGTTGGGAACCGGAAATACAACAGATTTACAGGCCAAAAAACCATATTCAGTTCCTGGTTGGGATTTAGGAATTATATTAAATAATTTTATATCATTGACTACTGGCAAGCTAAGGCTTATGTAGGCACCATAACCTTATTAAAAAATCGTTACTCTGTTTTTTTAAAAAACATATTATCTTTACTAATAACGTATTTCTGCCCATAACAGACAGGCTGAGTGTCAGATTATTTACACTCGATCAGTTCGTTGCAGGGCTAAAATAAATAGTTCTGTTTCTTATCACATGGTCAGACAATTAAGTGACTGAATCATTAAAGGACAGAAGAGGTAGAGGTGTAAAAGACACTAATCTGAGTCATCTCCTCTGAAAGTAATAAATTTCATTAAACAGTTAGACCCTGCGGTGAATGAAGTGAAGGTGTCATTTGCAGAGTGGAAAATATGTGCTTTTCAGAGGGCTCGGTATGTTGATAAGCGTACTTTACCATTTAGTAAGGAAGGCATTCGTAAACCACCTCACTCCTCGTTTTACTTAGTAAAACCTCTACAGGTTCAAACCAGCCTTTCGGCTGATGAACTAAACAACACAATAACGTATTCTGTTTTTTGTTTAATGGTCTCCTCCGTAGCATAGTGGTTAGCGTGCCAGCCTACAACGTGGAGGTTCCTAGTTCGATTCCCGGCTAGAGTCTGAAAATTTTCACAAGTCAAACTCCACTATTTCAGTTACGTAACCTACCGTTATCACTTATAATCAAGGTATTTGTTGTTTTTTTAAGTCGTCAGCCGAAAGGCTGGTTTGGACCTGTAGAGTTTTTACTAAGTAAAACGAGGAATGAAATGGTTTACCATTGCCTAAGTTGAAAAGTATGCTTATCAGTCGGGCCCACTTAAAAGCCCATATTTTCTACCCTGCAAATCACACCTTTACTTCATTCACCACAGTGTCTCGTTTTATAATGAAATTTATTACTTTCAGAGGAGATAGTAAATCTGATTAGTATCTTTTACACCTCTATCTCTTCTGTTCTTAAATGATTTAGTCATTTAACTCGATGACCATATATGATAAGAAACAGAAGTATTTTTTGTAGCCCTGGAAGTAAAAATTGAGTGCAAATGATTTAACACTCCACCTGTCTGTTATGGGCACGCAATCTGTTAATGCGATTTTAAATTAACTAAAAAATTATATATATATTTAATTATGCAATATTTTTAACCATTTTAATGCTTCATTAATTTTATATATTTTGATAAATACAAATGAAAACTTGTGGATTATAAATATACAGTAAAACTATTTCACTGCCATAGATTAGAGTCGTGAAGTAGTCTATGAAAATCTATAGTCTATTAATTGTGGTGAAATATCTATGGTAGTGAAACTTGAGTGCTGTCAAAGCGAGAGAAGAGTAGTTCGCAAGCATCTGAAATGAAATTTCTTCGATATAGTGTATGGGTGTAGTAGAGAATATCGTTACAGGAATACTGAGATAAGGAAACAACTCAACTTTTTCTCTATGAACGACAGGAAATCTCAGAACAGAATGCAGTGATTATGAACGGAATGAGGTAGGATAGGATAGCTAAGCAAACACTAGGCTATAAACAGGAGGGAACGAGAGAACGAGGACGCCCGAGAAAGAGATAGGCAGATTTGAGAAGTTCGGAACAGGCAGAGAGGCTTAATCCTTGTAAGGCAGAAGAAAAAGAGTAAAACTATTTAAAAATAAGTTTTCTGGTACATAAATTTTTATCATCTACTTTGAATTTACTAAATAAAAATTCCACTTACCGAAAATTTTAAATTCTTGTAATTGTCCAAATAAATTGATGGTCGCAAAAATTATTGATAAGATTTTATTAAAAAAAAAAAAAACAGTTCATGTAAATAATTTCAAAAAAATTGCACATTATTAATCTATATATATTTCGTAAATTTACACTATTAAATTGTTTATAAATGTCGCAGTAGTACATTTTTGTCCTTTTAAAAGTATGTTGTACAATTTGTATAGTATTAATTCACGAATGAATGATATTGGATAGTATCTAACTAACATTAACAAACTTACTAAGTAAGGTCTATTATCTACAATAACAATTCTGTTATTTCCGCCACTCGTTTACAATAACTCGACTCCAGACGTCACACAACTGTTGTAAGTAAGTAAGGTGAGCTAACGTGCGAGCAGTTAACCCCTCTTCTGTACATATTCCCCACTTTACCTCTTCAAAATACCTCACTTTATCTATCTCTCTTTTTCTGACATATTATCCACCGCATTGTTATTGCTACTACTATCCACTTACCTTCTTCTTCTTCTTCTTCTTCTTCTTCATTTATTACTATTATTATTGTTATTACTACTATTAGTATTATTACTAAAAACCTGACTGACTTGCCAGACCGCATCATCAATGAAACTACTCAGATGCGGTCAGACGGACAGACAATCATTCATTTTAACATTTAAATTGATACTAATAATTGCTAAATACTTAACTTCTTTAACCCTGTTTGCTTAAAAATATTGTATAACCATAAAAATTATTATGATAATATTCGTTGTTATATTATTTTCATATAATAATAATAAATTTTCATCATCATCACCACTTACAACAACGAAAAGGAAGCATGGGAGGAAATAACCAAGAAACTAACTACATCACAACTAATCACCAAAAATACCTACAATAAAAAATACCTATCAATCAAAACCAAAATAAAACACTACAGAACGGTCGTACAACTATAGATAACATGTGTTTAGGTCATCAGCTGAAACGCTGGTTTGAACCTGTAGAGGTTTTACTAAGTAAAACGAGGAGTGAGGTGGTTTACCATTGCCTTCCTCACTGAATGGGAAAGTATGCTTATTAGCATGCCAGGCCCTCTGTAAAGCACATATTTTCCACTCTGCAAATGACACCTTCACTTCATTCACCACAGGGTCTGGCTGCATAGTGAAATTCATTACTTTCAGAGGAGGTAACTCTGACTAGTGTCTTTAACACCTCTACCTCTTCTGTTCTTAAATGATTCAGTCATTTTATTGGCTGACCATGTGATAAGAAACAGAACTATTTATTTTAGCCCTGCAACGAACAGATTGAGTGTAAATAATTTGACACTCCACCTGTTTATTATGGGCAAATAGATAATATATGGGTGCGAAACCCTACTCAAATTAAACCAGCAAAACAGAATAGATAAAATCCAAAAACTTGAAAGGAGGATGCTTAGAACCTGCATCGGAAAGAGACACCAAGTAGATGGAGAATGGAGATTACTACCAAATGGACAGGTCTACCAGAAGACCGAATCGGTAATAGAAACGATGAGGAAAAAGACAATATCCTTCTTTGGACATATAATCAGAACACCAAAAGATAAAATCACAAACCAAATAATCAGAAAACTCTACCAGAAAAAGACGGAAGTAATATAGTTAAGAGAACTCAATAAGATGTTGAAGAATTGGGTATCACCTTTAAAAATCTAGAAAATAAAACCCAACAGCTGAAACTATTAAAAGTTAAAAATGTTAGATTCTAATGAAAAGTAGATAAAAGAGGAAGCAGGAAAGTGATCTTTTCAGAAGCAGAATGGCAAAGATCTGCCAGAATGAAAGAATACTGGAGGAAAATCAAAGAAAATAACCAAAAGAGAGTGCCCAGAAATTGAATCAAGTGATCCGCTGCGGTCTCAAAAGATGATAAAAATAATAAATTTTATTTATTTTCAATGAAATTTTCCTTAATGATAATAATGATTTTATTGAAAATCTACGATAAAACTTAAGGAAAAAACAAATGCGGAAAATTTCAACGGAATAATAATTCATTGCCCTAGATTTTGTAGTAGTACTCAATAGAAACTCATTGTTGCTATTGATAATTTGAAAAAACTAAAAGAGATCAAATTTTCTTCCACAAATTTAAAGCTTTAATTTTTTTTCATTTAAGTTTTTATCAGTTATTCGGTTTAAGGTAGATAAATTATGTTTTATTGTTGCTATTCGTTAAAAATATTAAAATTATTTTGTAAACTTAAAAACTTATTACTAATGAATAGGGTTTTTTTAATTTGCTGTTACTTTGATCGTATAGTCTTTTTATCGTAAAATTCATAATAAGGCCGCAATCTTAAAAATTCTAACTTTTTAGCGATTTTGATAAGCAAAATACAAAAACAAAACACTAACCAATGAAACTAAGCATTATAGAAAAATGTTTGAAGTAAAAGTTGGTTTTTTAATTTTCTACAACTTGAATATGCACTTTTTCCCTAAAATTCATGTTAAGGCCTCCATTTTAAAAACATTTTTATCACGAGAGAACAGCCTCCCCAAATATTTCATCAGTCATGCGCTTACCCTATCTTGTAGAGAATAAAAAAATTTAGTAAATGAGACGATTGAGAAAATTGCAAAAAAGTGGAAACTACTACTTTGGTTGACCGATGTTGATAAAAATTTTCGTGTCGGGTTCCTTAGTGCCTATCTTAAGTTCCAATTTCACTTTTGTACGATATTCCTGTATTGCTGCAATACAGGAAGTAGTGAGAGGTGTGAAGGATCAATATCTGAGGAAGGACTCAGGGAAACGGAAATCATGGATGACTGATGAAATACTGGAACTCATGGAACAGAGGAAGTGTCACAAGGGCAATCTCACTGAGTACAGGAAAATGCAGATTATCATTAGAAATAAGATAAGAGAGGCCAAGGAGAGGGAAAAAATTGAGCAGTGTCAGGAGATAGAGTTCCATCAAAGACGATATGATAGTTTCAATGTCCATCGTAAGGTGAGGGAAGTGGCAGGGAGGTTTCGGAGGGGTAATATTGGTCGAATGGCTGATGGTGATGGTAATTTGGTCATTGACAGGGAGGAGAAGAAGACTGTTTGGGAACAATATTTGAAGGATTTATTCCATGACCTCAGAGCACAACAACCTGTCATGGAAGACAGCACTGGACCCAAAATTCTCTTGGAGGAGGTGACTGCAGCTGTCAAACAGATGAGGGATGGAAAAGCAACAGGCCCAGATGAAGTTCCAACAGAATTATTGAAGTTGCTTGATGAGGAAAATATGAAGACAATAACAGAAATCTTCAACTTTGTATACTCAACTGGGGAAATCCCAACACAGTGGCTAAAATCAGAATTCATTGCGATTCCAAAAAGGGCAGGTGCAAAAGTCTGTGAGGATTACCGAACTATCAGTTTAATGAGCCACATGTTGAAATTGTTTTTAAAAATCATCCACAAAAGAATCTATCACACATGTGAGGAGCAGATCGCACCAAATCAATTTGGTTTTGTGAAGGCTGTGGGCACAAGGGAGGCTTTGTTTGGTTTGCAGGTTTTGTTTCAGAGATGCAGAGATGTGGGTTGTAATGTTTTCGCATGTCTGATTGATTATAAAAAAGCATTTGACCGTGTTCGACATGAGAAAATGATGGATGTACTGAGGAGAACTGGAATTGATGGAAAAGACCTAAGAATAATAGCTAACTTGTACTGGAATCAGACTGCGGTCCTCAGAGTAGATGGAGATCATACAGATCAGGTGCAGATCCTGCGTGGAGTGAGACAGGGTTGCATTATATCTCCAATTATTTTCAATCTATACTCAGAACACATCTTTAGGGAGGCGCTTGGAGACATGGATGTTGGTATCTCAATAAATGGAGTCAAGCTCAACAATTTACGTTATGCTGATGATACCATAGTGTTTTCTGATTCAATAGAGGGCCTGCAGGGTTTGATGGATAGGATCACAGAAACAAGTAAAGTATATGGACTTGATATAAATATTAACAAAACAAAGCTTATGGTCATTAGCAAAGAAAACATTGGAAGGGCAGAACTGTACATCAATCAGACAAGAATTGAAAGAGTCCCACAATACACCTACTTGGGAACGGTGATCAATGAGTCATGGGACAATTCCCAGGAGATCCGATGCCGTATTGGAAAAGCCAAAAGTGCTTTCTTAACAATGGGTTCAGTGTTTAAGAGCCGTGACCTCACCCTAAATACAAAGCTAAGACTCCTCAAAGGTTATGTATATTCAGTGCTTCTGTATGGTGTAGAATCATGGACCCTAAAGGAGGATACAATATCGAGGCTCCATGCATTTGAGTTATGGCTGTACAGAAGGATCCTGAGGATACCATGGACCGATAGGGTTACCAACCAAGAGGTACTAAAGAGGATGAATACAGCACCAGAACTGGTCAACCTCATCAAATGTCGAAAGCTGGAATATTTAGGTCACATAATGCGCAATCAAGGCAGGTATGAACTATGGCAGAGCATATTACAAGGGAAAATAGAAGGCAGGAGAGCCCCAGGACGAAGAAGAATTTCCTGGTTGGCTAACCTTAGAGCCTGGTTCGGAAAGACCTCCACCCAATTGTTCAGGAGCGCAACCAACAAAGTAATAATAGCCAGAATGATCGCCAACGTTCGGAACGGACAGGCACCCTAAGAAAAAAAAAAAGACGATATTCCGTTCTTGAGATATTTTGTTTACATACATAAACAAACACACACACACACACACACACCAAGACCAAGAAACATGGTTTTTTGGTTTGGGTGTCTGAAAACGTGTATTTCCGGTGAAAAGTCGATTTCGAAAAATCGATACGAAGACAATATTTTCCTTCCCTAACTTAATGAAAACAATACTTTCCTTCTATATATTCTTATAAGGCAAGAAGAGCCCAAAATTTTTAGCGCCCGTAATGTGTGGACTGTCCTGAAAACGACCAGAAATTGTGATATTTAAATGAAATTTGAATATTTGACAGTCAGCCGTAATAAACTTATTTGTAGATAAATTATTTTTTCTACAATGCTTAGTTTGCCGTCAATTAGTGATTTTCTGTATTTTTCTCATTAAAATCGGTAATAACGGCTTTTTTAAGGTTGTGGTCTTATTATGCATTTAACCACAAAAGTTGATCGCTCAAAGTAATAGAAATTCAGAAATCTACAACTTCTATTTTAAACATTTTTTTCTACAGAGAAAACTTAGTTTAGCGACAATTAGTGATTTTCTGTATTTTTAAGTTCTACAGTGGTTGATTTTTATTTAGCATGTTCACTCATGATTAAAATTAGGTTATGTTTATCGTAGGTTAATTTCATTAGGCAACATAGATTACATTTTTCATTATTCACATTGCCAAGGTAAAGTCGTGAGTGTTTCACACCAGATTAATATCCTTATGATTATCATTAATTCTCTCATTGCGTTTTATTATTGAAATTTACAAGATAGCTAGTAAATGTTTTACTCTCTTTATTTTTAACAAATTTAGTTTTCCACTTCTGCCCATAACAGACAGGTGGATTGTCAAATTATTTATACTCAATCTGTTCGTTGCAGGGCTAAAATTTTTTTTTTTATTTATTTATTTTTTTATTTAGTAAAAAATAACTACATTAAAATTTACAATTCATGACTATACTAAGCTATGTACAATATTTTAAACTAAATATACTTATACGCAAAAACTCTTCTTCACAAAGAGTTTTGTCCGCGCATAGGAGTATACAGAACAAAAACATTAATTCATTTAAATACTTATAACTACTATAAAATTACTAAGTTAAATCACTACTGGTAGCTATATTATAATTTTTATTTTATAGCTATAACTACTTTACAATAATATATTTTAACTAACACAACTTAAATATTTTAACTTTATACGAAATTAATTCAATAAATGAGCATAAAGAGACAGTTAAACTGTCGCAAAGAGAAAATTAAAAACTAATAAAACAGTTATTTTAAGACCTGGAAAAGTTTCTCAAGTTCTTGCTCACAGATCGATATTATATGATATTTTAGTTTATGTTTTAATAGATGTGGTGACATAATACTGTGTATATGGGGTGGAAGTACGTTAACGAATCGCCTCTCAAGATAGAGAAATGACTTCTGAAAAAATGTACTATTTGGTTTTCTAGTTTTAATTTTTCCAGCGTTCCTAGTACCATAATTGGTTTTATTGGGATCAATTATTACTTCACGGTTACCACAAGCCCAAAAGAATTGTATCAGAACCTTGAAAACAAATAAATGCCTTACAGGAAGAACTCCAAATTCCTGGAACAGGCTCATACGATCGCACTTTTTGTAACCATTAATAGTGTATAGAAAAGATTTTTGTAGATTAATCACAGATTTAATGTGAGTAATGTATGTACCACCCCAACATGCAATTCCATACGACAACCGTGAGTGGACAAGAGCAAAATAAATTTGCTTCAATAAAGATCTGGGACACATATATTGTAAATGATAAAACCTATGTAGGAGAAGACGTAAGTATTTTTTGAGATTTAAAACATGCGCTTTCCACAGAAGATCATCCTCAACTAGAAGTCCAAGATATTTAACCTTATTTGATTGTTTTATTAACCCACAATTACACACATTAGAAGAACATTCCACTTCATGATATTGCAGTGGTTGATCAAAAACGAAAGACCGTGAAAGACTAAAATTAAGGTAAACAGTTTTTTCTAGATTTAAATTCAACTTATTAAAACGAAACCAAAGTGCCAATAGCTGAAGATCATGTTGCATATGGTTGTTCAAAATATCCACGTTTTCTGCCCCATATGAGAGAGCTGTGTCATCTGCAAAAGCAGTTATGGAGCCTTTAAAAGGTCCTAAAAACAGATCATTAATAAATACTAGAAAAAGTATTGGACCTAGAACAGAACCTTGAGGGACACCACTGTATATGTTGCTCATTGAACTAGTAGAGTTACCTATTTTGACTACCTGACACCTCTGATGCAGATATGACTTAAACCATTCTAAAGATAAGCCCCTAATGCCAGCGGCTTCCAGTTTACTGATTAGTATTAGATGATCCACAGTGTCGAAAGCTTTTTTGATATCAAGAAACAAACCTGCTACTTTAGTGCAATTTTTATTATTAATAAATGTATGAATTTCTGATATAAATTTACGTAAAGCCAATTCCGTACTAAGACCTTCTCTGAAACCGAATTGAGAATTTTCAAAAAAATTTGATGAATGCAAGAAAGAAATAAGACGGGATTTTATTAACTTTTCAAAGAGTTTTGAAAAGACAGAAAGCAGCGAGATAGGTCGATAATTCTGAACTAACTTTGGATCTCCCTTCTTCAGAATTGGGATCACTTGGGCAACTTTTAGTTTGTCTGGAAAAACACCCTCATCAAGACTTTTATTGAAAATATGACACAGAACTGGACTAATGTATATGCTTATATTTTTAACAAGGAACGAAGAAATATTATCAAAACCGGGCGACTTCGCATTTGGAAGTTTACTAATGAAATTACTAATCTCATCAGATGTAATAGGGGTCCAAAATAAGGATTTGGTACAGAAATTCAATTTAAAGTTGTCCCGGTACTTATGTACGAACTTGTTTGAAATAGGGGCAGGAGTGCATGTGTTTGGTACATCAACAAAATAGTTATTAAAAATCTCTGCTACACATAATTTGTCTTTAACCATCCCAGCTTCAGTGGTAAGATTGATCTCTTTCCCTTTCTCCTTAGGCCTACCTATCAAGTTATTAATAATTTGCCACTGTTTTTTCGAGTCCCCATGTGCGCTTGCAAACAGATGAGAATAATATCTGGATTTAGCGTCATTTACCCATTTCTTGATTTTATTTTTGAAAGTTTGAAATTTTTGTTTAGCTGTGACATCACTTGGATTTTTTATCATTATTTTATAAAGTTTATCCCTAACATTAATGGCTTGACATAAGCCCTCAGTCATCCAAGGTTTTAAATGCCTGTGTTTATGATTTTTGATATTTAATTTTGTCCTAAATGTAGCTTCTTGCAACAAGCCCAACAATATATCATGAAAATTGTTGAATGCAGTATTGGCATCACAGTTATTGTACACTGAGAGCCATTTCTCATTCTTGAGGGCATTATTCAGTTTCATATAATCAATTTTCAGTTTTTCAATTTGCTTTGACAGCACTTCGTCATTAAGAGTTTTACGCGGAATATACAGACAGACGGCTTTATGATCAGTTATTAAAACATCAATCACCGCTGATACAACTGATGATTGCGATGATTCTCTGAATAAAACATGGTCAATACAGGTAGCAGTAGACTCGGTAACTCGTGTATTTTTCGTAATTAAATTTTCTAGTCCAAAACTTGAGACAATTTGTAAATACTTATCGGTGACTCGATCAGATACATTAACATCAATATTAAAGTCACCGGTGCAAACAACCATACCTCTTTTAGCAGTACTCAAAAGATCAGCAAAGCTTTCAAGAAAAGTGTTTACATTATAGTTATGCCATCTGTAGATACCGATTAACGTAAAACTGAGATCGCCACAATCACAATTCATTACCAGGGAGTCAGCACCGTACAAAGAGCTTTCTACCAGATTACATTGAAAGTTATTTCTATAAAACATTACTATACCACCACACCTATTATCAGTACACGAGTAAACCTTATCGTATCCACATATATTATAAAGATTTATGTTGGAATCGGTCTGAATCCAGGCTTCAGTTAATACAATAAAGTCAGGTTTCTTAACGAGATTGTTTATATATAATAGCAGATCATCAAAATTTCTATTAATGCTTTTTATATTCATTTGAAAAACCATTAAATTATTAACGCCATCTAAAAATACATTATTGAGCTCATCTATTGAAGAAATGTTCCTACAGTCAGTATCAGTCTGCTTAGGGAACATAATTATATGTAGACTATCAAATAATAATAATAATAATAATATTTATAAAAATAGTTGTAGTAATAACAATTATAATAATTTTAATAGTAGTAATATAATAATAAAAATAGTATTAAATAAAAGTAGTAATATAATAATAATCGTATTAATAATTATTTTAAAAGTAGTAATTTAAAAATAGTGGGGAACAATTAGCTCTCCTGCATACAATTTAATTAAATGAACATGCACAAAATTAAAAATGGTAAGAATCTAAAAATGTCTAACTAACAAAGGAACATTGCATTTCGTACGTCTTAAGTTTACAAAAATTATTACAAAAGAAGAATATAGGAATACATAATTTTATAAAGAAAAGAAGGGTTGAAAAGAAAGTGGTCTTAAAACGAAAAGATAACTGTTAAATGAATTACAGGTTGTATCACCAGGTCATTCTTTACAAGTAAGTGGCGTACGGGTTTCTTATACCTGTACGATTAGTTAAAATGTTATTTATATACGTAATATGCGTATACATTATACGAATTTTGCATCCATTAAAAGGTTTTCTATAATTTATTACAGTTGCAGAGAGCTCAACGAACTGATATTTCGGGAATTCTGTCGGCAAGCCATTCTGTCTACCTGAGTTTAACAATGCTTTACTAGATTCAGACAATGTGGGTAGGGCTGTAAATAGGATACCTAGTGATAAAGTTTTTGTGTGTCCTAACTGTACTGTTAAGTGCACATTATTTGTTTTTCCAATAAATCGATATATCTACCTAAATTACTTTCCTATATAAATTTAGAAAAAAAATTTTTTTTGGTTTATATTAGTACTTTATAAAATTATGTATGTAGATAGAGACTTACCTAGATAAAGAGCCAATTATACAAATACCTATCGTAAACACTTATAATTACTGAAAAAAACTCGAAATTAGAAAAAACCACTGAGATAAAATTTATAACTAAAGCATTTAAAAATGACTAAACTTTAGCACAAACACAATACACAATAAAAACTATACACAATTAACTAAAGCCGTTTATAACTGAGAACTATTTGTCACGGTAACCACTTTCCCGTTTCTCTTGAAGTTAATTCGGCCGTCTCTTGTCCAAACGTTTCGGGAGCCGTGTATACCGATCGCCGTGTTCAGAAGTTCACGTCGGTTCATTGTAAGGTCCTCTCTTATTGTTATGTTTGACCCTTTCAGCATCTTCTTTGCCGCGAATACTGCCTCCTTCGTACGATATGAAATAAACTTAACTATTATCGGTCTTGGTGTTTTAGTGTTCATTTTCGGCTTTCCCACTCTGTGTGATCGGTCAATGTCCTTGACCGAAATAGGTACCCGTAACTTTTTGGCGAGATCAATAATTTTATCATCAGTACTCTCCCCTGATGACTCTTCAACACCAAAAACTCGAATATTTGCGCGTCTGGAGTATTGCTCTAGCTCATCTTGTTTTAAAAATGAGTTAGTTTTAGTTACTTCTAGCTCTCTCCGACAAGAAGCCAGCTCTTCCTTGAGTTGTTGACATTCTTGACTTAAACTAAGTAACTTGTCTTCAAGTTTAAGTACTACAGTACAACTAACCTTTTCTGCTATACTATCCACTAATAGCTTCGTGAAGGATTCATCCAGAAGGCATTTTTTAACTGCGTCTTCTATTAAATTAGTCTGCTGCTGCGGTTGCTGGATCGGCTGCTGCCCTTGACTATTACGTGATCTGGTCGTGTTTCTTCCAGTCATTTTATAAAATAGTTCAATTTAGTAGAAAAATAGATGAATAGAGTAAAAAATAATTAAGACTGATAAAAATTGTATTATAGTAGCAATAATATACCACTAAAAGATTCCAATTTTAAAACTGATCGATGTTCAATCGCTAAACTTCGTAGTTAACCTAGAGCAGGTAGAAACGCAGGGAGCTGTCAACACGTCTAACCCCTTTGACTCATGAAACACTACTGATAATAAATAGTTCTGTTTCTTATCACATGGTCAGACAATTAAATGACTGAATCTTTAAAGAACAGAAGAGGTAGAGGTGTAAAAGACACTTATAAGAGTTATCTCCTCTGAAAGTAATGAATTTCATTATAGAGTTAGGCGCTGTGGTGAATGAAGTGAAGGTGTCATTTGCAGAGTGGAAAATATGTGCTTTTCAGAGGGCTTGGCATACTGATAAGCGTACTTTTCCACTCAGTGAGGAAGGCAATGGTAAACCACCTCATTCCTCGTTTTACTTAGTAAAACCTCTATAGGTTCAAACCAGCCTTTCAGCTGATAACTTAAAAAAACAACAGTTTTCCACTGTCTTTTGGATATTTACTTTCGCTTATCACCAATTCTGTCTTTGCAAAGGAGTTCCGCAACCCTGTTCTTCGGCTACTCCTTTTAATTTGGTTGGTTGCTTCTCGTTCTGATTAAAATTACGTGTAATATAAATTAAAATATTTTTTTATTCCGAAAATTTCATAACTGAGCAATCAAAGTGCATGAAAATTAGGCTTGCAAATTACGTATAATACACTAGTTACACTAATTAAGAACTTCCTTTATTAACTTGTTAAACCAAGTGAGAAGCAGCAGGCCTATTCTTCTCTTACAGGATCATCATTACTTCCTGATAAAAAACCTCCCGTTCGTTAAATCATTTATGTTCTACAAGCTTCGTCTTTTCGCTGTAACTATGAGAGTTCCTCATAAGTTCTTTTCATAGTACAGTGGAGCGTCAGTTATCCGAACTAATTGGGACCAGAGCGGTTCTGATAATCAAATAGTTCGGATAATCAAATACGCTAAATACAGTAATTTGATACACTGCACTGCAACATTGAAAAATAACCTAATTTTTTAACAGGTTATTAAACACTGACATAAAATTTTATTGAAAAAACACTAATTTTTTGCAATTGTAGAATACAATCAATAAGATCATGAAGTTTTTTTTTATTCCTAATATGTGTACGTTGCAATCTGTTCAATTCAGAACAGTAAGCAAATCCATGACCCAATGAGATGAGGATTTTTTTTTTTTTTTGTTTAACGTCCGACTGTTTTGCAAATTGCTGCTAATGCAGACGGTGAAGGATGAAATGAATTTTTTGTAACGTATGAAAAAATGCCATGCCTGAGTGGGATTCGAACCCAAGACCGCTGATGAGGATGATATGAATGACGTGTAAATAAGATGTAGTCTTGTACAGACTCAGGCCGACCATTCCTGAGAGAGTGTGGTTTATTGAACCCCAACCATCAAAGTACACCGGTAATCACTGCCTAGCATTCAAATAGGTATAAAAGTAACTACCTTTACTAGGATTTGAACCAGGAACCTTCGTCTCCGAAAATCAGCGGTTAAACAGCTGATTTTGGCTTTGATTTTGATCATAAAATTTTATTTAAAAAACACTAATTTAGGAAAAACACTAATTAAGGGAAAAATACTGAATTTCAAAACTGAATAAATTAACGAAGTAAACTACGATAAAATCCGTAAGAAAATATTTTTTAACACACTTGTACGAGTGTTCCTGCCAGTGGTGGTTTGGTCAATTAGGAATATTTCTTTGGAGTTATGCGTGGTTTACGTAAAGCTATCCGCCGAAAATGTTCAGAATTGTGACAAAAACGTTCGTGGAAATTTCCTCACGATTATGCTCACGCTCACACTTCATTGCTTTTCCGTAATTTTTTGGCAAACAACAACACCATTATGTTACCTCAGCCACCGTATTCACCGGACACGGCCCCCGGCGACTTGTTTCTATTCCCGAAGCTGAAGAGAACCATGAAAGGACGACTTTTTGCCACCATCGGTGACATAAAACTAGAATTACTGAAGGCTATACCAAAAAGTGAGTTCCAGAAATGCTTCCAAGATTGGAAAAAGCTCTAGCACGAGTGTATTATATCTGAGATGGATTACGTTGAAGGGGACAAAATTAATATAGATGAATAAATAAAAAATGTTTAAGAAAAAGCTCTAGCACGAGTGTATTATATCTGAGATGGATTACGTTGAAGGGGACAAAATTAATATAGAAGAATAAATAAAAACTTTTTAAGAAAAAGCTCTAGCACGAGTGTATTATATCTGAGATGGATTACGCTAAAGGGGACAAAATTAATATAGATAAATAAATAAAGAATTTTTAAGAAAAACTAAAATTCTTATAATTTTTCGATCAAACCTCGTTCATACTATACGGTAATTATTAAAAAAAATCTTAAAATTTCTTTTGAACTAAGACTGAACTTATTTTAGGGGCAGCAATATCTCTCATTCCTTTTAGTAACAATGCTTCAGTAGCACTAAATTCATGCTGTTTTTCGCACCATAACATTGCAGTTTTAGGGCAGTAAAGGCCTCTGCGTGAGTAAATATGTATTTTTTTCATCGATGGTGGGTCGGGTAATTGACGGTTCGGATGACTGACGTTCAGATAATCGACGCTCCTGTGTATGTCTGTGTCGGGGGCACGCCCCAGACCACACAGAGTGTGCCCATAGAACTGCAGTTTAGCTACCCTATCCTTACCTGCTTTTGAGGTAACGGGCGCTGGCTGTAGCACCTCCGTGTGCTATTCGTAGTACACGGTTGTGCGCAGAAAATCTATGTGTGGTAGAGCCACGTGCAAAGCATTAGCTGCGTAACGAGCTCGACGGTGACTCGTCCAACGTTTACACGAGTACTGAGGGGAGTGGGGCGCCCTGCGGACGTGACCGCACCCACTCATTTGGGTTGGCCTCTCAGGGGTTGTGGGTTCCTAAGTAGCGCTTCGGAGCCACAGGCTGCTTAAATTCCTCCGGAATGGGCGTAGCTGGCCGAGAGGTGTACAGATAAATACGCGTGTATGTCTGTGTACACAATGGTGGTAATTTTTTAAATTATCGTTATCTATATCTAATTGGGTTGAACGCATATGGCGGGGGCCAGATTATAACAATGAAATGATTATTATTTTTAGTAAACGACCCTTGGGATTTCAAATTCCGTCACATTTATATACCTGCTTACTTTTTTCTTTTTTTTTTTGTTTAACGTCCGACTGTTCTGCAATTACTGCTAATGTAGACGGTGAAGGATGAAACGATTTTTTGTAACGTCTATAAAATATGCCGTGCCTGAATGGGATTCGAACCCAAGACCGCATGATGAGAGACTTATTTGGCCCCCGCTATATGGTTTAAAGAACATTCTACATGCTATACGTAGTTATTTTTCCTGATCCACTAAAAGTGTAAAGATGACTAGCATAGTTCTTGGGTTTTAAACCCTATCATTAAATAAATGATTTAAGTGAACAACAAACTTAACCATTCTTAGAAGAACAGAGAGTAACGACTAAGTACAGTAGTACGATACAATAGTTCGTCCTGAAAAGAATGGCTTATTCCATAAGCATATTCTGTATTCTTATGGAATATGGCTAGGTAAATATGGAGGGGCTAAAAGTACGAGAACCGCATTACATTATGCTGTATTACCGCTACGTGACAAATAAAATTTACTCTTTGTCATTGCATAAAATATGAATATGGGAATTATTTTAATTATAGACATTTTTATAACATAAAATATTTTGACGCCAAAACTGGTAACTTATCCTATTTCGAGAAGAGAACTACTATAGAAGATTATATTGAATTAGATAAGACATTTATAAAGAGAAAATTTCTTATAACAAGAAATGAAAATTTAATTTTTATTTATTACAAAAACAATAAACAAATTTTATAATAATTAAATTTGATTCGCAATAAAATTAATAAATTACTTCTAGATTAATTTTAAAATGAAGTTCCATTGATTTAGAGGAATGATTTTTCGTTCGCTTCAGAAACACAAGTAACTTTCCGTTGTTTTGTTTCGTTCATTAATATACTGGATAAAATTATTTACTAATTACGAAACGGTGAAGGTTATACATACTTACTTACACATAGACACGTACATAATTATTATTAATGACAGGATCAATGATACATAATATTACCCGTACAGTAATTAAATCAAGAGGTGTGAAAATTAGCTTATTTTGTTTTTGGAAGGACAGTTCAATGGTTGATGCTGCTGCTGTTTAGGTCATCAGCCGAAAGGCTGGTTTGAACCTCTAGAGCAGTGATCCTCAATTTTTTGCTCCGCGACCCCCAAATAGTTTTTTTTTGTAATCCCTAATTTGTGTACGTTGCAATCTGTTCAATTCAGAACAATAAGCAACCCCATGACCCAATGAGATGAGGATGATGTGTATGACGTGTAAATGAGGTGTAGTCTTGTACAGACCCAGGCCGACCATTCCTGAGAGAGTATGGTTAATTAAACCCCAACCATCAAAGTACACCGGTAACCACTGTCTAGTATTCAAATCCGTATAAAAGTAACTATCTTTACGAGGATTTGAACCAGGAACCTTCGTCTCCGAAAATCAGCTGTTTAACAGCTGATTTTGGCGACGACTTTACCTCTAGACCAACCCGGTGGGTTCCCAAATATTTTTTTTTTTATTCCTAATTTGTGTACGTTGCAATCTGTTCAATTCAGAACAATAAGCAACCCCATGACCCAATGAGATGAAGATGATGTGTATATCGTGTAAATGAGGTGTAGTCTTGTACAGACCCAGGCCGACCATTCCTGAGCGAGTATGGTTAATTGAACCCCAACCATCAAAGTACACCGGTAACCACTGTTTAGCATTCAAATCCGTATAAAAGTAACTACCTTTACTAGGATTTGAACCAGGAACCTTCGTCTCCGAAAATCAGCTTTTTAACAGCTGATTTTGGCGACGACTTTACCTTTAGACCAACCCGGTGGGTTCCCAAATATATATTTTTTTTATTCCTAATTTGTGTACGTTGAAATCTGTTCAATTCAGAACAATAAGCAACCCCATGACCCAATGAGATGAAGATGATGTGTATATCGTGTAAATGAGGTGTAGTCTTGTACAGACCCAGGCCGACCATTCCTGAGAGAGTGTGGTTAATTGAACCCCAACCATCAAAGTACACCGGTAACCACTGTCTAGCATTCAAATCCGTATAAAAGTAACTACCTTTACTAGGATTTGAACCAGGAACCTTCGTCTCCGAAAATCAGCTTTTTAACAGCTGATTTTGGCGACGACTTTACCTTTAGACCAACCCGGTGGGTTCCCAAATAGTTTTTTTTTATTCCTAATTTGTGTACGTTGAAATCTGTTCAATTCAGAACAATAAGCAACCCCATGACCCAATGAGATGAAGATAATGTGTATGACGTGTAAATGAGGTGTAGTCTTGTACAGACCCAGGCCGACCATTTCTGAGAGAGTATGGTTAATTAAACCCCAACCATCAAAATAGTTAAAAAAATTTTTTTTTTACAAGTCTGCAACATTACAATGTTTTCACTGTTCTCATGAATTACAACAATCAGCAATTTTGATAAATGTTAATTAACATGATTACAATTTCATTAAATTTCATTTCATTAAAATGTTAAAGAAATTGAAAATAGTAATGAATTGATTGGAAAAAAATGATAATAAATGTAACAATGTTATTTAGCAGATTTAGAGCCAAGAAGTTTGGATGATGATTGAGTCTTTTTTCATATTTACGGCTGAATTTTGATATAAGTTTGTTTCACTGAGTCAATATTAAGATCGCCATAGATATAAGTGGTTTTGATGTACCACGGAATTTGCAGGGCCCGCCTCAAGAATTTTTTTTTTTTTTTTTCTCTCTTTAATTCTTTATTTACATCTGTAAAATGTTACAACAAGCAAATGTGATGATTATCGTGATTATGTAAATGACATGATAGGCATGAGAGGGGTAGGGCCCCCATTGGTGCCTCCCCAAGAATGAAATGTGTATATCAAATTAGCATGTCTCTACTCCAGCGTCTTTTAAGGCGTCTAGGAGGATTGTCAGGTAAATGGACGGAGGAAAGTGAACGCACCAGGGGGTTCTCGTGATCGTGTGACTTGTCGTGAAAGCGTTTGTATAGGTATTCAATGGAATTTTGTACAAGTGGTGTTTTCAAATCTGTATGTAAGGTTTTGTTGCTAACGTAAAGAGGTGCTTTTGCTATAAGGCGTAATGTTTTTGACTGGAATGCTTGAATTCGTTGCAAGTTAGAGGGTTTGGTTGAACCGTAGATTTGGGATCCGTAGGTCCAAATAGGTTTCAAAAGAGAACAATATATGCGTAATTTTTGTGCCATTGGTAATTTTGATCGTTTGTGAAGTAGGGAATATAGAAGTTTAAGTCGGGAATTCAGTAATAAACGTTTCCGTTTGATATGTGTGCTCCACGTTAGTCGTTTATCTAAAGTCAGACCGAGGTACTTGACCGTATCTGTTTTTGTGAGAGGTTCATTGTCTATGTATACTGGTGGGCAATCACCATGACGGAGTGTGAAAGTTACGTGAAGGGATTTTGTCGTATTAAGTTTTATTTTCCATGTTTTACACCATTCGTGTATAAGATTGAGATGATGTTGGAGTGTTAGTGAAGCGTGTATAGAGTTTTGGTCTCGGGCTAATATCGCTGTGTCGTCAGCGATAGCAGTGAGGGTCTGGGGTAGGGTCGGTAGGTCTGAAGTGTATACAGAATAGAGAAGTGGGGCTAAAATTGAGCCCTGAGGCACGCCGGCTAAGACAATAAAGAAATTTGAGTAAGATGATCCTAAACGAATTCTAAAGAATCTGTCAGATAGGAAGGAATTTATGATAAGGTAGTAGGTAAATGGTAGTATTTCTTTTAGTTTGTGTAAGAGACCTGTATGCCAAACTCTGTCAAAAGCTTGAGCGACATCTAGGAAACCTGCGGACACATACATCTTTTGTTCCATAGACGAAGCTATGTAATCAGTCACCCTGTGCAGTTGTTGTGTAGTGGAGTGTTGAGTGCGGAATCCGAATTGATGTGGAGGTAGTACATCATGAACCAGCGGAAGAATGCGCTTGTAAAGGAGTTTTTCGAAAATTTTTGAAGGTACTGAGAGGAGGCTTATTGGTCGGTAGGAGGAAGGTAAGTGAAAAGGTTTGTTCGGTTTTTGTATCATTACTATTTCTGCATACTTCCACTGAGTGGGGAAATGTGTCGTGCGCAATATACTATTGAAGATTATAGTAAGGAGAACGAGCGCTTTCCGCGGTAAGTGTTTAAGTATGTCAGCTGTTATTAAATCATATCCCGGTGACTTCTTACGTGGTAATCTCGAAATTTCAGATTTTACTTCGGAGGGGTGAAAGTATTTCGGCGGGAGGGATAATTGAAGCGGTTCATCTAGTGACTGAGTAACGCGTTGGTGATGTACAGATTGGATGTCGTTATGGGGAGTGAATGTTTCAGAAAGATGTCTACCAAAGCATTCAGCTTTGTCGTCATCAGTTATTAGCCAGGGTCCGTCACCCACCCTAAGGGGAATCGATGTCGTGTGATGCCGTAGTAGGCGTTTTGTGCTGCGCCAGAGACTACCATCCTTCTCGTTCAGAGTTCCAGTATAATTTTCATATAAGCGGGTGTTGTGTGTTTGAATTCGCTGTTTCAGCTCGTTTGTCAGCCGGTTTAAGCGACGTTTATCAGATGATAGGCGAGTTCTCTGCCAAGTGTTACGGGCGCGGCGTTTTTCACGAATAAGTTCTCTGATATGAGTGGGATCAAGAATTTTGACAGAAAAATTGTAAAAATAAATAAAATTAATATTTCGCGACCCCCCCCCCCCCGATAATAATAGTAAGCCTTCCTACTATTAATAATTGAATTTTGACTAATTATAAATGTATTTTTAGGTCGTTGAGGTTAAATATGCGTGAACTAAAAACTTAGTTGACAGAGTATTTCCCGGAAGATAAAAATGATTTCTCAAAGAGACGGGTACTGAATCCGTTTAGTGAAAACGTTGTTGCCGCTGCTAAGTTACCAGTTGAGATTCACGACCGGCTCATCGAAATGTCTGCCGACAAAACGCTACAACTGCAATTTGAATCTAAAGATTTAAATATGTTTTGGCTTGCTCGACGACATGAATATGGAAATTTAGTCACAGAAGCATTGAAAATTTTAATACCTTTTTCCACGTCTTATCTCTATGAAAAGGGGGTTTCCTGTTTAGTTGCTTTGAAAACGAAATATAGAAATCTTATGTTATCACTCGAGAACAATTTACTTTTTTATGTTTCTAACGAGATCCACGTATGAAGAAAATTTCAAATGAAAAACAAATGCAACCATCACATTAATAATTAATTAATGATTAATTTCTTTTCTTTACAAGTAAGTGTACTTATTGCATGTAAAATTTTTATAAGTAAGTTTATAATAAATGATATTTTCTCATAAAATGATAAATGATTTCATTATTGTATCGCGACCCCCCCCCCCTATGATATCACCACGATCCCCAAGTTGAGAATCACTGGTCTAGAGCCTTTACTAAGTAAAACGAGGAGTCAGGTGGTTTACTATTGCCTTCCTCATTGAGTGGAATAGTATGCTTATCAGCATGCCCGGCCCTCTGAAAATCATATACGAGGTGTGGCTATTAAATGACGAGACTGACGTTGTAAAAAATTCTATTTTAATTTTATACATAATCAGTTATTTTCACCGTCAATGTACACTCCTTCTCTATCCCTACAACCCTCCATGCGAATTTTCCATTGTTGGAAACAGTGCTGAAAGTCATCTTCTGTCAGCTCCTGTAGGCCGCTCAAAAATGTTTGAAATGAAGCTCGCAGAAATATTTGTACTGACACTTTGTACGCGATTGAAAATGACCCAAATTTTGTGGAAACGATAATAACATATGTCATGAAACGGGTTTTTTACTTATGATCCGGAAACGAAGCGCCAATTCATGCACTGGAAAAGCCGAAAAGTTCACCGAGAGCCAAAAAGCTCGAATGAGCAAGTCAAAATTTAAAGCAATGATGATTGTTTTTTTTTATATCCATGGGATTGTGTACCTTCACTGGGTTCCTGAAGGTCAAACAATTAATCAATTTAGGTAGTAATATTATAACTACCTTGAGGTATTTTCTAAACTACGTCAAAGAGTAAGGAAAAAACGCCCCGAAATGTGGAAGGACAAATCATGGCTTCTCCACCAAGACAATGCGCCAGCTCATTCCGCGTTATCTGTCATGAGGTTCCTAGCCAAGTACAGCATCTCAGTGGTAGAACATCCACCTTATTCACCAGATCTTACACCATGTGACTTCTACCTGTTCTCTAAGGTGAAATTTGCATTAAAAGGGACAAGATTTGAGTCTGTGGAAGCTGTAAAAGAAAAAGCGGCACGTGTCCTGACGGAGCTGACAGAAGATGACTTCCAGCACTGTTTCCAACAATGGAAAATTCGCATGGAGCGTTGTAGGGATAGAGAAGGAGTGTATATTGAAGGTGACAATAAGTGATTATGTATAAAATAAAAATAAAATTTTTTATAACGTCAGTGTCGTTATTTAATAGCCACACCTCGAATATGGAAACATTTTACCAGAAGAAGGGATGGGCTAGTGGGGCATATCTTAAGACATCCAGGTATTGGTTTATCAATAATAATGTTGCAGGTTTGTAGATATAAAACGACTTGCGCAAGATAGAATAACTTGTAGCACTGCATCAAAACAGTAGAAAAACTGACGACAAAAAATGTATATTTAGGAAGATTGTATTAAGGAATGTGTTAAATTCCAATTGAGATGTTTTAAACCTGCTCAAGGAAAAATATGTAGTGATAGTCCACAACACAGAAAAAGATGACCGATATTAAAGTAACGTATAGTTGAATAAACCATATGATTTTCATTGGAAATATTAGGTTTAAAGCAATTTTCTGTGTATAAACTCAAAGGTAGATCCGGCCACTTGCTAATAATTACTGACGTGCCGTCTGAGCCCCAAAGGTATTTCCATTTTTTATTATAATATTCAATATTGATATTTCTTTGGACGGAAATAATATTAGCGTATTTCCTAGTATAAGATTTGTTATTAAAATTCCATAATCTTTAGTCATTAGATATTTGCCATATTTCATCCATTTGTTTCCCAATAAAAAAACAAATGCAACAGTTTAGTTATGACATGTAAATAATTCGGACATTAATAAATGACATAATTATTGGTATTTCCACAAATTTTAAAATTTGGATGATTCATCATTTCCACATGTTTGTTTGAAAGTCTATCATGTATATTTTTACTCTTCAGGTGTAGACCAAGGGCAACTCTCCATTTCCCTGACGGGAGGGGCACAATTGTTTAAAAGAAAAAAAATCTGGTGTGAAACACTCACACAACTTTCTCTTGCCAATGCAAATAATTAACAATAAAACGTAACATTAGTAATAAAACATTAGAAACAAACAATAAAACTAACCTCAATAAACATAACCTGGTTTTAATTATGAGTTAAAGACGCAAAATGAAAATCGACCTCAGTTTTGGCTTAAAAAACGGAAAATCACTCGTTCACGCTAAGCTAGGCTCTGTAGAGAAAAATGCTCGAAATAAAAGTTGTAGATCTTTTAATATTCTATAAATTTGATTATATACACTTTTGTCGTAAAATGCATAGGTACTAAGGCCGAAATCTTAAAAAAATCGATTTTTCACACGTTTTCGTGGAAAAAAATAGAAAATTGCTAATTACCGCTAAACTGTGCGTTATACAGAAAAATGTTTGAAATAAAAGTTATAGGATTTTAAATTTTCTATATTTTTTATTGTATAAATTTTTGCGATAAAATGCATATTAACGCCGCAATCTTGAAAAAACAATTTTTTTTACGTGAAAACAGCCTCACCGAGAATTTCAGAAAACATGGCGCCTACCCTATCTTGTAGAGCATAAAATATTTAGTGAACCAAGCGATTTTTTAAAAAAATCGTAGGACCAATTTTTGAGAAAATCGAAAAAAGTGAAAAATTACACGAATAAACTACTACTTCCGGTTGACCGATTTCGATGAAAATGTTCGTGTCGGGTCCAGTAGTGGTATGTAACTTAAGTTTCAAGTTTCAAGTTTGTACGATGTTCCGTTCTCGAGATATTTTACACACACACACACTCAGACCAGTCGCTAAAAACATGTTTTTTGGGTTCAGGGGGTCTAAAAACGTGTAGATCCGGTGAAAACTCGATTTTGAAAAATCGACATGAAAACAATAGCCCTACTTTCCTTCCTTTATATTCATATAGGCAAAAAGAGAAAGTAAAAATCTTGGGAGTCTGGAAATGTTTTTAGATATTCATGTTTTAATAAAGTATTTTAAGGTTTGAAAATACGAAGATAAAATTGTAGTTTCAGCCTAAGAGCCCTACAATAAATTTATGTAGATGTATGTATTAGTTTAGACAGTGGTTACCGGTGTACTTTGATAGTTAGTGTTCAATTAACTATACTCTATCAGGAATGATCGGCCTTCGTCTGTACTAGACTACACCTCATTTACATTTCATACACATCATCTTCATCTCAGGTCATGGAATTACTTTTAATTGAACTGCAACGTACACACATTAGGGAACAAAAAACATCATGGAACAATCTATTTTTTTTTTGACTAGCTATAAAAGCGTGGGTGTTTATCAAGCTACGTTCGTAACCATCCATTCTGGTCGTTGATTTTCTCTAGTTTCTTGGTTTGATGAACTTGAATTTTAACTATGATTTTTGTTTGCCTATTATTGATTGTCTTGCGACTAACGAATGTAACTTAACTTCTTATTGTGACTTTCTGAATTTTGAGTTTTGAACTAGCTGACTGAGCTGAAGGTATAACGAAGTCAATTCATTAAATTGTAAAGAAATTATGAAATAATTTTGTAACACCTTCAGTTTTTTACTTTCTCTTGCCTATATGAGTATATAGAAAGGAAAGTATTGTTTTCATGTCGATTTTTTGATATCGAGTTTTGATTTGATATACACGTCTTCAGACCCCTTGAACTCGAAAACATATTTTTAGTAAGTGGTTTGTGTGTGTGTGTGTGTGTGTGCGCGCGCGCTCGCGCGTGTGAACAAGATATCTCAAGAACGCAACATCGTACGAAGTTGAAGCTTAAGTTAGGTACCACTAGAGGACCCTACACGAACATTTTCATCAAAATCGGTCAACCGGAAGTAGTAGTTTATTCGTGCCATTTTTCACTTTTTTGCAATATTTTCAAAAACGGCTCCTACGATTTTTTTTTAAATCGCCACAACTGTATTTTATATACTCTACAGGATAGGGTAGGCGCCATGTCTGCTGAAATTCTTGGGAAGGTTTATCTCTCGTAGAAAAAACATGGTTTTTTTTTAAATTGCGGCTTAATATTCATTTTAGCGCAAAAGTATATAATAAAAGTTGTAGGAAATTTAAAAATCTACAACTTTTATTTCAAACATTTTTTTTGTATAACGTTTATTTTAGCGGTAATTAGTGATTTTCTGTGTTTTAATGAAAATCTGTTAAACAAAAATAATTTTTTTTTAAAGATTTCGGCCGTATATGCATTTAACGACAAAAGTGTAGGCTATGTAATCAAATTTATAGTAACTTAAAAGATCTGCAAATTTTATTTCAAGCATTTGTCTCTACAGAGCCTAGTTTTGCGTCAAAAAGTGATTTTGTTTATTAATAAGCCAAAATAAGGTTGGTTTTCATTTGCATCATAAACTCATGATTAAAATATTGTTATGTTTTTTTAGGTTAGTTTGTTTTGTTTATTACTAATGTTAAGCTGTATTGTTCATTATTTACGTTGGCAAGAGAAAGTCTTGTGAGTGTTTCACACCAATTTTATTTTTAATTTTTATACCTATTTCAATAAAAACATAAGTAATTTTTGAGTTTTTTTCATAATTTATCTAAAACTTGGAAAAAGAGTTGAAGAAAAAAGTTGTCGTGTAGAAATAATAATAATACTAATAGTAATAATGTTGATAATAATAAACGAGTGATTTCTCCAAGATCCGGGTGTTGTGTGTGTGCCGATGTTACTAGATAGAAAGTGGCTCGTAACTCATTCTTCGTCCCCTCTCCCCCCCCCACTGCCCTCTCCCATCCTTCCCATTTACTACCAATGAGTAATGTTAAACATACTCTGGTAATAAAGTTGAATGGACTTTACGACAGCCACTATCTATCGACAGCACTCTTCAATAAGTGTGGTTTACACAAAAAAAAATAATAATAATGATATTCAGAAATTGTATACAAAAATCTAAAAAGAAACAAAACAAATAAAAAGTAGCTCGATATAAGTTAATTCTATAGTTAACCACATTACATTCTTTGCAGATTTTTCTGCCATTCATTGTTGTTGTTTAGGTCATCAGCCGAAACGCTGGTGTGAACCTCTAGAGGTTTTACTAAATAAAACGAGGAGTGACGTGGTTTACGATTGCCTTCGTCAATTAGTGAAAAAGTATGTTTATCAGCATGCCAGACCTTCTGAAAAAAATCTACTTTTTATCCTCTAAATGACACCTTAACTTCATTCACTACAGGGTCTGGTTGTATAATGAAAGTCATTATTCTCAGAGGAGATAATTCTTATAAGTGTCTTTTACACCTCTACCTCTTATGTTCTTAAATTATTCAGTCATTTAATTGTCTGACCATGTGATCAAGGAGAAACAATAAAAATGCTGAGATTCGCCGATGATATCATAGTATTCGCCGAAACAAAGAAAGAACTAAAGGGTATCTTGAATTGAATGGATGAGATCATAAAAAAGGATTATTTCATGAGAATTAATACGAATAAAACGAAAGTATTGTGGAGCAGCAAAAGTGGTTTAAAAGAGATGCGAAATTTAAAAGTAGGCAACGATACAATACAGGACGTTGGGGAATTCTGCTATCTAGGGAGCAAAATAACAAAGGATGGTAGAAGCACAAGTGATACCAAAAGTAGGATTGTTCAAGTTATAAAAGCCTTTGAAATGAAAAACAGCTTACTGACTACAAACATTGATTTAAAAATTAGGAAAATTTTTTTTAAAACACCATGTTTGGAGTGAAGCATTACACGGAAGTAAAACGTGGATGATAGGGGCTGTTGAAAAGAAGAGGATAGAAACTTTTGAAATGTGGTATTATTAGAAGATGTGATTAGGTAGGTGGACAAAATAAGTAATTTAGAGGTTCTTAGACGAGTGAATGAAAGAAGTACATTGAAACTTCTTATCAGAAGAAGGGATAGGGTAGAGGGGCATATCTTAAGACATCCAGGTATTGGTCTATCAACAATGGAGGGTAATATTGAGGGAGTGAATTGTATGGGGAGGCAAAGGTTAGAATATTTAAAGCAAATTACAAAAAATGTAGGGTGTTACAGGTATGTAGATAAGAAACGACTTGCGCAAGACAAAACAGTTTAGAGAACTGCATCAAACCAGTCGAGAGATTGATAACAAAAAATTGTGATAAGAAACAGAACTATTTTTGTAGCCCTGGAACTAGCAGATTAAATGGAAATAATTTAATATTCCACCTGTCTGTTATGGGCGTACTAATGTTATAAAGAATGAACGCTACGTCTTTAAATGCTGTATTGTGCGTATAGACAATATTGAAATTAAATAATCACCAAATAAAAAATACGTTTTTCGGATCCATTTCGGTTATAGAGTAGGTTACGGTTAAGTGGGGTTTAGATAATTAAGTTTTTACTCTTTTATTCTTAGCGATGATATTTTATTTATTTATTTATTTAAAATCTGGTAATATTATTATAAATTACGTAAATATACCAATTTAGAACAATAAAAATACAAATATAGCCACAAGTGTTAACAACGGACATATTTACCTGTATCATATTTCAAGTTTTTTTCACGATGTAGTACTATATATTTTTCGGTTTATTTTGTTATTTGAAAGAAGGTGATTGAAATTCTCAATGATCGCAGGTGTTTCCTACCTACAGGCTTTTTTAAGAATTTCAAGTTCCTAGATTCCATTAACATACTTTCCAGATGTTCAGCAAGGTAAACGAGTGTAGGCATTTTTTTTTGAAACTCCTCTTATTGTTTTATTTTCAACTACATTCACATATGATTAAAAAATAAAAATAATATTAAAGTGTGTATAATTTAATAAACTGCACACAATTAAGTAGGTTTTATTATTTTTAAGTAAGTATCAATTAGAAAATAAAGCTGCAACAAATACTTAATTTGTGTTCAGTAGTAAAACGTGTTTATATCAAATGATCAGATCTTGCTTAAAAAGGTTTTTTATTAACAGATTTATCTATAATCTGTTATTTCCAGAAGAATAAATAGCTTTGGTAAATAAGTGATTATCAGAAAAATGTTTCTTCTTTAGGTGCCTGTCCGTTCCGAATGTTGACGACCATCATACCAATTCTCATTTTGTTCGGTGCACTGCGAAATAGCTCTTTTGAGCTTTTTCCAAACCAAGTTCTCCGATTTTGAAGCCACGACATCCTTTTTCTGCCAGGTCCTCGGTTTCCGTATATTTTCCCCTGCGAATGGCTTGTAGTAACGAATATCATTCCGTATGGTATGTCCAAAATATGCGAGCGAAGCCGCGCGGGGCATGCTAGTTATTAATAAAAAGGCAAACATTTTATTCAATTTCAATAACTTATATAATCCACCGGGTTGGTCTAGAGGTAAAGTCGTCGCCAAAACAGCTGTTTAACAGCTGATTTTCGGAGACGAAGGTTCCTGGTTTAAATCCTAGTAAAGGTAGTTACTTTTATACGGATTTAAATGCTAGACAGTGGTTACCGGTGTACTTTGATGGTTGGGGTTCAATTAACCACACTCTCTCAGGAGTGGTCGACCTGAGTCTGTACAAGATTACACCTCATTTACACGTAATACACATCATCCTCATCTCATTGGGTCATGGGGTTGCTTATTGTTCTGAATTGAACAGATTGCAACGTACACAAATTAGGGATTACAAAAAAAAAATTCGATATAGCGCGATACTTACGCAAGAAAAAACTTACACGACCGTTGTTGTCTGAACATTGGCCAGGTGTGTAAAGTGGCCAATTAATATTTTACTTTTGGTATTCTCTATGACAGGCCGTGAGTTCCGAGTCCCACACACCATTTACATTTTTTTATTTATTTTTCTAAATAATTTTATTAAAATACCGTATTTTCCGGACGATAAGACGCACTTTTTTCCGTAGGAAAATGACCTAAAAATTATCATGCGTCTTATGGTCCGAACGCTAGCTATATTTCAGGGTAGATGCTTTCTATAATAATATTTAATACTACCCTACTCTACTGAAACACGTTCAATAACTAGGGATTTCAAAACAAACCATACAATGATATAGGATGTACCGTAGTTTTTAAACTGTAGGCTATCGTCTTGAAGTTTCTAAGCATACACAGTAGTTTCTGTATCGATATTACTTACGGTAAATATCATAGCATTTTAAAATGTGAAGCATGTTTTTCGCACTCTTTCGCTTTGAAATTAAAAGTGGTTCAATATGCAAAAGATAATGGCATTCGGGCAGTAGAAAAAATGATTCGGGAATGGCGGAAACAAGAAGATTTATTACTCAAGGCAGAAAATAAGAAACATACTACTAAATTTCGAACTCATGCTGTCAAATGGCCTCAACTAGAGGCACAATTGAAAAATTGGATTATCAATTACTATTAGACTAACCATGTTGCCTGAATCTGATTGTCTACCTGAATTGACAAAGCAGTCTGTCAATTCAGTTAGACAGTCCGACAGGATTTTCACGTACACAAACTAGCAACATGGATAGTAACACCCATCCCCCGCATTACCCTTCTATTTTTCAAAATTCTAAATATTTTACCACAACATTGGCCAATCGATATTTCATGTTAACATATCTGTACGAAGTTTTTACGCGGAATAAAACGACAGTTTGCCCGAGCTGAACGATCGTGCGGTTACCGAGATAGCAAGGGTTCAGAATATTATTAATAAATCAAAATTTAAATAACGTATGAATTTGAAATTTTGTACACACTGTAAGAATATAATTGTCTATGTTGTGTTAAAATTTCATACTTTTCGGTCAAATATTTATCAAGTTACACGCCTCTAAACGCATGAACTTTGTTGCGATATCAAAAAAAACCGGGTCTTTTTGTCTTCCAACCTCGATATGGCAATTTTTAAACATTAAAAATATAGGACTATTATAGGTAAACGCAGAATAAAATTAGCTAAACTTTGATGTAAAGTATGTTGAAATCCGATTCATAATTTTGTAGATGCCTTGGGTTCAAACTCGGGTGTCTATGATTATGAAACCGATAGTAGTAATTTACGTACTTACAGTTTCTATATCCATGTTTTTTTGTAAATTTATGACTATGAAATAATTATATATATTGTATCTTCTGTACTTGCTGTTTTTCAATAAAAGACATCACATTTATCTGTTATAAAAAAACTAATTAAAATTAGTCAAAATAATTTTTAGATAATTTTATGCCTTGAAAAACAAGGGTGCGTCTTATCGTCCGAAAAATACGGTAATTATTAATTTGTTAATATAATATTTAACTTAGTTAAATTTTAAAAAAAACTTTACTAGTTAGGTTTATATTCTGTTGAATTAAAAATTACAATTTTAATTTCAAATGTTTCTCATTATTTAATTAATAATAATCAATGATCACTTAACAAAAAATTAAAATAAATAATATGCAGGACTCAAACTCACGGCCTCTCGTACGGTATATCAAAAATAAAAGTAAACTGACCACTTTACACGCTCAACTAATGTTTAGACAACAATGGACGCGAATTGTTTTATGTAAGTACCGCGCTATATCGGAATTGAATAACAGTTTTGCATTTATTTATCAATAATTAAATTATTAGCTATTAAAATATTTTGTAGACTCATTGTTATTTTGTTTCCTAACGATTGGTGTAATAAAAATAAGATCATACCTAGTAATACGATTATTTTGACAGTACATTGTCCAATTTTAATTTCCATATACGTGAGATTTGTTGGGAAGCACGACAGAAAAAGAGACCTGCCAGAAGAACGGTGTTGTGGCTTCTAAATCAGAGAACAAGCTAGAAAAAACTCAGAAGAGCTATTTCTCAGTGTAACAAACAAATTGAAAATTTAATATGGTCGCCTACATTCAGAACGGATACACACCTGAAAAGGAATAAATTCAAACGAAGATTCTTCTTTTTATTATTTCGTTCATTCTGTAATCCCGTCTTAACGCTATTAATCTAGCTTCTTACGTAGCGTAGTGGTTATAAATTACGTTCTAGCTTATAAAGCACAAGGTCCTGTGTTTAATATCCAGTTAGGGGTGGAAATTATTACAAGCCAAAACAATGGTTCCATTTCCATAACCAACCGAATTTAAAAACGGCCAATCTGTTGGTGCAATTATAAATTAAAAACTAAAATAACTGTTAATGTAATTGTTTTTTAAATCAATGTATGAAGTTTTAGTTAATTAACAATCGTGAATACATAATAAAGGAAAATGAATGGATGGTCTTTAACATTGTTGCCATATTGTGCCAATTATTAACTGTTACGTCGTGAACACATCAAACTGTAACTGAATAGAATTACAAAGTAACTTACATTGTAAAAGAGAATGAGGTAGTTAATGCATACTGTAAATTAGCATTTATGTGTTAACAGAACACATGGACATGTGAAATAACAATTATGATTAGATAAAAATATATTTTTTTATTAGTGACTAATCGGTTTTCTTATCTGTTAATGACATAAAATATACGTATATCATTATGCTATGTTATCTATGTTTACATTGTAAATAATTTCATTTCTATTCCGGTGCATATTACTCCATTTCTGACCATAACAGGGAGGTGGAGTATTAAATTATTTGCATTCGATCTACTACAGTAGTTCGAGAACTACAATACATAGTTCTGTTTTTTATCTCGTGGTCAGCCAATAATAATGAAACATTTAAGGACAGAAATGGTAGAGGTGTAAAAGACACTAGTCAAAGTTATCTCATCTGAGATTTATGAATTTCATTATACAGCCAGACCCTGTGGTGAACGACGTAACGGTATCGTTTGCAGAGTGGAAGTTAGGGGCTCTTCAGAGAGCCAGGCGTGCTGATATGTATACTTTTCCACTCAGTGAGGAAGGCAACTGTAAACCAACTCACTCCTCATTTGCTTCAGCCATATTTGAAGTGTTTACAGTTTGACTGACCATGTGATAAGAACTTTTTTTGTAGCCCTAGCACATAAATTAACTAGCACATAGAGTACAAATAATATTTTAACACTCCCCCTGCCCCGTTATGGGCATAGCTTAAACTATTTCATGTTTTAAGATACTAATACACAATTCACTCGAATTAGTTTTGATTTCTGTTCAAAGTTTAGTTTTCTTTTTGAAACAGACTATTAAGTGTGTTTTATATTATTTTCATTTTAAGAACTTTATTATTCAGATTTTCATTGTCTTTGCTTTAAGTTAATATTTACATTGAAAAAAATCAGATTTAAAAAGAATTACAACGTACCGAGAAACGTTTTAAAAAGTTAGAAGAGCATCAAAAACCTTTCGCGGTCAACCTCCTCGACAACAGCAAAGATACTCACTGACTTCTTCTCAGGGTGCCTCTCCGTTCCAAAGGTTGGCGACGACCATCATGGCGATGCTTACTTTATTGATAGCTATCCGAAACAGATCTTCTGAGCTTTTGTTAAACCATAATCTCAGGTTGGTCATCCATGAAATTCTTCTACGTCCTGGTCCCCTTCTACTGTCGATTTTGCCTTGCAGAATGCGTTGGAGCAATTCATACCTGCGCTCATCCCACATGATATGACCGAGATATTGCAGCTTTCGCGCCTTCACTATGCTGACCAATTCCGCTGCCTTGTTCATTTGACGTAGCACTTCCGCATTAGTAATTTTCTGCGTCCAGGATATTCGCAGCATTGTCCTATACAGCCAAAATTCGAACGCTTTCAGTTTGCTGATTGTTGCTTCTGTCAGAGTCCAGGCCTCAACTCCGTACAATATGACTGAGAACACATAACACTTCATGAGTCTCGTTTTAGTGTCAAGGGTTTAATTGTGACTTTTAAAGACAGAATTCATGGTGTTGAAGATATTTATGACCTTGGCAATACATGTTATCAATTGTGAATTATCCCACCTCTCATTAATACAGGTACCCAAAAAATATTGACAATATGCGACTCGTTCTATTCGGACTTTTTTTTAAACGTCTGAAAGTTGTGCAATTGCTGCTATCACAACTAATGCTAATGCAGCGACGGTGAGGGATGAAATTATTTTTGTAACGTATGAAAATAAGCCGTGCCTGAATGAGATTCGAACCCAAGACCGCATGATGAGAGGCGAGCATGTTACGAACTACTCCGCCGGCTCTCTATTCGGACCTTGTTGACCAATATGTGAACATCAGAACCGATCTGCTGTTTGCTGATAATCATCGTTTTTTTTTTATGGCATTGATATCAAGTCCATATAATGCACTAACAGGCCCTGTATGGTGTCGGCATATACCATAGTGTCATCAGCAAATCTTACGTTGTTTAATTACTTACAGACCGATCGTTTTAAATCATTAGACTTAACTTTACGATTTTGTTAATCATTTAACTCATTTTTTTTTTACTTCAAGTACTAATCATCATCTCCATCATGGTCATGGTCATCTTCAGCTTCAACTAATTCATGTTTCAAGATATTAGTTCACAGTCAGAGTCAATAGTTTAGTTTTGTTTTTGTTCAAAGTTTAGGTTTTTTGAAATACACTGTTGAGTGTGTTTATATTTTCATTCTAAAAACTTAATTATTCAGACTTTTATCGTCTTTGCTTTAAGGTTATATTTACATTTAAATAAAACTGATTGCGCCGGCCGCATTGGCGTAGTTAGTAACGTGCTCGCCTCTCATCATGCGGTCGTGGGTTTGAATCTCACTCAGGTACGGAATATTTTCATACGTTATAAAAAAATTATTTCATCATCCACAGTTTCACCTTAACGTTGTCGCTAATGATCGTTGCAGTTTAGGCGACGTTAAATAAATTAACTGATTGCAAAATAAATACACTTTGTTCAAAATTCCGTCGTAAAATAGCCTAATGGTATAAATTTTACAGCAAAATGTCGTAAAGGTTTCTTCATCTTGTTTACATTAATTAGCCTTTTTAACGACGTAAAAAATTTATTATATTAGATATTTGATCATACTAAACTGTACGATTCATTAATTATACCTTAAAAAATATGTTTAATTACATTTACATTAGTTTTAAAGATTATTAAATTGATTAGTTACAAGTTAACTAGTTCTAATCAATCTAAGTCCGCCTTTCGAATAAATTACTCAGGAATGTTAATTATAAACGAATGTTTTATGGACATTCCCCACTCCTCATCCTTCCGGTAACTGGATTTGTTGCTTCAAGAACGGACGACGTCCACTATGCGACCACTTGAACCGGATTCGCTGAATCAGTTGTCCTTGCTTGGAATTTAAGAGTTTAGGGCTAGTCTGTTGTCTTCAGTCTTCATGCCTTTGGCTACTCGTGCATTAACTTGCCTAGCCACTTTGCACTAGTGTCATGCCCGCACGAAACACGCAGGCTTCGTCGTCGACATGCATGTGAAATTCTTTTCTTATTATTCTTTTGAATTCGTTTTGAAATTATCAACGTGAACAAATATTTTTCCCTGTACTATGATAAATATTTTTTCAAACTAAATAATTCATTTTATATTTGTTTTTATTAGTTTTTAATTAACTTTGTATTATTTTCTTAATAATTTTGTTTGTCTACACATAACAGACAGGTGGAGTGTCAAATTATTTACACTCAATCTGTTCGTTGCTGGGCTAAAATGAATAGTTCTCTTTCTTATCACATTATGAACCAATTAAATGACTGAATCGTTTAAGAACAGAAGAGGTAGAGGTGTAAAAGACACTAATCAGAGTTATCTCCTCTCAAAGTAATGAATTTCATTATACAGTTAGACCCTGTGGTGAATGAAGTGAAGGTGTTATTTGCAGAGTGGAAAATATGTGCTTTTCAGAGGGCCCGGCATACTGATAAGCGTACTTTTCTACTCAGTGAGGAAGGCATGATAAACCACCTCACTTCTCGTTTTACTTAGTAAAACTTCTACAGGTTCAAACCAGCCTTTCTGTTGATGACCTAAACAACAATAATTTTGTAGTCTCCAGTTTTGTCCGTAACAGGCAGGTGGAACGTTACATTATTTGCACTCGATCTGCTGGTTCCGGGAATCCAGAAAATATTTTTATTTCTTACCCCATAGCCAGCCAATTATATGCCTGAAGTATTTAAGAACAGAAGAGGTAGTGGTGTAGAAGACACTAGTCAGAGTTATCTCCTTTGAGAGTAATGAGTTTCGTTATACAGCCAAACCCTGTGGTGAATGAAGTGAAGATGTAATTTGCAGAGTAGAAAGTACTGTTTATCTGTGGAAAGAAGAGAGTTGGCGAAGAGGCGCAAACCTGGGTGTATACCTACAAGCATTTCAAAAATCATTTTCTTTTTTTAATTTATAAAATTTATTGTAATGTTATTTTTATTATAGAAAAATGGAGGTGTATATGTTTTGTCCAGTCATACTGATCAAAATCATAAAATTTATTGATAATGATTTTTCAACCCTAATTTGTGTACGTTTTGCAATCTGTTCAATTTAAGAACAATAAGCAACCCCGTGACTCAATGGGATGTCTGTGATGTATGCATCACAGACATCCCATTGAGTCACGGGGTTGCTTATTGTTCTTCAAAAGACTACACGTCATATGTAGTCTTTTACAGACTAAGGCTGATCTTTCCTGAGATAGTATGGTTAATTGAACCCCGACCATCAAAGTACACCGGTAACCACTGTCTAGTATTTGAATCCGTATAACAGTAACTAACTTCGCTAGGATTTGAACCACACAACATTCGTCTCCTGAAATCAGCTGTTAAGTTGACTTGCGGCGACGACTTTACCGCTAGACCAATCCGGTGGATTAATTGGTCAAGTAGAATTAAAGTTGGCTTGTAGTAAATAAAAATGTTAAATTTTTTTAGTTTAAAGTCGTAGCGATGGCTTGGTAATTAGCTACTACTGTCGGTTTTGGTACTGTAGCGGTGGGTTTTAACGAGTTAAAATTTTCAGACCCGAGCCGGGAATCGAATCCGGGACCTTTCGCTTTTAAGACTAGTCACAGAAATGGTTAAAAACATAATCTTTTATTTATTATCTAATCGTAATCCACATTTACCTATCTTTCTTTCTGAACCGTTTATATTATTTCATAAATCTCTTATGAATAATAGAAATAAAATTATTAGATTCTAGATTTTTTATACTCATTTTTTATAGCATAAATTAATTAAATTAAATTTTGAAAACTATGTGCCGACCCTACTCTAGGGCCGTGAAACTTGGGTGCTATCAAAGTGAGAGGAGAGAAGTTTGCAAGCATGTGAAATGAAATTTCTTCGACATACACATCTTATCACATAGTCAGCCAATTATATGGCTGAACTATTTAAGAACAGAAGAGGTAGAGGTGTAAAAGACACTAATCACACTTATATCGTCTGAGAGTAATGAATTTCATCAGTATACAACCAGATCCTGTGATGAATGAAGTGAAGGTATCATTCGCAGGATGGAAAGTGGGTGCTTTTCGGAAGGCCTGGCATGCTGATAAGCATACTCTTTCAACTCAGTGAGGAAGGCAATAGTAAACCATCTCACTTCTCATTTTTACTTAGCAAAACCTCTGAATGTTCAAACCAGCCTTTCGGCTGATGACCTAAACAACAACAACGTATGGGTGTAGCAGAGAAGATCGTTACAGGAATACAGCGATAAGGAAAGAACTCAACATCTTCTCTATAAACAGCAGGGTATATCAGAACAGAATACCGTGGTTGGAGTATGTGAGCAGAATGAGGGAGGATAGAAAAGCTAAGCAAATAATAGACTATAAACGGGAGGGAAAAAGAGAACGAGGACGTCCGTGAAAGAGGTGACAGACTTGGAAGGTTCGGAACTGGCAGAGATGAAAGACAGAAGAAGAAGAAAACTATTCTAATGCGTTGAAATCAAAAACTCCGTACTAAAGTATTGAGTAATAATTTGGACCAGAGTTATTTCCAGTATGATAGATGGGTGCAGTTGCGACTAAATATGATTTTCTAGTAATATTATTTACATAAGGTAGGAAATTCAATTAATCAAAAGCAATAGAGGGGAAACTGTAGGTATTTTATATTGTTGTAGGCCTACTAAAATAATATTTAACTGGGTTATCGCAAGTTATGTTTAGTTTGAAGTGTTTTACATTTCTTGACCGACTGATTTCTAGATTTATACTCATAATACAAACAATATTCGTTCAAGTTTTTCCTTATTTATTATTACTATTATTTTTGTATGCGTAGATATAAAATTATTGACGTGTTATAACTGAAGGTAAAATATTAAATATCAGTTACGGAAAGATAAAAGTTAAATTATTTGCACTCAGTCTGTTAGTGTTTTCAGGGCTAAAAATAATAGTTTTGTTTCTTATCACATGGTCAGCCAATTAATGACTGAATTTTTTAAGAACAGAAGAGGTGGAGGTGTAAAAGTCATTAATCAGAGTTATCACCTCTGAAAAAAATGAAGTTCATTATAGAGCCAGACCAGGATCCTTCAGTTTTGGTGTGACTTACAGCATCAGAGTATCCAGCCAAGTACTAAACTCTCTCTCTCTCTCTCCCTCCCTCCCCCCTGTCCAAAGCCATTCTTTTTACCTGTATTCCCACTTATATGAATTATATACGAGTACATTAGATCTCTTCTCCAATATCTTTGAATCGTCTTTGAATTGTGAGTGAAAAGTGATTGGAAAACATTTTTCATAGTTTGTTGGGATGTACGAGACATCTGGTATGGATACAGTTGAATGAAAACTGTTACAAGAGGAATTTTTAGGTAGTTATGTAAAATAGTTGCCATAACAGACAGCTGGAGTGTTAAACCGTTGCACTCGATCTCCTAGTTCCAGGGCTACAAAAAATAGTTCTGTTTCTTATCACACGGTCGTCCAATTATATGACTGAATCATTTAAGAACAGTAGTCAGACTTATCTCCTCTGAGGGTAATGAGTTTCATTATTCAGCCAGACCCTGTGGTGAATGATGTGAAGCTGACATTTGCAGGGTGAAAAGTATATGTTTTTCAGAAGGCCTGGCATGCTGATTAGCATACTTTTCCACTCAGCGAGGAAGGTAATGGTAAACCACCTCACTTCTCGTTTTACTTAGTAAAGCCTTTAGAGGTTCAAACCAGTCTTTCGTCTGATGATTTAAACGATGTGTAAAATAGCGTTAGAAACATAAAAGAGTGTATTCATTAACATTTGTAACGTCTTCGTTAGAAATCTTCAAATTCAAGCTATCAAAAATAGTTTAACATAACGATATTCAGGTGTATCTAAATTGACTTCAAAAGGACTTATTTATTTTTGGTTTTAACTAACTTGGAAGTACCGAACCTTAAAACATCAACACGTGTAGCCTAGTACATAAGGCAAAATGTTTCTTAGAACTAAAACTTGAGCGTTCCATGTAAATCGCTTGTCGGAGTGTATACCGAAATATTTTACAGATGTAACTGTCTATCGGTATTAGTGAATCGAAGATAATATATTCATAGATAGTCACGTTGCATTAATATAAAGAATATATGATAAACGAAGAAGTCTACAGAAATTCAGAACCTCTAGCAGACCAGATGAGGAAAGAGATAATTTATTTCTTTTGACATCTCTTTAGGATACCATCCGCTAGAACCTCCACACAAATCATCAATCTCACCTAAACAGAAAATCTTAGCTCCACTGGATCAAAGAAATTGAACATGACATGAACGAAATCCAAATCTCACTTAACGATCTGAAAAGAAAATCCGAAAATTGCCACAACTGAAAAACACAAGACTTGAAAAAAAAGACCGACAAAATGGCAGAAAATCGTGTATTCCAACGAAAAAAGCCAGAAGAGATCAGAAAGATTGAAAAAATATTGGAGAAGAATCAAGGTAAGAAACTTAAGGAAAAGTACTCCAATACAACTAAAATCGAAATAAGATTTTTAGTCTTTAATGAATCTATGTAGTCCTACGTGATTTTAAAAAAAGAATATTTGATAATATATTTTAATAGTATTTATTATTAATCGGAATATTCTGTAACATTTCTGAGTGAGAAAAATTATGAAATTTTAAACTCGGTTTAAGCAGATTCTTGACTTCCACCACCATATTACCATTTGTAATGAGAAAGTTAACGTTGTAGGAGCTACTTGGTCATGTTAAGCTCCTTGCTTATAATTGCCAACTACCAAAGCCGCCTCTCTGTCTGCCAAGTAAAGGTGCAACTAGTTGCTTGTCGAGGTCGCTAAGTTAAATAAAACAACTGCCTGTGGGTTGGAACACAGAAACACGTTCTATTCTGTCTTCCAACTAAAACTGGACTACATTCCAAAATATGATCCAATGGTTGTCAAACAATTTAAAATAATATACTACAATACTTCTTCAACACTTTTAAAATATTCAGCATTTATAAATATTCAAAATAATTAAAATATATGTCATTTATTCAAATCATAGCACTAACAAAACTTATTCAAAATCGTATTATATTTTATTAACGAGGAAAAGTTTATTGAAAGTTTCTAGAAAAGTTGGTTAACTTTTACATAGTGTTATAAGTACGCCAATTTCTAATCTTTTTACATCCGTTTACATTTTGTCCTTAATTTTTGTTTAAGGATAAGATTTGAAATTTAATTACTTAATTTGTTATTCAAGTATAAAAAATTATAAATTAAAATCACTTCTGTATCATATTTATTACAAAGGTTTCGAGTTCGATTATTATTAATGTGGATATAATCCATCGTATTAAATCAAATGTTTTGGAAATATTATTATTAAGAAATTAAAATTTTTTATTGACCGATATTTTGAGGCGTTAGAAGGTAAATATTTCGTATATTATTTTGTTTGTAGAACTTAAAGTTGTGTACTTGGATCTCAGACGCCATAACGGTGTAGTAATTAGTTCTTTCAATAGTGACCGGGTGGCGTACATTTCACTTTACCCATGAAATGCGATTTCGTTTGTCGATAAATTGGGAGCTCTAACCCAAAAAATTCAAAATTAATTACTTCATTTAAGAAATATTGCAGCGCTTTCAATCAAAATTCCTGAGACTGATCACTGCAACCCCATGGTATGTAAACAATGAAATATTGCACAACGATCTAAACCTGTCCTTCATAAACGAAAAAATTAAACATCGTACTGAGAAACAATTAAAAAAATTAGAAGAGCATCAAAATCCTTTCGTAATCAACCTCCTCGACAACAACGAAGATACTCACAGACTGAAACGTTTTAAAACATTGAACTTACCTTTACGATATTTACTTTCTCTTGCCTATATGAATATATAGGAAGGAAAGTATTGTTTTCATGTCAATTTTTAGAAATCAAGTTTTCACCGGATCTACTCGTTTTCAGACCCCCTGAATCCAAAAAAACATGTTTTTAGCGATTGGTCTGTGTGTATGTGTGTGTGAACAGAATATCTCAAGAACGGAACATCGTACGAACTTGAAACTTAAGTTAGACACCACTACCGGACCCGACACGAACATTCTCATCAAAATCGTTCAACCGGAAGTAGTAGTTTATTCGTGTAATTTAAGATTGCGGCTTTAATATGCATTTTAGAGCAAAAATTTATATAAAAAAAGTTGTAGACGATTTAAAATCCTACAACTTTTATTTCAATTATTTTTTTTTGTATTTTTTGTTTAACGCTTAGCGGTAATTAGCGGTTTTCTTCTTTTTTTTTACGAAAACTTGTGAAAAGTCGATTTTTTTTTTACAACTTTTATTTAAAGTATTTTTCTCTACAGAGCCTAGTTTAGCGTGAAAGAGTGATTTTCCGTATTTTTAAGCTAAACTGAGGTTGATTTTCACTTTACGTCTTTCACTCATGATTAAAATAAGGTTAAGTTTTTTGAGGTTAGTTTTTTGTTTATTTCTAATGTTTTATTACTAATGTTACGTGTATTGTTAATTATTTTCATTGGCCAGAGAAAGTTGTGTAAGTGTTTCACACCAGATTTTTTATAATTATTTAATCTTTTTAAGTTTGTACCTCTACTACTAATCATCGTCATCTCAAAAGTGGTATCATCATCATCTTCATAGTTGGTATCGTCATCCTCAGCTTCAACTATATCATGTTTCAAGATATTTAAGACAGTTCAAAGTCAAGTTTATTTTTTATTTTTATTTATAGTTTAGTTTTTTTTTTGAACACACTACTGAATGTGTTTTATATTTTGATTCTAAGAACTTTTGTTGTTTAGGTCTTCTTCAGCCGAAAGGCAGGTTTGAACCTCTAGAGGCTGAAAAATGACAATTGTAATAATTTAGTGCCACCAAAAAACTTGAAACCAAGAGTTTTACAAAGTTCGGCTCATTAAATGTGAATTCACTCTCAAAGGCAGGAAAACTGAAGAATTTACTTGATGTTCTTGAGAAGCAAAGAATCACAATATTAGGTCTACAGGAAATGCGGAATTCATCCCGGGAACCATATGAGTCCCAGGGATATAGAATTTACCAAGGGATCCCCGGCAAGAAAGTTATGAAAAATATGCCACAATTTGGTACAGGATTTATAGTTAAGAATTCTGTTATTGAATCAGTAAAAGACTTCAAAGCGTATTCTGACAGATTGGCCACATTAACTTTAAAAATAGCAAATAAATGTTACATAATTATCAATGCTCATGCACCGACAAATGTGAAAAACACAACGGATAAAGAATCTGTGGATAAATTTTGGGATCTCCTGGACCAGGTCATGGCTGAATGTAACAAAAACTACACAAAAATTTTGCTAGGCGACTTTAATGCTAAATTGGGAATGGAAAAGAAATTCAGAGATGTTGTAGGGAAATGGCCAGCCCATAACAGAACTACGGAGAATGGCCGAAGATTAATACAACTTTGCAGGAATCACTGTCTCATATCAAAATCAACTTGCTTCAAAAGACTGCGCAGAAAATTGAGGACATGGAAGCACCCTGACTGGAAAAGGGGAGAACATCAACTGGACCATGTATGTATGGATAAAAATACTCATAGGGAAATTTACAACGTTAGAGTCATGCGAGGACTTGAAATAGATTCAGACCATTACTTAATTGAAATCAAAATTAAAATGACTCCACTAAACAAGAAAAAATCACCTTCTAAAAAAGCCAAGAAATGTTATGACCAAAGAAATGTTATGACCAATCAAAATTAACTGGAAATGCAGAGTATAAAGCAAAAACAGAAAGCATCCCCAGCGATACAAAATTGGAAGATCTGGTAATAAAACTCAATGATATAGCAGCTGAAATAGCAGTAACAAATAGAAGAAAGAAACATCCATGGTGGAGTGAGGAGTGCGATCTAGCGGTTGAAGATAGACACAAAAGTTGGTTGATCTTCCAATCCAACAAAACTGAAGTAAATAGCATTAATCTAGTCAAACAAAGAAAACTCACTCAGAAAATAATCCGTAATGCTAAAAGACAATTTGAGATAAACATTTTGAATCAGATAGAAGAAAATTTCCAGAAAAACAATTCCCGATAATACTATAGAGACTTTAAACAAAAAATATCACAATATATACCCCCAACACTTGTGCTCCAGGATAAGGAGGGAAATCCAGCCCATAGTGATGGAGAAAATGCCAAAATCATGGCTGAAAGTTTTCAGAAACTACTGAATTGCGAAGACCCAGAGGAACCCTTCAACATAGACACTAACACAAAGATTGAAACCAGTCTTGAAAACATTGAGCCTCCTAGTCTCGATGAAGTATTCACCGCAATAAAGGAACTGAAAAATAATAAGGCCAGTGGTGAGAACTATATAACAGCAGAAATATGGAAAAACGCCTCGAGGAAAACGCTAAAGAATCTACACAAAGAACTTGTAGAAATGTGGGAAAACGAGCAACTCCCCTCAGTATGGAAAGTAGCAATCATTCATCCGATACACAAGAAAGGAGATAAAACTAATCCGGATAATTACAGGGGAATTTCTCTCCTCGACTGCACGTATAAAATTCTATCCAGAATCATCTACAATAGGATTAAAGATCAGCTGGATAAAGAGCTAGGGGAGTATCAAGGAGGGTTTAGACCGTGGAGAGGCTGTCCTGACCAAATTTTAACCCTGAAATTGATAATAGATTACTTTAAAATTAGAGATAAACAGCTAGTCATGACCTTTATTGACTTCAAAAAGGCTTATGATTGTATACACAGGGAATCCCTACTGAAAATATTGAGGAACTTTGGCTTACACCCTAAATTGGTTAAAATGATTGAATTAATCCTGACTGAAACAAAATCGAAAGTAAAATTCAGGAGTGAAATATCGGGGCCATTCGAAGTTAAAACAGGACTGAGGCAGGGAGATGGACTATCCCCACTTCTCTTCAACTGCGCATTGGAGTATATTATGCGCCAGTGGAACAAGGAAAATAAAGCTTGTATCAAAATTGGAAGAGAGATAAAAGTTAACTGCCTCGGTTTTGCCGACGATTTAGCACTATTATCCAAAAGCATAGAAGAAGCCAGGACACAGGTTGAAACTATAGAGAAATACGCTGGGAAAATAGGACTAAAAATATCTTATGAAAAAACAAAAATAATGGTTCGAGATCCCCTGTGTGTAGACAGCGTCAGAATTAACAATCAAAACGTGGAATTAATTAGAAGTTTTAAATACCTGGGTGAAACAATAACGCACAACATTAAAGAAAAAATTAACTGGAAGGAAAGAACAAATAAATTAATCAAATCCGCCATAACCACTAGGAATATTTACAATAAGAAATGTATGTCCATCAACACAAAATTAAGACACTACAATACCGTGATACTTCCTGAAGTCCTGTATGCGAGTGAAACCCTGTTTGGTCCAACAAGAATAGGCGAAAAGGACAAAATCGAGAAAGTGGAGAGGCAAATAGCAAGAAAGTGTATTGGAAAATGGTCCCTTCAAGATGGTAGTTTTTATATTGTACCAAACAAGGAAGTATATGAAGCAATTGAGCCTTTAACCAGTAGCATCAGGAAAAAAAGGATATCCTTCCTGGGACATATATTGAGAATGGAGGATACAAGATTACTAAGAAGGATGACTGAGTTTTTCTGGCAAAAGAAGATGACACCAAACTGGATAAAGGAAGTCAAAAAGGATATGGAGGAACTAAACATCACAATAGCTGACCTCAAAACTAAGTCAGGGAGCTACAGGACATACAAACAGCGATCGGTTAAATTTAGGGAACAAATGAGGGTCAGGAAAGCCATGGTGATTTCAGACGCTGAGAGACTGAGAAGATCCGAAACATTGAAGAATTATTGGCGAAGAAGAGGAGAAGTACGGGAACGACAACTGCGGAGGCGTTTGGGTGGAACATCTGAAAGAGCTAGACGTTGAAAGATTGAACTTAAGTGGTCCTTTGTGGCCGTAGAAAAAAAAAAATAATTTAGTGCTAAGTAAAGTGAGGAGTGAGGTGGTTTACCATGCCTTTCTCTCTGATTGGAAATATTTGCTTATCAGCATGCCGGGCCCTTTGAAATGCACCTACTTTCCACCCTGCAAATGACATCTTCACTTCATTCAACACAGGGTCTGGCTGTATGATAAAATTCATTACTTTCAGTGGAGATAACTCTGACAAGTGTCTTTTACATCTCTACCTCTTCTATTCTTAATACTTCAGTCATATAATTGGCTCAATATGTGAAAAGAAACAGAACTATTTTTTTTAGATCTGGAACTAACAGAGGAAGTACAAATAATTTAACACTTCACCTGCTTGTAGAATTGCATTATTCTAAGAATTTTATTTTCTTAGAATAATCGTATCGTATTTGCTTAAAGTTTATATTTACATAAAAAAACTTATTGCAAAAGAATTTACACTTTGTTTAAAAATATTGGCAGCAGAACGCATGACGTTTTTATTATTATTTTTTTGTTATTAATTTTATTATAAAAATACCGCTGTAGTACATAATGAATTTAGTGCTAAAGTTTCCAGCTGTGCCGTTACCGACTTGGCAACGTTTACGAAACTTAAATAAAAAATTTTAATCAACAGGAAATGTTGCAAATTCACAAAAGTCTTGTCGATCACATTCGATTCATAATAAAGGAACCCTTTATATAAGAAAGAATTAAGGAATGGTTGCTGAAGCTTTTGTGGACAGTCCGTGTAAATCGATTCAGAAGGCTTCTTTTAAACTTGCTTACTACAAGAACTGTTCATGAAAGGCAGTTGGAATGTTAAATTTATTGCACTTGATCTGCTAGTTCCAAATCTGCAAAAAATAGTTCTGTTTCTTATCACATAGTCAACCAATCTTATGACTATTTAAGAATAGAAGAGGTAAAGGTGTAAATTCATTATGAATTTCATCGTTATACAGCGACCCTGTGATGAATGAAGTGAACGTGTTAATTTCAGGGTGAAACGTAGGTGCTTTTCGAAGGGCGTGGCATAGTTACTGATAAGCGTAGCCTATTTTACCTCAGTGAAGAAGGCAATTGTAAACCACCTCACTCCTTGTTTTACTTTGTGAAGCCTCTAGCTAGAGGTTCAAACCAGCCTTTCGGCTGATGACTTAAACAGCAACTACTACGAAGTATTAATTCTACAAGATTTAGAATTTAAGCCGTTCACTCAATCTTTTTTTACGCTCTTCACAAGGAAGGACATGATAAGCAATATCAGTAGGCCTACTATGAGTTAGTCGCTAATCGTAATGAAACCGATCCAATCTTTCGCAATCATTTCATGGTGTGATAAAACGTTCTTAATTTCGTGTGATGTTTCTTTGTGGGGAATTAGTTCATTAAGAAATAGCGTTTGTTTTTTCAAAACGGCAAAAACCTAAAGGAACTGAAAAACTGAATTGAAAATGCGTCTATCTTCGTTAATTAAGATGAACAGGTGTTGTAAAGTATTCGTGAATCAGTTTTGTCGATTTGAAGTGTATATAGAATACTGGCAGACATTTTGATTGAATTACTGTTCATGGAAGTAGCCTGTAGTTGATAAAATGAATATTTTTTTTATTTACAAGTTATTAATTTAATTTTATAATACACATTTTCGCGAAATTGATGTATGCGTTTTTGCTGCAGAACACGAACTAATTGTTGCAAATACCTTCTATCAACAACACCCTAGGCGTTTGTATACGTGGAAGTCTGCGGATGGGAGAACAAGAAATCAAATTGATTATGTATTGATCAATAAGAGGTACAGAAATAGTATCACGAATATCAAAACATATCCTGGAGCGGATGTTATGTCAGACCACAACCCACTCATAGTAAACATCAACTCAAGGTGGAAAAAAGTGAACAAGAAAATGCCCAAAAAATATGAGTATAGAAGACTGAAGGGGGAACAGGTACGAAAGGATGTGATCGAGAAATTGCAGGAGATGAATATGTGCGGTGGAGATGTGGATGTAGAGGTTGAGTTGCATCAATTACAAGAGAGGATAAATAATATTAAAGAAGAATGCCTAAAGCCAGATCATATTATGAAGAAAACCTGGATGACTGGAGAAATCTTGGAACTTATGAACAAGAGAAGAACTTATAAGAACAAGAGTGTAGAATACAGAATGGTTCAGCGGGAAATTAGAGGAAGAATTAGAGAAGCAAAAGAGAAGGAAAAGATGGAATTATGTCAGGAGATAGAGAAATGCCAGGAGAAAGGGGACAATTTTAATTTACACAAAAAAGTAAAGGACGTGGCTGGCACAAGAAGAAAGAGAACAACACAAGTACTTACGGATAATGAAGGAAGAATAATCACAAACAAGATGGAAGTGGAACAAGTATGGGAGAATTATATCCAACAACTTTTCTATGACCAAAGGCCAAGTGCTCCAATAGTTGAGGGGGATGATGGCCCAGCGATTTTAGAAGACGAAGTATGCGCAGCCGTGAAAAATGCAAAAGAACAGAAAGCTGTAGGACCTGATGGAATACCAGCCGAAATAATAAAGCTCTTCCAAGGAGAAAATTTGAAATGGCTTACTGCTTTATTTAATAGAATATATAATAGCGGAAATACGCCGCAGGAATGGTTAAATTCGGAATTTATAACTCTTCCCAAAAAACCCGGAGCAAGGAAATGTACAGATTTTCGAACTATTAGTCTTATGAGCCATCTCCTTAAAATATTCCTTAGAGTGATTCATGGCAGAATATACAAAAAGTGTGAAGAACAAATATCCGATTCTCAGTTTGGATTCCAACGAGCCGTTGGAACGAGAGAGGCCCTTTTCTCTATACAGGTACTGTTCCAGCGTTGCCGTGATGTAAATTGTGACGTTTTTGTCTGTTTTGTCGACTATCAAAAGGCGTTTGATAGGGTGCAACACGATAAGATGGTTGAAGTGCTCAGGAGGACTGGAATAGATGCAAAAGATCTTAGAATTATTATAAACCTGTATTGGAACCAGATCTCTTCAGTCAGAGTGGAAGATGAGAGTACAAATAGCGTGAAGATTTTGAGAGGCGTTCATCAGGGGTGTATACTGTCGCCGTTAATTTTCAACGTTTACTCAGAATACATATTCCGAGAGGCAGTGCAGGGCATTGAAGAGGGAATTACACTAAACGGGGAGAAGATCAATAATATTCGATACGCCGATGACACTGCTATTTTCTCGGATAGTATAACCAGTTTGCAAAGGTTAATGAATAGGATAACAGAACATAGCAGAAAGTATGGTTTAGACATTAACATAAGCAAAACGAAATTTATGATTATTAGCAAGCATACGAATATAAGAGGAAATATTAAAATAGACGGTGTACCCCTGGAAAGAGTTAAGCAGTATACTTACCTAGGCAGCAATGCAAACGAGGATTGGGATCACTCGCAAGAAATTAAGATACGCATAGAAAAAGCCAGAGTGGCCTTCAACAATATGCGAAAAATTTTCAAAACTCACGACCTTACACTTGCTATCAAAATGCGTCTCCTTCGATGTTATGTGTTCTCTGTACTGTTCTACGGCGTGGAAGCTTGGACGCTCACTAAGGCCTCAGCCATGAGGCTTGAAGCCTTTGAAATGTGGCTTTATCGAAGAATGTTACGCGTATCATGGAGGGACAAAGTCACCAATGTAGAAATTCTTCGAAGGATGAATAAAGATAAAGAGGTTCTTGACATCGTGAAAGTGCGAAAGCTCCAATACCTGGGACACATTATGCGCAATGAGAACCGTTACGTGTTGCTCCAAAAGATTCTGCAAGGAAAGGTGTATGGTGCGAGAGGTCCCGGTTGAAGAAGGATTTCATGGTTGAACAATCTAAGAACGTGGTTCAACCAGTCGACGACCCAACTTTTCAAAGCAGCTGTTTCCAAAGTCAAGATATCCATCATGATAGCCAACATCCGAACCGGATAGGCACCATAAGAAGAAGAAGAAAGAAACAAGTTGGCGGATGGACGGAAAACGCGGCAAGTTTGGTGGTAAGTCTACATGAACTTCTTTTGATAATTTTATTGCCCTGAATCAGTCCTCAAATTTGGCTAGCCTCTGGGGGCGGTGCATGAATTAAACTGGTTTATTGACTTTCCCGGTTTCATTCCACTCTTCACTTTCTCTAGGTTTCACTTTGAGAATACTATGTTAATTTTCAGAATTACACCAATTCAGAAAGGTATAAAAATAATAGTTATTATTTTAGTGTAGTAATCCTTTTCTACTTTCTAAAAGCATGTGGTCGAGAACAGAGTACTTTATATTTCCTTAGTATCATTTCGGAATAAGCATGTCGATTTTCAGAATTTTTGCTGGAAGCATATAAAATACTTTGTATTTCTTTAGGATAGTCATCCTCTCTTATCAAATAGGCGTAACTGGTTGAAATACATAACCTTTAATACTCCTGTTCAACCCCTCTGGTGGTAGAAGTGACCGGATTTCCTAAAAAAACTGGGATAAATGTGGAGTAATTACCCTGGAACAGTGTAGTATATATAGTTTAAAAATACCTTTCCAAAGAGCAACAATTCTAAAATCGACGTGAGTGTTCTCCAAATCATACCTTGAAAGAGTACTAAAGCATTAAAATTTTAACAATTTGCTTCTACAAGATAGAAATATGGGAAATTCCTTCATTTTTAGCCAGCCCGTTTGTGTAGTGGTCAGCGCAAATGGCTTCTATTCCAGAGGCTTCGGATTTGACTCCCGGTCTGGTCTCGTCTTATCAGGTCATTATTTCATCTTAGATGCCCATAACAGGCAGGTGAAGTGTTAAATTATTTGTACTCGATCTGCTAGTTCCAGGGCTACAATAAATAGTTCTGTTTCTCATCACATGGTCAGTCATATAACTGAAGCTTTTAAGAACAGAAGAAGTAAAAGACACTACAATGCTTTTCACCGTTGGTGAGCTCTGCTGTTCCACGCGTTTAGATCAATCAGAACGTTTGCCATCGTTGTCAGATTGTACGAATGTATCAGCCTGACAAACATTACACGCGCATGCGTATAAGAGCTACAGCAGTTTATTCGTATCTTACGTCTCGTACTGAACACGTCGATTATATAGCGCGTTAACATGCAATACATTATAATATAATCAGCTGGTTGTGTGTTCATAGGTTATAATTGTTATTGAAAGACCAAAAAATCGCTGACAAAATATACAAGAGAGCTACAGGAGCAAGTACTGGCAACGTTGCTGGCAAGTCATTGGCTAGCTATGAAGTAGGTAGGGGGCAATGGGTACGTTCAGAGCTCGTTAACTTTGAAAAATAATATAGTCAGAGTTATCTCCTCTGAGAGCAATGACTTTCATCATTATTCAGTCAGACCCTCTGGTAAATGAAGTGAAGGTGTCATTTGCAGATTGGAAAGAAAATGCTTTTCAGAGGGCTGGCATACTGATAAACATACTTTTATACTCAGTGAGGAAGGCAATTGTATACCACTTCACACCTCATTTTACTTAGTAAAGCTGATACAGATTCAAACCAGCCTTTCGACTGATGACCTAAACAACACACACACGCACGCGCGTGCACACACATACATATATACAGTACAACATGAACGTACCTGTGTTAAAATTCAATAGAAATATCTCGATAAATTTGTTTAAAAGTGTTTTTAATTTTAAAAAATGTATATATATACAGTATTAAAATTACAGTTGTAGTTTTACTTTTCTTTTTGTAACATTCTGGTTGAATTTGTTCATTAAGTCCTACTTGTGAATAGCTGGTACCATCACCTTGAACCAGGGCAATTTTTCAATATGAAAGTTGTGTGCAGGATGTTTCCAAGATCAAACAGGCATTGGCAGTTAGCGGTTTGTCCTGTTGTTCATTCTTTCTTTCTTTTTGTTGTGTTCATTCACATTTCACATCCGTGTGCGGCAGCTCTGCAATGCAGTTGTAGTAGTAATAGTAGTAGTAAAAATGTAGAAGTAGTATCAGTAGTAGTGCTCAGGTGATGTGAGTTTGGTATGCTTTCTCTCTAGTCGCATCTACCTTCAGATGCGACTGCTGCTGTTCTACAAGTTACTACATTAATTTCTCAATGACCTTCAAAGACATTTGCTTTTATAATTTGATATATTTTATCTATCATCTAAAAATATGTAGAAATTTAAATATTTTTATTTAAATACGAAAGCCCTCACTGACTCTCTCAAAAATATTTATCATTAATTCTTTCACTTTCCGATCAGGGGCGGAATTGGGAAGTGAGGCGGCCCGGTGATTTTGGCGTATTGGTGGCCTACATTAAAGAACAAAAGAGGTAGAGGTTTAAAAGACAGTTATCAGAGTTATCTCCTCTGAAAGTAATGAATTTCATTATACAGCCAGACCCTGTGGTTAATGAAGTGAAGGTGTCATTTGCAGCGTGGAAAATTGTGCTTTTCAGAGGGCCCGGCATGCTGATAAGCATACTTTTCCATTCAGTGAGGAAGGCATGGTAAACCATCTCACTCCTCGTTTTACTTAGTAAAACCTCCACAGGTTCAAACCAGCCTTTCGGCTGATGACCTTAACAACAACACATTTTTATGCTCTACAAAATAGGTTAAGCGCCGCAAATGCATATGTCTGCAGTCGTTTATTTTATTTTTGATCTTCTTCTTCTTTTAGTGCGCTATCCGTTTCGGATGTTGGCGACCAGCATGGCAATTCTCACTTTGCTGACAGCAATACGGAAAAGTTCAGCAGATGTCTTTCCAGTCCATTCCCTGAGGTTGTGTAGCCAGGATATTCTTCTTCTTCCTGGTCCTCTCCTTCCATCTATTTTCCCTTGCACAATGAGCTGTATCAAAGAGTATCTGGACTCATTCCGCATGACGTGTCCCAAATACTGAAGTTTACGGATCTTGATGGTGTTCAATATTTCTCTGGATTTCTTCATCCGTCTCAGAGCTTCTTCATTTGTTACATGCTATTTTTTTATGTTGCATGTTATTTTTGATAGTCAAGTACTATTGGCTAAAAATGAACAGGATATGGAATATTTGACTTCAAAATTGATTCAAAAGTAACCTACTACAAGTGGGAATTGAATATTAACATTGAAAAAAAATGAATATGTCGTGGAGTGTTAGGACAAACTATAAAAATCGATAAGAGAGTTATTGAATTGGTACACGACTATTTTGGAACAGTTTTAATGTCAGACGATAGAACAAACAATTATATTTTTGAAAAATCTGGTGTGAAACATTCACACAACTTTCTCTTGGCAATGCTAATAATGACAATATAACCTATCATTAGTAATAAACAAAAAACTAACCTCAAAAACATAACCTTATTTTAATCATGAGTGAAAGACGCAAAATGAAAATCAACCTCAGTTTAACTTAAAAATACGGAAAATCACTCTTTCACGCTAAACTAGGCTCTATGGAGAATTATGCTTAAATTAAAAGTTGTAGGTTTTTAATTTCTTATAAATTTTATTATACACTTTTGTCGTAAAATGCGTATAGCTTTTGCATTTTGCTAATAGCTGTGAAGCAGACGTTGCGGTCACAGCGCTACATGCAGTACCGTATGACTCGTGTTAAAGTAAAGAGTTTTGTAAATACTGAAGTTGTGCACGATGCAGCACAGGGTTGTTTATATATGCCTACGTGACTGTACGTAATGGGAAAGACGAGGAACGGAACGTTCGGCTGCTAGTGCGCATGTCTGTTCCGCGGTTCTCAGCAAAATGCTCGAGTTTACTAAGGCTGAAATCCTTCAAAAATCGATTTTTTACACATTTTCGTGAAAAAAAACAGAAAATCGCTAATTACCGCTAAACTAAGCGTTATACAAAAGAATGTTAGAAATAAAAGTTGTAGGTTTTTAAATTCTCTACAACTTTTATTATATACATTTTTGCTCTAAAATGCATGCATATTAAAGTTGCTATCTTAAAACAACAATTTTTTTTTTACGAAAAACAGCCTTTCCAAGAATTCCAGCAGACATGGCGCCTGCCCTATATTGTAGAGCATAAAAATTTTAATGAGGTGATTTTTAAAAAACGTAGGAGCCGTTTTTGAGAAAATCGCAAAAAGTGAAAAATTACACGAATAAACTACTACTTCTGGTTGACCGATTTTTATGAAAATGATTGTGTCGGGTCCTCTAGTGATATCTAACGTAAGTTTCAAGTTTAAAGTTCGTACGATGTTCCGTTCTTGAGATATTCATTTCATACACGCACGCACACGCACGCACACGCGCGCGCGCACACACACACACACACCAATCACTAAAAACATGTTTTTTTGGGTTCAGGGAGTGTGAAAACGTGTAGATCCGGTGAAAACTCTATATGAAAACAATATTTTCCTTCCTGTATATTCATATAAGCAAGAGAAAGTAATAATTACCAGACATTAACAATTGGGCAACAGGACTAAAAAAATCACTTTGTAGTATAAGCCACAATTTTAAAATCAGAAAGACATCTTTAAAATTAGTTTCTGGATAAGAGTTTTAATAATTATGCTATTTATTTATAGTAATTATGTATTAATTTCAGTAAAAAATTAATTAGTTTTGACTGCAAATTACGTTTACGGTCCGGTCTAATGCCGACTAAACTGGTATTTAAAAGAATTTTTTACAATTTAGTAATAAAACATATAGGTTTGGTCTTTATTAAAGTTACTTGTTTTTATGAGAATTATTTTTACTAGTTAAATAATGGTAAATTACTTAATTAAAGTCTTACCTAAAATTTTTATGAGTTCATTGTCTTGTTTTTCAGACGATCGTAAAACTTACCAAGGTAATATACAGATTACATTAGTAAGTAAAATATACATTAACACTTGTTGCAAAGCAAGTTAATTCTGTATAATGTTAAGCCCTTAAATTGTATTTATTTAAATTTATTTATTTAAAGTCGTATCAACTGCTTGATCATTAGCGACTACGGTGGACTATGTAATATTACCAGTGGGATTTGACATGTGAAAATTTCCAGAACCTGGCCGAGAATCGAACTCGGGATCTCAGCGTGGCAAGCCAATACGCTAACCACTACGCTACGGAGGCGGCCAAATTGTATTTTTATTTTCATTAATATTAAAAGTTTAAAGTTCATACCATGAAAAAGTTTGATTCCTCATTTTTAACTTTATTAAATCTTTATTTTTCCCGTCTGATCCAAACAATAAACTGAATATTTTAAGGATGAGTATGCCTATCATGAAAAGAAATGACAAGGACTGCTTTTCTGAAAATGAGAAATCTTTAAAAAATGAAGATAGATAGAATTTTTGAAAAACAAAACAAACGTAATTGTAAAAAAAAATTAACCGCATGAAATACTAATTTTGTCAATAGGTTGGAAATTACAGCTGACTAAAACTCATGATTAAAATAAGGTTATATTTTTTTGAGGTTAGTTTTTTCTGTTTATTTCAAATGTTGTTCATTATTTGCATTGGCAAGAGAAAGTCGTGTGAGTGTTTCACACCAAATTTTTAAGTTTTAATTAAAGAAAGTAACTTTGTATTACAATTATTTTTGTAAACAAAAGTAAAAATAAATATATAAGCAGTAAGCATAAATAATGTTTGATATTAAATTTCAAGTTTTTACGATGGAAATGCTCCTTGTTTCTTAAAAAGTCGCGTGAAAGTAAAGACGATAATATCGTCTGGTATATAATTTGGTTAGTCCGCTGGCGTTTTGTAGAAATCAAGGACAGATTGGCTGAACTGTCTGAAAACTATTATGCTGGTACTTGGTAGAGTGTACTTCTTAATGATTCCTTGCAGGTAAGTTGATTAGAAATTTGTTGAAGTATATAGAATAACTACTTCACTGATAATGACTGAAATCGGCCGTTTCCACTCATATTGTTACGTCATATTGGTGAAAGTGTAACACGCGGATATGTTCGACCTTCAGTTCTAGGTCAGGGTTGCAGGGTCATTGAACCTTTTTTTGTATCTATTCAACATACTCTTCTATAAACTGCTGATTTTTCTAAAACTTCTTTATCATGTACTTTTTATTAATACTGTAAAATATAATATTATTTTTTATTGAAATTTTACAAAGATTGTAAAATTTTAATTTTATCTTTTTAATTTTTTTCTTTTTCGCCCTAGGTATATGAATTTATGTAGTGAAGGAAAGTATTGTTTTCACGTCGATTTTAAATTTTTTAAATGATTTTACTAGATATACACGTTTTCAGGCCCCCTGAACCCAAAATATGTTTTTAACAATTCATCTGTGTATGTGTGAACAAAATATCTTAAGAACGGAACATCGTACGAAGTTGAAACTTAAGTTATGTACCACAAGAGGGTCCGACATGAATATTTTCATCAAAATCGGTCAACCGGAAGCAGTAGTTTATTCGTACAATTTTTCACTTTTGCGATTTTCTCAAAAACCAGCTATGATTTTTCTTAAAAAATCGCCTCGTTTACTAAATTTTTTATGTTGTTTAGGTCATCAGCCGAAAGGCTGGTTTGAACCTGTAGAGGTTTTACTAAGTAAAACGAGGAGTGAGGTGGTTTACCTTTGCCTTCCTCACTGAGTGGAAAAGTACGCTTATCAGCATGTCGGGCCCTCTGAAAAGCACATTTTCCACTCAGCAAATAACACCTTCACTTCATTCACCACAGGGTCTGGCTGTATAATGAAATTCATTACTTTCAGAGGAGATATCTCTGATTAGTATCTTTTACACCTCTACCTCTTCTGTTCTTAAATGATTCAGTCATTTAATTGGCTGACCATGTGATAAGAAACAGAACTATTTATTTTAGCCCTGCAACGAACAGATTGAATGTAAATAATTTGACACTCCACCTGTCTGCTATGGGCGACACATTTTTTATGCTCTACAAGATAGGGTAGGACAACCAGCCTTTAAAGTGTTGTCTGATTGCCTTAATACCATGCAAAGCCTTAAACCATAAAAAGTATGTGTTTCAAGTATTATTTAGTGAGAACAGTAAAATTTATGGGGTAAATACTTTTTAAGTTTGTTCAGTATTTTTACATTACAATTAATTTTAGGGTTATATAGGTTGCAGGATGCATTATAAAGATTTATTTTTACTTTCTCTTGCCCTGTAGGAATATATAGGAAAAAGGAAGTATTGTTTTCATGTCAATTTTTCGCCGTATATACAAATTTTCACACCCCCTAAAGCCAAAAACATGTTTTTAGCGATTGGTCTGAGTACGAACAAAATATCTCAAGAACAGAATAGAGTGAAACGTTTTACTTAAATTAGTACCACTAGAGGACCCAACACAAACATTTTCATCAAAATCAATCAAATGGAAGTAGTAGTTTATTCACACTATTTTTAACTTTTTTGCTATTTTCTCAACACAGCTCCTACAATTATCTACCATTACGCTACACAGGCAGCCAACAGAAAATTAATATTAAAAAATCCCTTTCATGAGACGATGCATCTCATGGCTGGTGGTAATTTTTAAAAAGGCTTACCTTTGACTTAATGGCTAAAACCATTAATGGTTTCTGTATCTACTTTGTAAGAGGAATCAAAACACTATTTTTGTTTTCAAATTCCACTTTTGATTTTCTTGACTTCCGGTCGAAACCAGAACTTCTAACCCAATGATTTCTGTATCAACTCAGTAAAAAGAATCCAATGACACTATTTTTGTTTCCAAATTCTGACTTTCATTTCTTGACTTCTGATTTTTGGCCACTTCTGGTCAAAATTGGAACTTCAAATTCAATCCAGGCCCACTAACTTTTAGAGTAGATTACAAATCCAAAAACCGTTTGCTGATATATCTTATAGTTTTTGACGTCTGGGTGTGATGAATGGACAAAGGAAAATGATAGAATTTAAAAAATCACAACCAAAAAAAAATACTAGTATCTCATATAATTTATAAGTTTTATTCTTTTATATACTACAACAACAATATCATAACAGGATATCCTAATATAAATCTGCAATAAAATTAAATCTAACAAAAATATTATGTACATAAAAATATTAAATAAATTTATTTTATTGCCTAAATCTTTTGTACGATAACCATTTCCAAATTATTAAACAAAAAATTACAAAGCGTCTATCAGTCTTTTAATAAATTAATAAATATAGGCCTATAATTAAAAATAATGCTTGTATTCGTTATTTTAAACGTTTAGGTTTTAATCATTTTCTGGATACCTGTTTAATGAACGGTGAATAAAAAAAAAAGATTCATACGTTGTTTCTATAAAGTCACGATGTATTGCATCAAGCAAAAAAAGAAAATACAGAACAATCGAGACAGCAAAACTATTTTAAAGAAAAACAAATTTTCGCTAAACTCTTGAAACAGAGCGACACATATGTTGCATCAACACTTTGTTGGTTGCACTTTCTCTTGTTGCATTATCAGCTGTTATTCATATGTTTTTGCACAATGTTCAGAGCAAGATTATGAATAATTTTCAAAATTATCAGTGTAAATTTTAAATGAATTATGAAAAATATATAATTTCAACGTTTCCGCAAAAAAATCAAAAGGTAATGGCATTTACTGGTAAATATCCTGCCAGGTCTAGAATTGTGGTACATGATGTAGTGCTCAAACAAGTATCACGTTGTTTAGGTCATCAGCCAAAAGGCTGGTTTGAACCTGTAGAGGTTTTACTAAGTATAATGAGGAGTGAGGTGGTTTACCAATGCCTTCCACACTGAGTGGAAAGTACACTAATCAGCATACTGAGCCCTCTGAAAAGCACATATTTTCCACTCTGCAAATGACACCTTCACTTCAATCACCACAGGGTCTGGCTGTATAATGAAATTCATTACTTTCAGAGGAGGTAACTCTGATTGGTGTCTTTTATACCTCTGCCTCTTCTGTTCTTAAATGGTTCGGTCATTTAATTGGCTGACCATGTGAGAAAAAACAGAACTATTTATTTTAGCTCTACAACAAACAGATTGAGTGTAAATAATTTGACACTCCACCTGTCTGTATGGGCTTACAAGTATCACAATGCAATTATTTAGGTTGTGACATCGGGTTTGATCATGATTTGGACATAGAGAAGAAAGCTGGCAAATTCCAAGCAGTGCAACATTAGCAGAATTCTAGGAAGGAAAACAAAGAAAAAACCCAGATAAAGTTTTACTTGGTGATGGCTTCCCCAGTCCTACTCTATGGAAGTGAGTCGTGGATTAGTACAAGACCACAGGAGAGTAGAGTACAGGCGGCAGAGATGCGATTCCTACAAAGAACAAAGGGTTGCAGTCGTAGGGACCAAGTAAGAAATGAGGACATAAGAATAAAACTGGATGTTTACAACCAGAGTGGGAAGATTGCTGAATATCGAAATCTATGGAGGGAGCATGTAGAGAGAATGCCTGACGGAATATCCCCCTCAGTGTTTTGCAGTACAGATCGGTGGGGAGGAAAAATGTTAAGAGGCCACGCAAAAGATGGCAATAATTCAATTGTTTGTCATTGTTGTGAGTTAAAACAGATGGAAGCCTGAAAACAAGTGATTTTCCTCACGCTATCCACTCTTTCCTGTCTACATCTACTTTTTATCTACTATTATTATTTGTCTTTCTTATCTACTCTTTTGCTTTCTACATTCAGTTGACAGCCAATCTTTCAAATTATCGCTCCAATGTGTAAGAGTCTTTCTCTGTATTACTTGTCTACTCATGGTCTCCATTTAAGAAGTCTTGTTGTCCATCTCCCATTTGTTATTCAGGCCAAGTACTTAATTTCATTTTAAACACAGGAATCTGTGTAAAATCAATGTCACCTATTTTTCAACAAAAATTTTTGTTTTTAAAGATGTGTTTGTTTTGAATGAGTAGAGTAGAGTTGGTAAAATAGCAAGCATTGATCTTTTAATTTTTCATAGCTTCAATCTTAACACATTCAGCGCTATGCTCTCACCTAGCAAGTAATGGGTATAGATGGGAGTTCACTTGATTGCTAGCATAAAGAATTCGGTTGGAGAAAATTGTTTGTACGATTCCACTCCTATAACCTAATAGTAGTAATAATACCATTAATACGCGCTGTTCTAAAAATATTGGTTACAAATCATTACGAATAACTACTGTAGTACCAAAATATTTTATTAGCTTTTAAACTAATAATATTTTATTAATATACTAAAAGTTTATTATAATACCCTAACAAAGTAAAAAAAATGTATTAGTTTTTAATATTTTACTACAATTGTTATATTTTATATAAGTTTGTTTATAAATAAGCCTATAACAATATTAGATTACCATATAATAACTAGATTAATAACTTCACGAGCGTTAATTAACACCACTACAGTGAATGGTCTCACAGTAACAACTGACAATAATATGAAGAGTATATATTTTCAGAACGTACAGTACACACGTCGCCATGTGGATTTAAAGCAACCATTGCTATGACAACATCACGTCTCACTGTCACCAGTCCCCCTTGCCCTTCATCCCGCACTAGCAAACAACTCTGCTCCCAACTGTAGGTGTTATCGCCAGGCTGCCATCTTGCCTACCATGTTCTGTTTTGTTAACATTTTAAGTAATTCTGGAAGGAAACCACCTGTTCAATATCAGTTTGTTGCTATAGTATAATGCCTTCAGAAAAGTTTTTTCTTTTTAACTGTGCAGTTTATTTTTGAATTTTTGTTACATAATCTTATACCCTCGTATATTATACTCTCATAGAGCATTTTTAACGAGTTTTTAGGGGTTTACATATTTGGATTAAGTTTGAAAATATAATATTTGTAGTTTAAAATTACGTGTAAATTGTAATAGTAAATGGAAACATTTAAATAAGAAATACATTTATTATAACAGGCGAAAATTAATTAAATTTTCTGATGGTTCCGATGGTTTTTTCTATAATTCACAGCAAGAAAACGCACATAAATAAATAACTGATAAAATTGCAATATAACAAGGGAGTGTTTTTATTGAATTTCTTGTAAATTATGGGTAAAACTAGAGACATTCAAAAATTTTACTGATAGGAGTAAACTTTTAAAAAACCACTGAATTAACTTTTATATTATTAACAAACATAAATCCATGTATAGGTCGCAAATAAAAAAATTCTATAGAAAATAAAAGTAACATACAGTTGTAAATTAAGCAAGTGGAGATCATGCCGGGCAAGTAATCAGCCCGGTGGGAGAAATACCTCATAATTGCTCAGCTTCAAATGTGTTACAATTGAGTTTCTTAACAGATGTGACAGTCAAAATTAAAGCTTCAGCAACATTGGCCATAACAAGCAACTGGTTGAAAATGTTCCTTTTTAAACAGATTGCCAGATCACTCTGATCTTTCCATAGGAGCCCTAAAGATAATCCTATAGTGACTTAAACTTACTTTAATTCAGTGGATCAAAATTCCCTACAAAAAACTAGTCGAGAAACAGTTTAAAACTGATAAAGTAAAAATTAATAAAACAAAACTAAATTTATAAAATCTGCAAATAAATTTGTATGTTCATGACTTTATATACACATTTTGAAAAAATGCATTTTCCATAAAATCCAGATATATCAATAGGCCTATATAAACATAACAATTAAAAAACAATAATCATAAGGAAACTAACAATTAAATTAACTTATTTATTTAAAGAACATTTACATAAATTTCTATCCTACAGATAATTTTGTTCATTTTAAGTGTTCACTAATATTATAACCATTTATTTTCTTAGAACAATTAACTTATTTTCAAAAATATAATGACTAAAAGGTTAAATGAAAAAAATTAGGAACTTGCTACCAATTCTCTAAAAGTGGTTCCCAAACCGTAGAAGTCTGAGGACCACTAAGCCAGAAATTGAACCGTGTAAGAATCACCCCCCCCCCCACTACTGACTTGGAGGCAGGTGAACTTTCGGTGGGTATGGGGGTACAGAATAACCTCCTACCGACAAAAGGAATACAGAATTGTCTCAGAAAAGAAATTTTAATTCAATATCTGACAGTCATTGGTTATATTCAGCTCACATCGTTCAATGAAAATCACTTTCAAAATCTCCTTTATTTGGCAAATTTTTTATATGTGATGCCAGACCCTCCCGCAGATCTCTCCTGAAGTTCTCACGGATTAATGGTTGGTACTTTTTCTGTAATGTTGTATTTTTCTGTAATTTTAAACATTTTTTTTACATAAAATTTTAAATTTAAAAAATAGTAATTTAGAATAAAATAAATCATCAAAAATTTGGTCAGTAAATGGGTTAACACTGTACCTGTATAATTTTGCATTGTTTCATCCTTTACCAATACAGAGTAAATAGATTTCCTCCCTGATTTAGAGTTAGTTATTAAAATATTCTAAACAGTCAAGATCTAACAAAAGAATATTACGCGGGAGATTACCTCTCTCCCTTTAATCTATAATTTAAAATGTACGTTTCTGATTAAGAACATTTTATTAAATGGAAGTTTACTTTAGATGACAACAACTTGTCAAGAAACCAAACCTCCTAATCTTATTACCATATTTTCTGGACGATAAGATGCACTTTTTTCCGTAGGAAAATGACCTAAAAATTACCATGCGTCTTATGGTCCGAACGCTAGCTACATTTCAGGGTAGATGCTTTCTATAATAATATTTAATACTACCCTACTCTACTGAAACACGTTCAATAACTAGGGATTTCAAAACAAAACATACAATGATATAGGATGTACAGTAGTTTTTAAATTGTATCGTCTTGAAGATTCTAAGCATACACAGTAATTTCTGTATCGATATTACTTACGGTAAATAGCATAGCATTTTAAAATGTGAAGCATGTTTCGTACTCTTTCGCTTTTAAATTAAAAGTGGTTCAATATGCAAAAGATGCATTCGGGCAGTAGAATGGAATTTTTTACCTCCTCCAACAGAAAAAATGATTCGGGAATGGCGGAAACAAGAAAATTTATTACTCAAGGCAGATAATAAGAAACATACCAGTAAATTTTGAACTCATGCTGTCAAATGGTCGACTTGAAGCACAATTGAAAAATTGGATTATCAATTACTATTAGACTAACCATGTTGCCTGAATCTGATTGTCTACCTGATTTGACAATGCAGTATGTCAGTTCAGGTAGACAGTCCGACACGATGTCACGTACACAAACTAGCAACATGGATAGTAACACCCACCCCCCACATTACCATGTCTATTTTTCAAAATTTTAAAAATTCTACCACAACATTGGCCAATCGATATAAAACTATAGTTTGCCCGAGCCGAACGATCGTGTGGTTACCGAGATAGCAAGGGTTCAGAATATTGTTAATAAATCAAAATTTAAATAACGTATGAATTTGAAATTTTGTACACGCTGTAAGAATATAATTGTCTATGTCGTGTTAAAATTTTAAACTTTTCGGTCATATATATTTAGAGTACACGCCTCTAAACGCATGAAATTTGTATCAAAAACCGGGTCTTTTTGTCTTCCAACCTCGATATGGCAACTTTTAAACAACATTAAAAATATAGGACTATTATAAGTCAACGCAGAAAAAAATGAGCTAAATTTTGATGTAAAGTATGTAGAAATTCGACTCATAGTTATGGAGATGCAAGGGTGTCTATGATTATGAAACCGATAGTAGTAATTTACGTACATACAGTTTCTATATCCATGGTTTTTTGTAAATTTATGACTATAAAATAATTATTTATATATTGTATCTTCTGTACTTGCTGTTTTTCAAATAGGTTAAAGAAAATCACATTTACCTGTATTAAAAAAGTAATTAAAATCAGTCAAAATAATTTTTAGATAATTTATGCCTTGAAAAACAAGGGTGCGTCTTATCGTCCGAAAAATACGGTAATCATTTTGACAGCAATTTCAAAATCTTTTGACTTTTTAACCATTTAAAAATTTTAATTTCTTACATCTAAACTAACCTAAATTTCAATTAATTTAAATAACTGATACTTTTTAGTTACAATAAATATTATATTAAAAAAACAATAAAATAAATAAATTAGATATTTGATTTACACAAAATTTGTTAGTACAGTAACCTCTCTTTAGTTCATACCTTGGGTTCAGATCTAACTAAAATATTACCACATATTGTGGCAATATCTAAGAGGAAAAAATTTGTTCCAGAATTCTTTAGCAGGACTGAGTTTTTTTGAAGTGTTAAATAATAATATTTAATAAATCGGGATATTTCCAATAAATGGTTAGGGATAGTATACCTTGGACAATTCAAATTGGCACAAGCAGCTTCGGTGTTTATCTACTCCACTCTTCGCCCCTCGCCGTGCAATGACGGTACAGTCACAGATGTATACAATTGCTATTGTAATGTGGGACTCACGCATTGTCACTACGCTTTATTTTCACTGTTATTGATAATTTGTCATACATAATGATGTGGCTAATTTGTTTTCATATATGATTTTCTGTTCGTTTTATATTCAGACCAATTTGTTTAGTTAGTTCCGTACGTCAGTACAGTATAGTTTAGTGAGTTTTTGCAGTTTATCTCTTGTAATTTATAGGCTAATTAAAATTTTTACTGAGAGAAATTAAATACATATTTTGAAATAAAATAATTATTTGTATGTTTGTACATTGAAATAAGGTTGTAGGCATTTGCGTACATGAAAATTTGTAGAACTCGTTGAAAAAATAGGTTATGGATATACTTTATGTGGAACTGTATGTACACGTAGAGCAAGAGTTGTGCCAGTTTGATTTGTCCACAGTATATAAGCCTATTGTTGTGACAGCTACCTGAGAAGGGTCGAAGTATCTATTTAGATTATTCGCTTTTGATGTAATATTGTAATCTTTTGTTTAGTTATTTACAAGTAGAGACATCGAGACCCAACAGAAAGACTGTATTTTTATTATAATGTAGAAAATCTTTGTTCATCTCGTAATTTCCAAGGGTTAGGTATTTAAAGAACTTTGCCATCTTGAGTTGTCATTGCGAGCGAATTGTGAACCACATAATAGTTACGTTTGGAGAAGATCTACCATTTACTGTGTATCGTCTAGCATTTATTGTGTATTGTATAATTGGTTGTAAGTAGTAATTAGTTATTTAATGGGAAATAATCTTGTTACTAGCTAAGTTCATTTAATGTCATTAATTTATTATAATTAGTTTTGTTATTATAAGTACCGAGATTGTACTGTCACCGTCGCCCTCTTTGATTAGGTACTGTGCTGCCAGCTATCAAAGCTTCCGATTTAGCGACAAAGGGAGCCGCCAATAGTTTCAAGAGGGGTGGTAGGCTTGTAGCAGCGTATCGACAGAGGCCTTTATCATCAAGACCGAGCCAGTAACCACCCTCTACCACAGCACTCTCGACAACTATATGAAGAGCGCTACACTGAGCTGAGGGATTCAATTCTGACAGCAGACAAGATGTCCATCATCAGCACACGGCTACTGGACCAACGTAGGCTCATCGACGACCCCGCAAGAGAGAAGATGATGCTTCCGCTCGCTGACCCAACAGCATAAGCCGTCGACCGGACTGTCATCACCTGCTGCCGCAAGCGATGCCCACAGTGGTCCCTTGACAAAGCCTTACGCCCACTGGATGCGACGAAGCAGCCATTGACGCACTACTGTGAGGGAAGAAGATAACGTCTCCGCTGGACGACGACGCACTGTATCGCCCAGCCTCCGACCGCCATAACGACTACGTCCAACACTTCCCATCAAGACGACTACCGCTTAAATGGGCCTTTTCAGGGCCACCAAAACTAAAGGTTTTAACTTGCCACTAAATAATGCCATCCGGTGACGGTAGTAATTGTAATTAATAAACAAATTTAAGTTAGACTCTTAAAATTGTAGTTTATGGTAGACACTTGTTTGCAATTCTAATGATGGTTTGTTAATTATTTATTTTACTCAGATCCCAGAATGGACCTTAGCAATAACTGTTACAATATTTTGCAGTAATATAAACTTTTTAGTAATATAAAACTTTGCCGAATGTAACAAAGCTTACAATCCTGGAGAACTTTTAAATTTATGTATAATTTGTAATGATTTTTTGAAGAAAAAAGTTAGAATCACAAAGGCAAATTGACATCACAGACTTTTTTATGTAAGGTAGATGACTAATTTGGAATGCTCATGTAGATATTAAACGAAAAACTTAAAACAACATATGAAAACAGTTTTACTTCTTACTTTCTACACCATCTACAATCCCACAGCATCTTTTAAACTTCTTATTTATAAAGCTTATCTCCGGCCTGTTTGGATGTATGCTGCCTAATCTACAGAACTGCTAAGACATCCATTTTCAAAAATATCCAACTATTTCAGTCAAAATTCTTACTGCAAATTATAAATGCTCCCTTTTACGTTACAAATGACTGTTTGCACCATGAAAATTCAAAATTCCATACACAAACGAGTTATTCTGTAAGAAATTATCTCATCATAGCAACGAACTTGTACGCAACCTCTGCATACCATACCTTCCCAAAATCACCACAGATATCTACGGTAACAATGAAGTAGGGATATCATCTTGTATTTAATTAATTTCCAAAAATACACAAAATTATGTAATCCCATCACAGAAACTTTCTAGCTGGGACGCACTGTTGAGTGGTGATCTCCTCTTAAGTCTTAAAGCACATTTTATCTTATTTCATAATTATCTCATTAACTCGTTTTTATTTACAGTTGTGAATTTTCTAATTAAGTCAAAAAAAGTAAGGTAGGATAGACCTAACGTATGTCAATAACAATAATACACATACCGTAATGTAAGGATAATTTAATTTTTTTAAATGTAGTTTCTAACTTCCATGTTATGGTTGTCTAATCTTGCAATGTTTTAATTTATTATTTGCTCAAATCTACTTAACTGTGTTCTTAAGAAAATAATAAATAATTAATTGTGTAATAAATTCAGTGTTTTTCTTAACTGGTTGTAAATGTTAAAAACGTTTGTGGTCTGAAAGGTATTTACAATCTCTGCGTATAGTAAGAATTCGCGTAGAGTTGTAAATACAGTATACTGTACACAGTGATCTGCTTGCATTCTTAAATTGGTCGATTATCTTCAGTAAAATTACCCACACACACTTATATGGAAAAATCTGTAATCCAGGATCACCCGAGTCCTGAAAGTTTCGGACTAAAAAGAGGTTACTGTAAATAAATTAAATCTTGGAAAGTTTTTAAAATATATCACAGAAAAATAAATAATATTTTTATATTATAACAAAATGTAACAAATAATTTACATATATCAACATATAAGTTTATATTTAGACATATCACTGACATAAAAATTAAAACATCCCACAAATTTTTCACGTAATCTTACTTAATACAATATATTTTGAAAAGTAAACAAATTAGATTAAAAAACTATACATAAACATACACACACTAATTTACAAATAACTAGAATATTTTAAGTAATTGTCTTTTAAATAGATTAAATAAAATAACATAATCTATTTGAAACTATATATACTTTGTGTTAAAAATATAATTTTTAAAAACGGTTTAAAATACGGCGTGCAGTTTTAATATAGTTTTGAAACATAATGAGTAATTATGGATTAAATAATTTGAGTGGCCACCATTTTGGAATTTTATATCACAAAGCGACCTTAATTTCTTAATACATACTCGTATTTAAGATAAATATGAAAAAGCATACTAAATTTCATAAAACTTATCTCAAATCATACTCACGATATAAATTTCATTCTTTGAAAATACAAAACGGCAGATTGATGAAAACTGAGAAATTTTCAGAACTTATTTCTGATTGACGAATAGGATCTGAATCAAACTAGGAAGAGCATTTGGGTCTTTTCTGTTATCCCCCCCCCCCCCAGCATAATTTTTCACATTTTGTGGATATTTCGTATGTAGGTATTCTTACAGTATTTTTAACGATAAAAATGGGAAAAATATTTAAAAAAAATCATACATCAATATTTTTCAAGTAAACGTTAAAGTTTTTTTCCTTTTTCAAGAAAATCTTAAACAATTTATTGACAATTATTAAATTATTTAATAATATTTAATTTAATTATGTTAAATTAATTTAATGACTAATTAATTTAATAATGTCATGTACTCAATGAGTTCATATTCGATTATTACATACAGTAACAATATTGAGAAAAAAACAATAAATTTACCCTACCTATATTTAACCTTATTTTAAAGAATATTGGTGTACGATTTTTTTAAATACTTTTCCCGTTTATATCGTTAAAAATACTATAAAAGGTTGCAAACGAAATATTCACAAAATGTGAAAAATTATGCTGGGGGGGGGGGGGGATAACAGAAAAGACCCGGTAATTTTTTGTAGCACCCAAAAAACAAAAAAAAAAAATTCAGATGTAATATTGTTCAATTAAATTATAAATACATTAGGCTAAAATATCTCATTATGTAATCTAGTTATTCACATTAAATGTATTCTAACCACTCTAGATTGGAAGTTATTATTTAACGACACTTCATTACATGCACAACAAGGAATCTGCACTATCACTAAATTCTATAAATATTTTCGTTGAGTTATAGGAGGTTGTTGCCTTGACATCTCCTCCTTGCACAGTTACAATATAAAATGGAGGTACAATCACAAATTGTGTACGTGCATAGTTCAGTCAAACATTTTTTAGTTTAAGTGCATGTTCACCACCTACACTTATCATCGTATTGTATTTTCTAGATTATCTTAAATCTATTAAGTGGGGATTTGACACCTAAGTGTGTTTTAGTGTAATTGAAGGTGTCGAGAGAAGACAGTGTTAACCCACTTCAATATGATTTTAGGGAATCTCATTTTAAAAGTTTACTGAAATCTACAAATCACGTTTCTGAATATTTTGGGTCAAACATTTGTTTATTCTGTTAATCTAGGTTCTAAAGATCATAAATACAGCACCCTGTTTAAAATGTGCCAAACATTTAATTTTTACAGAATCTTTAAGAAATATCATGCTGAAAATGTTTTGGGTTAGCACTTACTTCTGCCGACCCCTTCAATTGTTTCTTCTTAATTAATTTTCTAGTTCACCATGTACATAATTCCTTATTTTTAGTTTATTATCATTCTTTAACGTAGTGGTTACCAACTGGTAGACTGCCAACTCATATTTTCTGGACTGCAAGCACTAGAGAATCATTTTTTTGTATGCAGATCTTATTTTTAAATGTGATGTGAATTTTTTTACGTTTAGGCAGTTAACTTGTTCAGAGTAACTGGTGATGTCAACATGACATATACCCAAGTTTCTCTGAAGAGATTTGGTGCTGCTGGACAAGTTTACATCCGCAATCAGGCTGAAAGCAACTCATGATAGCGCCACGCTACAAAATGCAAAAAACTACAACTTTGTAAACGGGCCTAAAATAGTTTAAAACTGTTGTTACATTCTACTGCTCAAACCTTTTCGAAATCAATAATTAGTATTAAGATTTAGCAGAATTGCCGTTTCTAAATTTTTACAGTCAGCAAGGTAGGCCTTAGTAAAAAGCTGGCCGGACCATAGCAGTCTCATCAAGAACCTTGATCAAAGTTAGTTGATGACCACTGCTAAATGTATTACTTAAAAAGTTTTTTTATGCAGTAAAAGTACAGTAAGTTCATCCTTTTTGGGGAAATTTACCTCATAAGGGAATCCCCACCTACACAAGTATGTGGCACAAGACAGCACAATTAGAAAAGTTGTAAAACATAATTCTTAAATAAAAGATATTTATAGTTATCTATATATGTACTTAATATTAATAGGAAAAGAATTTATCAAACAGTACTAAAAATAAATGGCTCCTCTGTGTGCAGGGAATCACCGCTACACATGTAATCATGTTACAATTTTTAGGCATTTAATGGAGTATTAAATTTGTTCGTGATTTAAAATAAGTTATTAGAACTATTATTTGTAATTAACAATTGTAACTTACATCTATTTTAACAGAATAAAATCATAGAATTTCCTGTGCCCACTTAATTCTCAAAAGTAAGGAACTCATAGAATGCTTAAAATTAGCAAATAATATTTTTATCTTTTTAATAAACACACAGTCTTACCTTTGAACTATTTTTAACTTAAAACTACAAATCTTTATAACTCATACAGTAGAACCTTGATAGAAAGAGTTTAAAGGGGATTTTAGAAACAGTCTTGTTATCAAAGGACTCTTCTAGCTGAGGTCTGTACTATCAAGGTTGTGTAGACTAAAAGCATGCTTTCAAGATCACACTGATTTCTTTAAAACCCCTTTATAGCACTGAAAAGGTTGAACTCATGCTATAAAGGTTTGGTTCTGCAAAAAGACGTGCTATAGAGGGTTAGAGCTTTGATCAGAATTGGGAAAAATTTTGTGCTACTGAGGTTTTAAAATAATAATAAATGTTCAATAGAGGAACCTTTAACATTAATTGAATCAATCATTTCAAAAAACCCATAAGTTCAATTTTTGACTTATTTGCTTTAGTACCTACCTACAATTCCAGATTGATGGAATATAAACACAATATTCCCTACAGAAATCACCGAAGTCTTGCTTCTTCACTAATATAATGGCAAGAGCTTATCATAAAGACTTTTTCCGGCTGAAAATAAAAAGTTTCTGCGCAAAAATATGCATTCAGGAGAAAACTGCTATAAATTGATGATGATTACAAAAGAACGTGAATATTTCAGACAACCAATTTTTTTTTGAAAGTCAAGAATTTCAATTTTTATTGTAGTGAAAGAATTCCTCACGTCACTAGTGTGATTAAATAAATATTATTGCATAACACAATTCTCTTGTGGTTATTTAACAAAGCATTTCGCACAGAAACAACATAAGTCATTTTGACTTATGTGCTTTCTAAAATGACCAATTCAATTTGCTACAGCAATTTCAAGGAAATTAGAAAAATTCACGTGTTATCAAGGAAGTCATGCTATTAAGGGTCTACTGTATTTACATATAATCATTCATTTTTTCCAATATCTCACCAATCATTTCAAAAATATAAACAATCTTGTAAAAATCGGACATTAATTTACACCAACTAATTAAAATTTTATAATTAAAAAAACAATTAAATAACAAAAGAATAATAATTTAATTAGGTAATATTATTGCCATGATAATTATTTACTGGTTGCTTTGTTTGTTCGATCGCAATCTTGCCAAGCCAGATCGTTCTTCTTCTTCATCGCTGGTATACGATGACATACCAGTCACAGCACCCCTTGTTGATGTTGCTTGCATTAATTCTTGGTCTGGCCCAACTCGTGTTTCATACAATAGTATGTTCAATGATTCCTCATAGATTCTTGCTTCCGGAAATTCAACCTGAATTGTAAATACATAAAAGCCGATTTAAAAATAAAGTGAGATATAAGGAGTTAAGGATTTTTTTTAAGTCAATATTCAAAAGGTTTGAATAACCCTAAAAGTTAAAAAATAGTTCTGTTTCTTATCACATGGTCAGCCAATTAAATGCCTGAATCATTTAAGGTCAAAAGAGGTAGAGGTGTAAAAGACACTAGTCACAGTTATCTCCTCCGAAAGTAATGAATTTTATTATACACCCAGACATTGTAGTGAATAAAGTGTAGGTGTCATTTGCAGAGTGGAAAATATGTGCTTTTCAGAGAGCCTGGTAAAAACATGTTATCCGTTGAAAACTCAATTTTGAAAAATCAACATAAACAATAAGCCTATTTTCCTTCCCTATAGGTATATTCATAAAGGGCACGAGAAAGTAAATATGTGTTAACTATCATGGCCCACATGGCTTCACACCCAAAACATGTGTAGGACGTAATCAATTTTTTAAAAACAAAATAATATGTTACAGAAATTGTCTAGCTGTTAGATCGACTGAATTTATATACTCCAACATACACACTCACACGCACGCGCGCGCACGCACACACACACACAACCTTGTGATAAATTTCCCCACTGTACATCTCTCATTCATCTCCCCTTTCAACTATCTACTTCAACTTAGTACACACACATGCAATTTTTTGATAATCCCCCTGCATTCATCTCTCATCTTAATCAAAACCCTTCATATGCTTCAACAGCAATACCTACACACACATACATATTTCTGAAAATCTTCATTAAGGCTCTTAGGGTTATAATTTTTGAAAATTTAAAAATAAAATGTTGCTGTGAATATAAATACGAATATGCTGTCAAAATTTCATGAAAATCCGTTTAGTAGTTTTGGAAATTAGCCTGCACAAAAAAAACACGCTTTGTCTTTATAATATTAATATAGATATTCATATTTTTAAATTAAATTGTGGATAAAATTACGCATGTTTACCTTAGTATGTTTCTTATCAGTGGCATACACGATGGATGTACAACAGACTTCACCAACTTTCTTTCCATGACCAAAGAAAGTCCAACAACATATTTCGTTTGAACCAATTACATCTTTTATAAATAACACACGTCCACTAAACCTTAATGATAATTTATCAAACAACTCAATATTTTTAAGTAAATTGTCATCTGATGTGCTGAAAAAAAAACAACAGTGAAATATTAATAAAAATATACATGACTTAAAAAAAATTGGATTTTTAGTTTTATGCCAAACTGTTGTACAAATTAAGGCTAATGCTAATGATTAACACGTTCAGTGCGGCAGCCACATTTATGTGGTTTATCAAACACTACCAGTTGACTGGCAGACTCATAAATTTGGCTGGTCTATAAATTTTATTATCTCTTATTACTACATTCAGGCAGGGTGAATAGTAACGGGTGTTTTATTAAGGATTATAAGAAGATATAAGTAATACATCAGTGAATTTTCTGTCCCCCAATCGGTATGTTGGCAACAGTGTACTCAAGGCCAACTACTAAGACAGTTAAAATGTTCCAGTCAAGCATTAGTGTGGTGACAGCAAGCATTAGTGTGGTGGTTAGCTAGTCTTTGTGGTTTTCTAATCTTGTGGTGACAGCAGTCGTTTCGTTATATTGTGTCAGAAATGGTTTTTTCCAAGGAAGAACCGGGTGTTTTATTAAGGACGCAACCCTGATTATAAGAAGATAGAAGTAATACAATGTTTTCATTGCAATTTGCTATTCATTTGTAAAATAATAATTTAGATTAAGTCATAATTTGTAAAATATGGAAAATAAAAATATGCCGTAGATTGTGGCTTTTAACATAGGGTTGCATTCTTAATAAAACACCGGTTCTTTTTTTGGAAAAAAACCATTGCCGACGGAATATAACGAAACGACTGCTGTCACCACACTAATGCTTGACTGGAACATTTTAACTATCTTAGGTAGTGGGCCTTGAATATACTGTTATCAACATACCGACTGAGGGACAGAAAATTTACCGATGTATTACTTCTATCTTCTTATAATCAGGGTTGCATCCTTAAAAAAACACCTGTTATTTCTATTATTGGGCAATTCTAGAAAAAGGTTAATTTTATGCCAGTATGCGATCACTTCTTGAACTGACATCACAGGCTTTTTTTAACGGAATTTTAAAAACCAATAAAATATTTACAACTCAGTTGGACGTTTTCCATGCAATTTTATTTGTTACTTATGAATTATTAACTTTAAATGAACTTTCTACATTCTTATAATCGCGTAAAGAAACTTACGCATTTACAAAATTTTTCTGTTTTCTAGTCTTAGTAATAATGTTAAAAAAATTTTATTTTATGACATTACTCATGTTACAATTACTCAATATGCAAAATTACATGTAGTAAATATTAAGTATGGCATATATAATTAAGTAAATAATTAAATTTTTGTACAAATAATTACACAATATTTTCCAGTTCAGACTACGTACACAGTTTTGTAGTGGATAGATAAAAATGAGTGAAACACTCACACGACTTTCTCTTGCCAATATCAATAAACAATATAACTGTTTCATCATGAGTAAATAATGTAAAATGAAAATCAAAGTTTATAGGACAACAGAAAATCACTAATTGATGCTAAATAAGGTATGTAGAAAATATGCTAGAAATAAAAGTTGTAGGTTTTTTTAATTCGTTACAACTTTGATTATATACATTTTGCTGTAAAATGCATATTAAGGCTGAAATCTTAAAAAAACATTTTTCATGAGAGTACAGCCTCTAAGAAAAACAGCAGACATGCTGCTTATACTAGCTTGTAGAGCATAAAAAATATGTAGTACAAGAGATGATTTTTTAAAAAATGTAGGAGCCATTTACGAGAAAATCGCAAAAAAATGAATATTTGGACAAATAAAGTACAACTTTCGGTGGATAGATTTTGGTGAAAATGTTTGTGTTGGGTCCCCTTGTGGTACCTCTAATGTAAGTTCCAAATTTCAACTTTGTATGCTATTCTGTTCATAACGTATTTTTTTCACACATGTACACTAATTAGTAAAAACATGATTTTTTGGGTTCAAGGGGCCTGAAAACATGTATATCATTGAAAACTTAATTTTAAAAAAATCTACACGAAAACAATAGTATATTTTCCTCCCCTATATTTTCATGTTGGCCAAGAAAAAGTAAAAAAATTGGTTAAACGAACCAATAAATTAATTCTGGCTAAAGATTTGATGATATCGCTGCGGTTGATATATTGTTTATTTATCAGTTACAAAACCGAACATCAAAACTAAAATACAATTATTTTACAGACAGGACTACATGACTTACCTTGTATATGAATACTTATTGTTATGTCTATTTATTAACAATTTCACAACAGGCTGAAAAAAAAGAAAATAAGCAATTTAAAAACTGAGTTAAACATCAAACAAAACATTATACAGTACTACCTCATTTACCCACCCTAATTAAGACTTGAAGCGATCCAGAAAATAAAAAAACGGGATAAACCAGGAACAATAGGAAATCGATAAAGACAAAATGTAACAGCAAAATTATAGTTTATTAGTATTTCTTTGAATAGAAACACAGTACAATATGTTAATATATAAATTTATTAAATAACTTTTGCCAGATTAGTTGTTTTGAAATTGTTTCTTATTAACTTAAAAATTTAAAGAAATAAGTTTTTGTGGCGTAGTGTAGCGCGCTAGCCTACAAAGCGGAGGTCCCGGGTTCGATTCCCAGCTAGGGTCTGCAAATTTTCACTAGTTAACAGGTTGACTCCCATGAGACACTTATACGTCTCTCACCAGATCTGTAAAATTTACTTTTGAGAGACTGGTCCATCTCTCATGTAATAGTGTTTTTAATAGAATCAGGAGACGGATTGGATGCTCATTTGCATTGAATCATTATTTTACTCAGCTGTTAGAAATGAGTTCAAAAAACATTTCCCCAGTCATGGTTCGTGATTTACTTGCTCCAATCAAGTCAAAAATGAGTCTGTGAAACTTGACAGCTTATTATTACTATTACATAATATTGACTATTATTATAATTTATTATTGCATTATTTATCATGTTTTAATAATATTATAAATTAAAAATCACTTTATCTTTTAAAGTTTTATGGTTTTCATATTACAATATTTTTTGTATTGTAAAAGTTGACTCTGGTCGGTGCCTCTATCCAGACAACCAACTGGTACTCAAGTTTACCACTTGCCGAACAACTGCTTGATAGAGAGACGCATCATCGATATTTATGAAGTTTTATTGAAAAATAGCCCAAAGTAAATTACGTATTTATAAAATACATAATCTACATACATAAAATTTGAAATTGAAATATATATTTTTCTAACCACCAGAATACGGTAACATAAAACACTTTCCAATGTTTATAGCGCTTTCGTGTATCTTGTACACATCTTCAGTAAATTAAAATTTATATAGTCAAAATTTAAAACTTCCTGCTCCTACCATGGTAGATAAGGAATAGTCGATTCTTATATTTAAAACAGTCTTGCCAACTTAATCAGTTGATTGTCGTATTCAATCTGTGTGTTCATTAATTTTTCCCTGCTATTGTATTCTGGTGGTTAGAAAAATATATATTTCAATTTTAAATAATACGGCTGTTTAAAAATCATACATAGGATGTTTAATAAAATAAAAATACAAAATTTGATGTATGTGTGTATGTACCCACCCCTTTATCTCCTTAATTACTGAACCGATTTTCATGCAGTTTTTTTATGTTGTAACTATTATGCCGGTGCAGGTTTTAGGCTGTTGAAACCCTTAAAAAGTTAGCCCTAAAGGTTTTTTTTTTTTTGTTTAACGTCCGACTGTTCTGCAATTACTGCTAATGCAGATGGTGAAGGATGAAATGATATTTTGTAACATATGAAAATATGCATGCCTGAATGGGATTCGAACCCAAGACCGCATGATGAGAGACGAGCACATTGCCAACTACGCCAATGCGACCGGCCGCATTTTCAACCCCTAAAGGGTTGAAAATAATGTTTATATCCTATATTAAGGCTTTTATGAGGTTAGATAAAAAATCTGCTGCTTTTAAACCAGCTGATGTGATTCAAAATCACATGAATTAGTAAATAGCGACGTGGTGCTAAGGATCAGCTGGTGACAACATCACAAGATAATTTTATTATATTTTATTATGTAGATACGATTTTGTATTGTTGAGTATTTTATAAAAGTAAAGTTCCGTGTTTCTTTAATTTCTTTTAATTTTCTTTTAATTGGTGAAAATTAAAAAATTTATAAATTTATACTCCAAATAAAAGTACAAAGAATATTGTTAATCCAATAGCATTAATTTAACTAAAACAGATTAATTTCACAGTTGTCATTAATTACATGTTTTTTTTTTAAATATTGCTGGTTTAATATTTGCCGGCGGCGTAGCAACGCACGCCAGGTACCGCTAGTAATTTTATAGAAATACACGTCAAATTTGAGTGAGACACACATCAGTCTTTCACAATAAATTTGAATTTTTTACTCTTGAGTACCTGATCAGTCTCTCACCTAAAAAACAGCGCCAAAACTGCAAAGGAACCATAAAACAGGTACGGGGTTTTAAAGGAAAACTGCAAAAATTGCCTTGGGAGTCAACTTGTTTACAAGATTTTAGTTTTTTTCTTTGTATGGTGTTTAAAGGCATCACCATCACGCATTGTGGAAAATTTTCTTTTCCTGATTTACTTTGTTCCAGATAATTTGGATAAATAACATTGTGTACAGTAATGCTAAGGCTACCAATTTAATCTTAACACTGCAGTTTTTGCCATCATTTAAATTTTAATTTATAGAAACTCCATTCATTGGTTGAAAATGTTAGAAATTTTAAATATGTAGGCTGTATGAGTAAAGCCATTATTAGAAGTTTTTTTACATTAATAAAAAAAAAATTCCATTAACATGGATTCTGCTGCTATGATGCTATGTAATAACTTAATAATTATATAATTATTAAAAAATGTATTTAAATATGATATAATACCTTTGTTGTAGAACTTATCAAAAGTTGTTCTTCTTTCTGAGATGTAATTAAAGGTACCCTACAGATTGGTTCAGTTTCTCTTTCTTTCTTAATTAATGCTTGGTCACAAGCATCAGCTAATTCTGCAATACAATAATATTTTGCTTCGGCAAGAAGTTCCGCTATTTCTTTACATGTTTCCGGTAACGGTACGACACCATCACGTAAAAAATTCAAAATTGTTCCAAAATGTTTTCCACAGCGATCAATTAATATCCATCCTAAAATAAGAAGTATAAACAATTTATTAATATAAGTAGCTTAGCACTAGTATTAAATATATTGCACATACTGTACAGTACATGCGCACAGATTACAGCCGAGTGGAATTAAGAGCTACTACTAATTAAACAAATTATTAAAATCTGGTGTGAAACACTCACACAACTTTCTCTTGCAAATGCAAACAATTAATAATAAACCTAACATTAGAAATAAACAAAAAAACTAACCTCAATAAACATAACCTAATTTTAATCATGAGTGAAAGACACAAAATGAAAATCAACCGCAGTTTGGCTTAAAAATACGGAAAATCACTCTTTCACGTAAACTAGGCTCTGAAGAGAAAAATGTTCTAAATAAAAGTTGTAGATCTATAAATTTGATTACACTTTTGTCGTAAAATGCATACTAAGGCCGAAATCTTAAAAAAATCGATTTTTCACGTTTTCGTGTGAAAAAAAAGAAAATCGCTAATTACCACTAAACTTAGCGTTATACAAAAAAATGCTTGATATAAAAGTTGTAGGATTTTAAATTCTCTATAACTTTTATTATACATTTTTTGTGCTAAAATGCATATTAAAGCCGCAATCTTAATAAAACAATTTTTTTACGTGAAAACAGCCTCAACAAGAATTTCAGCAAACATGGCGCCTACCCTATCTTGTAAAGCATAAAAAATTTAGTAAACCAGGCGATTTTAATAAAAACCGTAGGACCCGTTTTTGAGAAAATTGTAAAAAAGTGAAAAATTACGCGAATAAACTGCTACTTCCAGTTGACTGATTTTGATGAAAATGTTTGTGTCTGGTCCGGTAGTGGTGTCTTACTTAAGTTTCAAGTTCGTACGAGGTTCCATTCTTGAGATATTCTGTACACACACACACACCAATCGCTAAAAACATGTTTTTTAGGTTCAGGGGGTCTGAAAACAAGTAGATCCGGTGAAAACTCGGTTTCGAAAAATCGACATGAAAACAATACTTTCCTTCCTATATAGCCTATTCATATAGGCAAGAGAAAGTAAAAATTAAATATTCTTATATATTTCTATTTTCTCCTAAAGGCCATTTCACATTGGCATAGAGTCGTTTAAGCTACATTTTCAGAAAATATTGCTTCTATCAATTATTAATACTCGATATACGGACCTACCAGATCGATTTTATAACATTTAAATTCATTAACCCAACGGGTTGGTCTAGAGGTAAAGTTCTCGCCGCGAGTCAGCTGTTCAACAGCTGATTTTCGGACATGAAGGTTCCTGGTTCAAATCCTAGTAAAGGTAGTTACTTTTATAAGGATTTGAATACTAGACAGTGGTTACTGGTGTCATTTGATGGTTGGGGTTTAATTTATCATACTCTCTAAGGAATGGTCAGCCTGGGTCTGTACAAGACTTCACTTCATTCACACGTCATGCACATCATCCTCATCTCATTGGGTCATGGGGTGGTTGCTTGTTATTCTGAATTGAACAGATCGCAATGTACACAAATTAGGAATAAAAAAAAAATACAATTGACCGCAAGCTGCAAAATACACAATATAGATGTTTTTTTGATAGATCATTTAAAATTACTTTGGTATCACTGTGACCGTTAGAGTAGTGTTATGGTGTATAGGCTAAGTTTCAGTTTTTCATAATACTGTAGGCCAATATTAATTTCTAGTAGTTCTCTAATAAACAGACAGTCATTTGTTTCATGCAGAGGGACCACAAGCCAACAGACAAGCTCTCTTAATGATGAAGAAACATTTCATGAAGGTTCATGAGTCATTTAAGGCCCTTTTCACATGGCGTGGCCACGTCACAGCTACATGGCTACAAAAGACAGGAGTTTGGTCGTTGGATGCCTCGTCGCCATTCCTGCAACGAGTGGCCATGCTTTACATTACAGTGATTAGGTCTATTCATTTGAGTCGTAACACTTGCCATGGCTGGTGAAGTTATAACCTATAATTTTTTATTCTTATTGTGATATTGATAAACAATGAAAAAATTGACACAGAAATGTTTATAGCGGAAGAAGTATGCTCATTTGTATACATTCAAAAAATTCTCTCTCATCTTTTCTTATATTGTCAGCGTAAAGATTGAAAAATACATCTTTACTTGTTCTATCGAGTAAAAGAGGTCTTACCCAAATTGTTCTTTGCCTCCGCTGTTTCTTACGATAACCCCAAAAAAATAGTTTTTTCAACGTCCATTCCGTTCAGTATGTACAAAAAAACTGGCCTGGCCAGATTGCTGCCACTCGACTAGTCACTTCCTTTTTTGGCGACATGGCCACACCGAGCGAAAAGAGCCAAAATGCCATTTAAGATGTGAATCTCAAGAAAGTAAGCTATGAGAGGGACGGTAGAATGGCGAACTGTAAGGCAATAATATTACCACAATATTTTTCGCTTCATAACTAAAAATGGATTTAATAATAATAAATTAAATGGATTTAACTTAATAAATCTTAATGGATTTTACCCATATTTCTTTTAAAATACACAAGGTAATAAAATGTTAATTAACTTGTGCATTATACATAATCATATTTTATGCATTTCATTAACACACTAATATTATTCAGTCAACCAGTGCATACTAAAACTCACAGAAACATAAACCTAGATGTTCTATTCAGAAAACAGGTATTTGTCAATAACATCAGATGAATAAAATTAGAGAATAGTAATTTAGATAAGTTAATAACAAGAAATCTGTATGATTACACAAGGCTTAATTAATACATTAACTTATAAAATTAAAAATACACTATATTACTAAAGTATATCAAAATCTATGAACATTAGACAAAGTTTATCTAATAATTTTCTAAGTTATCGTGGTGTGATTCAGACAAAGCCATCCTATTACTCCAAATCAGTATTACTCTGACTAAACGTGTACCTGATTCAATATAATTGCTAATTACTTCAGCCACATAATAATAAGGAAAAAATATTGATCGGTAATATACTTTACCTTCTGAGTCGGTAAGTACTTCCATCCGCCCACTGAACATCGCTCGAAGCATTGTATCATGTTTTGTCAAGGTACCAATCGTGGTGTAATGTAAAGAACCTCCAATATTAAGCTTCACATACTGAGATGGGTTTCCTTTGATGACTGTTTTGTGATCGCCTGACATGATTACACAATAAATATGGTTTAAATTCACAACAATTTCCTCGTATCGCACAGATTTCAGTAGCCTATTTCTTACACTTAACCTGTATCTCCGATAACTTTTGAAATATCCATTTTAAAAACGATAACTAACATTTAAATATAAACTAGGTATTTAATATACTTAAAACTAAGTAAAGAATAATCGTTTCAAACAATATTAAGTAATATCAATTAAAAATATTATTCATGCCGTTTATCGAATTAAATGCCTTTCGAACAGCTGTTATTATAAATTCAATAGAATGAAACTCAATCTGTACGGTGTGCAATGCACGCATTCTAGACTTGTTCATGAAAACTAATGAAGACTATTAACAGTACGTTGTCACATCCATGATGGGGAAAAAAGCTGAATTTTTAAACTATGGTATCCAGAGATTACTTTTACCCATATATTTACCGAATATAGATAGTTTTAAGTTAATGTGCAACCGAAAGTGGTTTATCTATCACTTCTACAATAACTGTTCTTAATTTGTTTTAATTTACGAGGAAAAAAATATAGAGCGCTACCTACACGCGTAATACAGAATTTTAAAATGATCAAGAACCGCGGACAAAAAGTGACTATCTCTTATTAAAACATCAATGTTTGTCGTAGTACCACAACCCAAAAACCAATAAACTTGTAACTTTTTGTTTAAAAATTTAATGTACAGTAAATTATAAACTCATCAGGAAAAGTTGAAATAACCATGTACTGATTAGATTTTAATAAAGTTTAGTTCAAAAATTTAAAAAAATTATTTTAGGAATTATATATTGTTACTATATTAAGATTTATATTAATTTAGTCCTTAACGTTTACTTAAATTTAGATATGATTAACGTTAGTAGATTATAATTTGTGTTTATAAAAACAGAAAAAGTTCTTTGCTGTTAATTTAATTTGTATCGATTTAGTATTGCATCTTGTCTTGTGTTTGTGTTGTGCCATTACATCCTGTTCTAGCGGTGGCGCAATTTGTTCCGTTTTGGTTGCTTAGTTTACACCTGTCAAATAATTGATTTTATTTTGAATGCGTTGGTGTTATTGACTCTCCAGTGTTTTTGTTCCAATCTTTTATTAGAGTACGTAAGTATTCTTGAATTAATATTGTAATTTTTAAGTAATATTGCACATTTTAATTTTTTTGCTTTAACTTTAATACGACAATATACTGCATTTACTGTTTCCGTACTTTTAAATTATTTTTATTCTGTTCTTTGTAACACTCACAGACTGTTAATTCAACTACACTATTATTTTGGGTATAATATAATGTACAATAACATCCAAATTCTACAGCCACACTTAAACATTTTAATTGGTTAGTTTCCCTGCTATTGTAGGGTGTCTTTATTAAAGTTCTGACAACCATTTATCTTATTTTCTCCCTAATATAGCTGTTAAATACCGAATTCAGTATTAATTTTAAATAAAGAATTCACATTTAACGTTGAGTGAATTTGAATTTAACTTGCTAAATAACGGATTAAATTAAATATACATGTTTTTTACATTCCATCTCTCAAAAGTTAATTTCAGAGAATAATAGTTTTGGGTTTTAAATGAAAAAATAACCATTTTACATTACTGCATATTATTCACTTCTTAATGAATTTTTACATAAATTAGAAGCAATTGCTTTTATTTTTATATATATTTTTTTAAACATTTTCCAATACTGAGAAAACTACCTAGTCAATTTGAGTATAGCTACACTTGATAGAATTGTGTTAACTGAATGTGCATCCAGATTTAATTTAATGTCTGTAATTTATCGTAGGTTTTAGAAACAAATGTTAGAATTTTGGTTAATGAAATTCTGGCTCAGTTTTTGGAGAATGGGAATGAGGAAATTATGGTAAAAGTTAATATTTTATTTTTTCTTGTACCATTTGCTGTTTTGAGATAACTCACACAACTTTCCAGGGCATAATCCAGAGTTAATTTTTAACATGTACGAGGTGTGGTTATTAAATAACGAGATGGACGTAAAAAATTTGACTTTTATTTTGTACGTAATCACTTATTGTCACCTTCAATATACACTCCTTCTCTATCCCTACAATCTTGCACATGGTGCAAGATCTTGTAAATAAGGTGGATGTTCTAACACTGAAATGCTGTACTTGCCTAAGAACCTCTTGACAGATAACCCGGAATGAGCTGGCGCATTGTCTTGGTGGAAAACGCATGATTTGTCCTTCCACATTTCGGGGCATTTTTTCCTTACTCTTTGACGTAGTTTAGAAAGTGCCTCAAGGTAGTAATATTGATTAATTGTTTAACCTTCAGGAACCCAGTGAAGGTACACAATCCCAAGGATATCAAAAAAACAATCATCATTGCTTTAAATTTTGACTTGCTCATTCGAGCTTTTTTGGCTCTCTGTTCGGCTCTTCCAGTGCATGGGCTGGGCTTCGTTTGCGAATCATAAGTAAAAAACCATGTTTCATCACATGTTATTATCTTTTTCCTGTTCACTAAGGTGAAATCTGCATTAAAAGGGACAAGATTTTAGTCTGTGGAAGCTGTAAAAGAGAAAGCGGCACGTGTCTTGAAGGAGCTGACAGAAGATGACTTCCGGCACTGTTTCCAACAATGGAAAATTCGCATGGAGCGTTGTAGGGATAGAGAAGGAGCGTATATTGAAGGTGACAATAAGTGATTTTGTATAAAATTAAAATCAAATTTTTTACGTCAGTCTCTTTATTTAATAGCCACACCTCGTATATATTTTTTAATATGTTGGATAGGGGTTGAGAAAATAAAATAATTTTTTTTTCTGTTTGGCAAACAGGCTTCATTTTAAAAAATTCTTAAAACAAAATATCATAAAAGGTTATATTAAAAGATAGAAACAAATATGAATTTTTGTTTAAAAAAAGTTCATGAAGTTATCTCAAATAGTTTCAGAGGTATGTTAGTGACTATTTTTGACAGTTATACTTTAATAAACACCACTAAGGGTCCCTATTCTAATTCACACCCACACCAAGCCAAAAATACAATGTAAGCAGCAATAAAATTGGGTGGTTGTTAGTAGTTTACAGAAGTAGTGGCTTGTGCCTTCAAAAAAGTTCCAAAATACCGAGAAAAATTAGTGTACTAATTAATAAGTATTCTTGAGACTCCTGAGAGTAAAAAATGTAAAATACACACTTGCAGAAAAACTGTGTCACACTGCAAATATAGTTAATTGACTCACGAATTTGCTTTTGGTTTTAATGATGGGTAAAGGGCGGAAACATCAGTGCACATGTGCAACTGCTTTGGTATCAGTTTACCACCACCACAACATCATAAACTATACTTAGAGAACTTACAATATATCGCGGAACCTTTTGTACGTTAACTGTACGAATATAACTGTTATAGTAAACGGAAATGTCGGTTTCTCGAAAACGCAGTCGAACTGTTCACAACAATGCTGAACGAAATCTAATATGTAATGTAATAAAATGCTGTGAAGTTGAAACTAAACAAAAATAACTTTCCGTCCCTCTTAACAAAAGCTGTGAGTGAGGGGCTAACTACTGTGATGTTTATTTTTCCACAATTCCAATTATAAAGGAAGTTAAAGACAGTAAAGAAGATAATTCTTCATTAACAAATTTTTTTACACCTGATAAAAAAAGGAAGGGCTATAAAGGGCTTCTGTCGTCAACTGGAAGGAGACCCCTTCATTCCTTTTACAAAAGGCTTAAGGGAACCAGCCGGGATAGAAGGCTAGTGTCCTATCCATACATTCACGTTGTGTGGCCTGTTAGTAACCATGTGACCGCTCATCAGCACGATAACCGGCTCATGGTGAACGGAACTGGAAGGGCTGCCCATTCCACCCTGGCAGACGGTGGCTTGGGGCACTCAGTCTGCCAACCAAAAAGCTGAAAGCAACAGTAAACTACAGCTTTTTCTGTCTGACTAGAATTATCGTAAGGAAACTCCTTCATGTATGATTCTGGTTAGGCTTACTTAGTATATGCAGATCTTCAAGAACTTCGAGAACTTCAAAATATGAAAAATTTATGATGGTGTCCTCTCTGGTAAAACATTCCGGAGATAAACTAGTCCTCCATTCGGATCTCCGGGCGAGGACTATCAGAGGGGACTTCATCAAAAAAATAAAAGTTTCTGAAATTCTGCGAGTTGGAACATGGAATGTTAGGAGTTTAAAACAAACTGGTAGGTTAGAGAATTTAAAAAGGGAAATGGATAGGTTGAAGTTAGATATTGTAGGCATTGGTGAGGTACGCTGGGATGATGATCAAGACTTTTGGTCCGGGGATTATAGGGTTATTAACACTAAAGCCATCGGAGGGCAGGGCGGAGTGGGTCTAGTAATGAATAAAAAAATTGGACAAAGAGTGACTTACTATAAGCAGTGTAGTGATAGGATTATCATGGTTAGAGTAGATACGAAACCAAAGTCTACCACTATAGTGCAGGTCTACATGCCTACGTCTTCACACAGAGAGAAAGAAATAGAACAAGTATATGAGGAATTAGATGAAGTAATAAAATATGTCAAGGGTGATGAAAATTTGATAGTTATGGGAGACTGGAATGCAGTAGTTGGAGAAGGAAAAGAAGGAAAGATAGTCGGAGAATATGGTCTAGGGAAGAGAAATGACAGAGGGAGTCGGCTGGTAGATTTCTGTTCCAAATATAATTTAGTGATAGGCAATACACTTTTTAAGAATCACAAAAGGAGGTTATACACTTGGATGATGCCAGGTGACAAGGGAAGATACCAAATAGATTACATAATGGTTAGACAAAGATTCAAAAACCAGATTATGAACTGTAAAGCCTATCCAGGTGCAGACATAGGGAGTGATCATAACTTAGTAGTAATGGATAGCAGGCTTAAACTTAAAAAACTGAAGAAGGGACAGGGAAATGCTAGGTGGGATGTAGACAAACTAAGAGAACAAGACAACCAGGTAGGTTTCCAGGAGAGTATTCAAAAAGGGATAGAAGAAAGAGGTAATGACACAGGAAATGTAGAGGAGGAGTGGATAAACTTCAAGGAGGTGGTAGTGAAAGCAGCGGAAGAATGGTTAGGACATACTAAAAGAAGAGGTAGGAAACCGTGGATTACTAATGATATTTTAGAACTGATGGATGAGCGAAGAAAATATAAAAACGCAAAGGACGAGAGAGGTAAAAGGCAATATTGCTACTTGAGAAATACCATAAACAAAAGGTGTAAGAAAGCGAAGGAAGAGTGGATCAGAGCGAAATGTACGGACATTGAAAGTAAAATGGCAGTTGGTAAAGTGGACGTAGCTTATAGAAAAATAAGGGAAAACTTTGGAGAACGAAAGATGAAAGCTGTTAATTTACAAAGCACAGGTGGTAAACCATTGTTAAATGGCCAAGAGAGAGCTGAAAGATGGAAGGAATACGTAAATCAACTCTACATGGGAAAAGAATTAGAATATGATGCGATAGAACAAGAAACTGATGTTGAAGAAGATCAAAAAGGGGACCCTATACTACGAGAAGAATTCGATCGGGCACTTAAGGATATGAATATGAATAAGACACCTGGAATAGATAACATACCATCAGAATTATTATTACGATGTGGCAAAGTTGCTCAAAACAAATTATACAAACTTGTGTGCAGAATGTATGAGAGTGGAGAGGTACCATCGGACTTTAAAAAAAATATTATGATTCCAATACCAAAAAAGTCAGGAGCGGAGAAGTGTGAACATTACAGAACCATCAGCCTAACATGCCATGCATCTAAGATACTGACAAGAATTATATACAGGAGAATAGAACACCGAGTAGAAGAAGTATTGGACGATGACCAATTTGGATTTAGAAGGAGAATGGGAACTTGAGATGCAATATTGGCTCTGAGACTGATTATTGAGAAAAGGATACAGAAAAATAAAACTACTTTTATGGCATTTGTAGATTTAGAGAAAGCATTTGACAATTTGGACTGGAGTAAAATGTTTAAAACTTTGAAAAGGCTAGGAATTAAATACAAAGAAAGGAAAGTTATCTACAGTCTGTATAAGAATCAAACGGCTGTTTTGAGAATCGAGGGGTACGAAAAAGAGGCTGCTGTAAGAAAAGGTGTACGACAAGGTTGTTCTTTGTCACCACTACTTTTTAACTTGTATATAGAAGAGGCTATAAATGAAGTGAAGGAGAAATTTGACGTAGGAATAAAAATTCAAGGAGAAACAATAAAAATGTTGAGATTCGCCGATGATATAGTAGTATTAGCCGAGGCAAAGAATGAACTAGAGGATGCCTTAAATGGAATGGATGAGATCTTGAAGGATTACTTCATGAAAATTAATAAGAACAAAACGAAAGTGTTGTGCAGCAGCAAGAGTGGTTTAGAAGAGATGGGAAATTTAAAAGTAGGCAACGAAAACATACAGGAAGTTGGGGAATTCTGCTATCTAGGGAGTAAAATAACAAAGGATGGTAGAAGCACGAGTGATATCAAGAGTAGAATTGCTCAAGCTAGAAAAGCCTTTGAAATGAAAAACAGCTTACTGACTACAAACATTGATTTACAGATTAGGAAAAATTTCTTAAAACATTATGTTTGGAGTGTAGCATTATACGGAAGTGAAACGTGGGTGATAGGGGCTGTAGAACGGAAGAGGATAGAAGCTTTTGAAATGTGGTGTTATAGGAAAATGTTAAAGATTAGGTGGGTGGACAAAATAAGTAATTTAGAGGTTTTTAGGCGAGTGGATGAAAAAAGAAGTATATGGAAGCATCTTACCAAAAGAAGGGATAGGCTAGTGGGGCATATCCTAAGACATCCAGGTATTGGGCTATCAATAATGGAGGGTAACATTGAGGGAGTAAATTGTAGAGGGAGGCAAAGATTAAAATATATAAAGCAAATTACAAAAGATGTAGGGTGTTACAGGTATGTAGATATGAAACGACTTGCGCAAGATAGAACAGGTTGGAGAACTGCATCAAACCAGTCGAGAGACTGATGACAAAAAAAAAAAAGGAACCGTTTATACCAATAAGAAAGTGATGCTGACAGGTGAAATGTTATTACTGGTTTTGAAAGAAAGGCTAAATTTTAGTTGGGAGTTTTGTAGGTTAAGAAAATTTTTAAAGGAAATGGGATTTAAGTGAAAATAGTGTCAGTCTCAATGAAGTATATTAATTGAAAGGCAACATGTAGTTAACTAACGGTACAATTGCACGGTAGTACGATATTGTGTTGAGGTTGGCAGCGCTGTGAGATTTCTCTTCCCTTATTCACAGCCTATCCATACACAAAAGGGATTCTCGTGACTCACTATCTTTATAAAAGAACTAACGTATCTGTACATAGAAAGTGCAAGTGCAGCAGGCTGGTCGACCCACCACAATCTCTTCACTATTCAGGTATGGGTGGGGAGAGCTAGGTATCCTGACATCTCCGTTGTCATGGCAACTACCTCGCACGGAAGAGAAGCTCCATCCATCTAACTCTTCACTTGGGCATTTGTTATTAATATTAAAGCTATGAAAATCGCTATTTAAAACTTAAGAAAGTGCTCTTAACAGATACAACAATGTTATGTACTTTTTTACACAACACTTCTTCATGTTTTTTCCTTTTGAGACTGCATTGGATCACTTGAGTCAATTTCTGGGCACTCTTCTGGTTCTTTTCTTTGATTTTCCTCCAGTATTCTTTCATTCTGCCAGATCTTCTTTGCCTTTATGCTTACGAAAAGATCACTTTCCTGCTTCCTCTTTTATTTACTTCTCCTTGTAATCTAATATTTTTATCTTTTAATAGTTTCAGCTGTTCAGTTTTATTTTCTAGATCTACTTCTTCATTTATTGTAAAACAAAAAATAATTATAACAGAAATTATATTTATTTTATGAGAGAAATAAATCTCGATATTTTCCAGTGCATAGGTGAAGAGGCTCTTCACCTACTTCACCTGAACAGCTGTTGCTGGTCTACAGTTCCCATTAATAAATTAAATATAAAAAAGACGTATTATAGGTGTACGAAATTTTATTAGAATTTGTAGATCTTTGTTTTTTCATATTGCCTTAATTTGTATGGGTACTAAGATATAGCTAATGGATTTAGCTACATAAAAATTGCTTTACAGTGATAGAAATGAATGTGATGGATGTTATTTATTCGCAACGCCAAAAATAATTATTGGTTAAACAATAAAAATTGTAGCAGCGAGTATGACATCATGCAATATAACTGTTGGTATTTTTATATTGATTTTATAAGTGTTTAGAAAATTATTTTACTTTGGTATTATAATTCTTATCTTTCTCCCAATATCAGTTATTAGTTGATTTGTATTTTTTTTTTTAGTTTTTTGTAGTCGTAGACATATTTGATATCTATATTTTAACAAATGAATAATGGGTTTCAAACATGCTATAAAATACGTCTGTAATTTTTTTAGTTATTTCAGAAAATTTTTTTTCTTTTCTTTCAGTAAAAGATATTTCTCTTTTTAACATTTGAAGTGATTCAGAAAAAATACTGATCGTATTATGCTATAAAATATTTAAAAATTACCTGTAAAGTTGAATTGTTTTTGAATGATTCAAAGTTGTGGTCACATAATTTAACAATTGCACCACCATTAAATGACTCTGTTAACAAATCGTTGATTTTATGAGATTAATTACCATGTTGGGCGCCAGTTCTGTCGATAGAGCATTAACTAGATAAATAAAAAAAACTAAGCTCCTTGAGTTCATAAATATTTAATAAATTATTTAAGTACCAATTTTTTTATGTTTATTTAACACTTTACTTCTAATCTTTTACTAAGAAATAAACATAACCAACTTTTTCTCTCATGACTTTAATTAAAACACCAGCCGGCCGGCCGCATTGGCACAGTTGGTAACATGCTCACCTCATCATGCAGTCCTGGGTTCGAATCCCACTCAGGCATGGCATATTTTCATACGTTACAAAAAATCATTTCATCCTCCATTGTACAGTACAATAGTTACATCCCAACGTCGTCTTGGGTTCGAATCCCATTCAGGCACGGCATATTTTCATACGTTACAAAAATCATTTCACCCTTCACCATCTGCATTAGCAGTAATTGCATAACAGTCGGACGTTAAACAAAAAAAAAAACACCCCAACGTCGTCACTAATGACCGTTGTAGTTGATGCGACGTTAAATAAATAAATAAAAAAAAAACACCAGCTTAAAAACTCTTATTATAACCAAAATGAAAGTTATTCCAAACAATCTCTTGGATCCTCCAATGTTCACTATCTATAAACAGCTCCAGCTTCTTGAGTAACCTTTCAAATTTTTAACTTCCTCTTAGCGGAATCCAAAATTGAGGACTATCCTGAAACTTTGAAACCTCTAGTTGACCAGTCTTCAACCCACCAAACCATTCAAACAACCTGGAGTTCTAAAGGGAAGGAAAATGATCCCTACTATTGTCTGATACTTGGCAGGTGAAAGAAAGGCTCTAGGACATAAAGTGTTAAACACACAGCCACCTAAAGAATAAAGCCTCATCCTAGATGACTGACATATGACTATATTTAGAACCTATTGTCTATTTATTACGCCATTCAAAAATAAATCCTTATAATGCATCCTGCAGCTTGAAATCAGTACTATTTTTTTATAATAATTTCACTAACTATTTTTAAGCTGCCTTTATTGTTTATAAATCACTTAAACACAGGTTTCAGTGGATCCACCATCATCAGAGTATATAATACCGTTTGAAACTAAATTTTTTTTAAAATTTATAGAAGATTTTACATCTTCAGTCATTTGTATAAAACTTTTATACAAATAAAGCAATAAATTAAAATAATTTTTTTTTGAGGATTTAAGATGGTACACATAGTGGGATGCGTTTACTGGTATGTTTTCGAATGGATGAAACGCTATTGTAACTAATTCTAAACTTATGGGTTTTCCCTCAGAAGTTTTGGTTGGGTTTTTGCAGAAATTCTGGAAATTATTATAATCAGAAATTACCATAGTAGTCACTTGTTGGACTATTCGTACTTTACAATGGTATAAAATCATTTAATAGAACTTTAGCTCATTTACAATCTTATAGAACTAAGAATTTATTGTATTTTTTGATAAAGGCTTGATTATCATGTTGAACAATGTTTAAGCTCTATTAAACATGATACTCTTGTGGCCTTCACAAATTCTTATTATCGAATAGGTCTTCTGTTGTAGTTACATTTGAAAGTAAATATTAAGTAACTAAAGGCCAAGCCAATTGCTGTGAGCGCTGGACTATGCATGCGCATACATGACTTCGACCCCCCATACCCCTCCGACCTACAGTAAGATGTACAGTCAGAGTGTTGTTGAAAATTGACAACACCCATTGTATTTTGTAGGCATGTTGTTCCATTGTTGATTACATACGCTGTGTTTATTGCAGTACATACAAGACTATACTAACGCAGACGCACATTTTGCCGAGCGCTCTCCTAACAAAAATCAGGTTATAGTACTGTTGAATATTTTTCTTTTTCTTTGCTACACAAGTTATTTTATTTTACAGATTTCATACAATGAAGAAAGAACATGTCTTTATTCAAGTCACGCGAGCTGTGGGTGACTCAGTGTGGAAAAGATGAAGCGTTTGATATCAATTCAGTCCTGTTAGTCGATTTAAGAGGTAGAGGCTATGAAAGTATTGTCATTGGCAGCCATAATGGATTACTTAGAGTGTACAATCCATTATCAGATCCTGAAATTTCTTCTATGGAATTCAGGCCAACGGACCTCTTGATTGAAACACAACTACCTAGTCCAGTACTTCAGTTAGCCTTCGGAAAACTTGTATCGTAAGTCTGAAGTGTTTTTTTTTTTTTAATTTATTGTTAGAAGATTTAAATACTGTTCATTGTAAATTATTGGAATCTTTTATAAAAAATATTTAATTATCAAAATTTAATATTGTTGAACATACCACTATGAAAACAAATTTTTTCATTTATATCAATTAAACCAGAAAGCTATTTTAATTTGTAAAAAAAAACAACACTATGTATTCGATGACTATTATTTTACATAAAAAAACATTTATTTTTGTTATTTTTAATTCTGTGATTCTTCTCTTTAATAGAAGTATTTGGTATGATAGAATTTTGTTCTCCAATACTCACTGAATAACACTTTTAGTAATGGCAGAGGGTGGATCCACATAATGGGTAATCTCTGGTAAAATTACCCATCCAACTCCTTTTACAAACATAAATCACGAGTCGTAACCCCTGTTAGCTATATATATGGCTGCAGTGTTAAATAGTAAGCAATATTATTATAATTAGGTAAGTAAAGTATTACAGTTAACCCTTTGTGAACGGAATTAGTTTCATGTCACAGACGCATTTACGAGGGGGGGGGACCCAAAAATAACGGGACTGAGAGTGCAATGCCATTCGTATAGACATAGTAGAGAGTTTTCCTGCTAGATGGGGCTAGTACAGATCTTCAACAAACAACTGCCAACACGACAGCGGTTTGTAGGTTAACGTTTGATAATAGTGTTGTATTTCTCTTACTGTTGTCATGTTCCGCCTCTGACATCGTTATGGCAAATTTAAAAGAACAAAGAGTGTGTTTGAAATTTTGTTTCCTGCTTGAAAAATTGGCAACGGAACTTACAAAATGCTTTAACAGGATTTCAAGGAGGATGCTATGAGCTGCACATAAGTTTTCCAGTGGCTTGGGCACTTTAAACGTGGTAAGATGAATGTTAAAGGCCATGTTTGTTCTGGGTGCCCTTCAACATCTTGGAACGATAAAAAAATCAACGAGGGTCGTTGTTTCACGATCAATGAAATTTCAGAAGAGACGGGCGTGAGTTGGAACTTGTGCCTGTGGATTTTGATTGAGGATTTGCCAATGAGACGTCTTGCCGCTTAACTTTTTCCTTATTTTTCCCAACAGGGTCAACAAAATATTCTATTGAATTTAAGTCAGGTCTTGAAAAAAGAGATTGGATGTGATCAAAATTTTTTGACCAGTCATTACAGGTGATAAGAGTTGGTATTATAGGTATGACCCAAAAACCAAGCAAGCATCAAACCAGTCTTCCACTGGCTTGATTCTAAACAACTTTGCAGGCAGATCACAACAACATATGACTCAATAAGGTTCTAACTGATATTTTTTAATTTTTCCTGTTTTTGTGATTATTAGGGTTTTTACTGCAAGGATCATTTGCCATATAAAAATTATCTTCATCGAATTACTCATTGTTGAGTTATAACCATTTCCTTAAGGTTCTAATTGCACAAATGTAAATAAAATTAATTCTATAAAGTTCTATTTGCAATTTCTTCTTTATATTTAGATCTGTATGGTTCTAACTGCAATACTTTCAGTTTTACCAACAGTAAATCAGAACAGAAAGAAAAATACAACACTACGATCAGACATTAACCAACAAACTGATGCTGTCTTGGTAGTTTTTTTGTTGAAGGTCTCTACTAACACAATCTAGTGGTAGAACTGTGTACTACATCTATGAATTGAGCACACTTTCAGTCCAGATTTTTTTGGGGTCCTCCGTTATTATGGATTGGTGTAAAATAATTTTTTTTAGAAAAATGTGTTCCTGGAGAGAAAATTATTTTTAAATGCTCAGAATTCACGCAAATTTTATCAGAAAATTCTCCTTGAATGTATGCCATTCTGTAACATAATTGTTTTGTTTCTCTTACAGAGGGTCTCAGAGTTGTCATTTAGGAGTCCTTCATCCCCATTCCTTGTCTATTTATAGTTTAGTTACACAATCGGGGTCTGCCGAGCATGGTAAGTAACACATTTTTATTTTTATTAATATTTGTATTTCAGTGAATAGATTCAGTGCTGTTCAAATGAATTGGAACACCAAATAAAAAACAAGAATTTTCTTTTAATACACTATTTATTAATGAAAATATACTAACTTATATTTTAATAGTTCATATATCCTCCATTGTTCTTTATGACTTCCTGACAACATTTAAGCATTAATTCAACAAGTTTCTCACTTGTTTTTTTTTCATTTCATCATGAAACCATATTATTAACTACTTTTTAAAATTTAAATATTAACTTTTAAATATATTATTGTATATCAGGTATAAAACAATTACCTCCCCTTTTAATTTTGAACAAAAGGAATTAATAAAAACAATTTTGTAAAAACCAAGTGTCAGACGGTAATATCTAGTGTGTAACATGTTTTAAGTATTTGCACTTTGAAGGGGTCAAGGTGTTTGACCAACTATTAACATTTATTGATCTTTTTTTAACTCATTTAAATTTTATACCCCTGTAATGTCATGACTGAATAATTTATTTATAAATTATTATTTTATTACCCTTTATGATTTATTACTACCTGTTTTTTATCTTTTATTTTAAATAATTTGATAATATTAAAATTTTTATAATATAGTATTTAAATCATATGTAGTGTATTATATTATATTTATTATGCAATTATATTTTTATACATGTACTAATTCACTAGCTGCCTGTCCCAGCTTTACCTAAATATAAGTTTGTTTTATTTCAATCATTTTTAAATTAGGGTTAAGGCCTTCGGGCCAGCCCAGTCGGTCAGCTGGTAGAAAGTCGCTATTATTTGTTAAGTAACACTGGTTGGGCAAGCGACTTTGTATGGTGACCAGTTGACAGCCATCCATGAACAAACTCTACTGGGGGTCCCTGTTTAAACTCATGTATAAAAACAACGTCAAGAAATACAGCAAAAAGCAGCGATCAAATTGGGTAGTTGTCAACAATGTACAGTTCCCGATAACGAATAAAAGCTAAAAAAAAAGAAAAAAAAAAATCAGGGTTATAAATAAATCAAACATAAGATTTTCTGATTTGGAAAATTCTGTACTTATATTTGGATGCCTCCACTAAGTTTCAGCCATCTATCTTGCCTGGAACTTAATAAACAAAAAATATTAAGGATTAAACACTGTTTTCAACCTATTTCGAGTATACTTTTGTAATCGTTAAGAGGTAACATTTTTAGGTGCGCTGTAGGTAACATCTCCATTGAGTTTCAGAATATATGTAAAATTTTACATCGATATTGATACCTCTTCTTCTGCAATGTCTTCATTAAATTATTCTACTTAAATATGTAGAAACATTTTCAGAATTAAAAATTATGAGTCAGTTTTATTTTAATATGTAATTTCAATGTAATACATATTTTTCATGTTTTTTTTTATGACTATTTGTTTCCCAAACAATCATTAATGTTATTTCCCATCCTTATAGACAGAGGGTCATATTTGATCCCAATATATAACAATTATGATGCTAATTTTTAAATGTCTTAAAAAGCCATACGCTAAATAATAATCAAGCAAAAATACGTACACTTTGTAAAAACAAACACAAAGGTGACTTATTTTGTGTCAGTGTAATAGCTTAATGTCTCCACTAATTTTAAAAATGCTTAAATTTCCAGAGCCAAAAATTTTAACTTATAAATATAAATGTTTTTTTTATTAAAATTCTAAAAAAAATCTAGCAGGTAAATTAAGGTAAATTTTCTTTTTTTTTATCCCTTATTTGTGTACGTTGCAATCTGTTCAATTTAGAACAATAAGCAACCCCATGACCCTATGAGATGAGAATGATGTGTATGACGTGTAAATGAGGTGTTGTCTTGTGCAGACCCAGGCCGACCATTCCTGGGAGAGTATGGTTAATTAAACCCCAACCATCAAAGTACACCGGTAACTATTGTCTAGTATTCAGATCCGTATAAAAGTAACTACCTTTACTAGGATTTGAACCAGGAACCTTCGTCTCTGAAAATCAGCTATTAAACAGCTGATTTTCTCACACTTTTGGCTACACTTTACCTCTAGACCAACCCGGTGGGTTTGTCTATTGTCTATTAAGGTAAATTGGATTTTTTTTGAAAGCATTACATACTATTACAGGATTTTTTTTATAAATTTGAGAAATTTTTTTTTAATTTATTGAAAAATAAATCTTACTTTTGTTATAGGTGAGCAATCTCAATTGTGTCTCGTGTACGAACATCAGTTAAGTCGTTCAGCGTATAGTTTTGTTGTTGGACCGTTTGGTGGCATCAAAGGACGAGATTTTATGTGTGTTCAGTCTTTGGATGGTACGCTTTCGTTTTATGAACAAGAAACATTCGCTTTTCATCGTACTTTATCAACATTTCTTATACCATCTCCAATTGCTTATATTCCTCATTCAGATTCGTTCTTGGTTTTTAATGCTAATTGGTTCCTGGAAAGTTATAAGTAAGTGTGAATCACATTATGATGTGTTAATTTTTATGTGTTTGATTGGTACTATAATCTATTTGGAGTAGTAGTTAAAAAAGAAATAAGAAATTCTGATATATTACTTTATGTCCAAAGGGGGACCCAAAAGTAACCAGACTGAGAGTGTGCTGCCATTTATAGACATAGTAGAGTTCTGCCGTTACATAGGGTTAGTAGAAACCTTCAACAAACAACCGCCCGGATGGCGTCAGTTTGTAGGTTAATGTTTGATTGTAGTGTTCTGTTTCTCTTACTGTTGTCATGTTCCGTCTGTGACGGCATTAAGCGTCAAGCCAATCTTCCACTAGCTTGTCGCTTGCTTGGTTTCTGAGTCATACCCGTAACACCAACTCTCATCACCTGTAATGACTTTGGTCAAAAAGCTTGGATCACTTTCAGTCTTGTTTTTCAAGTCCTGACTCAAATTCAGTCAGATGTTTTGTTGATCCTGTTAGAGAAGGTGAGGAACAAATTTAGCTGCAACATGGTTTATATGCAAATCCTCAGTCAAAATCCACTGGCATGAGCTCCAACTCACGCTCGTCGATTTTGAAACGACGATCTTCATTAAAGTTTCGGCGGATTTGTCAAGTTTTCATAGTTTCAAATTGTTGAAGGGCTTCAGAACGAACATGGCCTTTAACACTCATCTCACTACATTTAAAGAACCAAAACCACTTGAAAACTTGTGTGCGGCTCACAGCCATCCTCCTTGAAAGTCTGTTGAAACATTTAGTAAGCTTTTGTTGCCGATTTTTCAAGCAGGAAACAAAATTTCAAATACACTCTTTATTCTTTTAAATTTGCCATAACGACATCACAGGTGGAACATGACAACAGTAAGAGAAACACAACACTATTATCAAACATTAACCTACAAGCTTACGCCATCTTGGTAGTTGTTTATTGAAGGTCTGTACTAGCTCCATCTAGCGGAAGAACTACATCTACGAATTACAGCTCACTCTCAGTCCGGGTTTTTTTTGAGTTCCCCTCGTATTCTATGTATTTTAATCATTCAAAGAACACAGTTACTGATTTCTCACATTAACGAAAGCTGTGGCAATAAATAATACAGAAGTACAGTGATCCCATTGTATTTTAGTTTTCACTTAGTTTATATTCATACTTATTTCAACAGTACATTAATACTGCACTACTGTAAATTTGTTTTATCTAGTATAGTATGACATAATGGTTTGCTGGGATTTCTCCTGCCTCCTCCCCTCCGATTGTTCACCTGAAAGCATAGACCTGGAGGGGGTTTCGAAGAACTCTTATAAACTTACGACTTGAGACTGTTATTTACCTAAGATTAATATTTAAAGCTATAGCGATCCAATCTCTGCCACCGCTCTGAGTGTGCGACAACAAACCTCGATAACCTCGCTTGTAATATGAGTCATTCATTTTCACAACGCCATTAAAAAAGTTACTTTCGAAAAACACATATAAAACAAAAACATAACGTACTGTCGACCTCAAACTTCGACTGCAAGAAAAGGAAGGTCTACTATTTCTGGTCATATGTTTGCGAACGACGAAGTTTTGCCAATTCCCGAGTCATAACTAAATTCCTGGAACTTAATTACCACACCTTATACACCTAATAGCCTTTTTCTGGATTTTAAAAACTCTCCATATTTCTCGGTGATGAATTAATCTTAACTAATATAGCATACTGTATTTTTAGTGTTTGTCATGAAATAGCACTCCTTCTGACTTGCACTAAATTTGTATAACTTGTTGCTCATAAAAATGTATTTTATCTCGCATGAAAATAGAATTTCAATTATTAAATATATTTAATGTTTTTCTTTTTTCAGGTATGGTACCTTAGGAGATAATTCAGGAAGAAAATTGGTTCCTACGTGGAAATATAATTTAGGAGAAGAAATTATCGATATTAAAATTATAACATGGATGGGTACAGAAGGGACAATATTAGTTTTAGGTGACAGAAATTTCTATTGTTTTAGAGAAAGTGGATCCGTTAGATTTGTGAAAAGACTTCAATATCAAGCACGTTGCTTTCATCCGTATATCATCGGTAAAGTATACAATTTTAATAGTCTTGTTTGATAATCATGAAGTGTGATATTAAAATATTGTGAATAATTTTATTACAAAAAAAGTAATAAGCTTACATCAGATTTGTATTTATCTCCTTCAAAGTACTCTTGTTGGCTAGTGATTGACTTATCATTACATTGATTCCATGATTGGAAGTATTTCTGGAAGGCTTCTTTTGTAAGAGCCTTCAGTTGCTTTGTTGTGGCCCTCTCAATGTCAGTAATAGTGTCAAAACATTTTTATTCAGCACCGGTTTTATTTTTGGAATAAGCCAGAAGTTGCATGCTGCAAAATCCAGAGAGTAAGGTGGATGTGGACTGAGGAATCTTTTTTCGGCCAAAATCGCACGGATCAGAAGTGAGATGTGGCTCAAGGAGTCAACGTTTGGGAACAAATTTTACACTCCCTTGTCTCATTTGGAAATTATTGATTAAACTGTTTTGCATGAACCTTTACTTTTCACGGTTGATGAGCTCTGCTGTTCCACGTGTTTAGACCATTCAGAACGTTTGCCAGCATTGTCAGATTGTATGAATGTATCAGCCTGGCAAACATTATGGGTGCATGCTTATAAGAGCCGAAGTAGTTCATTCGTGGCTTGCATCTTGTACTGAATACAGGATTTTAGAGCACATTAACGAGCAATACTTTATAATATAACCAGCTGGTTGTATGTTCAAAGGTTATAATTGTTATTGAAAGACCAAAAAAAATGGCTGATGGAATTTATAACAGAGCTACAAGAGCAAGTATGGGCAACATTGCTGGCAAGTCATTGGATAACTATAAAGTGGGTAGGGGGCAATGCATACATTCAGAGCTTATCAACTTTAAAAAATAGTACAGTGTCTTTTACACCTCTACCTCATCTGTTCTTAAATGGTTCAGTCATATTATAATTGGCTTGATAAGAAACAGAACTATTCTTCGTAGCCCTGAAACTAGAAGATCAAATGCAAATAATTTAATACTCCACCTGCCGGTTGTGGGCATCAATTATAATAAACTTGAAAACAATACTTTCCTTCCCTATACACTCATATAGGGCAATAGAAAGTAAAAAAAGTATCGATCCATTTAGATTGGAATTAGAAAGGTTTGACTATATTATTATTATTATTATTATTATTATTATTATTATTAGCGGATTGTCCCAATAATGGAAGACGTTAAGCAAATAGCTCAATTAACTTTTCTTTGGGTTCTTCCTGTTCTTCCAATAGACTTTCATTCTTTCTGAGAAAGCTTGTTTAAGTTCTTCTGACCATTTTGGTCTGACTTGTGTTTGCTGTGGTTGCTCAGGTGAAACTTCCCACTTATTTACTTTGTCTCGAAACGTGTCTGTTTCTATGATATCAATTGAACTTATGTTTGCACGTTCGAGGTCCTTATGAACTTCCTGAAGCCATGGTGTTGAGGTTTTAATTGCGGTTACATAGTCTACAATCTTCTTAGTCAATTGATCTTGTGGATAACCTACTAAGATGACCAAAGAATTTCATTCTTTGTTTCCTAAAGTCAATTTCGATGTTTGAATACTTCGCCGTTGTTTTGATTGATTGCAGCCTGTAACCGTCTTCAGTAAGCCAAGCCCCTAAGATTTTCCTTATGATTTTTCTCTCTTCTTTTTGGATTTCCTCAAGTTCTCGTTTCCCATTGAGTGTAGTGTTTCACTTGCATAGAGGGTTGTTGGTTTTATAACTGTGTTGTAGTGTCGCAATTTTATTTGCCTTGACATGGATTTTTTGTCATAAAGATGTTGGACTAGGCCTAATCCTAGGATGCCTAAAATGCATCCTGTAGCTTGTAATTACCACTAATCCTTTTTTGTGTTATTCTTTTCTTTTTTCCAGAACCAGACCGAAAATTAATGTTACTGATAGTTTCCGATACAGATACTCTACTTATTTATGAACAAACAACTTTATGTTGGTCTTCACAATTGTCAATTACACCTGTTTTTGTTTCACGTATCAATTTTCAGGTAAAATATTCCATTAATAAACTTTATTCATTCTTTTACTTATATTTGCACCAGTTGATTATGTACTTACATCATTTATAGTTTAGTTCAATGCTTGGAAATATATTTTACTGAAGTATTTTTATCTTTTTCAGGCAATAAAAGGATTAGTTTTAATTGTGTCCGAATCTGGTGAATTACAATGTTGTTATTTAGGAACCGAACCAGCTTTATTTGTTGCTCCTCCTGTTACAAATAATTTAAAATCATATGAAGAAGTTGAGCTGAAATTAAGTCATCTTCAAAAACAAATTACAGCGTATACTCAAAGTAGTAAGTATTTTTTTTTTTTTTTAGTTCTTTAACACAAGTTCAAATAGAGCAAAATTAGAAGATCACTCAAATTCTTTGATGCTTAATTTACTTGGTAATAACGAAGACTTTTAATGAGACTAAAACAAATAAAATGACTCGACTTAAATAAAATATTAATCTAAGTTCATATTGCACTCTCATTATCATGTTCTTCCTCGTCTTCTATGCCTTCTATTCTCATCTCTGTTATATTTCTTAAATTTGTCTTTTACTCTTATTTTATTTATCTTTTATGTAGATTTGAGGTTTTCAAAAATTATGAATAATTTTGTTTTCTTTTGGAAGCCATACCATTGGGTGTGGTCTTCATCATTGAAATACTTTTGCCATATTTACTTCGTCATTTTTAGACTGTTAATACTCAGATGTTCTTTTACACATTGAGAGCTGCTTGGGTATACAGAAATTATATGCAGTGATAGACCTGTTGGCACAAATTCTGAGAGTTGGTTTTGAGGGTTGATGCCTCTTGGACGTCCTTCATTACCATGAATGATTCAGGTTTATTTAAATTTAATATGCGAGTTTTATTTAAATTCATAATAATAAAGATTGCCCGTAACAGGAAGGTGGAGTGTTAAATTATTTTCACTCGGTCTGCTAGTTCAAGGTTTACAAAAAATATTTCTGTTTCTTATCACATGGTTAGCCAATTATATGACTAAAGCATTTAAGAACAGAAGAGGCAGAGGTGTAAAAGTCACTAGTCAGAGTTATCTTCTCGAAAAAATAACAGAGCTGATATTTAGATTGATCTTCACTATAGGACAGAGTAACCTATGACACTGAAACACTGTATGGCAAAAAGAAACACTGCGTAGCTGCTGGAAAAGTAATAACACACAAAAATATCAAAGAACAATGACGCTTAATTTTAATTTAAACAAACCCACATGGTTTATACTCATATAAAAACGTACAAAATATTTGAATTTCTTTTTGTTCTCAGAATTATTATAATTATACAGTATTATAGTAATTTTTACAGAATAATTAGAATGTATTAACCTGTTTGAAAAACAAAAAAATTGGTGTTTTGGTTTTTTCTGTATTGTGCAAAAATGGCTGAACCAGATTTTGTGTATGTTGCTTGATAATTTTATTGAAGCTTTGTTGAAAGTTTATCTGGCACCATCTCAAAATTTAATTTTACTATAGTAAAAATTAAAAAAACAAATGGTAATAAAAAACTTTGTTGTCAAAGAACCAGAATTACACTAACAATATTTTTTACAATATGTGAAACATTTTATTAAAATCTGTCTGAAGGAGCCTCCAAACATGTGTGTGACATTTTTTAAATGCATAAGGCCAACCTTAGGAAGAATTTTACTTCAACGATGGATGCACTAAATTGGTTCATTGTGTAGATGTAGCTGCTAGGTATTGAAATATTTGGTACATTATTTTCTTTACATGTTTGGTGGGTATATTAGGCTTGCCATAATTTCTTGACTGCAAAACCAGACATTTTTTTTGAAATGGGCTGTTTCTTAGTAAATAACATAGTTCAAAATGTTTTTTGTTTAGGTATTGATTAATTAATTTTTTTCCACTGAAATACATTGGTTTACTATTAATTTCTAAGTAAGTATTTTCTAAATTATTATTTTAGAAAAATAATATTAACTAAAAGTAGGTTCCAAAACACCCAAACATTTACTTAAAATTGGGTCCTACAGTGGGATTACAACATCTGTACCATTGGTTTATTTTTCTTGCCTTGGAGTTAAATGGGTATGATATTTCTCAGAATGTAGTGCTTCTCTAAGGAACACTTTATCAGTTTTAATTTTTTCGTAAAAGTCAACACAAGAAATCTTTGAATTAACTTTTAACGGTCTAGCATCATTGCATACAGTGTTATCAAACTCTAAATTAAAAAATAAAAAGAGTGTGAAATTTCCCAGCTGCTGGTCCTTTACACAGATATCCGAAAATCTCGGATTCTTTCTTGGAAACATGGTTAAATGCTGGACTGTCCGGGCTAATCCAGGACATATGGTAAGCCTAGTATAATACACATTGCAAAAAGCATTATAATTTTTTTTTGTTTGCAGGTCAATCTTTAGCACAATTATCACCAGTGTATGAAGTGTCCCTGTCAGCAAGAGTAATTGGTGGCAGCATAGATGACATCTTTAAAACTTGTAAAGTCTTAGTTGAATTGGAGCCATCGACGCCTTTAAATAATGTACAAGTTACCATAAAACTTCAACCGCCTTTTAAAGTTAGAACTCCCTCTCATTTTATTGTTAGTTTGTGTGAGTACTCCAATTTATAAATTTTATTATTTTTGAGTCTTATAAAAAATTTCTGATCCCCTCTTTTAAGAACGTGTCAGTGATCTGAGATGGGCCAGAATGTTGTTTTGAAGCTCCTCATTCATATCGTAGCTTTTGCCTGCTAGCCAGTTCCTCAGTACAAGAAATAAATGAAAATTACTTGGCTTTAAGTCAAGGCTTTATACCTAGTGATCGAACATGTCCCATCTAAACTGCTCCAGAAGCTGTTTTATAGTGCCAGATTTTTTATAACATTGTCATAAACGAGGACAACACCAAAAGACAGCATTGCTCATGTTTTGTTTTAAATATTTTCACAATAATCACCAAGCCTGACAATAAGCAGTTGCATTTATTGTAGTCCAGGGTTCCATAAACTCAACAAGCAACACACTTGTATGGTCCCACAAAACTGTAGCCATAACCTTTTTTTCTTGTTCACTTGTTTGAACTTCTTCGGTTTGTTTGGTGAATTTGAGTGCATTTGACGTTTAGTTTTCGAGGTGACATACTGAATCCACATTTCATAATAACTATTTTTGAGGAATCATCTCCATGAGCCTCATACATCCAATACCATGCAACTTGCACATGGCAAAAAAAATATTCACCACGTTTATGTGCCTACAGCTCAGCTTAAAATACAAGCTGGGTTCTGTAGTTTGTTACAGAGTTTATAATAGGAGAAATGCACAGTTGGTCACAGTGCATCCTCATCTGCTACCACTTGTCTGGCTTTTTAGAGGCTTGATCGAAGGTTGAAAAAAGTAGCTCTCGTATTTTTTACGAGATCATAGGAATTTGAATTTTTGAATTGAAATATATGTTCATTTTCAAAATCTGTACGAAAAATACCTGAAAAACTTTGTAACTATAGAACAATTCGCTTGATTTTCATGACTTTTTTAAAAGTACTTGATATTGTGTGTTCTACATATGGTTTGTCTAGTGTCCACTTGGTTATTAAAGGTTTGTGCTCCATTACAAAAATATGGATGGTTTTTTAATACGTAAGCCATACGTTTTCAAAAACTGCTGTGTAAATTATCCTGAAATTTTAACACAATATTTAACTCATACATGTGGACTTCCTAAGTTTTATCTGTATTATAAACTACGTAATAAATGGTTTTCTAAAATATTTCAGGTAAAATTGTTGTATCTTGTACATTCAAACAAAAAGAATTCCTCTGGTGCTATAATTTTTTATATAAATAGCTACTGGCCAAATCAGCATGTGTAATGATTATTTAATTAAATATTACGTTTTTGTTTCTTTGCTTGTTAAATAGAGAAACATAAATTGAAAATCATCTGAAGATTTGAATTCTTTTCATGAAAACTTTTTTTAATTAATTAAATTTTTTGTTTAAAATTATTAAAAATTTTGATAATTGAAATTATTTTTTTGTCTGGTATTTTTTCAGGTCAGAAGTACGAGTTTATTTGTGATGTATTTACAGATGTATTAAATTATCAAGTGCCTGCTTTTTCATTAGAATTATTAGTTGTAGCGGCGTATTTAACTAACGAACTAACACCTCAGGTTGTTCAAACTTCTGTTCAGTTGCCTTTATCGCTTGTCCTACAAATCACAACTCCAGAAAACGAATGTTCATCTAAAATTACACTTTCTACATCGTTACAACCGATTTCGTTATCACAGTTGTTTCATGGTACATTTAATACTTTTAGTACTACAGTAAAACCCTGCTTAACTGAACCTTGCTCAACCATGACCCGGCTAACTGCAATGAATCCCAACATTTTTTTTTTTGGTGATTATTTAATCTCAATACTGTATGAATACATACAGGACAACACTTAAAATACATAGTGTAGCAAAGTGGCAACGGTCGCAAAATCAACACATTTCACTGCTGTAGGAGTGGCATCATCGATTTTGCGATGTTTTATAAATCGTGTATTCTTTACTGTATAAGTCATGTAACCTTTGGCAGTTGGCAACACTAAAAAGATTATAATCATTTATGAACTTATAGTTAAATTTTTATCGCAATGTTGCTGTGGGGTGCTAGTAAAAAATATTTTTGCCGTCTTTCATCAGCTGCATTTTGATGTTTTGTTCGTCGCCATTTCGTGTTTATAACATGTGCGCATTTTTTTTGTGTATTTACACACAAATATTGTTTATTTATTTTTTGATTTGTATGTAGTATTTGTAGTTTCGTTTAGTAATATTTTTTAGGTAGTTACTTCAATTTATGTGTAAAAATGAATAAAGAATCCTTAAAATAAAAGGTACTAATTATTTTCTCGTGTTGACTTCACGCTTGGTTTTACGTTCAAAGCCATAACAAACTAATCCCTTGAAATGTGGGGTTTAGTTCTGGAAGATTAGTAGAAAATTAAATGGGCTACATTATGTATATGCCGGCCGCATTGGCGAAGTTGGTAACGTGCTCATCTCTCATCATGCGGTCTTGGGTTCGAATCCCATTCAGGCACGGCATTTTTTCATACGTTACAAAAAATCATTTCATCATTCACCATCTGCATTAGCAGTAATTGCAGAACAGTCGGATGTTAAACAAAAAAAAAAAAAAAAATACATTATGTATATTTTGGATTTTAGGTATAACAGTTTACTATTTGTTGTGTCTTGGCTGACACAAACATTTAGACTGAAAAAAATCTTGTTTTGTACATTTTTTCAGTTTATACGAGGGCTATTCAGAAAGTAGGGAACGTTTTGTAAATAAACAAAAACTATGTAAAAGAAAAATTTTTTATTATAAACATCTGAAAGAGTGACTAAAATACTACTTTTCTACATAGTCACCAAGCAAATTGAGGCACTTGTCATAGCGGTGGACAAGCTTCAAAATTCCTTCGTCATAGAAATCCGCCGCCTGCGACCGCAGCCACTCAGTGACGCGCGCCCGGAGTTCCTCGTCGTCGTCGAAGCGCTGTGTTGCTAGCCAGTTCTTCATTCTTGGAAACAAGTGAAAATCACTCTGTGCAAGATCAGGACTATAGGGTGGATGAGGGAAAACCTCCCATTTGAATGAATCAAGGAGTTCTTTTGTGCAGTTTGCCGTGTGAGGTCGGGCATTGTCATGAAGAAACAAAATTTTTGACGACAACTTTCCTCGGCGCTTGTTTTGAACTGCTCTCCTAAGGTTGCGCAATGTTTGGCAGTACCGATCAGAGTTTATTGTTGCACCACGCTCGAGAAAGTCAATGAGCAGCACACCTTGCCTGTCCCAAAACACAGTAGCCATAATCTTCCTTGCTGATAAGGTTTGCAGACATTTTCTTGGTTTTTTAGGAGAATGTGTGTGCCCCCACTCCATGGACTGCAATTTTGTCTCGGAATTGACATGTTTAACCCAAGTCTCGTCACCGGTTATGATGCGATCCAGCAATGCATCACCATCCGTGTGGTAGGCCTCGAGAAATGTTAAGGCTGCCCCCATTCGCTGACGCTTATGGTTGTCAGTAAGCATTTTTGGCACCTATCTTGCACAAAATTTGTGGTAGCCTAGCTTTTTAGTGACAATTTCAAACAACAAAGTGCGTGAAATTTGTGGGAAGGAAAGTGAAAGCTCCGTTATCGTGAATCGTCGGTTTTCACGAATTTTTTCATCGACTTTAGCGACCAAATCGTCTGTCACAATGCTCGGGCGACCGCTCTTCTCTTCATCATGGACGTTGGTACGGCCATTTTTAAACCGAATACACCATTTTCGCACTGAACTTTCATTCATCACGTTGTCACCGTATACTTCGCACAGTTGCCGATGAATTTCTATCGGTTTTAGGTTTTTGGCCGACAAAAACCGTATGACAGACCGCACTTCACAACTGGCGGGATTTTCAATTGCAGTGCACATTTCAAATTGGAATATCGAGAAAACAGGCAGCGCAGCGACATTCCCGTTGCAACGGCTAGACGCCGACTGAAGAGCCGAACATGCACATACCAAGACATACATGATTGCCGCGCGCCCAGCGGCGTCAAATGGAAACGTTCCCTACTTTCTGAATAGCCCTCGTATCAACAGCAAAAACTAATTTATATAATCATAATCTGCATACTTTTCTAAATAATATGGTATATAATACTTGTATTTAGTATATGTTCAGATAACTGAGAATTGTAACAAAAATGCCTTACACCTTCAGTAGAATAGGCTGCCAATTTATAACAAGATGTAACTGCCACTTCGAGGGTTAACGTACAGAACAGTGTAAAAATTGTGGGAAGTCATTTTCTAATCCACACGTTGAACCGTCGTTTATCTGTTGACGAAAATATATTCTGTATACCATAGATGGCTCGCTATGTATTTCCAGGAATTCAACCTCAATACTCCCAATCTGTACAATAAAATGTGTTTCTAATAAAATGAAAACATTATATTACAAGATAATTGCTTCATCAAAAACCTAAGATTTTTTTAAAGACCGTAAATATTTGAAATCAGATACAGTAAATATTAATTACAGTATTAAATTTTATTCTCTTGAAATTACAGTATTTATTTTTATACATACTAAAAAACAGTCATAAGAAATACTGTTTGTACACTTCAATTCTTTTTAGACCCTAAAAGTACGTTTTGTGTGTTATCCAGAATTTCACATATTCAAAATCGGGCCGATAAATTAAATTAATATTTTAGCATGTAAATTTTCACAATCTGCTATATTACAGTTAAGCGGGTTTTACTGTATATAATAATAATAATAATAGTAATAGTAGTAGTTTGCATGTTTTTAAAGTATAATGCATAAAATAATGTAAAGTATTCATGCAGTGTAAGTTTTAAGCATACAGAAACTAATATTTATGGTTCCGTTTCTGTAATTTGATGTATTGTTTGTTTAAAAACTGGTTGCATAAAACACCTTTAATTGTGAATAAAGCAAATATATTATGAAATATTTGATGTCACTGAATCAAGTATTTCTTCAGGTTTCATTTAGGCTACAAATGTACAATGTGGATACATTTAGTCTATTAAATCTTTCAAGCTTACTGAATACATAGACTTCACCAAAAGTTTTTTGGGATGTGACACATCATATTATGATGTGTCACATCCCAAAAAACTAAAAATGGAACTTTTTCTATTATTATGTTATCTGTAACTATTTAAAATCTGACAGGAAAATTACCTAAGAATGTTATCACTTCAGATTTTTCATTAGAAATTATTAAGTTATGATTGTTAGCTCATTACTAGTTCACATGTTTCATTCAAATTCCTGGAACTTTTGGATAGCACCTCGTACGCAATAAAATTATTTCTGTGTAGCCATTTTACCTTATAAGAGTTCCATACTTGTTCATTTATGTACTGTTATAAGTTAAAATAATGAGCCTACATTTTCAATAAGCAATATTAATTAATATTATATTTGTGTACATTTTTCAGAATTTACCGGCGAACAATGGGACGCGTGTGATTGTTCAGATAATTCTGTTGGATTTCAGTATTATGGTGTACCTGATTCAATAGTGACTGTTATTATATCGAAAAATTCACCACGTTACAGGGTGCAATCGAATAATTTAAATTTTGTTACGTTAATTATCATTCAACTGATTAATAGGTTAGAATCTCAGTACAATAGTCGGCACAAAGAGATATCGATAACGCATCCAGCGTCGTCTATACCAATTCAGTCATTAACTGATGTCGTTGAAAAACATATTTTGTTACGCAATAAATCAATAAAAATACAGGTAAAAAAAGTTGAAGTTTTCATTATTTTTTTGTAATTCAGATTATGTATTTTATGGTTTTTGCCTCTGGCCGAATTTAATTATAAAAGATGGCTGAGGCAACCCTTTCAGTTCCTTTACACTGTAACTCTAGAGAGCCTATTGTGTTATCCCATTTCTTCTTATTCACTCAACAGAGGTTTCCCTTACATAAGTTTTAGGAGACTGCTTGTAGCTTTATATGAGGTATCAAAAAAATAAATTTCCCTTGTCAAGGAAAATAAAAATTAATTAAAAGGTTTCAAATATATTTATTCATTTTTTGTAAGGAATTATCTATTTTTCTACAAAATTTCCTTCTCTTTTCAAGCATTTCTGGTACCTAGGCAACAGTTTTTTTAGTTCCAGCTTCATACCAGTCTGCCGCCAAATTCTGAAGTCAGTTATCAACCTTGTTTTTCACATCGTCATCATTAGTGAAGCATCGTCTGCAGAGATGATTTTTGAGCTGTGGAAACATATGCAAGTCGCTCAGGGCAAGGTCTGGAGAGTACGCAGGGTGCTCGAAAATCTCCCTTTCAAATTTGGCCAGAAGATCATGTGTTTGCTTGAGCCGTGTGTGGTTGAGTGTTGTTGTGAAGGCACAAAACTTTGCGTGACAAAAGCCCATGTCTTTTGTTCTGAATAGCACGGCAAAGTCTGGTCGGAACTTCACAGTACCACGTTGTATTTATTGTGGTTCCATGAGGCAGATAATCAACCAACACAGCTGTTCCAAAAACTGTGGCAATTACCTTTCCTGCCAATTCAATCACTTTGGTTTGAAAAGAGAGCGTCACCTTCATCTTCAAACAATTTATAAAAGATTGTCAAGCGATACTGCTTATGAGCGTTAGACAATAAATGGAACACCCACCTTGTATACACTTTTGAGAGCTTAAAATCTTCAACTATGATGTTGTGAAGAGAGGACCGGGTAATTTCATTATTTGGTGGTAGTAGAGTCAAGACACTTAAATTATTGAGCCCACTAATTCAGTTGATTTTGTGAGTTAGTAGTGTTTCCAAACTGCGCCCTTGAAGGTGTTAAAATCTCTGAATGTTTTGATAACTTCATTTATAAGAAACTTTGTTACTTTGCGTTGTGCAACAGACAGATGCACTTCCTGCTTACTTATGGCTGTATTTAAGGCAGAACAGAGTGTAGCAGCTAATTAAGTCGGTTCTCTCACTCAACATAAAATGCCTTTTCATCGCACATTCTATTGTCTAGCTTATAACTAATCTCTACGCTTAATAGCAAAATTACCGTTTATATTTAATTCACCCTCTTATACATGAAAATTTACCTAAAACGATTCATCAATTAAAAAAAATAACGTAATCCTTTTAAAGGAAATTGGAAAACTACAAAATTTTAGCACATGTTAATGTGAGAGGCTCTCCTCAATTAAGCAATGTTTTCTATTATTATTTACTGTATGAGGTTATATTTTAATTACAACTTGAATTTACATCATTATTTTTCCTGAAGTAGTTATTTTAATAAAGTAGTATACTTTTGTTACAGGAAGAATTAGGTGTAAGAGCTGCACAGTTTCGAATCATTCAACGTCGTTTGTTGGCAAAATTACGTGATAAAACACCATCATCCTTAACTGGTTTGGATACATTACTAAAAGATTCATACGAATGTATTCTGAAATTTTCTCATGAACTTGAAGATACTATTATGGTAAGCTTCTTTTTAAGTTTAAGCTTAGTTTAAGTTCTTGTATTCATTTTTTTGAAAACACTGTAATGTTACTTTTTTTACAAATATTTAGTAGTAAAGAAAGTTATGATATGGAAAGAATTCAGTTCTAAATTCAGTATATGTTTATATTTTGCCTATAACAGACAGGTGGAATGTCAAATTATTTACACTCAATCTGTTTGTTGCAGGGCTAAAATAAATAGTTCTGTTTCTTATCACATGGTCAGCAAATTAAATGACTGAATAATTTAAGAACAGAAGAGGTAGAGGTATAAAAGTCACTAATCAGAGTTATCTCCTCAGGAAGTAATGAATTTCATTAAACAGCCAGACCCTGTGGTGAATGAAGTGAAGTTGTCATTTGCAGAGTAGAAAATATGTGCTTTTCAGAGGGCCCGGAATGCTGATGAGCGTACTTTTCCATTCAGTGAGTAAGGCAATGGTAAACCACTTCACTCCTCGTTTTACTGAGTAAAACATCTGCAGGTTCAAACCAGCCTTTCAGCTGATGACCTTAACAACATGTATATATTACCACTACTTACTTGCTTACGTCAATAAGTGTGTCATCCAACCATTTGTATCAAAAATACACAATTTACGTGAGCGTTTACTTAAAAGTTTGTATATTTTTCAACCAAATGATTTAGAAATGAATTCGTGTACTTGTAATTTGTTTTATCAATCAAGTATTTTTTTAACCCTTATTGAATCGTCTGGATTTCGTTCAACAGAAACGCAACACTTGGAATTGCCTCTCAAAAAAAATTTTTATTTAACATCATTACTAACAAAAAGTTATGAAAAAATTACGACTGATTCATTTAAAACTTGTGCATCTTCTGAATGTAATAACATGGAAATTGCTTCATGATTGTTTACATTTAGGCGAGTGAAAGTTTCACCTGCGAAAGGTTTTTGTGTTTACATTAATTTGTTTTACTATAACGAGCTTAAATTTCAGTTAAGCAAAAATTTGTTTGAAATATGTTTTGTAAACAAGAGATTACTGAATAAATCCATGTTGTTTATTAATTTTTACCAAGATTTTTGGTGGAGTTGCAGAATTTTCAAAATTAGTCCAATTTCCCACCACAGATGAACTTTCATTGAAAATAGCAGCTGCACGAAATATTTATTATACAAGTTATTTACCAATAAAAAAATCAGAAAAAATTTCAGATGCTTCCTAAAGTACGTGTGCAACTTTAAGATATAATAACGCATAAATCGGGTAATCCCACGATAATGATCTTATCTAGTGACATTCCTAGAAATTTCACTGTTTGCACCATGTTCTAACATATTGTTTTGTTTTAAGACTTGCAATTTTCTACTTTCCCTTACATTAAGTTTATTTTTGAACTGTAAGTACTGACACTTCTTCCCTTTGAGTGTTAATATTAATTCATTCAGGAATTGCACTGCAGATTCTACCAGTAAACTTTTCTTAATTACTGAAGTATAATCAGCAAACAATAAACATATAATGTTCTTTATTTCAGGATTTGGATAGATGTGGTTGTGAATTAAGTAGCATTGTTCGTCTTATTTTAGTTTTAATAAAGATTTCTGATTGTGCTGTGCAAAAAGATTTACAAGATCTGTCTGCTGCCTTGTCATATACGCTTCATACTGCTGAACATCAGGTAAGAATTGAAAATATTATTAATTTGTTTGTACTACTGATTATTCTTTCAATATACTTACTAGGACAAACCAATACAAATTTGTTTGTTAACTAATCCAATTTCTGGTAGTAATTTGAAGTATTTTAAGTTACATATATTTATACAAAATTATATTATGTTCTGTGTGCTTTTCTTAATTGTTTCTTTTCAGAAATTGTAAATTCATTTATTATTATTTTAATATTACATTTTAGATGAGAATTTTACGTGTAAAAAATGTAACATATTAAGCATTTAAATTTAATTAATTTTTTGGTGTATGAAAAATTTAAATGGTCAACTTTTTTGATATTGTTGTAACACCTAAGCGTAGTTTCGTTCTTGATCTAAGTTTAAAAAATAACAAACTGAAAACTTATTACAATTATTTATTGTCAAAATTAATGATTAAATTCAGTTAACTTACAAGTACAGTTACATAAATTAAATGGGTTACATAAAATAAATTACACAGCGTAAACTTAAACCAGCTTGATTAAATGTAGATTACTGTTCTTAAGAACCAAAACGATTCGATTACCTGTCCAAAAACACATGAACCACCCACACTAATGTGCGATGTGTTTTTTTTAAGTTTATTTAAAGTTGCATCAACAGTTTGGTCATTAGGGACTACGATGGGATTATAACAGTGGGTTTTTAACTTGTGAAAATTTCCAGATCCTGGCTGGGAATCGAACTCAGGATCTCCAAGATCTCTGCATGGTAGGCTAGCACACTACTGCTATGCTACAGAGGCTGCCAGAGATGATTTTGTTTGAGCCCTGAGTGTTTGGCTAAATGATGGGATCAGCTGTGTTGTGAAGAGGTAACTTCCTCAAGTCTTTCGGTTTTATTCAGAAAACGACTCTCTAGCTTTCCCCACTTCAAAACAGATCGCACTGCTATGAAAACTGTTAAGTCACTTAACTAGTTAATGCCTCAAACAAATCCTCATGTGTTCTACCTCCGTAATTAATTCTATGTGTTTATTTTTCAGGGCTGGGAAGAAGTATGTGAAATGGCTGTGTGTTATTTACTTCAGACTTCTTTAGCGAAATCTATTCGTGACCATCAAAGAACTTGCATCAATCCTTTAAAGGAAATCGGCCGTTTTAAAAAACACATTACCTCTGCTATTGATAGAGTTTTAAACAATCCTCAAAATAAACAAAAGGATGAACAACGAGGTATGTGATTAAGAAATTTAGGTTTTATAAATTGACACTTTTTTTGTAAATTTACATGTTCATTTATTAACTGTAGATTTTATCATATTTTGCAAAAGATTAAAATATTTTATATCATGATTGTGCTTTATCAAAAACAAATTTTTAATCGGTATTTTCTGTACTCGTTTCACTGTAACGTTGAAGAAAGTGTGAGTGATCATATATTTTGGTAATTCCTTGAACAAAAAAATCTGGTGTGAAACACTCACACAACTTTCTTTTACCAATGCAAATAATAAACAATATAATCTAATGTTAGTAATTAAACATTAGAAATAAACAAAAAACTAACCTCAAAATACATAACCTTATTTAAATCATGAGTGAAAGACGCAAAATGAAAATCATCCTCCGTTTAGCCTAAAAATAGTGAAAATCACTCTTTCACGCTAAACTAGGCTCTGTAGAGAAAAATGTTGTAGATCTTTAATTTTCTATAAATTATATTATACACTTTTGTCAGAAAATGCATGCTAAGGCTGAAATCTTAAAAAACAATTGATTTTTTTTACAAGTTTTTGTGAGAAAAGAATAGAAAATTGCTAATTACCGTTAAACTAAGCGTTATACAAAAAATGTTTGAAATAAACGTTGTAGGATTTTAAATTGTCTACAACTTTTATTATGTACATTTTTGCGCTAAAATGCATATTAAAGCCACAATCTTAAAAAAAAACAATTTTTATACGTGAAAACAGCCTCTCCAAGAATTTCAGCAGACAGGGCACCTACTCTAGCTTGTAAAGCATAAAAAATTTAGTAATTAGGCTATTTTTAAAAAAATCGTAGGAGCCATTTTTGAGAAAATCGCAAAAAAGTGAAAAATGACATGAATAAACACTACTACTTCTGGTTGACTTATTTGGATGAAAAAGTTCCATATGAAGATGAAAAACTTTCCTATATATTCATATAGGCAATAGAAAGTAATAATGAAGTGGTCAGAATCTGAAACTTATTGAATTGTATGGCAAAAATGAATGTTTATGCCAAATTTATAAATAATTACAATATTTTGTAAATAAATAACAACTTTAAAACTATTTTTTTAACAAAGAATGATGATTATCATTATTTTTCATGACACAATGCTATTTACTTTACTAGCATGTGTGAACGCACGATGAGTTACTCTACCGAAAGAAGATTCAAGACCACACTACCGCTTAATATTCAGCTAAATTTTTTAATTATTTTGTTACAAACAATAAAAATTATTAAAATTGTTATTGCCTGTGCATATCTTAACCCTTTCATATCGTAAATTTTTAGCTTGTTAGTAATAATGATTAATAAATAATTAAAGAGGAATATTGTTTTTCAGGTGTTTCTCCTATTATGGAAGGTGATGAGGAACCTCTCAGTGGGCGTAAAGAAAGGCGATTGTCCATCGATAACAGCAATTTAGACAATATTTCAAAACCTGCTGTGTTATTACCCTTACGAAAACAAAATACAATCGCATTAGGAAATTCTCAGTGTAAGTGTCATTATCACTATAGTATTAATATACTGAATTAGTTTTTTTTCATTCTTTTTCGTTGTGCACTTCATTTTATAGGTCAGTTTCAATATGGAAGTTTGTGAAATTTAGCTTTCAGCATTTTTTGTGTTCATATTAAATTTCTTTGTTTTCCTAAACTCCTTCATTTTTTTACCGTGTTGTTTCTCCTTTGGTTTGTCCATTAGTGCAATTTTTTCTCTGGAAATTGAAGACTCGATCGTTTCCGTAAAATTTTCACTGTCTGTTTATCCCTTTTAAAGCATTCAATAATATTATTTTAAGTCCTTTTCAATTTCTTCAAATCAATTTTTTTTATTCTTTTTTTTTAAATTATTATTTTTTATTAACTTTTTCATTCATTCTATACATATGACAGTAAAATTATAAATCTTTTTCTGATTAATTTTTTTTTTATTTGGATTTTCTTAATTTATACACTTCATTTTCATACTTGATTTTTCCATAATTTATTTGTCGATCTATCTACTCCTTTCTCTGAAAATGTTTGTATACATTCTGAACCACAAAGAACTTGTATTATTAACCCTTCATAGATGGAATTAGTTTCATGCCACCGAGAGATTTATTTATGGGCTGGGATAAAAAAATATTTTTAGAAAATGTGTTTTCCTGAGTAGAAAACTGTTTTTAAAGTAACAAAATCCATGCGAAGATAATCACATATATTTTCTCTTCTTTTTTACTCAATAATTATGGATATGGATGTATTCGTAAATAGAACTGACTGAAAAAAAAAATTTATACATGGAGTTATAAAATAAAAGAAGAAAAGAACTCTACAAGAAATTGTTTTAAGAAATATTAAATTGGACGAACGTAACACACGTAACACTTACATGACATGTAAGTAATAACGAACAGAGGAAGTACAACTGACTTGGAGCATCAAACTCGTGGCAGGTAGTGCTGTCAACCCAGCTTCTACAGGCACAAATTTCCTGGAATATTTTAATTTATTTTGGCATAATTTTGATGACTATTAAAACAAAGTTTGGTCAAAATCTTTTTTGTTTTTAATCTGTAAATGTGCAGATGTATCGGTAAACAACCATAACCATTCAAAACCGTATGCGAATATATCTGCAAAACAATTTGTGGGAAAAATTTCTTGGCAGATATCTTTGAATTTCCTTTATTTCAATAATTTCCATGAAGGGTTAAAACATAATCTATTTTATTCAAGGCAATATTTTGATTTATTATTATTTTCAAATTTGTATTAATTTGCTCTTGTATGTAATTGTTGTTGCAGTTGAAGATGATGGATCAGCTCTAAATTCAAATTCAGAGATTATAGTTTGATTACAAGTTCATAGTTTTAAAAAAGGTCATTTGTTTTAAAAATTGTGTTGGAAATACGAGGGTCATTTTTTAAGTAAGAACCGATTGCGCATCGTGTCCACACAGGCTGTCATGTGACGTCCATTCAAGGTTAGTCACGCTTGGCCAGTTCCCTACTACGCCGCCAGTATGTTTCACATCTCTGCTGGTGTTGGTTATGTGTGGTTATACTGCTTTATTTGTCACCATGTCGATTAATAATCTTGCCGATTGTGAAGTGTGTTCTGTTAATCGATTTTTAAATGCAAAAAAAGTTTGTCTGACTGAAATTCACCACCAGGTTGTTGAAATTTATGGTGTAATGAATGTATTTTAGGTGTAATGAATGATGGAAATGTGTGTAAATGGTGTAGGCTTGTTAATTAAGGAAGGACAAATGTTCATGATGGTGTCGTTCTGGTTTACGATCTCGCTTGGCCTCATGTTGTGGGAAGGACAAACCGGCTACTGGACAACTTTCATTGGGAATTACTGGACCATCCACCATACAGCTTTGACTTAGCACTCTTAGACTTAAATCTTTTTTCCAAAACTTAAAGAATTTCGTGGTAGAAAGTGAATGCAAAGTGATGACGTGTTGAAGGAAACTGTTACTAACTGGTTTAATCCTCAGGTGGCAGAGTTCTTAGATGAGGTAATCGAAAAGCTGGTGGTGGTACGACTTAACAAGTGTTTAGATAATTATGGTGAATGCGTTGAAAAGTAAAAAAATGTTAATATTTTAGTTTTTGATAAGATTTACAGGGTCCATTATGAAAGTAATGCGCATTTTCTATGAAAAATAGATTTATTGATAGTACTGGTATAAGCACATGAAATTCTTTGAAATACTCTCCCCCTGCATCCATACATTTGCAAAGACGTGTCTGCCATGCCTGGAAGGCACCCTGAAACTCCTCAACAGAAATGTCTGTTAGGAACCTTGTAACATGCTTTTGGATGTTTTCCACAGACTCCCAATGCTTTCCTTTCAGCTCTCTCTTCATTCGGGGAAACAGAAAAAAAGTCGCTTGGAGCCAAGTTGGTACTGTAAGGGGGGGCTGGGGGATCACTGAGGTGTTGCTTCGGGCCAGGAAGTTGGTCTTCCGTCAACATGTTCGGAACAAGCTTCGCGCAGACCTTGCACATTTGCAGATCCTTGGTCACTATCCCATGTACCGCAAATGTGGACATGTTTAGGGTGTCAGCGATGTACTGGATGCTCAATCACCGGTCGGTACGCAAAACTTCGTGCACAGGATTCACATTGTCATCGATTATGGCCGGTTTTAGGCGTCCAGAACGGGGTTCGTCGGTGATCTCCTCCCTGCCCTCCATGATCATCTTGTGCTTTCTCTTACACTGTGACCTTGAAGACCTATTGAAGCATCTGTTCAGTTGCATTCTTTCCAAGCCTTATGCAAAACTTGAAGGCATATCGCTGTTCAAGCGAACACTCCACCACTCCGAGTTACAAAGTCAAAAAACACTTCACGTCGTGACACGTCTTTCCGCTCACACAGTTCGGAGAAAATTGGCGACTGGCTGCATTGGAAGGGCAGACCATCCCACCACATTTCCTGACCGATTTTACTGGGCTGAATGAAATGGATAGTCGCGTCACAATATAATCATGCGCATTACTTTCACAATGGACTCTGTATGTTCATACTCCATAACAAAACAGTTCTTAAAATGAGCCTTGTTATAACATGTTTTCTTTGCGTATTTTACTTAATCCATTTTCTCAATCATCGGACAAACGGCCTGCATGTTTATGATGGATAATCAGGGTTTTACTGTATGGCTAGAATGGTAGTGTAATATGCCGTCCATTTATTAATAATAATTTATCAACTTCAGCTTAATAGAATTGTGACTAATTATGATTTAAATAAAACCATAGATTTAAATTAATTACTTTGTGTAAAATTATGACAGGTGGTATTTTAAGATCAACTAACATTAAGTGTTCCTGTCACTGTGAAACTGACATTTTATCAATGGCAGAATTTTGTATAATATTTAAATTAGTATTTAACCCGTATTAATTTGCACCATCACTTGATGTTTATTATTGTAATTAAATAATATTATAAGAAAAATATTTTATTTTAACGTCAATAAGTTGTTAGTTTTTCGATATTAGTTTAAAAAATATATTGTTGTTTTACATGATGCGTAGTTTTAACAATAGATTTTGTATATGTTGACAAAAATTAAACGTGTATTTCAGTAATTGTTTTTAATTATGATCTCATACCTTTTCCTTTTTCCTTTTAACAATTGAAGATTTGATTAATCTCCACTTTATTTATGTAAAATTTGTTCCTGGCTACTTTTTAAAATATATTTAGATTATGCTATTCACAGGTGGTGGGAAGGATTTCAATCTGGAGTGCGGCTGAGTTATGGTGTCTTAACATTTTAGCATACACTGATAACATTGGTATAATTGAAGAATCTGAGGAGAGATTGCAGAGTGGGTGTTTACTCTAAACTAAACAACATTTGCGCAGATATCAATTTGACAATACCGGATAATTGGGACATTTTAGGATCGGAGCATTTTGACCCAATTGATTGCCTGATCCTAGTAAACAAATTCGTATGTAGTGTTTACGATACTGTATTTCATTAAACATATCACACACATACATTTTAGATGCAAGTTCTATCATGCAAAAAAAATTTAGCAAAATATTTTGTCTTGGTTTTAAGCATTAGACCATTGACACTAACACCTTGCGAAGTTACAATGGCAAACCATTCATTTCAGTGCTTTCAACAAGTGGGTCCTTTCCTTCAAATTTTCTTTTCTGAAATGTTCCATGATCTTTTAATGCCCACACTTGGCGTATTTTATTTTCTTGGAGCATGATACAAGCTATTGTACTTTTTGGTACACTGGTTAGTTCCAATAGTTTATGTTGGCTTAAGTTAGGTGGATACATTTTTATTTTGTCAAGAAGCTTTATTCAATAAGCACCCATAGGTGATATAGTTAAGCAGTATATTAACTCACAAAGACGTTGATAGTAGGTACTGTACTGAAAGCCTACGCATAAAATTCTCAACATAATGTGTGAAACAAATGAGAATTAAAAAAAAAAGTATGCCTGCAGATAACAAAACAACCAGACACGAAAAAAGTGTTACAGTGAAAAAGTGGTACAGTATAGTCATAAAATCACAAAAACTGATGAGAAGTTTGGAATTACGAATGTTCTATGTACAGGTACAAATGACAAGTGACAACTAACCATAAATTGCTAGGAGGGTGTAGCTAGTGGATATGACTCATTGAAATTCATGCATCGACGATACATTGTACTGTAAATAACATCTCTGTTATAACTGTGTAATTACTGTTGTTTATCATTTTGTCTCAATCAGTTACGCTCTCAATGTTGGGAGTAACTAAAATAATTTAGATTTGATTAACTTAATTGCATCAACAACTTCATTATTAGTGACTGCTTTTAAGTTTTGAACTGTTTTAACATGTTAAAATTTCCAAACAAATGAAAAATGATATCTGGTCCTTCCATTTTATAAACTAGTATGTTACCCACTACATAACAAGATTGGGTCAAATTACTCATAAAATATTATCTTTCACAGTTTATTTTAACTTGCTGTTGTGCACAAAATATGCAATTAGGAAAGGAATCTTTGGAGTTAGAATAAAAAATTTGTACCATAAGAAAAATGGAAAATGAATCAAATTATAACAAAAAATCCAGAGAATCATTAACGTTGTTATGATTAAAGGTATTAACAAAATAGTAAAATGACCCCACAGTCTCCTGACTTATGCCATCAGATGTTTTGTTGTAGGGTTCGATGAAGTCAATTTTATTTATTCAAAACAGATTAACACATAAAATGATCTAATCAGATGGGTTTTGAATAATAGGACCTGCAGAAACTGTGAAGAATACTCTTACCATTATAATTGAAGGGTTCAGTGGATGAAGGTGCTATGTGACATAAATTCAGTTCTGAGGTATTGAGTGTTAAAGTTCAAAAGCTGATTTACTGATTTCAGAAGGTTTAAATTTTTGGTGTTAGTATTTTAAATAGCTATTTTTATTGGTAAGCGACATGTGTTTTCCTCAAATAGTCTCAGGTTAGAAATGAGAAAGAGACTAATAAAAAGCTGCATTTGGAGTGTTGCCCTTTATGGCTCAGAAACTTGGACTATTGGTAAGGTGGAGGTAAGAGCACTCAATGCTTTTGAAGTATGGTGTTGGAAACGAATGCTTAAGTTGAAATGGACTGACAGAGTTAGTAATGAGGAAGTATTTCAAAGGGCTGAGGAGAACAGATCTCTTTTGAAAATTCTAAAGGACAGACGACACTCTTGGCTTGGCCATGTAATAAGACACAATGAATTCACGTTAAGAATATTAGAAGGAATGATAATTGGACAAAGGGCTCGTGGAAGACCCCGGCTACAGTATTTGAAACAAATTACCAAAGATCTAGGGATCCAGAGCTACATCCAACTAAAAACTATAGCTCTGGACAGAAAACGATGGAAAGCTGCCTTCCAATCGCATGATTGAAGCTAAAGAAGAGGAGGTTTTAAATAGACATGGAATTTATTTAAGTATTCTAAATCTTGTCTATTTAGTTTTTAAATTGAATTTAACTAATTTTTGTGTAGACAACACCTTCTGTCACTAAAATGTTTTTTAATAAAATGTCTATTTTAAAATGAATGAATGGTGTTAAGTGGCAACTAGTAAACAAAAAAATATTAAAATAAAAGAAATTTATTTTAATAGTAGGCCTAACTAAACTTGCGTTTTTACATCATAAAGAAACTAATGAATAATAATATGTATTATAAACGGAAATTTATTGTTAGTATTACTTATTTGACTTTTAGATAACACCTTCATCCTCTGGTATCTTCTTAATGGAAGCAGAAAGAGATTTCTGTGTTAGTGCCATTGAAAAATATGCACATAAAAACTTTTTTACCAATGAAAACTCAATTTTTGTGAAAAAGTCGGTTAACACCTTCATCCTCTGACCCCTTCAATTCATTTTGATACAATTTTGAAAAGAATGGATTCACAGAGTGAAAAGTAGCCCTGTGCATTACAGAAACTTTCTAGGGGCCGATTGTGGTACCTAACTTAAGATTCAAGTTTCAACTTTGTTTGATACAGGCCGACCATTCTTGAGATATTTATTTCACTCATAGACATTGCTAAAAACATGTTTTAGCGTTCAGGGGGCCTGAAAATGTGTATTCCCAGTTAAAATTCTATTTCGAAAAATTAACATGGAAACAATACTTTCCTTCCCTATATGAATATTATAATTCCTTGTAATAGGAAGAGAAATTTAAAATACGTAATAAAAATAAAGTGTGAAACACTCACATGACTTTTTTACTCTTGCAAATATAAATAATGAAAAACATAACCTATGTTTAATAATTCATAAACAATATAAAATAAAAAACGTAACCTAATTTTAATTATGAGTAAATTACAAAAAAATGAAAACCAACCTCTATAGAACTTAAAAATATGGGAAATAACTTATTGACGCTAAACTAGGGAATTGTAGACGAAAATAAATTAAAAGTTGTAGCCTATGTTTTATGTGGACAACTGGATGATTTCAATTAGCCAATCAGAAGTGACATAATCTTCTGATGCAGTCTGTTAGAGCTCTCCCCACCCCCAGTATATCCACGCGAACCGCGGAGTACGGATGCAAAATCAGTGTTGTGGTCTCTCCATAACGCCGTTCTTCATAAAAACGCTTGTTCTATGATCTCGTCCATTCGGCAATAGGAATATCCGCAAACGATTTTTATAAACTATAAACGTTCATAATTTATAAACGCGAGTGTTACGTGTACTTTACTTCAGAATTCGGCAACATCACAGGATCGACGCCTGCTTTTTCCACTGGCCAGTGAGGTAAGCTGTACTACAAAAAACATATTTTGTTAATGCCGTTTAGCTGTATTGGTCCAAGTGTTATTTGATTTGTATTACCATCCTAGGCGCGTTCGTTCGCAAAAACATGAATACAGTACTTTAAACATAATTTTTATTGTGTTTCTTTGTAATGAAGGGTAGTTTAGTTACCCCTTCCCTTCCTTCTACTTTATCAAACTTTACCCCCTCTAAAGGTATTCTTTACGTTACATCGCAGTGGCGGTATCTGGAGCTAGTTTCAAGAAACAAGTACATTTTTCATTTTCTACGACACGAACGTCTGCTTTAGTTGTTTAATCAAAACAATGTTATAACCTCTCAATACTACAACTTACTTTTACTTATCAACTTTTCATTCTTTTGTAGGTTATATTGTTCCTTTAATTGAATCATCAACAAAAAAACTTTGTGTATATTCCGCAACCCAACCTATTTTTCAATTTACGAATTTTTATTAAATAAAAAAATATGAAATTAAATATAAAAAATATGAAATTAAATATGATGATGATATGATATGATGGTTAAATATGAAATTTACAATCATTCAAATAACTTCAACCTTAATACTCTTAATACTTAAAAATGTAGTGCAATTGTATTGTAATATCAAAACATTGATTAAAGCTAAGCCATGGCTTACGATATTTAAAATTTCACAAATAAAAATTACTTATAAAACCGTACAATCCGATTACGAACAGTATTCCACTAATAATTGTCAACAACATTTTATTAAAAAATCCTTCCGATGAAGAACTGAATGTTATACACGATTCGTTTAGAAATTAAAATTTATATCAGATGATATTTTTATTGCTGTGTTTCATGATAAAATAACATTTTCACCCGAAAGCACTTAAGAAAAGTGTTTTTTACAAAGTACAACTAAGTTACCTAAATTGAATTTAAAACATTTCGCAGGTTATCTATTCAATTGGATTAATTTCGTAAGTTTACGTAATACATCTATAAAAAATTGGTGTGAAACACTCACACAACTTTCTCTTGCCAATGCAAATGATTAATAATAAACCTAACATTATTAATAAAATATTAGAAATAAACAAAAACTAACCTCAAAAACATAACCTAAAAATCATGAGTGAATGACGCAAAATGACAATCGAACTCAGTTTGGCTTAAAAATACGGAAAATCACGCTTTCACGCTAAACTAGGCTCTGTAGAGAAAAATGCTCTAAACAAAAGTTGTAGATCTTTTAATTTTCTATAACTTTTATTATATACTCTTTTGTCGTAAAATGCATACTAAGACCGAAATGTTAAAAAAATCGATTTTTCTCACGTTTTCGTGAGAAAATAAACAGAAAATCGCAAATTACCGCTAAACTAAGCGTTATACAAAAAAATGTTTGAAACAGAAGTTGTAGGTTTTTAAATTCTCTATAACTTTTATTATATAAGTTTTTGCGCTAAAATTTATATTAAAGCCGTAATCTTAAAAAAACAACATTTTTACGTGAAAACAGCCTCACCGAGAATTTCAGCAAACATGGCGCCTACCCTATCTTGTAGAGAATAAAAAATTGAGTAAAATAGGCGATTTTAAAAAAAATCGTAGGACCAGTTTTTGAGAAAATCGCAAAAAACTGAAAAATTATACGAATAAACTACTACTTCCGGTTGACCGATTTTGATGAAAATGTTCGTGTCGCGTTCGGTAGTGGTATGTAACTTAAGTTTCAAGTTTCAAGTTCGTACGTTGTTCCGTTCTTGAGATATTCTGTTCACACACAGACACACACACAGACCAATCGCTAAAAACATGTTTTTTGGGTTCAGGGGGTCTGAAAACGTATAGATTCGGTGAAAACTCGATTTCGAAAAATCGGCATGAAAACAATACTTTCCTTCCTATATATTCATATAGGCAAGAGAAAGTAAAAATAACGGTAATTCATCAGATACTGAAAATCCAATATCAATAGGGTATTTTACACAACGAACCAATAACACGTTGACTGCCACACAAAATTTTGTGACAGCCGCGGGGCCATGGTACTTTTTTATTTTTTCACATTTTATTCATTTTTATTGTTATTTTACTTATTTTATTTAGTAACTAATACTAATTTTTGTTTTGTAAAATAAAGTTGTTTGGGTCACATGGCCTGCTGGAATGATTTTACATTTCAGAGCCATATGACCCTTTTTTGTGTCACAATAAAAATTGTAATGCCGGCCGCATTGGCGCAGTTGGTAACGTGCTTGCCTCTCATCATGCGATTCTGGGTTCGAATCCCACTCAGGCACGGCATATTTTCATACGTTACAAAAAATCATTTCATCCATTGTACAATAGTAACACCCCAACGTCGTCGCTAATGACCGTTATAGTTGATGCGACGTTAAATAAATAAAATAAATAAAAAAATAAATTGTAATAGACAACTGGGTTTAGTTGCTGCATCAAACCAGTCGAGAGACTGATGACAAAAAAAAAATTTCTATTTTGGAATTTAGTTCTTGGTTTGATCTTTGTTTATACTCTGATCATAATTTGTTGATTTTGGGACGTAATATTTTCCTTAAAATTCTCTATCTTTCTCTATCTTATAGGTTATGTCCTTTATGTCTTTTATTTATTTTATATTATTTTTATGTAATTACTTTTTTTTTTAATTCCTAATATGTGTAAGTTGCAATCTGTTCGATTCTGAACAATAAGCATGACCCAATGAGATGAGGATGATGTGTATGACGTGTATATGAGGTGTAGTCTTGTACAGACTCAGGTCGACCATTCCTGAGAGAGTATGGTTAATTGAACCCCAACTACCAAAGTACACCAGTAACCACTGTCTAGTGTTCAAATCCGTATAAAAGTAACTACCTTTTCTAGGATTTGAACCAGGAACATTCGTCTTCGAAAATTTTTTTGTAATATTTTCCTTAAAATTCTCTATCTTTCTTATAGGTTATGTCCTTTATGTCTTTTATTTATTTTATATTATTTTTATGTAATTACTTAAAATGTTTTTGTTAATAAATGTATAGTGATTAAAATTGTATGTGCCGACCGCATTGGCGTAGTTGGTAACTTGCTTGTCTCTCATCATGCGGTCGTGGGTTCGAATCCCACTCAGGCACGGTATATTTTCATACGTTACAAAAAAAACATTTCATCCTCACACAGTTATATCCCAACGTCGTCGCTAATGATTGCTGCAGTTGATGCGACGTTAAATAAATAAATTTAAAAAAAAATTGTTTTTAAGTAGCTAGGTCTCGTGTACTTGTAAAAGTGGCCTGTGAATTTTTTCGGAGATAATTTTACTTTCTCTTGCCTATATGAATATATAATGTAGGAAGGAAGTAGGCCTATTGTTTTCTTATCGATTTTTCGAAATCGAGTTTTCATCGGATCTACACGTTTTCGGACCCCCTGAACCCAAAAAAACATGTTTTTAGCGATTGGTCTGTGTGTGAATATCTCGAAAACGAAATATCGTACAAATTTGAAACTTGAAACTTAAGTTAGACACCACTACTGGACCCGACACAAACATATTCATCAAAATCGGTCGATCGGAAGTAGTAGTTTATTCGTGTCATTTTTCATTTTTTTGCGATTTTCTCAAAAACTGGTCCTATGATGTTTTTACAAATCGCCTTATTTACAAAAAATTTTATGCTCTACAAGATAGGGTAGGCGCCATGTCTGGTGAAATTCTTGGAGGGGCTACTTTATCGTAAAAAAATTGTTTTTTTAAGATTGCGGCTTTATTATGCATTTAAACGCAAAAATTTATAAATAAATGTTGTAGATAATTTTAATTCCTATAACTTTTATTTTAAACATTTTTTTGTATAACGCTTAGTTTAGCGGTAATTAGCGATTTTCTGTTTTTTTCCTCACGAAAACGTGTGAAAATCGATTTTTTTAAGATTTCGGCCTTTGTATGCATTTTACGATTAAAGTATATATAATAAAATTCATAGCAAATTAAAAGATCTACAACTTTTATTTAGATCATTTTTCTCTACAAAGCCTCGCTTAGCGTGAAAGAGTGATTTTCCGTATTTTTAAGCCAAACTGAGGTTGATTTTCATTTAGCGTCTTTCACTCATGATTAAAATTAGCTTATGTTTATTGAGGTTAGTTTTTTATTTAAATCTAATGTTTAGGCTATATTGTTCATAATTTGCATTGGCAAGAGAAAGTTGTGTGAGTGTTTTACACCAGATTTTTTGTAACTGATTTGTAAAAAATTGAAGGAAATACATCATCATTATTATTATTAGATGCTTTTCAAAGGGGCTGGCATGCTGATAAGTATACTTTTCCTTTCAGTAAGGAAGACAGTGGTAAACTACCTCACTCCTCGTTTTACTTAGTAAAACCTCTAGAGGTTTTAAACCAGCCTTTTGGATAATGAACTAAACAACACAACTTAGTTTAGTCTTTATGCTGGCCGCTCATCATGCGGTCTTGGGTTCGAATCCCATTCAGGCACGGCATTTTTTCATACGTTGCAAAAATCATTTCATCCTTCTGCATGCAGTAATTGCAGAACAGTTGAACGTTAAAAGAAAAAAAAATGTTTCTGTCGCGTATAATGTTTTATCTTAATTTTAGTTTAGTATTTTTATACTCTTAAAATATCAGAAATTTACATTAAACTTTTTTTTTTCATTTAACGTCGCATCAACTGCAACGGTCATTAGTGACGACGTTGGGGTGTAACAGTGGAGGATGAAATTATTTTTTTTAAGTATGAAAATATGCCGTGCCTGAGTGGGATACGAACGCAGGACCGCAAGATGAGAGGCGAGCACGTTACCAACTACGCCAATGCAGCCGGATTACATTAAACTTGTTTTCTTTATTTTAGTTCATAATTTGAAGCACCCGACCAAGATTTACATTAGGTATTCCATTTTTGTTCTAATAAGCGCAACATCTTATAAATTACCCTTGTAAAGGGCACAGTAATAATCCCTTTCAAAACTACTAATAATAATTATCATTTAATTTGACCAATCAAATGGTAAACTATATTTCAATATACCCTTTTAAATTTTTGTATTCAGTTCAGGTAGTCTGGTTGATACTCGATCAATAATTTTAATCATAAAAAAATATAAGAATGTTTGTAACTTCTTTATTTTATTTTGTTTTCATTGATTTAACTTATACAATAATAAAAAATTAATGACAGACCTATCAGTAACCCATTTTTATAATTTTTCTTTAATATAATCGTGGTTATTATTTTTAAAATTTAATATAATTGCCCAATATAACCTCCCACAATGACTAGTTTTATATGTAGAGTTATTTGTAACTTATATTTAATTTTATAGAACTTTTATAAATTTATTTTTGTTTTTTTATTTTGAGTTTAGTTTCTTGGATTCCTGTAATTATTATTCTATAAAATGAGAATAGAATACTAATAGATACGAGGTGTGGCTATTAAATAACGAGAAATTTAAAAAAAATATTTTTTTTTTAAATGTATTTATTTAATGTTGCATCAACTACAACGATCATTAGCGACGACGTTGGGGTGTAACTATTGTATACAATGGAGGATGAAATGATTTTTTGTAACGTATGAAAATATGCCTTGCCTGAGTGGGATTCCAACCCAGGACCGCATGATGAGAGGCGAGCACGTTACCAACTGCGCCATTGTGGCCGGCACAGTTAAAATAAATATAAAATACAAATTTTATTTTTATTTGATAGATAATCACATATTGTCACCTTTAATATACACTCCTTCTCTATCCCTACAACGCTCCATGCGAATTTTCCATTGTTGGAAACAGTGCTGGAAGTCATCTTCTGTCAGCTCTTTCAGGACACGTGCCGCTTTCTCTTTTACAGCTTCCACAGACTCAAATTTTGTCTCTTTTAATGCAGATTTAACCTTAGTGAACTGGTAGAAGTCACATGGTGCAAGATCTGGTGAATAAGGTGGATATTCGAACACTGAGATGCTGTACTTGGCTAGGAACCTCTTGATAGATAACGCGGAATGAGCTGGCGCATTGTCTTGGTGGAGAACCCATGATTTGTTCTTCCACATTTCGGGGCGTTTTTTCCTTACTCTTTGATGTAGTTTAAAAAGTACCTCAAGGTAGTAATATTGACTAACTGTTTGACTTTAAGGAACCCAGTGAAGGTACACAATCCCATGGATATAAAAAAAAACAATCATCATTGCTTTAAATTTTGACTTGCTCCTTCGAGCTTTTTTGGCTCTCGGTGAAGTTCGGCTCTTCCAGTGCATGGATTGGCGCTTAGTTTCCGGATCATAAGTAAAAAACCACGTTTCATCATATGTTATTATCGTTTCCAAAAAATTCGCGTAATTTTCATTCGCGTACAAAGTGTCAGTACAAACATTTTTTCGAGCTTCATTTCAAACATTTTTGAGCGGCACGTGTCCTGAAGGAGCTGACTTCCAGCACTGTTTCCAACAATGGAAAATTCGCATGGAGCATTGTAGGGATAGAGAAGGAGTGTATATTGAAGGTGACAATAAGTGATTATGTATAAAATAAAAATAAAATTTTTTACAATGTCAGTCTCGTTAATTTATAGCTACACTTCATATATCTACACTACTCGTGATTTCTGAGGATATAAATAAGGACAAAATAAACTGTTTCTAAAATGTTAACTTCTTCTTCTTCTTCTTCTTCACTTCCAAGGATTAGGTTTCTTGAACCTGTTCCGGTACCCATCAGTTCCTCGGTCGTCCTATATCTCTTCTTCCTGTAGGTTTGTAGTTTCTGGCGGCTTTTGGTATTCTCTCGCCTGGCATGCGATTCAAATGGCTGCACCATCTGCTCCTGTTCTGCTTGATTTTGTCTAGCAACGGTAAAGCATTCAGTGTTTTTCTAATTTCTTCATTTCGTAGCCTATCTCTTCGGCTGCATCCACATACACTTCGTAAGAATCTGCAGCTTGGATTTTGCTGTCTACCTTTTTTGTATGTATCCAGGACTCACTGCCATACATCAAAGTAGGGACAGCAATTGTATCGTAAAACTTAAGTCTCGTATCTTTTCTTGTTTTCCGTTTCAGATATTTATGTATATTGCCACAAATGCTTTGAAATTTAGATAGTTTGTAAAGCACATCTTTGTCAAAGTCATACGAAACATCATTTCCAAGATATTTGAAATGAGAGACTTGTTCAAGCACTCTTCCTCCTAATTCTATTATAGTTCTTACGGTGTATTTTCCTTTAAATGCCATAGTTTTAGTTTTTGTCTGCGATATTTTCAAATTATATTTCTCAGACATTTTGTCTAACATAAAAACCGCTTTCTGTAACTCTTCTTCGCTTTGTTGTATTAATACCAAGTCATCTGCATAGATCATGTGATTGAGCGTCATCTGTTCTGAGAGTTGTATTCCTGAATTAATGCCTATTTTCCATGTTTGCAACATGTCGTCTATATATATGTTAAATAAAGTCGGCGACATACTGCAGCCCTGTCGAACTCCCTTATTTACCAAGATGGCTTCTGTTACCTTATCATTTACTTGCAGACGGATTGTTGTCCCCTCATTTATAATCCCTTCATAACTTGAATAATATGCTTTGGGTATCCTTTAAATTCAAGTATAGACCATAAGAGATTACGATTGACAGAGTCGAACGCCTTCATAAAGTCTATAAATGCTAGATGAGTTTCAAGGTTAAACTCTCGTCTTTTTGATATAATTTGGTTCATGGTAAAAATTGCATCTGAGCATGACCTTCCTTTTCTGAAACCCATCTGTTCCTCTGAAATCAAACTATCCATAATCCTCCTTAGTCTTGAATTGATTATTCTTGCATATACTTTATAGGTGGTGCCCAGCAAACTGATACCTCTGTAATTATTTGGGTCCATTCTACCCCCTTTTTTATAGAGGGAAACAACCTTTGCTTCTAACCATTCTTTGGGAACTATGTGATATTTCCAACACATGTTAAAGAAATGTAAAATTCGCAGGTGTAGCAACACCCCTCCACACTTCAATAATTCCGCGTTCAGTCCATTCAATCCCGGAGCTTTCCGGTTCTTTGTGCCCTTCAATGCTTCTGATAGTTCTTCCATGGTTATCTGGTCAACACAGCATCCTTCACAGTGATTATTCTTGCATATACTTTATAGGTGGTGTCCAGCAAATGTTAACTAAATTTTTAGTAAAATGTTAACTAAAAATTAAATAAAGTGGAGCGTAAGTTATCTAAACTAATTGGGACCAGAACGGTTCTGATAATCAAATAATTCGGATAGTTAAATTCGTTGCCCAGTACAGGCAGGTGGATTGTTTAATTATTTGCACTCGATCTGCTAGTTCCAGGGCTACAAAAAATAGTTATGTTTCTTATCACATGGTCACCCAATTATATAACTGAAATATTTAATAACAGAAGAGGTAGAGGTGTAAAAGACACTAGTCAGAGAAATGATTGGACTGGTTTCCAGTAAGTGCCTCTAAACTAGGCTCTGTATAGAAAGGCCGGCCCGTTGGCGTAGTGGTTAGCGCAGCGTGGCTCTACGCTGAGGTCCCGGGTTCGATTCCCGGTCAGGTCTGGCATTTTTTTCATCACTCATCTTCATCTATCATCCTACTACCGTCTGCATTACCAGCGATTGGAAAACTGTCAGACGTTAAACCAAAAAATAATTTGTATAGAAAAATATTTTAAGTAGCCTAAACTTTGTAGGTTTTTTAGTTTCATTAAACTTAAATTATATATTTGTCGTAATCTTTTAAAAAAATTCCATTTTTTACCTACTTTAATGAAAAAAAAAACTTTTTTTAAAAGAAACGATTCAAAATATTATAGCGGAAGATATTAATTTATGATTTTTAAAGAAAGTTTTATCCGGTTTCCCGACCATTTATGTATTTATTTATCTTATTTTTTATGTTATTGAATTTATTTTTTTCATATCCTTTTTTTGCATTTGAATTACTTAATTCAATTAGCTTTTATCCGTCCTGTCATCTGGTTATCTCTCATTATATTACATAAAATAATATGTAAAAACTTTTTCTGTCAGCTATAAAATAATATTATCGACAACCTTATTACGACAACTCAGATTATATGAATCCGTTATCAGAAATAATTTTATATTTTATTATGATTGATCTTGGTTTTTATTAAATGCAATTAGAGGAATTTGCTACACAATAATAAGTTTTAAAATAAAGCCTATTTACTATCTATGTAGGTAGATACCGGGTGTCCCACGGAATTTGATCCGTGGGGAAATAGGATTGATTATCACTAATATTTTCTTCTGTTTAATTCTTGTGTTGTTCAGTTTGTGGTAATTTCCGGATTTTCTTTTCAAGTCTTTAAGTGAAATTTGGATTTCGTTCATGTACTGTTCAATTTTTTTGATCCAGTGAGACTGAGATTTTCTGTTTAGGAAATAGTTGATAATTTGTTTGGAGATTCTGGCGGATTCACTCCTCAACAGATGTTCAAAGAAAGAAATTTTCTTGTTCCTCATCTGGTCTGCTAGAGAGTTCTGAATTTCTGTAGACTTCTTCGTTCGGGACTGGTTTCCAGATCCCGTCAGAGATCCGACTTTGAGATTTTGCGTTCCGTGTTGATTCTCCGTGAATGAAGATCTTCTCACTGCCGTATGTGATTTCCGGAAGAATCACGGTTTTGTAATGTTGGAGTTTTGAATTTATTGAAAGGCATTTTTGATGTAAACATTTTGTATTTGTTTTGGGGATTTTGTGAGTTTATTGAATATTTCTGCCCAGTTGGGTTTTCATTGTTATTTCCTGTGATTTTTCACCCAGATATCTAAAGTTTTCTACAAGATCAATGTTTATATAAACTTTCTTAATTTATATTAGCTACAGAATGATTTTTGGAGTGCAATTCCGAATCATTCTGTACGTAGGCTATTATAGTAACATTGAAAACGTAAAAAAATAATAAATTAATAAAAATATATTTCTCAAGGTTATATTACAGTGAATACTCTACTTGTTGTTATGATTTGTAACTTATTTTAAAATCATAAAACTAAATGTTCAATAGATATGCAAGAACTATATAATGCACTGGATTATAAATTTGCATTCAAGCACGTAGATCTTCCCACTCGTAGTAATTGTTATTTCATAACTTAATTGATAGTTAAAAATACCTGAGATAAGTCTTTTATTACGCTCATTGTTATAATTTAAACATTTATTAATAGAATTTAAATTTATAAATACGATGTGTCAATATATATTTTTATCAATCCTGAATTCAATGAATTTAAAGTAGTAATAAAACCACGGTACTAAAAATTTAAACCTTTTCTGAAGATACATTTTTTGTTTTTTTTTTAGTTTTACGTCCAACTGTTTTGCTATTACTGCTATTGCAGACGATGAGAAGGGTGATAGATAAAATAAACGATGAAAAAATGTCAGACCTGGCCGGGAATCGAACGCGAGACCCTGGCGTTCAAGCCAGTTGCGCTGGCCGCTATACCACAGTTCTTTTTCTGAAGAATTAGAAACTGAGAACGCAACTTTGGAAAAATACAGATTCACAAACAAAATACAGTAGACTCGCAGTAATCCGGCATTTATATAGGACTGCCGTAATGCTGGTTTATCGAAAACAATGGATTAGTGGAAATGTACATGGAATATGGAAATTACTACATTAGGTATATTTTATCTTTCTCTTGCGCTGTATGAATGTACAGGGAATGAAAGTAGTCTATTGTTTTCATATTTTCAACTTATCGAAATCAAGTTTTCCCCGGGAATTAGTTTTCAGACCCCTTGAACCAAAAAAACATGCTTTTAGCAATTGGTTTGTGTGTGTGAACAAAATATATCAAGAACGGAATAGCATACAAACCTTGAAACTTAAATTAGGTGCCATTAGAGGTAACATTTTCATCAAAATCGGTCAACCGGAAGTAATAGTTTATTCGTGCAATTTATCACTTTTTTGAAATTTTCTCAAAAACGACTCCTACCACATGTTTCTAAATCGCCTTATTTTTTACAATTTTCGTTCTTTACAAGATAGGGTAAGCGACATATAGCTAGGCGGAAATTCTTGGGGGCTGTGCTCTCGCGGTAATTTTTTTAAAAAGATTTTTGCCTTAATGTGCATTTTAAACAAATAGTAAACAATAGTAAACCAATAGTAATAGAATAAACTTCAAAATATTACGATCCATCCAACCCCTTTGGTGGCCGAACTTCACCTCGTGGCAAAGTGCGGGCGCGCAGCGCACGCACTTCCATGGTTTTGATTCACTTACGAATTCTGATTCTACCCCTCTGAGGCCGAGACATATAAAGTCGGAACTGGAAAAAAACACTTTAAACTTGTTTTGTAATCACACCGTAAAACCGGGTTACACTAATTATCTTATAGTGGTTGTTCTACAGCATTAGGCCATTTGCTGGAACCCAAAACGCCGTTTATTTCTACTGAACATGTCGTTATTCATTAAATACCTCCTGACCATATCTCTCATTAAACCAACCTTCCATTTCTCTCTGGTTCGTACTTGCTTCTTCCGTCTTGCTGGAACCCACAGCCAAATCTTCTGTGACAACATGTCTTCCTTCATTCTCCTCAGATAAACCGTAGGGCCAGATGAATTGTATTTAAAAATTCTGGTGTGAAACACTCACACGACTTTCTCTTGCCAATGCAAATAATTAACAATATGCTAACATTAGTAATAAAACATTAGAAATAAACAAAAAAAACTAACCTCAAAAAACATAATCTTAACTTAATCATGAGTGCAAAACGTAAAATCAACCTGTCTAGCTTAAAAATACGGAAAATCATTCTTTTACGCTAGAGTAGGCTCTGTAGAGAAAAATGCTGTAAACAAAAGTTGTAGATCTGTAAATTTCCTATAAATTTGATTATATACACTTTTGTCGTAAAACGTATACTAAGGCCGAAATCTTAAAAAAAATCGATTTGTCTCACGTTTTCGTGAGAAAAAAACAGAAAATTGCTAATTACCGCTAAACTAAGCGTTATACAAAAAAAGTTTGGAATAAAAGTTGTAGTATTTTAAATTCTCTACAACTTTTATTATATACATTGTTGCGCTTAAATGCATATTAAAGCCGCAATCTCAAAAAAAACAATTTTTTTACGTGAAAACAGCCTCACCAAGAATTTCAGCAAACATGGCGCCTACCCTATCTTGTAGAGCATAAAAAATTTTATGCTTAGTAAAGCAGGGGATTTTTTAAAAAAATCGTAGGACCAGTTTTTGAGAAAATCACAAAAAAGTGAAAAATGACACGAATAAACTACTACTTCCGGTCGACCGATTTTGATGAAAATGTTCTTGTCGGTTCCGGTAGTGGTATGTAACTTAAGTTTCAAGTTTCAAGTTCGTACAATGTTCCGTTTTTGGATATTCTGTTCACACGCGCGCGCGCGCGCGCACACACACACACACACACACACACACATACAGACCAATCGCTAAAAACATGTTTTTTGGGTTCACGGGGTTTGAAAACGTGTAAATCCGGTGAAAACTCCATTTCAAAAAATCGACATGAAAACAATACTTTCCTTCCTATATATTCATATAGGCAAGAGAAAGTAAAAATACGGTCTGAAATATTAAATTGACTGTTTTCTTAACAGCGCATATAGATATCTCGTTTCTATGAATTCCTGTCGTAAATAACACTGTGGCTTCAATTTTATTCTCAATCCATAAATTTAAATTAATGTCAAGCTGTCTGAATCGTACTATACATAATATAAACATTTAATAAGTTGTTTTAAAAATTAATTTATGGTGATAATGTTCAGATTAGAATCAGGATTCTTGTTAATAATAAGATTATGGTGTTCAAAAACAGGTGATGTAATGTCTTTCATTTTCTTATATGCTGTATTTAACAACCTGATTTTTTCTGTCATAATTTTTAGTTTTGTTTTAATATTCACCTTTTATCAGATAAAAGATTGAATGAATCAATTTACTTTTAGTCTTTCATTTAATAACATTTTGATATTTAACTCTATAATTACGATCAAAGAATTCTCAAATAGGATTGGTTTTATTTATTTTTTATTCCCTAAAAAAAATTTGTATTCCATTTTTTTTACTTTCTCTTGCCTATATGAGTATATAGGAAGGAAAGTATTGTTTTCATGTCGATTTTTCGAAATCGAGTTTTCACCGGATCTACACGTTTTCAGACCCCCGAACCCAAAAAAAACATGTTTTTAGCGATTGGTGTGTGTGTGTGTGTGTGTGTGTGCGCGCGCGCGCGTGTACGTATGTGTGTGTGTGTGTGTATGTGTGTGTGTGTGTGTGTGAACAGAATATCTCAAGAACGGAACATCATACGAACTTGAAACTTGAAACTTAAGTTACATGCCACTACCGGACCCGACACAAACATTTTCATAAAAATCGGTCAACCGGTAGTAGTAGTTTATCGTGTAATTTTTCACTTTTTTGCGATTTTCTCAAAAACTGGTCCTACAATTTTTTTAAAAATCGCCTCATTTACTACATATTTTATGGTTTACAAGATAGGGTAGGCGCCATGTTTGCTGAAATTCTTGGTGAGACTGTTTTCAAGTAAAAAAATTGTGTTTTTTTTAAGATTGCGGCTGTAATATGCATTTAAGCGCAACAATGTATATAAGAAAAGTTGTAGAAAATTTAAAATCCTTTAACTTTTATTTCAAACATTTTTCTGTATAACCCTCAGTTTAGCGGTAATTAGCAATTTTATGTTTTTCTCTCACGAAAACGTGTGAAAAATCGATTTTTTTAAAGATTTCGGCCTTAGTATGTACTTTACTACAAAAGTGTATATAATCAAATTTATAGGAAATTAAAACATCTGCATCTTTTATTTAGAGCATTTTTCTCTACAGAGCCTGGTTTAGCGTAAAAAGAGTGATTTTCCGTATTTTAAGCCAAACTGAGGTTGAATTTCATTTTGCGTTTTTCACTCATGATTAAAATAAGGTTATGTTTTTTGTTTATTTCTAATGTTTTATTACTAATGTTAGCAGTACTGTTAATTATTTGTATTGGCAAGAAAAAGTTGTGTGAGTGTTTCACACCAGATTTTTTAAATACAGTTAACGACACATAGGTTTCGTGTGTGAAGATTTAGCAGATCCCCAATTATGACTCCATATGCCCAGATTCGTCTTACGACTTTTTTTTGTAAATTGTTAATTTTTGTGTCATGTTTAATTTAGAACGTCTATTGAGTGAGCGTTTCAGTTGATAGAAACTTGATTTGAGTTTGTGGTGTGTTTAAGTTTTCTGTTAATTTAGATAAGAGTTTTTTTCTTTGTTTATTTAACGTCGCATCAACTACTGTGGTCATTAGCGACAGTGTTGGGTTGTGGCTGTGAATGATGAAATGATTTTTGTAGTGTATGAAAATTCCGGGCCTGAGTGGGATTCGAACCCAAGACCGCATGATGAGAGGCGAGCACGTTACCAACTACGCCAATGCGGCCGGCATAGATAGTTATATTGTCTAAATAGCTTAGCCTAGCTATTTAGCAGCTGTAGGTATTTAATAGCTATGTAGCAGCGGAATATTTTAAATGTAATCAGATGGGAAATTTGGGGTCTAAGAGTAAGCGGTTCTAAACAAATTTGTAGACAATTTTTTTCTTCTTCTGGAATACTATATTTTATGACATAACAAAAAGTTTTGGTCTATCCCACAGATTTGATAAATTATTTGACAGTTTCCGGAATTGGAAGATATGAACTTTCGCTTAGTAGTTAAGTCTAACATTACCACTACACTAAAAATCTGGTGTGAAACACTCACACAGCTTTCTCTTGCCACTGCAAATAATGACCAATATAACCTAACATTAGTAATACAACATTAGAAATAAACAAAAAACTAACCTCAAAAACATAACCTTATTTTAATCATGAGTGAAACACGCAAAATGAAAATCAACCTCAGTTTGGCTTTAAAAAAGGGAAAATCACTCTTTTACGCTAAAATAGGCTGTGTAGAGAAAAATGCTCTAAATAAAAGTCGTAGTTCTTTTAATTTCCTATAAATTTGATTATATACATTTTTGTCTAAAATGCATACTAATGCTGAATTCTTAAAAATTGATTTTTTACACGTTTTCGTGAGAAAAAACAGAAAATCGCTAATTACCGCTAAAGTAAGCGTTATACAAAACAATGTTTGAGATAAAAGTTGAAGGATTTAAATTCTTTACAACTTTATTTATATACGTTTTTGCGCTAAAATGCATATTAAAGCCGTAATCTTAAAAGCAATTGTTTTGCGTAAAAACAGGCTCACCAAGAATTTAAGCAAATATGACACCTACCCTATCTTGTAAAGCATAAAAAATTTAGTAAACCAGGCAATTTTTAAAAAAATCGTAGGACCAGTTTTTGAGAAAATCGCAAAAAAGTGAAAAATGACACGAATAAACTACTACTACCGGTTGACCGATTTTGATAAAAATGTTCGTGTCGGGTCCGGTATTGGTATGTAACTTAAGTTTCAAGTTCGTACGATGTTCCGTTCTTGAGACATTCTGTTCACACACACACTCAAAGACACACAGACACACACACAGACCAATCGCTAAAAACATGTGTTTTGGGTTCAGGGGGTCTGAAAACGTGTAGATCCGGTGAAAACTCGATTTCGAAAAATCGACATGAAAACAATACCTTATTTCCTATATATTCAAATAGGCAAGAGAAAATAAAAAGGTAGCTTGTTTGGTTTTTTAATTATGTTTTGAGGATAATAAACCTATAACATAATTTATGCTTTGGCATTTGTGTATTGTTTCTTACAAAAGTTCCATTTACTTCCACCGTTAACCGGAAACCAAACCACAATTCATTTTATCTGCATTTGGTGCAATAATGCTTAATAATAAACATCTGGTGTTTTAAGGAAGTCTTTTAATGTGCAATTTTTTCTTTTATCTCTTTATATTTCTTTGTTAAAAAATATTATTAAATGATTATTTTAAGTTTTACTGTAGAATGTATTTATAAAAACTTTGTAAATTGTTGTTCACTTAATGCCTTTTTTTAAAGAGTTATTTTATTCGATTGTAATATAATAATACTTCAAATTAATTCCCTGCAAGATGCTGTTTTACAGTACAAGTTTTTTATCGTACAAGTTTATTCCAAACATTTTAATAATATTCTTGTATTGTTTTCTTTTAGAAGCAGTCTTAGTTATAAAAATCTGGTGTGAAACACTCACACAACTTTCTCTTGCCAATGCAAATAATTTAAACAATATAACCTAACATTAGTAATAAAACATTAGAAATAAACAAAAAACTAACCTCAATAAACATAACCTAATTTTAATCATATATATATGAAAGACGCAAAATGAAAATCAACCTCAGTTTGGCTAAGAAATACGGAAAATCACTCTTTCACAATAAACTAGGCTCTGTAGAGAAAAATACTTTAATTAAAGTTGTAGATCTTTTTATTTCCTATAAAATTGATTATATACACTTTTGTTGTAAAGTGCATACTAAGGCCGAAATCTGAAAAAAATCGATTTTCACACGTTTTCGTGAGAAAAAACAGAAAATCGCTAATTACCGCTTAACTAAGCATTATACAAAAAAATGTTTGAAATAAAAGTTGTAGAATTTTAAATTCTCTACATTTTTTATTATATAAAGTTTTGCGCTAAAATGCATATTAAAGCCGTAATCTTTAAAAAACAACGTTTTTACGAGAAAACACCCTCACCAAGAATTTCAGCAAACATGGCGCCTACCCTATCTTGTAGAGCATAAAAAATTTAGTAAACCAGGCGATTTAAAAAAAAATCGTAGGACCAGTTTTTGAGAAAATCGCAAAAAAGTGAAAAATTACACGATTAAACTACTACTTCCGGTTGACCGATTTTGATGAAAATGTTCTTGTCGGGTTTGGTAGTGGTATGTAACTTTAAGTTTCAAGTTTGAAGATTGTACGATGTTTCGTTCTTGAGATATTCTGTTCACACACACACACAGACCGATCGCTAAAAACATGTTTTTTGGGTTCAGGGGGTCTGTAAACGTCTAGATCCGGTGAAAACTCGATTTCGAAAAATCGACATGAAAACAATACTTTCCTTTCTATATATTCATATAGGCAAGAGAAAGTAAAAAAGTAAAATTTTATAAACGTTTTGTTAAAAATATAAATAATAATTCTACTAACTTTATTAACAACAAGGAAAATTCTTGAATTTAACAAAATAATTTAGAAAAATAATAAACTGAAAATCATATCCCATCAATCTGCGAGCAAGAACTTGGTTTAAATATACGAGAACACTTAAGTGAGATTACGTACAGGGGACTGGGAGGTCATCTTGTTGCCCCGTCTTACCGATACTGATCTAAAGTGGAATGTTATTTTATGTGCACTCGATCTACTAATTCCAGGGCTACAAAAAAGGTCTGTTTCTTATCACATGATCAGCCAATTGTATGACAAAGCATTAAAGAATAAAAGAATAGAGGTGTAAAAGACACTATTCACAGTTATTTCCTCTGAAAGTAATGAATTTCATTATACAGCTGTGGTTAATGAAGTGAAGGTGTCATTTACAAGGTGGAAAGTAGGTGCTTTTAAGAGAGCCTGGCATACTGATAAGTGTACATTCCCACTCACTAAGCAAGGCAAATTAAACCACCTCACTCCTCGTTTTACTTAGTAAACATCTAGAGGTTCAAACCAAAAATGTTTGGGGAAAAATTCCAAAATTTAATTAACTCTGTTACAAAAGGTAAAAACAAATTTATACTTTTAAGAATATAAAAGAATCCTACACAGTGCAAATAACCTAAAAAAGATAATTTACAAAAAATAATTTTCTTAAATGAGAAACCCAAACAAAAGTTCCATTCTTCCAAATATTCAGAAATGATCTGAAGTAAAAATAATCCTAAAATCTGATTTTAGATACATCTTCAGAAACCAGGCTGATGACCTAAACAATACAACAAATAAAAACTATACGAGGTAAGGCTATTAAATAACGAGACTGGTTTAGTAAAAAAATTTTTTTTAAAATTTTATACATAATCACTTAGTCACCTTCAATATACACTCCTTCTCTATCCTTACAACGCTCCATGCAAATTTTCCATTGTTGGAAACAGTGCTGGAAGTGATCTGTCAGCTCCTTCAGGACAAATGCCGCTCAAAAATGTTTGTACTGACACTTAGAACGTGATTGAAAATGACCCAAATTTTTTGAAAACAATAATAACATGTGATGAAACATGGTTTTTTTTACTTATGATACGGAAATGAAGCGCCAATCCATGCACTGGAAGAGTCGAACTTCACCGAGAGCCAAAAAAGCTTGAATGATTAAGTCAAAATTTAAAGCAATGATGATAAGTTCTTTTTGATATCCATGGGATTGTGTAACTTCACTGGGTTCCTGAAGGTCAAACAATTAATCAATATTACTACTTTGAGTTACTTTCTAAACTACGTCAAAGAGTAAGGAAAAAACGCCCCGAAATGTGGAAGGACAAATCATGGGTTCTCCACCAAGACAATGTGCCAGCTCATTCCGTGTTATCTGTCAAGAAGTTCCTAGCCAAGTACAGCATCTCAGTGTTAGAACATCCACCTTATTCACCAGATCTTGCACCATGTGACTTCTACCTGTTCCCTAAGGTGAAATCTGCATTAAAAGGGACAAGATTTGAGTCTGTGGAAGCTGTAAAACAGAAAGCGGTACGTGTCCTGAAGGAACTGACAGAAGATGACTTCCAGCACTGTTTCCAACAATGGAAAATTCGCATGGAGCGTTGTAGGGATAGAGAAGGAGTGTATATTGAAGGTGACAATAAGTGATTATGTATAAAATAAAAAAATAAAATTTTTTACGTCAGTCTCGTTATTTAATAGCCACACCTCGTAATATTTAAAGACCAATCAAATGACCTGAGTAGTAAAATCACAAAAACATGACTGGGACCCTTATTATTATACGGTCTTCATATCAATACGGAGTAGCAAATCAATTGAAAGTCAGGTGTAAATTTTTCACAATCAGAATACGTTCATATTATAACTACAATACCTACTACAATTAGTTTCTCATGAACTAAAATAATATAGGCTTAATACACTTTTTGCGCACCCGGTATTTGAAGTGAATAAATAAAACATGAATAAACTTGTATAAGCTAAATTTAAGTATTCATTTCCATTATGAAGTAAATACTTAAGGACAAGGCGCTTAGATAAAATGAGTTAATAAATTTGTTTGCATACAAACATTAAAATAATTATATGATTTGACAAATGACACGCTCTATAATTGCTTTTACCCACCTACAGAATTCCTAATCATTTCTTTTAACATGTTTAAATAAAACCTTGCTTACCACTATAACGTTAGATTATTTGTGTCAATTAATTTAATTTTTTTATAATCTAAAATGTAACAACTTTTAAACAGGTAAATAAGTTGTTTATATATTTTATTTATTCAATCCACTCTTTCAATTCACAATTTTATTAATTCAATTCACTCAATCTGTTAGTTGGAGGGCTAAAATAAATAGTTCTGTTTCTTATCATATAGTCAACCAATTAAATGACTGAATAATTTAAGAACAGAAGAGGCAGAGGTGTAAAAGACACTAATCAGAGTTATCTTCTCTGAAAATAATGAATTTCATTATACAGCCAGACCCTGTGGTGAATGAAGTGAAAGTGTCATTTGCAGAGTGGAAAATATGTGGTTTCAGAGGGCCTGGCATGCTGATAAGCGTATTTTTCCACTCAGTGAGGAAGGCAATTGTAAACCACTTCACTCCTCGTTTTACTTAGTAAAGCCTCTAGAGCTTCAAACCAGCCTTTTGGCTGATGACCTAAACTACATATATTCTATTATTTAATTAATAAATGGATTTTATTATTTATAATATATTGTAACGCCTAAACATAGGTTCGTTCGAGATCTGGGTATAATAAATAATAAAAAAGCTTCCTTAAATTTATAACAATTATTTTTGATACAATTATTTATTTTATTACAACTAGTTAATTAAACTTAGATTACTTACTAATATTACAATCGAGTTGCTTTAATTAATTACAAAAATATTTACCTTTTACCTACAACCAAATACAATGGGTATACTACACAAACCTTTTCTTAACGTACAATGTACAGTATACGATGTATTCACACTAATATCACTCTGTACGGCAGCTTTAACTGACTGAATTTAACTAACTTTCCGACAAAAGAAGCCAACTCTTTTATACCCTATTAGATATCTAGCCTTTGAAATAAACAAAGCCACAAGCCTTTGAAATAAAAAAAAAAACAACTAACTGACTACAAACATTGATTTACAGATTAGAAAAAAATTTCTTAAAACATTATGTTTGGAGTGTAGCATTATATGGGAGTGAAACGTGGGTGATAGGGCTGTAGAAAAGAAGAGGATAGAAGCTTTTGAAAGGGGGTGAATGAATATTTAAGGAGTGAATGATACAAGGTGGCAAAGGTTAGAATATTTAAAGCAAATTACAAAAGATGTAGGGTGTTGCAGGTATGTAGATATGAAACGACTTGCGCAAGATTGAACAGCTTGGAGAACTGCATCAAACCAGTCGAGAGACTGATGACAAAAAAGACTAAAAAAAATAAAACTTTTAGTTCATTACTAAACATCTGTACAGATTCGTCAGTTTATATAGGTAAACCTTTACCAGTAGAACAAAATATTAATTATTCTCCATGGTCAACTAGCGAATCTGTGGTTTTTGGTATTGTCAAGCAATTTTTTTAAATTAATAAATTTAATTCATTCATTAAACCATAACCAACGTGTTAAACATAAAACGTAAATACAACTTCTGCAAAAAGATAAAAGATTGCATTAAAATCTGATTTTATAAAGATTAGCAAAACTTGTTTTCCTTCTCCTGAAAAATCGTACTTTTGCAGATTCACTACTTCACCATTTTTGCGATGATATACTAACAGTTAAGGAAGAAATATCAAAATACCACAAAATACAAATCATGACTTGAACAACATCCAAACATCTTAACCTTTTCTTTATGGTTCCCTCACTCTACAGTTTTCAGGTGATAGCCTAAAATAAAAAAACCATTCTAAAACAATAGTTTAATAAAAACAAGAAAATTTAAATTTAACTTATCATCTCATTCCAACAAAAGTCAAACATGTTCGTCAAAAACTCATTTTTCTGAGCTTTTTGTAAAAGTATTTTGCAAAAAAATTTCTGGTATTCTCTTTCTCTTTGGTAGAGGATATGTATGTGAGGCAAAATACTTTTATGCAAAATTTCAATGTCCGCTATCATAACACAAGAAACTGAAATGATTATTATGTGGATAACCATAACACAAAATTGTTTAACAAAAACCTACTTATGCAGGGAGATAATACATCAATAAATTATCCCAATTTTTAAAATGTGATAATTTGCATCCCTTTAAAAATAATTTGAAAAATTACTTGATTGGTGAAACTTTTTATAGCGTACAAAAATTTCTTTCTAAATAGTGGTAGTAGGACAATGTGATTAACTATTCCTAAAAGTTACCCTACACACTGAAATATGTGGAGATTCAACTGGATTTTTTTTATATGTCCAGGAGACTCCAGGAAGGGTATATGTCAAGGAGTTATAACACCTGAAATACATTTTTTTTTTTTGGTTTAACGTTCGACTGTTCTGCAATTACTGCTAATGCAGACGGTGAAGGATGAAATGATTTTTTGTAACATATGAAAATATGCCATGCCTGAATGGGATTTGAACCCAAGACCGCATAATGAGAGTCTTGGGTTCGAATCCCATTCAGGCACAGCATACTTTCATATGTTAAAAAAAAATCATTTCATCCTTCACCATCTGCATTAGCAGTAATTGCAGAACAGTTGGACGTTAAACCAAAAAAAAAAAAAAAAAAATGTATTTCAGGTGTATGTACTTCTTGATATTATTACACTCTTTCTGGAGTCTGCTGGACATATTAAAAAAAAATCCAATTGAATCCCCAAGTATTTCAGTGTGTAAGGTAACTCTTAGGAATAGTTTTATCGTTTAGTTTTATAACTGGAAAATTACTCATTCGATTGTCATAATTATAAATTGTCTTTATTCATGATTATTATTAATTTGGTTGTATTATGACGAATCATTTTTTCTGGAATGGTTTACTGACTAAAAAAGATTTATTTTTTGCATTAAGAAATTGTATACTATTTTTCTGAAATTGTTCAACAGATTTTATTTTATAACATTTTTTTAAACACGTTTTATGGTTCATTATTGTAAATTTCTATAAGGATAAATTGAAAGTAAGTTTTATAGTTATTATTTTCTACTTTAATCGAATGTTACATATTATATAAGATATTTATGTAAATATTTGTACATAATAACTCTCTTAATAGGTAATTTAGCAGACAATTAGATTGACATGTAACCTTGGGTTATGGGGTATAGATTTATTTACGCGCATGCGCGTTCCTTTAAAATAAAATATATAAGGTGGTAAAAAAGTTGGTTTTGTATATATGAGAGAAAATTTGTTGCTTCTCTTCTCTTAGGGTGCATATCTGCTTCGGATCATCATGGTATTTCCACATTGTTGATTGCTATCCGAAACAACTCCATGGAGCTCTTACCAAACCAAACTCTCAAATTGGTTAGCCAGGAAATTCTTCGGTCAGGAGTTAGTTTTCTTTTTATCTTTCCTGGTAGGATGTGTTGTAACGTTTCTAATATTTTTTTTTGATTCATCATGACATGCCTAATATCTGATATGCAAAATTAGACGATGTTATTTACTTCTGGGCTTTTATTTATTCTTCGTCAGATTTCCAGATTGGTGACTTCTCTCATATGGTATTCTCAAGATTCTTCTATACAGCCTGAGTTAAAAGACTTCGAGTTTGTTGGTAGTCGCGCTGTTTAAGATCTAAGAGTCGCCGTACCATACAACAGAACTGAGAACATGTAGAATCTTGAGAGCCACAGTTTGGTGACTTATGTTATATAGTGGTTCTTGAATGCTGAGCTCATTGTATTGAAGACATTTATATGTAATGCGACATTTTATCTCCTTCAAGTTGTCCCACTCCTTGTTGATATTGTAAGACCCGTTCTAATCTTGTCTGTAACAACTCATTCCAAGTAAATTAAGGCATGTTCCTGGCTAATAATGTTGTAATATTAATTGTGTTTGTTCTGATAGTTTGAGGGCTATAAAAAATTGGTTTCTTCTTCAAACTCAAGACTTCGGATCAGCCTAGTTAATCGATTGGTAGAGAATCACTTTTAATTGTTACGTAACACCAGTTGGGCAAGCGACTTAGTGTAGTAACCTACTGACAGCCACACATGAACAAACTCACTCAAATACGCCTTAAAAATCAAAAATTACTGCAAGCAAATAGATTTTATGAATGGCAAGGTAAATTTATATGTACATTTATTGAAGTAACTCTCATTCACTACTTTAATTTATTTAATTTTCCCTGTTGTTATCAGCTCTTAACGGACAGCTATTCAAATGTTTTAATCTTATGTATGTTCCTTCTAAAATTAGTCTTTCGATGGTTTTATCAGGTATATTTGAATGTTTTGTTTTGTCTTCAACTAATTTAAATATAATTTTTGTGTGATAAGTGTAAATCGAATGTTGGGAATAGATCCCATAAGTATGACCCAAGAAACACATACCAACTTCTTCCAGACAGAGCGAGAAACGCGACACTTCTCTCACATGACCCACAAATTTTATAACCTGCTGCCTAAATACATAACTAAATAGAATGAAATTAAATTTAAGAATGTAATTCAGAAATAGATAAAATTAATGTCTGAAGGGACAACATGGAACTGATGTAAGTAAAACACAACGTTAACACTTACCATAATGTTTTGTGGTAAATAGTTTATGAATTACTGAAATTATGTTTTTTTTTCTTACATATCCTGCCACATGGTTTTTTAACCATAAAAATAGGGTTGGATTTGTTAATTTCCACCATCTCGGTTATTGGAATGAATGAGGTAGTAGGTTGGATATGTGTATAAAAATTAATAGACTATAAAATGTTAAGCTAAAAATTTCAGCCTATTGTTTAAATGAAATAAAGTATTTAAAGTTATTATAAAAATGGCAGCTGTACCTTGATTTACTGCATCGTTTTCACCATGAACTTGAAAAATATCTTTTCAAAATTTTTGATCTTTCAAAAAATTCACTTGACGACGTTGTGAACAGTCCTTTTGAAATCATTTCAATCAAAGAACAAATACTATCGGTGCAATCTTTAATTGAATTGCTACTGCCAACACCCAAAATAGAATTTATGTTTATAATTATATTTTTAATTTATATTAAATATATATATAACTTAAATATATTTTTATTTTATATTTATATTTTATTTATAGAATTTATGGCCTGACAACACCCAAAATAGAATATTTATTTTATGGCTTCAGTTTTGGTGAAAAATGGAACGATAGTGATGTCACAACAACATTAGTTACGCGGAGACATCTGAAATTGACACATCCGTTTGCTATGGTGTAAGGTTATGTGAGAAATTAGACGCTCTAAAAACGTTTAATTTGCTGTGAATTGCAGAGAGCAGAGTCCTGCTTATGAATTGAAAAGGAAACATAAAGAATTTTAACGAAAATCTTCAAAGGAAATTATTTTTTAAACACCCTATATCACGTAAATTTTTGTTGTTTTCATTTTTTAATTATTAAAGACTAATTGTCGTTTAATGTTGTCGTCATGTCGTAAATAAGAACTTTTAATTACATATAATAGTTACTACAACGTACATAATACTTCTATTTTTTTTTTTCAAAAAGATCTTGACCATTATTATCTTCCGACAAGATAATTGCATAATTTGTAAACGGTTTCATACTCATTTTTTTCTAGTAATCAGTCATTTTCCGACATTGATTAGTTCTAAATTATCTTGCATTGATTACAATGTAAATCAGTGAGCAGTGTTAACTACTTTTCATAAAGAATCAAAACTAACTTTGAAGAATATTTAAACCATGATGTTAGGTTTGTGATGGGAAAATTTACGTTACCTCACAAAATCATTGTTAACGAAGCTAAATCGCTTAAAAATCTTCAACACTATGTTTTTAAAAAAGCTTTTTTGTATTTTATTTACAGCTTTTTGGGTAAAACACAAAAACAAAATTCAGTGCTTTAAGATAATTAAGGCCCACTCCCACGACGCTAGTAGACTAGCAACTAGTACTAGCGTCGTGGGAACGAACAACTAGCAACTAGTTTTGTTAAAACGCTAGTATTCACTAGCGCTAGTGACTTTGAACATATTTGATTTTACTAGCGCTAGTAGGAGACAAAAGGTCACGTGATTAGCGCTAGTAAACTAGCTCGGTGTGAATGTTGCTTACTAGCGCCAGTAGGGAAGAAACGATGACGTCGTTGACTAGCGCTAGTAAACTAGCTCGGTGTGTACATTTGGAAACGTTGCTAGTTACTAATAACGTGCTAGTACTAGCAGCTAGTAAACTAGCTCGGTGTGAATGTTGCTTACTAGGGCCAGTAGGGAAGAAAAGATAACGTCATTGACTAGCGCTAGTAAACTAGCTCGGTGTGGACATTTGAAAACGTTGCTAGTTACTTATAACGTGCTAGTACTAGCAGCTAGAAAACTAGCTCGTTGTGAATGTTGCTTGCTAGCGCCAGTAGGGGAGAAAAACAACGTCATTGACTAGCGCTAGTAAACTAGCTCCGAGTGAACATTTGGAAACGTTGCTAGTTACTAATAAGCTGCTAGTACTAGCAACTAGTAAACTAGCGTCGTGGGAATAGGTCTTTACACCTTATTTTCTGCGAGCAAATTATCGAAATCCTAATATTTTAGTTTTCTAAGTATTTTCTTCTCAAGTATACCTTGAGAATGGCAAAGTTAAACCACCTCACTCCTCGTTTTACTTAGTAAAGCCTCTAGAGCAGTGATTCTCAACCTGTTTTGCTCCGCGACCCCCTCCCCCTCGATAATAATAGTAAACCTTACTATTAATAACTGAATTTTGACTGTAATTATAAATGTAAAATGTTTTTTTAATATTGTATAATCAAACTGTCTTTAAAAAAAATACAGACAGTAAAAATAAATGGAATACAACTATTGCTATTATTTTATATTGCTGCGTTCATGAATATGGAAATTTAGTCACAGAAACATTGAACATTTTAATACCTTTTTACACGTTTTATCTCTGTGAAAAGGGGTTTTCCTCTATGGTTGCTCTAAAAACGAAATATAGGAATCGTATATTATCACTCAAGTACAATTTACTTTTACATGTTTCTAATGAAGATCCACGTATGAAGAAAATTGTAAATGAAAAACAAATGCAACCATCACATTAACAATTAATTAATGATTAATTTCTTTTCTTTACTAGTAAATGTACTTACTACATTTAAAAATTGTTATAAGTAAGTTTATAATACGTAAATGAATTTTACTCATAAAATGATTAAATGATTTCATTATTGTTTCACGCCCCCCCCCCCCTATAATATCACCACAACCCCCAGGTTGAGAATCACTACTCTAGAGGTTCAAACCAGCCTTCCGGCTGATGACCTAAACAACAACAACAAGTATTCCTTAGGGAAACTATTTTTGTTGTTGTTGTTCTTCTTCCTTCCGAATAGTGGGATAAAATGAACTGAAACAATTAAAACTACTGAAAAGCGTAAAAGTAATAATTAATATTGTTTCTAGATTCCAAATATAGAAAGTTTAAAATGTTCCGATAGTTGGATTTACTTAGTGGTTCGTTATAATGAGATTGTTTAAAAGTTTTTGGCCAGTAAATCAATGGATTAATAGCTTAATATTATGGGAAGAGAAAACTTCGGCTGTCTTATGTTATTTCTCTTTCGATTTCATTCTGGTTGGAAACAAAAACTCGTACTATTTCATTGTAGTAGGCATTGTAGATTGTAAAATTGAATCGACTGTATAACCGAAGAAACAAACAATAAATCGTTGTAGAGCTAGTCGTGGTGCATAAAGTAAACCAAAATTATTGCCATTTTGTACGTCATAAAAATATTACAACTTAAAAGTTAAAAGTCTGTTAGGGTAGATGGGGTTGACTTGTTTCATAAAATGATGGTGTATATAGTGGGGGGGGGGGTGTGAAAGTAGCATCTTTAACAGGATTTCGGAACGGGTAAACTTTTGGGGTAGAATCTTGCATAATAAAAATAAATTTTATAGGGTAGGATTATCCTGGCCCGCGCTGAAATATGCGGGCACAATAAACTGGGGCGTCATAAGGGAGGGAAAAGTGGGATGCTTGGGGTGGGTACTACGAGTCCCCCTCAATGGACGCCGAAAGGGGCTCGAGAGGGTGGGTCTGGCGCCACAGACGCCTACGTTCGCTTCATTCATATTTGCCCCACGCCTCGTTTTACCCAATGTGATAAATTACGTAACCCTTTCCTCGTTTCTTTCTTGCTTCACACAATGTTTTTTTTTCTCACACGTTTATTGTTTCACTTCTTGGTCAAGGATTCTGTAATCTATCCCCCCTCTCTTTACTATATCGCTCTAACACTTCTTCATTACCTCTGTTTTTACCCTTTCTTCGTTTTTGTGACTTAGAAACACAGCTTGGTAGGTTCACTTAATATTTCTTCTGCATTTAATTATTGTTTTTGTTAACTAGTTATCCCTATGCACTAATTCTTTTACACCGTATTCTTACTTTTATAATAACAAAGGACATAGAATTTTGTATAATTTATTTCTTTTAGGTTACACTTACTTATGAATACATTCGTAGTAACTCAACAACCTTATTCTTGTGTTTCAATGTTTTCGTTTTTTGTTTTGTTTTGGATAAAAGAAATATTAGTCATTGTGTTGTTTTCATCATCCATTTTATTTACTTTATAGTTCTCCACTAATTCTTTTGAACTCAGCGGTAGGGCATTTTTGAATTATAACTTAATTAGATATCTTTTGACAACCAAGCACTTATTTTATTTTATTGTTATTTTATGCATCTCTTTGTTTTTTTCTCTGATGTCTTTCTCAGTATGTGTTTCGTTGAAATGATTATTTACTTTATTTTATTGCTTCTACCTTGAACTATTTCATTTTTTATTGCACCTACGTTATTATTATATAGCTTTCTTATGGTCCATGAAGAAAATAAATTTATTAGATACAGTTTCATAAAGTTAATCATTTATGTCAGAAATTTGTTTTTAAGACCCTAAAGAACATCCCAAAAATACTGAGAGTGTCATTCATATGAGAAGACCGTGTTAGCTGAAGACATTGGGGCGGTTTCTATATGTAGAGTCACTTAATAACTATGGTTCAAGTGCTAGAGTAATCAATGAGTTATTTGGTGGAGAATTCATTGAATGATTATGTTTTTCGGAAAGAAGTTAAACAGCAACTTGTAATGAAATGCAAATTTTTTAAAATTGAAAAGTGAATTAATGAAAACGAAAAGTTGAGAAAATTAAAAAAATTAACAAAGAAAATTGTATTACAAAATTATTAAATGTTTGATTTATTTAGTGATGACACTATGTTATAAAACTAAGTATTTTAAGGGAAGACCGTACTTTGCATCCCGCCAATGTTAAATTTGCTAATTTTAGGTACTTTTTTCACAAGATTGGTAAACGATAGGGAAATGAAACTGTACTTACTTGTAGTTGTCTGGTTGCTCGATCTACTGACATTTCCGCAACTATATCCGTTAAACCATGAAGTTAAAAACAGAATAAGGAATAACATAAAATTTTTACAATTTTTTTTTACGATAATTTACATATTAGTAATTTTTGTAGCTTTTGAGTAAGTCACAAAAGTGCCGGAATATGTGAATGTACAAGAAAAATAACTGGTAAAAATTTCAGCCTGGTATGCTTAATGGTTTCCGAGAAAAATGTACGTTAATGTTAAAAATCTAAATTTACGGGAACGGGCAAAAACACAAAAAGGCACAAATCAAAAACAAAATGTACACAAACAAGTAAATTTCCTATCAACATTTGGTTAGAAAGCTGAACTAACAGCTGAGAGTATTAGAAACAGTAATGCAGATATTTTAAAATACTAATCTTCCCTTTGCTCTAAAAAAATCAGTATAAAATTATGAAAAATTTTCGTTCTTGGTGACTCGCTTATTTTTCTGGGTAAACCTCCTAAAAACTTAATTTTTTTCATTAAAATAACATTTTTTCACGTAATTTAATGTTTTTGTGGTTGATCTCGGTCTGAACTATTGAAAAACATAAAGAACGGAAATTCGAAATTTTCAGTTAAAACCGTCATACAGTCTCGCCTTAATGAATTGTTAATGAATATAATTATTTATTGCAATATCTATTTGAATATTAATATTTATACTAGCTACGGTCTCAAATTAGTTATTTTTTTATAGTTACGACTTGAATTATCCTTGGAGTCTTGCTCTTGCTTCTTGTCCATCCATTGACCGGGAATCAAATGGGGCGTCGAGTCATTGTTGCAATTGGTTTTATAGTCTTGAGTAAATTTTATTTAAATCTTTTCCTCATATTTTAAAATAATAAAATTTATTTTGTTTGGTTCCATAATTAATTAGATTCTTGATACTTTAATATTTTCCTTTACTTATTTTCTTATCATTTAAAATTATTTAATTAAAATTATACTGTTTGTTTTCTTGTTTTAATTTGATATATTTAGTTTCTGGAATAAATATTTTGAATGTTTTATTTTCTTCTTATAATTCATCTTAATATTTTTAATTACCGTTTAGAATATTTAAATTTTAAATTGTTCAATTTTGATTATTTTTTAAGTACTTGAATTTACATTATTATTTACTGAATTAGATCTTTGATCAACGACGTACTGGAACATTAACAGCTATTCCCACAACCTTCCGAATTTTAACATAATTTTATTGAACTTAACATGAAAAGTTACAAGAATATTGCATTTTTTTATTGTTTGACCACACTGGATCGCTTTAATCAATTATTTCTTGGATCTCTTTTGAAGCTTTTGTTCCCAGTATTTTTTCATTCTGTCGGATCTTGCTTTTCTTTCCTCGTCTGAAAAATCTTTTTTCGTGTATTTTTTAGTTCCAGCTTGTATTATGGTGTGGTTGTCTTTTAGTATTTTAGTTTTTCTGTTTTGTGCCTTAAATCTTCCTGTGCATTTCTTCCATATCTTTTTTAACTTCCTTGAACCATTTTATTTCATATTTTTTATTCCAAATAACCTCTATGATTTTTCTAAGTACTCTATTTTCTGGTATCCTTATTATTTGGTATCCTTAGCTCGCCTATATAATCGCCGGTTTGTTTAAAGTCGGTCAATCTCGATGTGTCTGTGATTCAGTGAGCGAATTGCATCGTGCGTAACAGTGTGTTAGAGAAGGTCAACGTTATTGTGAATTATTGTCTAACGTTTAGTATAATTTGTAAGTAGTATTTAAGTTAATTAAGTGCGAGTTAAGTTTATTTATTGTAATTATTAATTTACTTGTAATAATTGTAATTTTTTTCTAGATTTAAGCCACTTTATTAATTGTAAATTTTAGTTTGTGATAAATACTTGTAATTTTAAACTGAAGGGTGTAAATTTATTTTACCCAGATCCCTAAACGGACCTTAGAGATAAGTGTCACAATACATTATCAATTAAAAAATGCTGAATGAAGGAACTGTAAGCAATTTAAGCTCCTTAAATTCTTTAATACTTTGCAGTAATGCTATTCATTAGTGCATTTTTCTAGAATTTACTAGAGGCATCTAACTTATTTGTTGTCGTACGCAATTTTGTTGATAAAATATTGAAATGCAATAAATTTAGTTATAATTTAATAGATTTAACATTTTATTACTCTAATTACATAAAGTATATTATAGATTATATCTAGAAATTTTATGTATGTATAACTTGATTTTTTATCGAAGACAAATCATACAATTTATAATTTTTTTTACCTTATAATCTGTTTTTATTTATTTATTTTATTATTTTTTTATAAATTACAATACTAATTACATGGTATTCAGTCATGATTATTTCATTTTACATGATTAATGATACAGATAAATTATAAATCATTTAAAGAAACTTGTAACTGTTATTGATCTTCAAGTAAACGTAATCGTGAACAGGTAATAAAAATAATTTAAAATTGTAGATTTGTTGTAAATTATTCGTATTATAATTGTCTGTATATTGTAGTAATAATAATTCTGACAGTTTTCTTATACATCTTAATCGTTATTTTTATATATAATGCTTCTAGTTGTAATGTATATTTTAATGAAATTTAAATGTAAGTTAATAAAAACTATTAAATCAGTTCTACTTTACTTTATCATTATGTATATCTTTCAATCAATTGAAAACTGTGTGCCTCAGGGGGCTGTACTTGGACTGTTACTGTTTACTATGCAACCAACGTAGAAACGATTATTCCAGAATTTCGTAATAGTAGTCACGTTTTTATTTCAGAACAGTCGGACGTTAAACCAAAAAAAAAAAAAAAATTGTTTATTTTAATAAATCATCTTCTTGCCCATAACAGGCAGATTGTGTGTTAAATATTTACTCAATCTGCTAGTTCCAAAATTCCAAAAAATAGTTCTGTTTCTTTGCACATGGTCAGCCAATTGTATAACTTTAAGAACAGAAGAGGTAGAGGTGTAAAAGTCACTATTGTCAATTTCTTTATTATAGATACCCGAGTTTGGAGTCTTGTTTCCTCGAAACCGCTTGTTCGATTTTAACGTACTAAACACCACAATTTAGTTGGTTAAGCTAAATTTAACAAAATTTAGGTTCCACTCCCTGCGGTATCTACCATTATTTAAATACTTTAAAAATTCTACGGAATAACTGGTCAATAGCTGTTCCATAATATTAATGGATTTGTATTATACTTTTAGTACTGAATACAATGGTTTTTCGAAATTTCCGAATTAATGAGCGGTTATGGAGTTAACAGGGGTTCAGAATTTTACTAATAACTCAAAATTTAAATACGCTTCAAATATATGATATTTCGTTCGTACAACATAAAAATTCATATTTCGGCGAAATCTCAAATAAATCGGTAGAGCGGTATTTGAGTTATAGGCCTCTAAATGTATCCGATCTGTTGCAGCAACAAAAAACCGGCTCTTATTTCTTCTCATCCTGATATCGGAAAATTAAAAAACGCTAAAACTATGAAACTGACACTTAACAACGCAGATTGAAATTAGCTAAATTTTGGTGTATAGTACGTTAAAATTGAACAAGCGGTTTTGAAAAAACAAGGCTCCAAACTCGGGTATCTATAATAAAGAAATCGACAGTAGTCGAGTTATCTCCTCTGTGAGTAATGAATTTCACTGTGGTGAATGAAGTGAAGGCGTCATTTGCTGGGTGGAAAGTATATAATTTTCTGAGGGCTGGGTATGCTGATAAGCATCATTTTCTACTCAGTGAGGAAGGCAATTGTAAACCAATTCATTCCTCGTTTTACTTAGTAAAGCTTGTAGAGGTTCAAACAAGCCTTTAGGCTGATGATCTAAACAATAAACAACAATATCATAGACGATATAACTTACTGGCCTGTTCCAACTTTAATTTCTTAATAAAGTTTGGTTGTCAATATATTCATTCTCATTATCTCATTATTTATTTAAGAAGTAGTCCAATACCGTGTTATCTCATTGGTTTGTAAGACTTAAACATTTGTTTGCGCGTCCGATCGTCTGGCGTCCGTAAAAATGTCCACCCCACATTTACCTGTTTATCCGAATGATTGATTATGCCTATTATACTAATAACGGGTGTTTTATTAAGGACGCAACCCTGATTATAAGAAGATAGAAGTAATACATTGGTAAATTTTCTGTCCCCCAATCGGTATGTTGGCAACAGTGTACTCAAGGCCAACTACCTAAGACAGTTAAAATGTTCCAGTCAAGCATTAGTGTGGTGACAGCAGTCGTTTCGTTATATTGTGTCAGCAATGGTTTTTTCCAAAGAAGAACGTGTTTATTGTAGAGACTTACATAGGGAGTAAATCTTACAAATGTGTGCAAGATAAGTTTCAGTTGAAATTTCCCCGTTCTGCCGTTCCGAATAAATCGTTAATATTGTGTTTGATAAATAAATTCCGTAGAACTGGGAGTGTACTCGATGAGGAACCACCTCGCCAGCCAACAAAGTTAACCGCGGAAATTCTCGAAGATTTGAAAAATCGTTTGACTCATCACCTAAAAAATTGCTTAGGAGATTATCATCGCAAGCTGGGTTAACATTTTAACTTCTGTTTTCAGAGCTACGGAAAAGTTACATTTGCATCCTTAGTTAATGCAATTTTTTGGGACATGTGGGGGTGGGGGTGTGGGTGTGTGTGTGTGTGTGTGTGTAACAGAATATCTCAAGAACGGAACATCGTACGATCTTGAAACTTGAACTTAAGTTAGATACCACTTGAGGACCCGACACAAACATTTTCATCAAAATCGGTGAACCGGAAGTAGTAGTTTATCGTGTAATTTTTCACTTTTTTGCGATTTTCTCAAAAACTGCTCCTAGACTTTTTTTTAAAAATTGCCTCATTTACTAAATTTTTTTGCTCTACAAGATAGGGTAGGCGCCATGTCTGCTGAAATTCTTGAAGAGGTTGTTTTCTCGTAAAAAATTGTTTTGTTTTAACATTGCGACTTCAATAGGCATTTGAGTTATTCGACTTCGATAGGCATTTTGAGTGCAAAAATGTAGTATATAATAAAAGTTGTAGAGAATTTATTTCTACAACTTTTATTTTAAACATTTTTTTGTGTTATTTTAAGTATGATTTTTTTAAATTTCGGCCTTAGTATGCATTTTACGACAAAAGTGTATATATTCAAATTTATAGGAAATTAAAAGATCTACAACTTTTATTGCAGCATTTTTGTCTACAGAGCTTAGTTTAGCGTGAAAGAGTGATTTTCCGTATTTTTAAGACAAACTGAGGTTGATTTTCATTTTGCGTTTTTCACTCATGATTAAAATAAGGTTATTTTTTTGAGGTTAGTTTTTTGTTTGTTTCTATAGTTTTATTACTAATGTTACGTTATATGGTTTATTATTTGCATTGGCAAGAGAAAGTCGTGTCAGTGTTTCACACCAGTTTTTTAAATTATATTTTGCAAAAGAAAAGACAAATGTTTTTAAAACATTAATCTTTCCTTTGTCTGAAAATAACAACAACCATAAGCCTACTGTATAATGCGAAAATATTTAAATGAATACGGACAAAATACTCGGGCTTTAGTAAACAAACAGAAAAATATTCTTTAAGACAAAAACGAAATTAGACCTAACTGGTGGGACTTTTAAATGGGGTAGAGGGTTGAATACAGGATAGTAGTGGAAGCTTTTTAACTAGCAAAACGAAAGCAAACTGTGAGAAGTCAGTGTAATGTTACGTTAGGATAATCAGTTGCCCTTTCTGTAATCAGCAACAGTTTGGCTAAATCCCAAAAATCTGGATATGAGAAAAGAAAATGGGTATAGTCGAGGGGATTGTAGAATGTAGAAGGGGTATAAAATCTCTTAACTGCTCTTTTTGGGACACCACCAAAACGCATAAAATCAATGTCAACATACATTAAATGTAGCGTTTCGTTTTCTCTCTGTTAAGTACGGTAAATAGGTCGCCTATCTTACGAAATATATTACAGTTAAAAGAAAAATATTAAATAAAAACAAAATTTGTTAAAAATATGTCTGTTAGATTAAATTTTAAAACTGTCATAGAAAATTAAAATATTTATGAACATATTGTAGCGCTTATTTCTTGATTCTTTTGGGATCTTGTAATTAATAAATTATAAACATTCTTTTAAACTTGTAACAACATTCATTAATAAAATGTCCCTTTCATGAGGCTGGTGGCAATTAAAAAAAAAAGGCTTACCTTCGACTTATGGCAAAAACCATTAGTGATTTCTGTATCTATGCTTTAAAAGGAATCGAATGACACTATTTTTGTTTCCAAAAGCCGACTTTGATTTTTTGACTTCCGGTTTTGGGTCACTTGCTGTCGAAACCTAAACTTCAAACCCAATCCAGGCCCACTAACTTTTTGTGTACATTACGAATCCGAAAACCATATGTTGCTATCTCTTGTAGTTTCTGTCTTGTGATTTCTTGACTTCCGGTTTTTGGCCACTTCCTGTCGAAACCGAAACTTCAAACCCAATCCTGGCTCACTAACGTTTTGTTTAAATTACGAATCTGAAAACCTTTTGTTAACATCTCTTGTAGGTTCTGACTTTGATTTTTTTGACTTTTGGTTTTGGGTCACTTCCTGTCGAAACCGTAACTTCAAACCCAATCCTGGCTCACTAACGTTTTTTGTAAATTACGAATCTGAAAGCCTTTTGTTGCTATCTCTTGTAGTTTCTGACTTTGATTTGTTGATTTCCTGTCGAAACCGGAACCTTAAACCCAATTTAGGCTCGCTAACTTTTTTTGTGTAGATTACTAATCCGAAAACCGTTTGTTGCTATCTGTTATAGTTTCTGACATCGGGGTGTGACTGACGGACAAAACAAAATGATAGATGGCAATTTTAAAAATTACTACCACTTACAATAAATAATTATTATGGTTATAGCTACTCGTAAATTACAATTAAACTACTTGGACACTAAATTGATTACAAAATAATATTAAAAACGTAACCGAACTTAACTAGAAATGAAATATGGTCATTAACAATTAAATAATTAATCAATTCTTACGTAGTATGAGTTATGTTGATCTTCCCCGAAAGATATTTCAACAATTTTTGATCCTAATTTTTATGTAGTTTAAAAAAATTTGATTGTGAAATCTCCCAACTTAATTGTAATTTTATTTTTTATTTTTCTTTAATGGTTAAAATGGGTATTTAACCATTTGCCCTTACAATACAAAATTACTTTTATCAAAATAAAATTGCCTGTCTATTTCATTTTTAATACCTTATGTGTGTAAGTTGCAATCTGTGTAATGTGTAATCAGTTGCAATCGAATCCCATTCAGGCTTGGCATATTTTCATACGTTACAAAAAATCATTTCATCCTTCACCGTCTGCATTAGCAATAATTGCAGAAGAGACGGACGTTAAACCAAAAATATAATAGGAAGCAGAGATATTGGAAGGCCGAAGAAAAGATAATGCCGCAACAGGTGTAGAAATGCATAACTAATTAAGACGACGAGGAGGAGGAGGAGGAGGAGAAGTAGATAGAGAAGTAGGAGGAGGAGGAATAGGAGAAGAAGAAGAAGAGGATTTTATAGCAAGCCTAGGTTATATTGTTTGTATTACTTCAAGACATTCACATTAGTTTTAGACCACTGTTAAATTGACTTAACGGCTAGAAAACAATGATGTAGATTGTACAAGTGGTCACTTCTCTATTTTGCTGTTTTATGTACATATATTATAGCAGTAAAGTGAAAGAATAAATACGTTTGTTCACTTATATTATAGAACCCAAAACAAAATACACTGTCTGGATTCTTCACCGTTTTCATTTTTCACAATCACATCGAATGAATGTTGGCTGAAGATTTGGTATTGATTTAATCGTGCATTAGGCTATACGAAAACTATCCTATTCATTCTATAAAAGAAACAAACGCCCACTACAATAAATTTTCTTACTCCGTTTAGATGCACACAAACGAGTATAATACAGGGTGATTCACGAAGATATGCAGAAACTTTAGGAGATCATTGTACATGTAAAAAAATGAAAAAAGTTTATATAAACATGGGTCCAGAAATGCTTCGTTTCCGAGTTACGGCTAGCGAAAGTTTCGCCCGGATTTCAGCTCACCAGGTGAAATGAGGTATTCCTGGAATTCTGGTAAAGTAGATTAAGGAGCGAATTCAATTATTTCTTACGGTTTTTAATCTGATAAATTGAATAAAACAGGTCCCAGAACTGTAAGTTAAATATGTTTTAAGAAAACCAGTGTCAAATGCAAAAAATGGAGCGAAAAACACATTTTTTCATCTTTGGGCAAGAATAACTTTGTTATTTCACCAAGAAACAGTTAAAATTTTTGAATAAAACATGTAGAAAATTTTATTCTGAACAAACCGGTGTAAATTAAGTACACAGAAAGCGAATAGATGTTTGATTAAATGAATTTTTATTCATAAGAGTACAAAGTAAAATTAACCGGAAAACTAAAATGAAAAAATGTGTTTTTTTCACTTTATTTTTTTTTTGCATTTGACACTGGTTTTCTCAAAAACTATTTAACTTACAGTTCTGGGACTTGATTTATTCAATTTGTCAGGTCAAAAACCATAAGAAACGACTGAATTCGCCCCTTAATCTACCTCACCAGAATTTCAGGAAGACCTCATTTCACCTGGTGAGCTGAAATCCGGGCGAAATCTTTTGCTAGCCGTAACTCGGTAACGAAGCATTTCCGGACCCATGTTTATATAAACTTTTTTCATTATTTTTACATGTACAATGGGCTCCCAAAGTTTCTGCGTATCTTTGTGAATCACCCTGTATTCTTGTGTGCAATTCTCAGACATATTATTTTTTTCTTTTCGCTAAAATCTTTTATACTTAAAGAAGTTCCTCATTTTATAATTCTGTTAATTTTTTGTTAAATACTTTAGCTTATTTGAAACAACATTTATCTTCCAAGTAATTAACAACTCTAGTAATCCATAAATTCAGATAATGTGAACTGATTTATAAAGTTTTGAAACATACCATTTACGTAAACCATAGTTTGTGTTTTATAATAAAACTAGTTAATTTTATAATGAAAACAAATTAATTAAGCTTTAAATTAATATAAAAGTTAGTAATAAGCTTAATATAAAAGTTCAATTTAAGGGTACCCGGAATGCCTTTCTCCGTAGTGTTAATGTAAGAAACATTTTCTCAAAAACTACTACAGTTATCCTGTTCAATTTTTTTGTGGTTACTTTTTAGGCTATCCTACGCCCACAGAATTAGTAGCAACTTTATACATATATAGTTAGAAAGATAAGAAAATGATTTTTGAAATTACCACTTTATAAATTATTTATAATTTATAAATAATTTTATAAAAATTATGCTTTGAAAAGCATAATTTTTTGCCTATTTAAGAGGTAAATAAATATTTAAACTCATTATTTTACTATATTATTAACTCAGTACATTTAAATTAGGGTATAAAAGGCTGTGTAAAAATTTCATTAAAATCCGGTCACATTTGGCTGAGAAAATCTTCCTTTGTGTCAAAAATTACTGTTTACGGGAAACAAGAAAAAACTAAAAGAGAACACATATAAGTACGTACTACAAAATAGTTACCTCTAATACATTTTAGGATCATAATAGGGAAATTACTCAACTGTTACATTCACAGCTGGTCTAATGCTGACTTAAAGTTTTAAAACAAAAATAAAATTATGAGTTCATAGTTTGTCATTCAAAAAACAGATGTGTTTGTGCAAACTGATAACGTTTAGAAAATAACGTAAGGGTTCAACATATTAAAAATTGCAAAACCCAACAAATTATACATCATTGGATGCAGAAAATTTTGAATTTTAATATTATGCAAAGAACCGGGTATGTGAAATTTTTTAATTTTCTCCGTTCCGAGTACCCCTAAAAAAGTTATATTTAGTTGAGAATAAAAAATGAACGTAACCCTTTATCCTTCTTGGACTGAATTATTTTCATGTCACAGACGCATTTAACTACGGTTTGGGCTAAACATTGTTTTTAGAACAATTTATTTTCCTGGATAGAAAACTGTTTTTAAACGCACAGAAACCACGCAAATTTTATCACCTATTTTTCTACTCACTTTTGCTCAATAATAATAATAATATAATATTGTGAATATAGTACAGTATTTAATTGAATAATTTACAATTAATAATAAAAAAATAAACAGACTTCATTAAACTAATAACAATTATTTATTAACACAATTATTAATAAATCAATTAGTTAATAAACCTAGATTACTAACAAATGCAATTAGATTACTTAAATTAAATTAAATACAAGACTTTAGCTTAAAATAAACTTGATTATAATTTAAAGAATTGTTACTTAACAATCAAAACAAAAGATTTATCTGTCCGCAACTACTTGCTATCACTCGGACACATCCGCAGTATTAACGTAATTCATAAACGGCCTTGCAACGACCCTATTTTGAAACGGCTCGACAACACTTTCCATTCACAATTAAAGTGTTGACTAACTCACTACAAAGGTACTAACTGTTTTTATACATCCGGTCTGATAAAGTTTTTTTTTCGAACAATCGAGAACATTGTACAGTTGAGCCGTTCTTAGTTTGCTCCTACTGTCAACAAACAAAATCCACCTACTACAGGATGCACGCTAGAGTCTGCGACTTTACGGATGTCCTATTCCTATTAAGTTAACTATTTTTTAAATTATAAGTACTTAAAGTACTAAAACCATCAGTCATGATGTGTATAGGCCTAACAATTTCATTTAGAAAATTACTTTTACAAGTATTTTGTATTTAAATACTTTTGAAAGTATTTTGTTGTTACTTTTTAATCAGTGTGTACACATTTTGATACAATGCGCATGCTCAGTGACGTCATTATTTGTTTACATTAGGAGCAAACTAAGAGAGGCTGGACTATAGAAAGAATCAAAATAAAAACAAACGTTTCTACTGGTTTCGATTTCTAAGAATTTCTATTAAAAACATTCCATTCATCGTAATCCATTATCCTTGTTTAGTACTCAACATTTCATATAATACATAATTTGTTATAATGAACAATTTATTTCTTAACCATTTCTATAACATCACTGTACAACGTTATAATAACCTTCTCCTCCTCCTCCTCCTTCTGCTTCTCCTCCTCCTCCTTCTCCTCCTCCTCCTTTTTCTCCTCCTCCTCTTTCTTCTTCTTCTTAAGTATAAGGTCTAGAGCCTATTACGCCACTCAATGTACTCGTATGGTCTTTCCACCTTTTCTTTGGACGACCTAGATCCCTCCTACCCTCAGGCTGATACTCTTCACTTCGTCTTGGAAGTCTCGTCCCCTCCATACATCTCACATGATCCCACCAATTCTGTCTATTCCCGCACCGTCTTATTTACCGATAAAAGGCCCAACCTTTGCCGAACATCACATTCCTCCTCATATTCCATCTGGAATAACCAGCCACCGACCTCAGAAACCACATCGCCTCTCCCTACAGTCTCACCTCGTTTGCACGTCTATAAATCGGACCGGAATTAAGACAAAATAATAAGTTTTGTGACGTATTTAACACTGCTAAAATGTGTAGATATGGGCAAGGAACTGCAAAATATTTAACGTTGTTTTGTAAATATTAAAATAATTGACTTTAATATTAACTTATTGCTGTTTGAACGATAAAAGTTAGAAAGCTTTGATATTGCAAATATTATAAATTCAATATAAACTAAATAACGTTACTCACGGATTATTACAAGATAAGATTGGGGAACCCATTTTATTATCATATTTTGAGCTGTATCATCATAAAAATGTCTAGTATAACCTTGCTATAAAAACTATATATTTTCAAAATAAAACAGAAATACGGTTGAAAAATAATGCAATAGATCTTTCTGATCAATAAAAACAAATTTGTGTTCTATATTATGCCTAAAACGTAATCTACTTAATGATATATCGGTCATTGTATAACTTTTTCCGTTATATAAAATGAATTTATTGATCTCTTTCCAAAAAATGTGCCAATAAAAATCATATTGTTATTATCTAAAACCATTAAATTGTGGTGAACGTAGTCTTGGATTCTACATATATTTTGAAATGGAAAAAATTTACTAAAAGTAATCTTTAAGTTATTTCTTATGTCTTTGACAAAGATAATAACCACAATTCATTCGCCAACTCAGTCCCGAATTTCCATAACTTTTGAATTTCTTTTATCCCGAATGTGTGTACGTTGGAATCTGTTCAATTCAGAACAATAAGCAATGCCATGCCCATAACGGGCGTATGGAGTGTTAAATTAATTGCACTCGAACTGTTAGTTCCAGGGCTACAAAAAATCTGTTTCTTATCACGTAGTCAGTCAATTATGACTGAACTATTTGAGGGGAGACTGTACTTTGTATCCCGCCAATGTTAAATTTGCTATTTTTAGGTACATTTTTCATAGGATTGGTAAAAGATAGGGAAATTAAACTTTACACATCATAGCTGTCGGGTTTCTTCTCGAGCTACTGACATTTTTTCAATTTAATCTTTGAACCATACCATTTTTTTTTTAAATTACGAATAACATAAAATTTTTACAAATTGTTTTCTAAGATTTTTTTTGCGTATTACTAATTTTTGGAGCACATGAGGACGTCATAAAAATATCGGAATATGTGGATATACAAGATAATTAACTGGTAAAAATTTCAGCCTGGTAGGTTCATTGGTTTCTGAGAAAAATGTACCTAGTGTTAAAAATCTAAATTTACGGGAAAATTCAAGAAACAAGAAGGCACAAACCAAAAACAAAGTACACAAACAAGTAAATTTCCCGTCAACAGTTTTGTTTAGATAGCTGAACCAACAGCTGAGAATACAAAAAACAGTGGTGCAGATATTTTTAAAAACTTAAATTCTCTTTGCACTAAAACGAGCAGTATAAAATTGTGAAAAATATTCATTCATGGTAACATGATAATTTTTCTGTGTAAACTTGATAAAGACTTAATTTGTTCATTAAAAAAAAATTTTTTTGACGTTATTTAATATTCTTTTCTGGTAGATCTAGGCCTAAACTATTGAAAAACATAATAACCCAAAAATCGAAATTTTGAGTTAAAACCATCGTGACATCTCCCCTTAAGAACATAAGAGGTAGGTGTAATAGACACTAGTCAGAGTTATCTCCTCTGAGAGTAATGAATTTCATTATACAGCCAGACCCTTTGGTGAATGAAGTGAAAGTGTCATTTGCAGTGTGGAAAGTGGATCCTTTTTGGAGGGCCTAACATGCTGATAAGCATACTATTCTACTCAGTGAGAAAGGCAAGAGTAAACCACCTCACTCTTCGTTTTTACTTAATGAAACCTCTAGAGGTTCAAATCAGCCTTTTGGCTGTTGACCTAAACATTAGCAACCAACCCCATGACCCAATGACGTGAAGATGATGTGTATAAAGTATATAATGAGATGTAATCTTTTATAGAACCAGGCCGACCATTCCTGAAATAGTATCGTTATTTGAATTCTAACCATCAAAGTACATCGGTAACCTCTGTCTAGTATTGAAATCTGTATAACAGTAACTACCTTTTAAATCAGGACCTTCGTTTACGAAAATCAGCTGTTAAACAGCTGACTCGCGGTGACGACTTTTTACCTCTAAACCAACCCGGTGGGTCAAACTTTTGAAACTAAAATTTTAACTTTTTGCCTCCATCTTTCGTCCATGTAGTTTATAATCACTAGCAGAGAAATATTTAGATTTAAATTTCAAAATAATGTGATAAATTTTGTTTCAATTTAAAAAAAAATGAATTATGTTGAATTCAATTTAATTTTTATATATGACTTTGTATTTTGGAAAACCTCGACTATGAATCGTCGTTAGATTTTTCTTGTAACTTTATCTTGTTTCCGAGAACTGTTCGTATATCCATCCTGACCATAATGTAATCACCCAATTTGATCTTCGCTTGTTGTGGGTTTTGACGTGAATTTGACCTCGGTGTTTGTTCATGCATAATATTGTGACAATATCGAAACATGGTTCGCGAAGTTTCTAGTAAAATGGTAAAATTTTCATGAAATGGTAAAGAGAAGATAATCGAGTGAAAAAGTAACAATCGAACAATAGTAACAATAAAAGTATGCCTATTTATAAAAGGTTATTGTTGTACAACTATTTATGAAAAGGTCGGCCTGTAACAACTTTTATTATATTTACAATAAGATCTATTGTTGACTTATTTACAATCGATTTTTCTAGCACTCATTTATAAAGGGTTTTTTTGTACTTTATTATTTTTATCGTAGTTCGGTGTTTTTCGGGAAGATTCTTTTTGATTCACTATATAGAGACCCCCGAGTGCGGTCAGGAGTTAGTATTCGTTTGATCTTTGACGAGTGATTATCGGGCGTTATATCAGGTTAACAGTTCCAAGGTATTGTTATAATGTCTTTGTGTGTGTGCGTGCGCGCGCGTGTGTATTGTGTTAAGTTATCGTGTAGGTGTATTAAATTCAGTTTTTGTGTATTCAGTTTCATTTTGTATGTGTATTCTATAAAATTGATTGTAAGTAGTGCTAAGTAAATTATTAAGTTATTTATTGTTTATTATTTATTTTAAGTAAATTATTAAGTTACTTATTGTAATACGTCATTTTAATTAGTTCATTATTTATTTTGTAAATCTTTTAAGTGTAATACATATTTGTAATTGTAAACTTTAGTGTATTAATTATTTAATAACCTAGATCCCGAAACGGACCTTAGCGATAAGTGTCACAATATTTTATTAGCTGCTCATTTTACGAAGTTATAACGATGTCAAGTAAATTATCAATTATTTTTTACTACGAGGGCGCAGCCCTCCTCCCCCACGCATATTAACAAACATGGCACTTACATCTTTTAAAACACAATGATTGTAGTAAATAAGGTGATTTAAAAATAATCGTAGAAACCTTTTTTCAGAATATCACAAAAAAAGAAAAATTACACAAATAAACTACTATTTCCGGTTGACCGATTTTGGTGAAAATGTTCTTTTTGGGTCCTCTCATGGTATCTAATTTCAGTTCCAAGTTTAATTTCACATCAACCTCTGAATGTTGTAAACTAATTTGAATCTGAAAGATTTTAAAATTTTCAATATTACTTTTTCTCCTTAATCAGAAATACATTAGGGGAAGTATGCGTTAATATCCAAAAACGCTATCGACTGAGTTTTGGGGGGATGGTAACTGGAAGCATATTTTTAATTTCTGTGAGTAATATGTTTACGTTAATATAAAAGCGTTAAAGAATCAACATAGACTAATGAAAATTATTACAAAAAAATTTAGCAATAAACTATAATTTTTATAAAATATTCTAACCAATAATTTTAAAGAAATAACATCACTGCCAGGGGCTAATAATTTAATGCAATTTTTAAATTAATGGGTATCACTGTTTTAATGTATTATTAAAAAATATACGGTAGTAATTTCTGAATTTAAACGTTTTTAATACATAACAATTTTTATTTGATTACCTAGAATCAAATTCAAATTTCTACGGAAATCATGATTACCTACCACAGAGATTAAATTTAAATTGTACCTGTATATTAATTTTTTATGAATTGGAGTTAAAAGTGAAAATTAAATCATAATACAGATATAAAAATTATTATATGATCTGTGTCATTAAAATGTAATAAATTGGTAAAATAAATTACTAAATTTTAATTACATACGTAATGTAATAGTTTTACTTTCACTTGCCTATATGGATATATAGGAAGGAAAGTATTGTTTTCATGTCGATTTTTCGAAATCGAGTTTTCACCGGATCTACACGTTTTCAGACCCCCTGAACCCAAAAAACAAACCTAAAAATGTTTTTAGCGATTGGTATGTGTGTGTGTCTGTGTGTGTTTGTGTGTGTGAACTGAATATCTCAGAAACGGAATATCGTACGAACTTGAAACTTGAAACTTAAGTTAGACACCACTACCGGACCCGACACGAACGTTTTCATCAAAATCGGTCCACCGGAAGTAGTAGTTTATTCGTTTAATTTTTCACTTTTTTTGCGATTTTCTCAAAAAAACTTGTCCTACGACTTTTTTTTTAAATCATCTGGTTTACTAAATTTGTTATGCTCTAAAGATAAGGTAGGCGTCATGTCTGCTGAAATTCTTAGGCTGTTTTCACGTAAAATAATTGTTTTTGTAAGATTGCAGCTTTAATATGCATTTTAGCGCAAAAATGTATGTAATAAAAGTTGTAGACAATTAAAAGTCCTACAACTTTTATTTCAAACATTTTTTTTTTGTATAACGCTTAGTTTTGCGGTAATTAGCATAATTCTGTTTTTTTCTCACGAAAACGTGTGAAAAATCGATTTTTTTTAAGGTTTCAGTTTTCGTATGCATTTCACGACAAAAGTGTATATAATCAAATATATAGAAAATTAAAAGATCTACAACTTTTAATTAAAGCAATTTCTCTACAGAGCCTAGTTTAGCGTGAAAGAGTGATTTTCCGTATTTTTAAGCCAAACTGAGGTAGATTTTCATATTGCCTCTTTCACTCATGATTAAAAACATTATTAAACATTAAACATTATTACTAATGTTAGGCTATATTTTTCATAATTTGCATTGTCAAGAAAAAGTTGTGTGAGTGTTTCACACCAGATTTTTTACTTTCTCTTGCCTATTTATGAATATATAGGAAGGAAAGTATTGTTTTCATGTAGATTTTTCAAAATCTAGTTTTCACCGAATCTACACGTTTTCAGACCCCCTGAACCTAAAAACATGTTTTTAGCGATTGGTCTCTCTTTCTCTGAGTGTGTGCGCATGCGTGTGTGTGACACCTTCACTTTATTCACTACAGGGTCTGGCTGTATAATGAAATTCATTACTTTCAGAGGAAATATAGATGGGAGCTCACTTGATTGCTAGCGATTGTTTGTACGATTCCCCTCCTCCTATAATCTAGTAGTAGTAATGTTTTTCACTTTCGCTTTCCTTCCTCACAGCCCACACATACGCAAAAGGCAATCTCGTGACTTCAGTATCTATACTTATAAAATATTATTTGAATTTGTAATAAATCACACTGTTTTTGTTATATAATTCAGATTACCTCTTTTAAATTAATTAGGTGACATCCTAAAGTATATTATGAATGATTTTGGGTCAAATTTAAAAAGAGTTGAGAACGTTTAATCTGCTGTACTAAATCAGTGGTAAACTGAATAAAACTGTAAAGGCTTATCTCGTGCCAAATTTATAAAATATAATATTTAGAAAGGTTTTAATCGGAAAAGTTAATAATTTATGTTATTTTCGCTAGACTCAACCCGGTAACTAATGTTCCGGAGTTTATCTGTACGTCTATTAATTTTCCTAATAGTATTACCTTGTAGTAAAAGTAGTGCGTTGAATTAATGAATGAAAAACGTTTCCCATTCATTATATCCTTAGCCATTAATAATAAATAATTTATAGTATTCTTCCTTTTAAAACTCTCGTCACTCTTTGAACAATATTGAGTTAAAATACTCGTATACAAAAAATTGTGAAAGAATTCCGGTAACTTTAATTCAAATTTTGATTGTATTTATTACCTGATTGTAATAAATGCCTTGACAAACAATTCACCATAGTGGGTATTATTGATCATTTTTCACTTTATTAAAATTTTTACTTTCTCTTGCCTGTATGAATATATAGGAAGGAAAGTATTGTTTTCATGTCGATTTTTCGAAATCTACTTTTTACCGGATATACGCGTTTTCAGACCCCTGAACCCAAAAAAATGTTTTTAGCGATTGGTGTGTGTGTGTGTGTGTGTGTGTGTGTGTGTGTGTGTGTGTGTGAGTGAGCGAGTGAGTGAGTGAGAGAGAGAGAGAGAGAGAGAGAGTGTGTGTGTGTAAACAAAATATCTCAAGAACGGAACGTCTTAAGAAGTGAAACTTGAAACTTAAGTTAGGTAGGCTACGACTAGAGAACCCGACACGGACATTTTCATCAAAACGTTCAACCAGAAGTAGTAGTTTATTCTGTAATTTTCACTATTTTACGATTTTCTCAAAAAACGGCTCTTACGATTTTTTTTAAAAAAATCGCCTCATTTACTAAATTTAAATACTCTACAAAATATGGTAGGCGCCATGTTGCTGAAATTCTTGGGGATGCTGTGCTTTCGTAGAAAAATATGTTTTTTTTAAAGATTGCGGCCTTAATATGCTTCTTAGGGCAAATAATAAAAGTTGTAGACAATTTAAGACAATTTATTTGCACTCAATCTGTTAGTTCCAGGGCTACAAAAATATAGTTCTGTTTCTTATCACATGATCAGCCATGGCGGAATCATTTAAGAACAGAAGACGTAGAGGTGTAAAAGACACTAGCCAGAGTTATCTCCTCTGAGAGTAATGAATTTCATTATACAAACAGACGCTCTGGTTGATGAAGTGAAGGTGTCATTTACAGGTTGGAAAGGAGGTGCTTTTCAGTAAGCCTGGCATGGTAATAAGCATGCTTTTACAGTCAGTGAGAAAGGTAATTGTAAACCACCTCTCTCCTCGTTTTACTTAGTAAAGCCTCTAGAGGTTCAAACCAGCCTTTCGGCTGATGACCTAAACTACAATTTAAAAATCTACAACTTTTATTTCAAACAGTTCTTTTTATAGGTACGCTTAGTTTGGCGGTAATTTGTGATTTTCTGTTTTTTTTTCATGAAAATCTGTAAAAAGTGGAGTTTTTAAGATTTCGGCCTTATTTTGCATTTCATGACAAAATTCTATACACAAATAAATTTTTTTGAAAATTAAAAGATCTACAACTTTTGGTTGTAGCATTTTTCACTACAGAGCCGAGTTTTGCGTCAAAGAGTGACTTTCCGTATTATTAAGCCAAACTAAGGTTGGTTTTTATTCTGCATCATTCACTCACGATTAAATTAGGTTATGTTTTTTGAGGTTAGTTTTTTGTTTATTTAAAGTTGCATCAACAGCTTGATCATTAGCACCTACAGTGGGTTAAGAAACTGTGATGATGGGTTTTGGCACGTACTAATTTCCAGGCCCTAGCCGGGAATCGAACCCGGGACCACTGCTTAGTCAGGGCCGTTGAATACGAATCTCTATTCAACAGCCCTGTTGCTTAGTAGGCTAGCGTGCTATCCACTACGTCACGTAGGCAGCCATTTTTCTGGTTTTTTTTAACGTTTACTAATGTTAGGTTATATTGATCATTATTTGTATTGGGAGGAGAAAATCGTGTGAGTGTTTCACACCAGATTTATAAATTTATGTAAATAAGGGTGCATGTACTATTTTTTACTTTCTCATGTCCTCTTTAAGTCCCAGGTTTAATTCCCAGCTAGGGTCTGGAAATTATTACAAGTCAAAACTCACTGTCAAATTCAAATAACCCACCGTAGTCGCTAATAACCAAGCTGTTGATGCGACTTTAAAAAAACTAAAAAATATTCTTTATATCTGTTATCAAGCTTGCGTTGTTTGTTTCTTGGGTATTTATTAATAATACATTATAAAATTATTTCACAGTTTACATACTTTTGAATTAACATCATACTGGAGATATAGGATATTATTTAATTTTTCGGAGAAAAACTTATTTTATAATGTCTAACTTCCAATTCTGCGATCTCTGGGTGGCGTCTCTGGCTTGGGTAGTGACAACGTCACTGCGAGTTTTCCTGGATTTTCTATATTTCTGAAATCCCTTGCAGGTTCAAACTGTCTAGAAAACAAAATAATACAGGATTATTTATAAATTGTACTATGTAATTAAACATTACGTTTAGGTATCAGACGAACTAATGTCCCATAGCCGAGCGGGTTAGAGGGAGATATGTGGCATAACTACGCATGCGCTCAAAGGTCTTTACTGTTATAATCCAAATCTGAAAACATACTACAGTCGTTATCTTGCTTGTTAGTTTACTGCGTGCATAAACGTGTGCTCACAACAATGAGTAAAATTATACGACAATGTTATTGGAACGGCGCGTATTGCTTGTGCGAGTGAGAGCGTTATGCATTGTCTCACTCCCACGGCTAGAGGACATTAGTTCATTTGAATACTATATCTACAATAAAATTTAGAAGGAATAAATTTGTCTGTTTGTACGAGGTAATTTCAGGAACTAATCGACCGATTTCAATAATTATTTCACTGGTGGAAGCTTATCGCTTCCACTAGTGAAGTAACTATGGCTATACGAGGGGACCCAAAAAAAAACCGGACTGAGAGTGCGCTGCCATTCGTAGACGTAGTAGAGAGTTCTCCCGCTAGATGGAGCTAGTAGAGACCATCAACAAATAACTTCCCAGACGGCGTCAGTTTGTAGGTTAATGTTTTATCTTAGTGTTGTGTTTCTCTTACTGTGGTCGTGTTCCGCATGCGACGTCATTATGGCAGATTGAAAAGAACAAAGAGTGTGTTTAAAATTATGTTTCTTGCTTGAAAATTCAGCAAGGAAGCTTACGAAATACTTCAACAGCCTTTTAAGGAGAATGCTTTGATCGGCACACAAGTTTTCGAGTGGTTTGGGTACTTTTAAACGTGGTTGGATGGGTGTTGAAGGCATGTTCGTTCTGGGCGCCCTTTAACAACACGAAACGATGAAAACGTTGAAAAAAATTCAAAAAATCAACGAGGATCGTCGTTTCACGATCGATAAAAATTTCAAAAAAGCCAGGCATGAGTTGAAGCTCGTGCTAGTGGATTTTGACAGAGGATTTGCAAATGAGACGTGGTGCCACTAAATGTGTTGTTCCTCGCCTTCTCCAAAAAAGATCAACGAAAAATTCGATTGAATTTGAGTCAGGACTTGAAAAACGAGATTGAAAGTGATCCAAACTGTTTGATCAAAGTCATTTACAGGTGATTAGAGTTGGTGTTACGGATATGACCCAGAAACCAAGCAAGCGTCAAGTCAGTCTTCCACTGGTTTGATGCTTAACAACTTCGCAGGCGGAACACAACAGTAGTAAGAGAAATGCAACACAATTCAGTAAAAAAAATTCTAAGATGGAGTAGAAAACCGGGGTTTAACAGCAGATCAAGTTTACCATGGAGATGAGTCGGCATTGAAGTGGAAAATGTTGCCTGGAAAAACCTTAGTTTAAAAGGAAGAAAAGACTGCCGCTGGATTTAAAGTTGAAAAAGATCCTATAACATTTTTCCCGTAGAGTAACAGCACTGGGAATCACAAGTTACCATTGTGTGATTTAAAATTGTGTTTTGTTTTCAAATATTATATGAAAATAATATTGTAACAGAATAAACTTTCAAATAAACTTTCATTTGTGGTCTCATATTTTGCTAAATCTGTATTTTTTATCCTACAGTATATCGTATTTGTAATTTGATTGCCGTAATCTAAGATTGTAGACATCGATAATCCGTACAAATCGATTATCCGTAAGGTCGGTCATCTTACGTGTTCGGATTACGGCGACTATACTGTAGTGAAAGTGTGGAACTATCATGAAGTGTGTGAACGCACTGTTAGAACCATTCAACAAAAACTAATACCGTGAGGCCAATTTACCGAAAATGGGTTATTTTCAGTTTCAATATTCCTTTTTGAGGCTTTGGTGAGAGATATAGAGATAAACCTTTGCAGACACGTACTTTTTGTATAGCTCTACAAATGGGTAGAACAGTTTTTTAATTTGTTTTGTACTTTTAGAATAATTATTCTCAAAAATGCCCATCAAACGGTTTGAAAAAATTTAAATGTTTTTGAAAATATATATTAAAAATACGATTAAAATTACAAAAAATCCTTCCATCAAATTGTAAAAAAGTGTACTTTTAGAAATAAAAAATTTGCAAAGTCCTATCTTCAACCAGGACTTTATAAAGGAACATCAAATATAGCAAATTTAACATTGTAAGTATAGGCTTTTTTAACTGCCACTAAGTTAAGTTATGTGTGAATTATTCTCTTTGATTTAAAAATTTCTTACATATTTTTATTGCTCAAAAGCGTTTCTACAGCAGGCTTTATTTTTGGTACGTTGTCAACGCTGTGCAACCCTTTCCCTGTTATAATGTAAACCGTTCGCGATAACTCTTTTTTCACTCCCATTTCTTGTAAATGTCTGTCGATGAATTCGTTAGTCTTGGCTACAGCTTCCCTTACCTAAAAAAAATTACATTTTAATTAAATATTATTTATCATTCAGTAGCTTTAATTTTAGTTCTCGTGGACAGAATAATCTTATTCCCATGAATTTTCGTGTATTAACAACGTTCGTGTTTTAACAATCTATAGCTACCTTTGAGTGTTACTATATAAAGACAACATTTCCTATAGTTGCCGTGTATTACAAATTGCGCATGTTATTACTTTACCTTTTTCTTTTTAACAAACCTTCTCTCTCACTCATTGGCCGCATTGGCGAAGTTGGTAACGTGCTCGCCTCTCATCATGCGGTCTTGGGTTCGAATCCCATTCAGGCACGGCATTTTTTCATACGTTCCAAAAAATCATTTCATCATTCATCGTCTGCATTAGCAGTAATTGCAGAACAGTCGGACGTTAAACAAAAAAAAAATTCTCTCTCACTCGCTCTCTTTCACCCCACCGCGCGCATGCTCAGATTATCGCCCCGCCACACGTGTGTTAAAATCGTGTGTGTTTTCTTAACATCGTGTTAATTTATTTCTGTAGCTTATCGAACTAGAGACGGCAGATGAAGGCGGAGCATAGTGACCTAGATCACAGCACTGAGCCAATTTACTTTCGTTAATCGTATCCTGCGTTGTCACGTTGTGGTCCCGCTGTTGATGACAGCCTAACAAAAACTCAGCTTGAGTATGGTGGAACGGAGTGTGACTTAGCGAAGAGGCAACCTCACATCCGACCTTGGCTGTTATTGGCTAGATCTCATCTGCAGTCTTTAGTTCGTTGGGGTTTAGTGTAATATTTAGTACATAGTGTAAATTGTGATTGGCAAAATTGTTTTTATTTAGTAATTTTTTTTAAAAGCCACGCTTTCAGTTTATTACATTTTGGCTTGTCCAACTTAAGGACTTTGAAAGTCTAATCTCGTTTAGCTAGCTACCCACACACGTTACAATCCTCTGCATATCTACTACGCCTGGGCCCTTACATAAAATTGTGGTACGATCACGCAGTTGTCATACATGCGCTTAGTTCAATCATACATTTTTATAGTTAAAGCGGTGGTTACGAAATTGTAAGCGTCAACTACACTTCTTTAAATGAATTGCTGGTTTAAGCTAGCAACTTGTGTAGTTACAAAAAATGTGAACGTGTTTGCTACTTCTTAATTGCAGTCATGGATGACGTAGGGACCTATTACAAATGGTTGCCGTGATAGATGACGTATTACGGTTTGTTGGCGTCAAGTCATTGTCGATTCATGATTGTATTCACTACATTTTACTTAGGTAAAAAATATTCCTTTAAATCAAACAATGTTTTTTTCTTGAAAATTCTCGTTTAAAATATTTTTTTTGCAAACGAAAGCAATCTTTTTTGAAACTTGCCTAGATATCAGATAAGGGTACCTTAACACGTTCAACCCTCTATTTCGTGAGATTATTAATGTAATCGAAGTATTAAATCCGTATTGATTAATAATAATTTACAATTAATAATAAGTTATCTACGGTCTGTATAAGAATCAAATGGCTGTTTTGAGAATTGAGGGGTACGATAAAGAAGCTGCTGTAAGAAAAGGTGTACGACAAGGATGTTCACTGTCACCACTACTTTTTAACTTGTACATAGAAAAGGCTATAAATGAAGTGAAGGAAAAATTTAACGCAGGAATAAAAATTCAAGGAGAAACAATACAAATGCTGAGATTCCCCAAAGATATAGTAGTATTAGCCGAGAAAAAGAAAGAACTAGAGGATATCTTAAATGGAAAGGATGAGATCATGAGAAAGGATTACTTCATGAAAATTAATAAGAACAAAACGAAAGTGCTGTGCAGCAGCAAGAGTGGTTTAAAAGAGATGGAAAATTTAAAAGTAGGTAACGAAAACATACAGGAAGTTAGGGAATTCTGCTATCTAGGGAGTAAAATAATAAAGAATGGTAGAAGCACAAGTGATGTCAAAAGTAGGATTGCTCAAGCTAGATAAGCCTTTGAAATGAAAAACAGTTTACTAACTACAAACATTGATATACAGATTAGGAAAAATTTCTTAAAACACTATGTTTGGAGTGTAGAATTATACGGGAGTGAAACGTGGGTGATAGGGGCTTTCGAAAGGAAGAGGATAGAAGCTTTTGAAATGTGGTATTATAGGAAAATGTTAAAGATTAGGTGGGTGGATAACATAAGTAATTTAGAGGTTCTTATGCGAGTGGATGAAAAAAGAAGTATATGGAAGCATCTTACCAGAAGAAGGGATGGGGCAAAGAAGAAGCTAGTGGGGCATATCTTAAGATATCCAGGTATTGGTCTATCAATAATGGAGGGTAATATTGAAGGAGTGAATTGTAGGGAGAGGCAAAGGTTAGAATATTTAAATCAAATTACGGAAGAGTAGGGTGTTACAGGTATGTCGATATGAAACGACTTGCGCAAGATAGAATAGCTTGGAGAACTACATCAGACCAGTCGAGAGACTGATGACAAAAATTAAAAATAATAATAATAATTATTATTATTATTTAAATTCATAGACTTTGCTAAAGCGTATGATTCAATAGACAGAGAAGTACTCGATAAAATCTTGAAAGAAATGGGCGTAGACAACAAGACAAGAAACTTAATAAAATTGACTCTAACAGACACTATATCCAGAGCGCGCTTCATGGGCGAACTATCAGAACCATTCGAAATAAAAACCGGACTCAGACAAGGCGACGGGCTCTCCCCAATTCTCTTCAACTGCGTACTAAACAAAGTAATTACAGAATGGCGGACCAAATGCCAAGAATATAACAAAGAAAACAAAATCAAAGAAGCCCCCTTCAGAAACAAAAAGAACGATAAAATAAAACTGGATGTACTAGCCTTTGCAGACGACTTAGCCCTGGTAGCTTGGTCAGAGCAACAGGCAATCTTCCAAATAAACACCCTCAAAGAAATCGCCACCCAAACAGGACTAAACATCTCTTTCGATAAGTCCGTTTACATGTCAGATAACAAAAGTAAAACATCCGCCCTCAAAACCCAGCACGGAATGCTCAAAAGAGTCAACCACTTCAAATACTTGGGAGAAATTATACAACAAAACGGAAACGACGTACTTACATTGCAAAACAGAATAGCAAAACTAGAAATGACCTACGTACAAACAAGGAACTTTTACAACAAAAAATGCATATCTAGAAACGCCAAACTTAGACATCTAAACACAGTCGTTCTACCACAAGTCTTATACGCAGCCGAAACCCTAACATTTCATAGGAAAGGATTATTAACAAAACTAAATAAAATACACAGGAGATTCGCCCAGACAATCCTAGGAACAGTTTTCGACCCAGAAACCAAGATCCACAAGAAGAGAACGAACGAACACATAATGAATTTCCTAGGCGAAACTCTAACAACTAAGCTCATAAAACGTCGACTACAATATTACCACATGATGAGATTCCAAAACAAAAATAAAGAAACGTACAAAATGATCACATATCAAGAAGGTTTTAAAACCAAAGATAGATGGATCAAAGAAATCGAAACAAACCTAAACACCATAAACGCTTCACGTAACGATGTAACAGATGGAACTGCCTTTAGAAGGAAAATAAAAGATTTTGGGAATTTCCCGACTGCAGAAACAAGGCAGAGGTCATGGACGCAGGAACAAAGGGAGAAGGTTAGCGAGAGGATGAAGGCATACCATGCGAACAAACGACAGCTTAAAAAATAATTTTACATAACCAGTGCGTTCTTAATATAGGACAATACAAAAAAAAAATAATAATTAATAAATCGTAATACTTACATAGACGACTCGAGGCCTTCGAACTGTGGTGTTACCGCCGAATGCTCAGGATATCGTACACCTACCATGTCACAAACAACACCGTCTTGCAACGTATGCAAAAAGCCATGGAAATCCTGCCAAATATAAAAGCCAGGAAGATGGCTTATTTAGGGCATGTGTTGAGAAACAGAAAATATCAGCTAATTCAACTTATATTGCAAGGCAAGATTGAAGGTGGGCGGTCTCAGGGCCGTCGGCGGACGTCGTGGCTGAAGAACATCAGGCAATGGACAGGAATGACGAGCGTACAATTATTCAGAGCAGCTGTAAATAAAGTCATGTGGACTAATATGATTGCCAACATCCACAGAGGATAGGCACCAACAGAAGAAGAATACTTACATGTAATCTATGAAGATCTAGCGTTTTATGACTGCTTGATGCTAGTAGTATACAATCAATTGCATTCTTTCGGTAATTGGTTAATAACCTTGACTTCTGTGAAATAAAATTATCCACTTAAACAATACTTTTTTATTTAATTTGTGTAAAAGTTACTTTATATTTATATTATTGTAGTTCACTGGAAACGTTTTCAATATAATGTGAGTAAAAGCTGTTTACTTTTATAGGGTGTACCATTCATAGGCGTAGTTAGGATTTTCTTCTGAGAGGGATAAGATAAAAGGTCATTGTCTTGGTAATTTGAATTTGAAACTAAGGGAAAAGGTGATAATAATAAAATACTACATTTGTCTGGTTTTGTTGTACGATTTGAGTCTTTAAAAGTGCAAAAATCCATCACATTCAAGTATTTGAAGTGTGAATTTACAAATATTGCTTCATGTCCTACAGACAACACGAAGAACGAATGAAAAGGTTTTGGTTTTGCAGAGTACTCACGCAGTAATTGAGCTTTTTAATATTGCCAAGTGCAGAAAGTTGGCGTACGTACACCTACCAAGTTCTACAAGACCAAGTCCAACCAAGACCAAGACCACCTACCAAGTTGTTCTTCAAGGTGACCATTATCAACTGTTCCAGATAACTTCTTCTTTTTACGGCATAGGCGATGTAGCCTGTTCCGCCATCAAAATGTTTAATTTTCATTAGAAGTTATTAATAAAATTAATCACACACAGTGTTGTAAAGGTCTTCCTAAGTTTTTTCTCCTTAAGCCTCTTATCTTTGAATCTGTTAAGAATTTTATGTACATACGTTTTTGAAGATGTACCATCCATTTATTGTCATAACTGTTTCTCTGATTTACAAATACTATCTGTAACTCTTTCCTTATATGTCCACAGCTCCGTGGAGCCTACATTATAAACCGACCCTTACACACGCGTGCGAGCGCGCAGCACCCCTATTTCTGCCTAGAGGTGTTATACAAGCTTCACCTACTAGCGTCACCTACTAGGCAATTGAGTCCTATACTACTATTTTGGTTGTAATTATTTTTAACAAAATTGTATAATATGTTCAAAATCTACGAAATGAGTCCAAACACGGTGTCATTGTGACAATCTTTAGCATTTCCGATGTTGGATTTCATTCTGACTGCCGTTTTTCCATAATTAATAAATGTAACAATTAATATTATTTTTTATTCATGTAACAATGATTACATCTTATCAAACCATAATATTTGATTAACACTGTCGTTTTTATAAAATTAAAATGCCCTGTTATATTTTTTTTATTTATTATTTGTATTATGCTACTAATTGTTAAATTTATTAATTTATTAATATTATTGAATAACGGCAGTCAGAATGAAATCTAACATCGGCATTGCTTAGGATTGTCACAATGACGCGGTGTTTGGACTCATTTTTCAAGGATAATACTGTGACACTTATTGCTAAGGCCCGTTTCGGGATCTATGTAATTAAATGATTAATACACTACGGTAACGTTTAAAATTACAGGTATTTATTACAACTAAAAGATTTACAAAATAAATAATGAACTAATTACAATGAAGAAATACAATAATTTACTTAGTACTATTTACAACAATTAAACAGAATGCACATACACAAAAACTGGATACAATGCACATACACAATAAGGTAGTATAACAATAGTTGACCACTACAATGCCCGCATACGTGACCTGTACTACGCACCGATAGCTCACTCAATAAACACTTGTCAGAGATCAAACAAATACTAACTCACTAACTGCACTCGGGCGCTCTTTATATAGGTAGATCAAAAAGATAATTCCAGAGAAGTAGAGAAATTCGATACAAATAATAAAGTACAAAAAACCCTTTTTTATTAGTACTTGGAAAATCTTAATTATTGTAAACAAGTCACAATAGAATAAAAGGTGTTACTGGTAACCAACCGACTCTTTCACAAATAGTTGTACAACAAAGACCCTACCTTATCATACACAATAGCGCGGCCCTTTTTAAATAGGTATCCTTTTATAACTAACCCTATTGTTACTTTTTCACTCTATTATCTACTCTTTAACATTTTATGAATTAAGTACTAGAAATTTCTCGAACCATATTTATCTCCGATATTGTCACAATACGTACATTTTGAAAATTATCATACAATTTTGATAAAGATAATTACAACCAAAATGGCAGCATAGCACTCAAGTGCTTAGTAGGTGACTCACTACTGAAGTTGTAGTCTAGAACGCAGGTAAGGTAGGTTGCTGCGCGTGTGTGTTTGTGTGTGTTAGGGTCGGTTTATGATCTAGGGTCCACGGAGTAGTGGACATTTATTATAAATTTCAATTTCAAATTCTGTCCTTCCTCGTACAACCCTCGACCCTTCGTAGCAAACACTACTTTTAATTTCTGTTGCCTTTTATCTGTTAGAGCTCGAGTTTGGATGCCATACAAAAGTCTTACTGCCATTTGTAGGCCCACGTCATAAAATTTCATCCAAGTATGTTTGTGAGCTCTCTTTTTCAATATATTTTCAATCGTTCCACATATTCTCTGGAAACGATAATTTTGGATTTGAATTGCCATTCTTGAGAAGCTGAGTCATCTAGGAAGGGATAGAGAAGAATACGCCAAAATGAGCTGCTCTGTAGAAATCATCCCCTTTTTAACCCTTGTACGTAAGTGTTTGAAATAAAAATGGTCTAAGTTTTCTTTTCTCTGAGGAATAAGTTAACCAAATTTTAATTATTTAGTGGATCAGGAAATTAGGGAATAAATAGCGAGTGATTGCTTGAATGAAGAGGCTTTTGCAAATATAAAAATTACTTATATGTTACCTTAGCTGAAGGACTTTCATTTTCATCCACAAACTCAAATCTTTTTATCCAATCATCGAAAGCCTTCGTATAACGATTTATCATTGGTTTATCATCTGAATTGTTGTTATCTACTTCTTTTTCTCTCTGCAATAAACAATAATATACTCCTATTTTATCTGTTCTTTAGTAATCTTCAAGTTATTGGATAAAACAAATTATATTGTTACACACACACACCTGACGTTACACAGACAGTTGTAACGTGACAGTTGTGTATGTGACATCCTGTCGGGCTGTCTACCTGATAGTAGCGCCCACCCTCGCATGGCCCAGTTTATTTTTTAAAATTTAAAAAATTCTACCACAATATTGGCCAATCAATATTTCATTTTATTAATACACTTGTACTAATTTTTAACTACCTAACATCGAAATGTGAGTCATTTACGACAACGAATTGCTACTGATGGTCAATCTCGATATGACTCAGCGCATCTGGACAGAGGTCGACTATCGTTTAGAAGTGTGCAGAGAAACCAACCTTGCTCATATTAAAACTTATTAACGTATGTAAAAAAAACTTTAATATTCTCTGTTTACAAAAAAATAGCATCTTTAGTAGTTTTTAAACTGTAATTTTTTAGCATGGACAACCTTTCTCGATGACCCTTTATAAACTCAAATACATCGCAACTTTTTTATCCCCATTAAAAATTTCGGTGTCAGACGATTCATTTTTACTTTCTCTTGCTTATATGAATATATAGAAGGGAAAGTATTGCCATGTCGATTTTTCGAAATCGAATTTTCACCGGATCTACACGTTTTCAGACACCCTGAACCCCAAAAAATCATGTTGTTAGCGATTGGTCTGTTTGTGTGAACAGAATATCTCAAGAACGGAACGTCTTACGAACTTAAAACATGAAACTTAAGTTAGACACCTCTACCGAACACAACACGAACATTTTCATCAAAATCGGTCAACCGGAAGTAGTAGTTTATTCGTGTAATTTTTCACTTTATTGCGATTTTCTCATAAACGGGTCCCACGATTTTTTTAAAAATCGCCTCATTTACTAAATTTTTATGCTCTAAAAGATAAGGTAGGCGTCATGTCTGCTGAAATTCTTCGAGAGACTGTTTCCACGTAAAAAAAAAAAATGTTTTTTTTTAAGATTACGGCTTCAATATGCATTTTAGGGCAAAAATTTATATAGTTAAAGTTGTGGACAATTTAAAATCCTACAACTTTTATATCAACCATTTTTTTGTATAACGCTTAGTTTAGCGGTAATTAGCCATTTTCTGTTTTTTCTCTCTCAAAAACGTGTAAAACAATTTTTTTTACGATTTCAGCCTTAGTATGCATTTTACGACAAAAGTGTATATAATCAATTTTATAGGAAATTAAAAGATATACAAATTTAATTAGAGCATTTTTCTATACAGAATGGTTTTCCGTATTTTTAAGCCGAACTGAGGTAGATTTTCATATTGCGTCTTTCACGAATGGTTAAAATTAGGTTATGTTTATTGAGGTTAGTTTTTTTGTTTGTTTCTAATGTTTTATTACTAATGTTAGATTATATTTTTCATTATTTTCATTGGCAAGAGAAAGTTGTGTAAGTGTTTCACAACAGATTTTTATTAATAGATGTAGCATTCCAAGAATGATCTTCCATTTTATTAATGAAAAGATAAGTGTAAATAAAACGCAAGACCAATAACAAGACATTAATTATTAAATGTTCCTCTTATCAATAAATTTAAAAACTTAGTTACTAATTTCATTTTTTTTTACCTGAAAGTAGTCGCCGCTACAGACAGTTTCTTCTTTGAAGTTACCAACCTAAAGCAATAATCAAATTCATTAATTTTTCACTTATCCATAAACTTGACAGTAACCATCAAAATGATTTCTTCTGGTCCACGATGGTGAAATAAAGTTGCATGCCATGTTCTTCAATGGATTGATGATCTTTTAAAGTTTTTTAAACGATTTACGGTAACCCATTTTGCCTAAATCCAAATGGAGATGTATAAAAAAATGAAATTTTCATTTTTGCGAAACTATTTAGAATAGTTTTGCCAGGGCGTTTAGAATTTGAAAATACATTTGAAATTTTAAAGTCATCTCACTAAGTTATCATCATCATCTTTCAAGGATTAGGCTCAATGGCTTGTTCTAGAATTTGTCTCTTTTTAAGTTTTCCCAAGCCTCGCTTCCCTCTACCACTATCGGTTTCATAATCATAGACACCTGAGTTTGAACTCTTACATCTCCAAAACTATGGGTCGGATTTCAATATACTTTACATCAAACTTTATCTCATTTTATTCTGCGTTGACCCGTAATAAACCTATATATTTAATGTTGTTTGAAAATTGCCTTATCGAGGTTGAAAGACAAAAAGACCCGGTTTTCTTGATACCGCAACAAATTTCATGCGTTTGGAGGCGTGTAACTCAATAAGTATCTGACCGAAAAGTTAAAAATTTTAATACAACGTAGAAAATTATATTCTTACGGCGTGTACGAAATTTCAGAATTGTAAGTTAGTTAAATTTTGATTTATTAACAATATTCTGAACCCTTGCTATCTCGGTAACCGCTCGATTGTTCGGCACGGGCAAACTATCGTTTTATTCCGCGTAAAAAACTTAGTACAGATATGTTAATAATATGAAATATCGTTTGGCCAATGTTGTGGTAGAATTTTGAAAAATAGATGGCTAATGCGGGGGTGGGTATTACTATCCATGTTGCTAGTTTGTGTACGTGACATCCTGTCGGACTGTATACATGAATTGACAGACTGCATTGTCAATTCAGGTAGACAGTCAGATTCAAGCAAAATGGACAGTAGCGCCCACCCCCCGCATTAGCCATCTATTTTTCAAAATTCTACCACAACATTGCCTAATCAATATTTCATATTATTAACATATCTGTACTAAGTTTTTTACGCTGAATAAAACGATAGTTTGCCCGTGCCGAACGATTGAGCGGTTACCGAGATAGTAAGGATTCAGAATATTGTTAATAAATAAAAATTTAAATAACTTACGATCTTGAAATTTCGTACACACTGTAAGAATATAATTGTCTATGTTGTGTTAAAATTTCAAACTTTTCGGTCAAATGGTTATCGAGTTACACGCCTCTAAACGCATGAAATTTGTTGCGGTAGCAAAAAACCCGGTTCTTTTTGTCTTCCAACCTCGATTTGACAATTTATGAACAACATTAAAAATATAGGACTATTATGGGTCAACGCAAAATAAAATGCGTTAAATTGTGATGTAAAATATGTTGAAATCCGACTGATAGTTTTGGAGATGCCAGGGTTCAAACTATGATTATGAAACCGATAGTAGAAGTTTAGTTTACTTCCATACTTGAAGAGGAAGTCTGTGTGCTGGCATGTGAAGTAAATAGTTGGACCAGTTTCTCTTAAATATTCTTAATGTTTCACATAATGACTGAACATTTAACTCGGCGCATATAATTTCATTACGTACTAAATTTTCCTGTCTGTATATTTTTTTGAGTTTCAAAATATTGTCATGAGTTTTATAATTTTAAAATTTCTTAAAAGTTTTGCCATTCAGTATAAAACGGTTGCTGAGGATCAAACAGCTTGTGAATGACAAATATACTGCTATAAAATTACTAACTATTTATTTCAGCTTTTTTTTGAAGACGTGACTTTATTGAAACTGACAAAAAAATTTAAATTATTTTTAATCGGAAATTATCAGTTCAACCCAAATTTTGGTTAAGTTATACAAGTTATAACTTATATCCAAGCTGTTTATACAAGTATACAAAATATAATTTGTATACAGATTGTACAAATTATAAAATTAAAAAATAAACTTGAGGTAATTTTTTTATGTGGAAGTATCTTTTAAGATTATTATCCGTGTTAGGAAGAAATAACTCCACAACTGTTTTTTAACTCCTTCAGAAACTCGCCCTATCATAATAAGAAATTTAAGTCCATAGTTTTCTCTACTACCGGGTGATTTTTTAGTCCTGTTACCCAATTGTTAATGTCTGGTAATTTTTTTCTAAGAAAGGAATATTTTGTTTTGTAATACAAAGTTGGTAGCCCTACTCAACCGGTATAGATACGACAGTTTGAGTTGATTCTCCTTGAGTTGCGTAAAATTTTGTGCTGTTTCCAGTTGTATACGAACAGAATGTCTTTTACCCTAGAACAACGGGTTTTCATTCTTGAACAATATTTTGCTACAAAATCGTATGCGAGTGTAAAAGAATCATTTCAAATTAAATTTTTTGGTGTTCCTCCACTTTATTCTAGTCAATTTCTAGGCTAATTAACTGATTTTTAGAGGCAGGTATTGTTTGCAGCAGAAAACGTAGTGGTTTACCAACTCTCTTGACAGATGACGTTAAGAGAATGTGAAAACAAGATTGCTCAATTCTCCATGGAAAAGTTTACAAAAACTTTCCTCGCATGTTGATTTGTCATGTTCGAGTGATCAGAAAGCTGCTAAAAAATTGAAATTGTATCCGTATCACATACGATTAGTTCTAGAGCTTCAGCCTCCAGATTTAAACACGAGATTGTTTTAGGATAAAAGACATTCTGTTCGTAGCACGACCGGAAATGGCACAACATTTTACACAGCTCAAGGAGAATCAACTCACACTGCCATATCCATACTGGTTGAGTAGGGCTACCAACTTAGTGTCACAAAACAAAATTTATTTTTTTTAGAAAAATATTACCAGACATTAACAATTGGGTAACAGGACTAAAAAATCACTCTGTAGTTTTGACTGTTGTATTTTAATATTTCCGATCAGTGAATTTTAGTTTGCTTGTAGCCACACTATTGATGATTGATACCCCTGGTACATGTTAGAAAAAATTTACCGATCGTGTTCTTCTTAAAGTGGGTGAACGTTCATTTCTTCTCCCTCGTTGATTTTCACCTTGTTCCCTTATTCTCGATGCGTATAAGTCGCATACTGTTAACTGAAAAAAACATAAAGGTTGGTTAATAATTTAATAATAATTATTTTGGTAAAAAGTTTCTAAATCTCCATCTATCGAATTTCAAAGAAAATTCTCTATGATTCGATAAGAAGATTTATAAAATTTATAAAAGGCTTAGGCCGGTGACGTTTTCAGCGGTTTTGTCACCGCGACAGAAACGCAATGAATATTGTTGCAACAGCGGTTCGAACGCAATCGCAAGTGGAGCTTACAGTTTCAACGACAAACACGCAGTAGTAAAAAGTCTTCACCGAGCAAAAATCTCTTACTTACAATTGCTGTGAGGTCTGATTTTAAAAAAAGAATTTCTGATTTAAGAAACAAATCTGGTGTGAAACACTCACACAACTTTCTCTTGCCAATGCAAATAACTAACATTATAACCTAACATTAGTAATCACCGTTTCACGCTAAACTAGGGTCTGTAGAGAAAAATGCTTTGAATAAAAGTTGTAGATCTTTTAATTTTCTATAAATATGGTTATATACACTTTTGTCGTAAAATGCACACTAAGGCTGAAATCTTTAAAAAAATCGATATTTACACGTTTTCGTGAGAAAAAAACAGAAAATCACTCGCAAAAACGAAAAATGACGCGAATAAAACTACTAGTTCCGGTTGACCGATTTTGATGAAAATGTTCCGTGTCGGGTCCTCTAGTGGTATCTAACTGAAGTTTCAAGTTTCAAGTTTGTACAGTGTTCCGTCCTAAAGCTATTCTGCACACACACACACGCACACACACACACACACACACACACACACACCAATCGCTAAAAGCATGTTTTTTGGGTTCAGGGGGTCTGAAAACGTGTAGATCCAGTGAAAACTCGATTTCGAAAAACCACATGAAAACAATGCTTTCCTTCCTATTTATTTATAAAAGCAACAGGTAAAAGAAGGTTCAGAGTACATCTATTGAATACTGTGCGTTTACGGGAAGGCCAATACCACACACTGATGAGTCATTCAAGAAACGACGAGGAAAAATGTTTTTCGTATTTCCGTAAGAGTATAATATCACTTATGGAACTATTGTCTATTTTGAAAGATGTTATTGTAAAACAGGACACAAGGTTTAAATTGTCCATAGCGGACAGGCACCCCGAGCAGATAAGACTACTGGGTGGGGGTGGGGTCAACAAGTAGCGACAGAAACGCTGTATTTGACTGCTTCCATTTAATTACATGGGTTGCGGTTCTGTCGCCGCGGACAGAAACTGCAACCTGCCGCGGTTGAAAACCGACCGCAGCGACAGAACCGATGAATTTGACAGCTCCTATTTAATTCAACGTTTTACACAAACTTTTCGTCACTGCGTTTCTGTCGCGGCAACAAAACCGCCGAATATGTCATCGACCTTAACGGGGGTAGTCAAATCATAAAATTGATACTTTTTTGCAATTTTTTTAATGTACATAAAATTTTAAAACTTCAGAGTTTCCTGAGTTTAGAAACTGAATTACATTAGCGTGTTCTTAATCAGAATGTCAGGATTATCCGGAATTTCAGGAATTTCCAAATGCCTGAATCAGAAAAAAATTATATAGAAAATCGCGATATTCCACTTACTGTATTTAAACATTGCAGTATTGGTACAGTACATTGTACTCTATATAGATGGGAGCTCACTTGATTGCTAGCGTAAGGAATTCGGGTGGAGAGGATTGTTTGTACGATTCCCCTCCTCCTATAATCTAGTTGTAGTAATAATAACATTAGTACGCGCTCTTCTAAAAATATTAGTCACAAACCATTTCGAATAACTACTGCAGTACCAGGCCCCCTTGCACTTCATCCCGCACTAGCAAACAAGTCAGCTCCCAACTATACAGCGTTTGTACACGTATCAAAGTTTGGGATTACCATTTTCAACCGTTCATACACTATAATACTTTTCACGGTTAATGAGCTCTGCTGTTCCACGTGTTTAGATCTATCAGACGTTTGCCAGCGTTGTCAGATTGTATGAATGTATCAGCCTGACAAACATTACGCGCGCATGCGTATAAGAGCCACAGTATTTTACTCGTGTTATGGATCTCGTACTAAATAGGTCGATTATAGTGCCCGTTAACATGTAATACTTTATGATATAATCAGCTGGTTGTATGTTCATATATCGTAATATTATAGTTATATATTATTCCTGCATTAATAATATTTTACTTTCTCTTGCCTACATGAATATATAGGAAGGAAAGTATTGTTTTCATGTCGATTTTTCGAAATCGAGTTTTCACCGGATCTATACGTTTTCAGACCCCCTGAACCCAAAAAACATGTTTTTAGCTATTGGTCTGTGTGTGTGAACAGAATATCTCAAGAACGGAACATCGTACGAACTTGAAACTTGAAACTTAAGTTACATATCACTACCGGACCCGACACGAACATTTTCATCAAAATCAGTCAACCGGAAGTAGTAGTTTATTCGTATAATTTTTCACTTTTTTGCGATTTTCTCAAAAACTAGTCCTACGATTTTTTTTAAAATCGCCTGGTTTACTCAATTTTTTATTCTCTACAAGATAGGGTAGGCGCCATGTTTGCTGAAATTCTGCGTGAGGCTGTTTTTACGTAAAAACATTTTCTTTTTAAGATTGCGGCTTTAATATGCATTTTATCGCAAAACGTTATATAATAAAAGTTGTAGAAAATTTAAAAACCTACAACTTTTATTTCAAACTTTTTTTGTATAACGCTTAGTTTAGCGGTAATTTGCGATTTTCAGTTTTTTTCTCACGAAAACGTGAGAAAAAACAATTTTTTTAACATTTCGGCCTTAGTATGCATTTTACGACAAAAGTGTATATAATTAAATTTATAGAAAATTAAAAGATCTACAACTTTTATTTACAGCATTTTTCTCTACAGAGCCTAGTTTAGAGAGAAAGAGTGATTTTCCGTATTTCTAAGCCAAACTGAGGTTGATTTTCATTTTGCGTCTTTCACTCATGATTAAAATTAGGTTATGTTTATTTCTAATGTTTTATTACTAATGTTAGGTTTATTGTTAATTATTTGCATTGGCAAGAGAAAGTTGTGTGAGTGTTTCACACCAGATTTTTATTATTGTTATTGAAAGACCAAAATAATGGCTGACAAAATATATTGTAGAGCTACGAGAGCAATTATTGGCAACGTTGTTTGCAAGTCATTGGCTTGCTATGAAGTGGGTAGGGGGCAATGCGTACGTTCAGAGCTCATCAGCCTTGAAAAATAGTACAGTAAACAATATTTGCATTTTTTAGAATACTGTGTTGCACCACACAATTTACTATTGTTTAAAATTCTTTCAGAATATTTTTGTGAAAAATTCAGTGCAGGTAAGGACATTAACTTAAAACAGTTTAACAATTGAAAAGAATTGCTCATATTTTTGAAATAGATTTGAAAAATTAATAACCATTAAAAATTATTAATATTGATAAATAAATGAATATTTATTTGCCAACGTCATAGTATAAAATAAGTCATCGTCAAATAGGTATTTAATTCAAATATGTAGATGTTATACAATCAACATTGAATTTTATACTGTAATAATTTCTATATATAGTTTAAATACAAGCAGAATAATGCCATGGTAAAATATTATACATAAGAATAATTTAAGAAGTAATTTGATGTACGAGTATATGAACATTTTGATACAAAACTTAATATTTAATTTGGAACTCGATCAGTTTTTTAAAAATCACGATCAATTTACAGTTAAATGTTATCAGGCGCATACCAATCAGTAAATGTACAGTAATTATCCCTAATAAAAAATATAAAAAATAGTAGGGTAAAAGTCATTCTTCATAATTACATTATGGGTAACAGTGCGTAAATTACAACATTTTTTATTTGCTTTTTTATTAGTCAGACCTATTTTTCGATTTATCACGTGTTTTTATAATAATTTGTACAATATTTTAATTCAATATTCTGCAAAATATTAAAAAAGTTTTTGATAGAGGAATGATTGCTTACAAAAAGTTCTAAACACTATTTTTAAAAAGTATTGAAAAGAAAAAAATCAAAACGTTTAAAGATTAAATTTTAAAATTTAACCCACCGGGTTGGTCTAGAGGTAAAGTCGTCGCCAAAATCAGCTGTTTAACAGCTGATTCTCGGAGACGAAGGTTCTTGGTTCAAATCCTAGTAAAGGTAGTTACTTTTATACTGATTTGAATGCTAGACAGTAGTTACTGGTGTACTTTGATGGTTGGGATTCAATTAACCATACTCTCTCAGGAATGGTCGACCTGAGTCTGTACAAGACTACACCTCATTTACACGTCATACACATCATCCTCATCTCATTGGGTCATGGGGTTGCTTATTGTTCTGAATTGAACAGATTGCAAGTACACGAATTAGGGATACAAAAAAAAATTTTTTTAATATTGATAATCTATATAATATAATAATAATAATAATAATTGTTTTTGATGGCCTCCACATCACCCCTTATAGCCATCCCTATCCTCCGAGAAGCAACAAAATACAACCAGGGAAGCGGGACGGACCTACTTAGTGGAAGAAAGGCAGCAGAACAGATCGAAGTCCTTAATTTGCTGCACACCTATCGTGGACTAAGGAGAGTCAAGACATACACAAAAGAATAAACACCTAAAATAACTAAAGTTAAGTATCAAGTGCGGCACCTAACTCACATGGTGACAGTAAAAATTTGTAACACAATAAAAAAATCTACACAACTGATAACAAAATACAAATAGTAATTAAAAATAATAATAATAATAACGACCCAAAACGAGGATGAGTACGGAAAATCTTCTGTAATCGGGAGTCCAGTGTAACTTTGTAACACTGCCGGGCTACTTGATTCACCCGACAGCTTGTCACACGGGCTATCCCTCGCTGACCGAAATTTAAGAACTTAGGATGTAATAGATTTAAAAACACTTAATACTATTAATAAAAATACGTGAGACTATTTGCTTAAAGGAGTGCAAGCCGAGTCTAAAAATATCAACTTCATTATTTTGACATAAACCATTCAGTCCCTCGATACACCTAGCCAGAGGTGCCAGACTACCTCTGTTCATATACTGGAATAATTTGTGATTCCTGGTTCTGATGTATGGAACACGATTCCCAACTGCAGATAGATCAAACTCCACGTGCCCCGACAATGCTTTATAATAATAATAATTTTTAATCCGTAATGTGTGTACGTTGCAATCTGTTTAATTTATAACAATAAGCAACCCCATGACCTAATGAGATGAGGATGATGTGTATGACGTATAAATGAGGTGTAGTTCTTTCAGACCCAGGTCGACCATTCCTGAAAGGGTATGGTTATTTGAATGCAACCACCAAAGTATACCAGTAACCACTGTCTGGTATTAAAATCCATATAAAAGTAACTACCTTTACTAGGATTTGAACCAGGAACTATCGTCTCCGAAAATCAGCTGTTTAACAAATAATATTAATAAACTAAAATAAAAATTATTCATTAACAAAGAGAGTACTTATTTTTCAAACTGAAGAAAGAAGAGTTAACATTTGAGCAATTTTTTTATGTTCCCCACAGATTGCTCGCCCTTAAGTGCAACATACAACTGTCATTCTATTTTTTGAATAATGCCAGAAGCTGCAATAAGTTCTTGGACTTTGTTGTTTTTTATTAACTTTAACATTGCGATCTTTTCACTGCCCCGCATCCATTAGCATTGACTTATACACAGGAGCGTGGATTATCCAAAGTCAGTCATCCGAACTGTCAATTGTCCGAACCACCTATCGATGAAAAAATACATATTTACTCAAGCAGAGGCCTTTTCTGCCCTAAAAACTACAATGTTGTGGTGCGAACAACAGCCTGAATTTAGTGCTGTAAAGCATTGTTTCTAAAAAGAAAAAGATTGAGAGATGCTGCTACAAAAATTTCTGTCTTAGTTCAAAAGAAAATTCAAGATTTTTTTTTAATTACCGTATAGTATGTACAAGTGCGTTAAATAAATATTTCATAAAGGATTTTGCTCAAAATTTCCAATAATTACAATAGGTTAGTGTTTTTTTAAAACTAAAGTTTATGTGCTTTTATTAACCTATTAAACATTTAAGTTATATAACATTGTTATGGTATATTGTATAAAATTACAGTATTTAGCGTATTTGATTATCCGAACTAGGCATTTGATTATCAGTAACGCTTAGGTCCCAATTAGTTCGTATACTGACGCTCCACTGTATTACATACCGGGTCAGGCAAAAGTCTGGAAACCTATTTTTAACTTAACAGCTGTTTTAAATGGCAACGTGAAACTTTTAAGAAAATTAAAAGTATACGTAAAATTGACGTACGCTACCTTTCTAGAGTTAATCGTCTTGGAATCGCATCTATTTTTACTCCAATTGATGGAATTGTTCAAAGCAGACTCAAGTTTTTTCTTTCATCTTTACTACTCTTTCTTTTTCCACTTTCTTAATTAAATTTGCTATGTTTTGGTCATGTCTTTTTAATTATGAAATATTTAATAAATATCAGGGTTTGCTCAACTACTCCTTGTAAAACGTTTTGTTTGGATTACAATTTACTGAAATTATTGTCGTTATTAGCACAAGAAATTATTTTAAACATTTTATGTTAGATAGACTTCTAAGTAAGCTTCGTTTTTTTACCGTACACCTATTTTCATACATTGCAATCATTCCTTAGAGATAAATTTTTTACGGCATCTCTAGGAACCTCCCAGTCCGACTTCTTCCCTATGAAGGCAGGAGTACCTTAAGGATCCCCTTGCTGTTTTCTATTTTCATTTCGGATGTACCACAAATTCCAACTACTACGCTTGCTACGTTCGCTGAACATAGCAACTGTCGTTCTTCTGTACTGTTGTTCTTTCATCCTCTGATGACCCTGTTCATGCTTCAAACGACATTCAATATCACCTTGAAATTCTAGAAGTATGGTTTAGAAGATGGCGTTTAAAAATTAATGTGAACAAAACGTACCAAATGACTTCACCCTTCGTTGAGAGACGAGTCCACAATTATATTTATTCAACCAACCTCTTCCGCAAGTAAACGATGTTCGTTACCTTAAACTATATTTAGACAGACGGTTGACGTGGAACAAGCACGTCAACCGAAAACGATAACTGCTAAATAACAGACAGAAACAGTTGTACAGCCTTTTAGCCAAGCAGTCAAAACTACCCAAGACTTCAAAACTCTTGACGTAAAAGGCTGTGGATCCACCGATCTGGATAGATGGAAGTCAAATTTATGTTGTTGCGAAGCCGTTAGTCATTTCACGAATACAACGTTTTGAAAGTAAATTCTTACGACTGATTACTAATTGTCCGAGTTACGTATCCAATAGAACATTACACGATGACTTACGCTTTCTCTACTTCAAGGACTTATTATTTAAAATTGTACCGTAGGTTCAGAGACAAACTTCAAAACCATAAAATCCCTTAATTTTGTTGTTTAGGTCAACAACCGAAAGGCTGGTTTAAACCTCTAGAGGTTTTACTATGTAAACCGAGGAGTGAGGTGGCTTACTATTGCCTTCCTCACTGAGTTAATAGAGTATGCTTATCAGCATGCCAGGCCCTCCGAAAAAATCTACTTTCAACCCTGCAAATGATATCTTCACTTCATTCACCACAGGGACTGGCTGTATAGTGAAATTCATTACTCTCAGAGGCGATAACTCTGACTAATGTCTTATACACCTCTACCTCTTCTGTTCTTAAATAATTCAGTCATATATTTGTCTGACTATGTGGTAAGAAACAGAACTATTTTTTGTAGCCCTGGAACCAGCAGATAGAGTGCAAATAATTTAACACTCCGCCTGCCTGTTATGGGCGTAAATCCTTTAATATGCAACATAAATTCTGCAGACCTACCAGGAATCGTACAAAGACGACTGAAACGCCGATGGAGTAGAGACATGATAATATATACGTGTAAAAAAATATAAATTAAAATTTAACACAATTTTTTGCAAGGTGGAGAGCTACCACTGGGTGGTATCATCCTCTAAGGTGTTAACGCGGTTAGATTTTTTAAGGTTTTTTTTTAATTTAGTTGTAACCATATTTTTTGGTTGTTTTTATATAGTTGCAAAATAAATTAGTGAAAAATTTATGAAAATTTTTTTTGGATTGGTGAATATGATGGTGATCGTGTCTCTCGTTGAGTACTGAGATAGGCGGAAAATTGGTTTAAGTGAAATTTCAACTTAAATTTAAGATAGTATAATTATTTTAGAGTCATTCTGTTATTGTCGTCGTCCCCCCAGAAAATTTTTTCTTATTTTGTGAATATATCGTGTGTAATATTTCAGTATTTTTAACGATAACAACGGGGAAAATATTTAAAAAAGTCCTACACCATTATTCTTCAATTTAATGTTAAATATAGGTTGAGTAAATACATTCCTTTTCCCAATATAGTTACTGTATGTAATAATGAAATATAAACTGATTGAGTAAATGGCATAACTAAATAAATTAATCATTAAATTAATTTAATATTTAAACTAAATTAACATCATTAAATTAAATATTGTTGTTGTTTAGGTCAGCAGCGGAAAGGCTGGTTTGAACCTCTAGAGGTTTTACTAAGTACAAACAAGGAGTAAGGTGGTTTACTATTGCCTTCCTTACTTAGTTAATAGAGTATGCTTATCAGCATGCCAAGCCCTCCGAAAAGCACCTACTTTCAACCCTGCAAATGACACCTTCACTTCATTCACCACAGGGACTGGTTGTATAGGGATATTTATTACTCTCAGAAGCGATAACTCTAATGTCTTTTACACCTCTACTTTTACTGTTCTTAAATAATTGTTATATATTTGTCTGACTATGTGATAAAAAACAGAACTATTTTTTGTAGCCCTGGAACCAGCAGATCAAGTGCAATTAATTTAACATTCCATCTGCTCGTTATGGGCAAAATATTATAAAACAATATATTAACTTACAATAAATAATTTAATGTTAACTTGAAAATAAAAGAAAACTTTAACGTTAACTCGAAAAATATTGATATATGTTTTTACCGTCAAAAATAATGTATGATTACCTACAAACGAAATATCCACAAAATGTAACAAATTATTATGTTTTATTCTCAATCTTTTTTTAATTTTACTAAATTAATTTTAATGATTTAACGCAAAAAATCTATTAGTTTAAATAAAAATAATAACTTACCAGTAATAAAAAAAATCCCAAGAAGTATAATTTTTTGATAGTAAGCAGTAACATGTTTTCAGCCTTTCTTCTCTGTCACAGTAGACTACACAGACTGAAAATGTCAAATGAGCTAATAAAACATATTATTTAGTACCTACGCTTCTTACAGTAACAGAGATAATTAATGCATTCATGTATCTTGCTTCTTTACTGTTCGCTTTAATGAATTAAAATGTAGCACTTGTACTATATATTTTACACGACTTATATTCAGCTTTTATATTAATCTTTTTCATTTACTAATCTACTCATTATATTTGAATTGGTCATTTCAGAAAGCCCGTAAGTCAAAAATTCTAACTTTTGGAAAAATGAGAAACTGGTAATTTATTTTACTACGTTTCAATAAAAGAACAATATTAAAAAATATAATTTCTCCAGATGCGTGTTCTCTTTAATATAAAATGTATACTTTTGTATTTTTAAAGATAAGTCACTTGTTTAAAAAAACAAGTTGAGAATTTTGGTTTAAAGTGTTTCTGAAGTAAATTGGAGTAAAATACTAACAAACGTTGTTTTTTGTAAAATACGTTGTTAGACCATAAGAAAATTGTGTTGTACAATATTATTCATTTATTTATGACACTAGTTTACATTAGTGACTTAAAATAGCTTTCTGCAGTAATAAAAATTGAAATTCGAAACATTCAGAAAGAAAAATGTTGGTTTTCAGGACTATTCACGTTTCTCGTCGTTGTCACAAATAGTAGTTTATTTCCCTTCAATAGTGCATAGAAAATTTGTATGGCCTCTTCCACTAGAACGTAGCGCTTAAGTATAAAAAATTATCTACTTTCATTTTTTAATTAAAAGGAAGCACTTTATAACCTTAGGGATAAGCTTTTCCTTACTGTTTTATTATTTAAGGAAAGCCATACTTATGTGATTTTTGTAGGGATGGTGTGTTTATATTCAGTTAGTCCTAAAATGCACTAAAGAAAAAAAATGTGAAATTTTGACTGATGGGCTTTCTGAAATGACTGATTCAGTTGTAAAGAAAGGTTATAAACATTTTTTTTTTAGGAAATATTTTTATTGACGGTTTTAGTTTCCTAAAAACATATTTCATTTATCTATGTAGTCGCTATTCATTTCTAAACAATTTTTGTAACCATACATCAGCTTCTTTAACCTCTCTATATTTAAATTTGCACCTAGGAATTGAATCAGTTGGTAGTTTTAATATTTCTATTTATTCATATTTATAATACGTACAATGTAGAAATGTATTACTAATTTCCCCATAGGACAAGATAGACTGCGGGAATTATTTTTACATTTATTCATGAATCATTTACTTTGTACGTTTCAAGTATAATATTACATAACTTTATTTACAACTTAAATTAAAATACTTTATACATTAAAAAATAAAATAATTAAAAGACTAGCATGTAAAATTTTATAACCACAGATTGTCTTCTACATGAGATTTTCACTTTACATTTTGATAAACAATTTTTAAAATGTAACTTAACTAACTGAATGTAAAACACTACAGTATGAATTTTTTTAAAACGATATTATTTAATGGTAGAAAATGAACGATTAATGGAACGATTAAGAAAATAAGTTTAAAATTTTACTGACACCTATAGAATAGATGAACACGGGTTGACAAAACAAATTTTTAAGATACTAAACCATAGACATAAGTTTCCAGATAAATGGTTTAATAAAGCTAGGAAGAGTATTGAAAAAACTTAAAGAACTTATCCAGATTTTAAGGGCTTTCATGAAGAGCAAAAACAGAACACCGGGTGGATAGTAGCAAGGAGAATACCCTACACTGAACGAATGCTGAGAAAGTGAGCTACAAAAAGCTTTCAGTAACATCTAGTCACCTCACGTGATATAATTTTCTCTATACGAGGAAAAATATGGTAGAATCTCCTCTTAAAACATCCTTATAATCTATTAAGTAAATATATAAAAAAGAAATTAAGTTCATAAACTCCTATATTACAATAATGATCAGACCTTAATTCTAAATAAAAAGAGTAAAAATTATACCTGAAGGTGTAAAGAAGGCAACTACAACACGCACGATTTAATCAGACCTTAATTCTAAATATAAAGAGTAAAAATTATACCTGAAGGTGTAAAGATGGCAACTACAACACGCACGATTTAATCAGACCTTAATTCTAAATAAAAAGAGTAAAAATTATACCTGAAAATGTACAGAAGGTAACTACAACACGCACGATTTAATTACACTAAACCACAAAGTTGTTTGAGATTTATACTCATAAAACAAAAGAAATATACAAACTAAAGTAAATAAAATAAATAAAACTAATGAAAAAATTTAAAGGTTGTGTAGCACGTAACACAATAGACTACACAACATTTGTCATGTTCTATAAATTTAATGTAGGCCTAAGTAGTACTACAATAACAAGCATTGCGTATTATCAATTTTGAAACAACAATAGTAATAACACAATGTATTGTACATTTAAGAAACAGATTTTTCAAATATTTTTTGTTGTGCGATTTCTCATGGCGAGAAGTCAATTTTTGATATTTTTATTATTACTTTATCGCCACTCTATTTGCAGTACAGTACAACTTGGTTAATTCGAACTTGAAAGGGAATGGAAAAAAACTTTGAATTATCCATCATCATACGTAACGGTATTGTAAAGTTAAAAAATCTGGTGTAAAACACTCACACAACTTTCTCTTGCGAACGCCAATAATTAACAATATAACCTAACATTAGTAATAAAACATTAGAAATAAACAAAAAACTAACCTCAAAAAGCATAACCTTATTTTAATCATGAGGGCAAGACGCAAAATGAAAATCGACCTTTATTTGGTTTAAAAATACGGAAAATCACTCTTTCACGCTAAACTAGGCTCTGTAGAGAAAAATGCTCTAAATTAAATTTGTAGATCTTTTTATTTCCTATAAAATTGATTTAAAAAAAATCGATTTTTCACACGTTTTCGTGAGAAAAATAAAGAAAATCGCTAATTACCGCTAAACTACGTTATACAAAAAAATGTTAGAAATAAAAGTTTTAGGATTATAAATTCTCTACAACTTTTATTATATAAATTTTTGCGCTCAAATGCATATTAAAGCCGTAATCTTAAAAAAACAATTTTTAAACGTGAAAACAGCTTCACCAAGAATTTCAGCAAACATGGCGCCTACCTTACCTTGTAGAGCAGAAAAAATTTAGTAAACCAGGCGATTTTAAAAAAAATCGTAGGACCAGTTTTTTAAAAAATTGCAAAAAAGTGAAAATTTATACGAATAAACTAACTACTACTTCCGGTTGACCGATTTTGATGAAAATGTTCGTGTTGGGTCCGGTAGTGGTATGTAACTCAAGTTTCAAGTTCGTACAATGTTCCGTTCTTGAGATATTCTGTTCACACACACACACACACGGACCAATCGCTAAAAACATGTTTTTTGGGTTCAGGGGGTCTGAAAACGTGTAGATCCGGTGAAAACTCGATTTTGAAAAATCGACATGAAAACAATACTTTACTTCCTATATATTCATATAAGCAAGAGAAAGTAAAAATTATTAAATTCGAACTTTTGTTATACTGGGACCGGTAGAAAAAGTGTGGTTTTGAAATAAATAAAATAAATCAGAAATAAGATGTAAAAAAATTTATTAATAGATTTGAAAAATCATTTCTTGCCATTTTTTATTAAAGCACTTAAATTCTAAATTTCATTTATTTTGTTTTACAAATTATGTCAGTCAAGTGACATCAGACCTTCATTCTTCACGCATTCATGTAATCGTACTTGGAAATTATCCATTTCCTTCAAAATCACGTCGTTCGGTATCGCTGCTATTTCATTTCGAACTGCTAGGTTCAGATCTTCAGTTATTCGAGGCTTTACGACATACACTTTCGATTTTAAATACCCCCAAAGAAAAAAGTCACATACCGAAAGATCTGGGGAGCGAGCAGGCCATGAAAGGTCACCATTTCTTGAAATCACATGTCTCGAAACATTTGTCGTAACACCTTCATTGACACTCTGGCAGTATGAGCAGTAGCCCCGTCTTGTTGGAACCAAACATTTGCAGTGTCAGCTTCACGACGTTGTAACTCTGGTGCAAGGAAATTATTTAGCATTTCGACGTAACGACTTGAAGTGATCGAAACTGCTCGACCGTTCTCTTCGTAAAAATATGGACCTATCACTCCGAATTTAGCCACTGCGCACCAAACTGTCACACGTTCACAATAAGTGGTTTTTCGTGTAGGCTACGAGCACTATCTGCCGCCCAGTACCGGAAATTTTGTTTATTTACACAACCAAACAAGTGAAAATGGGCCTAATCTGACATTACGATTATTGAATCGTTAGTTGAAATGTTCAGAATTGATTGTGCACATTCTCTTCGGTTTTGTAAATCACGTTGGCTTAGTTCTTGAACAGTTACGATTTTATACGGATGACAATAAAGATCCAAACGCGAAAGTCTTCGAACACTCCGATCTGAAATTCCTAGCTCAGCTGCTTGATGTGCAGCAGGACGATGTGGACTTCTGGCTACTGACAATCGCAAAGCATCTGTGTTTTCGGGAGTACGAACGCTACGTGGACGACCTGTAGGTTTCTGTTTTAAAGATGTTGCCGTTTCTCTAAAATTTTTAACCCAACGCATTATTGCATTGCGACTGGGAACACTACCTTGTCTATTTACTCCAAACTTTGTACGGAACAAACGCTGGGTTTTGACTACTGAGTAACTGTTACTAAAGTAAGTCTCTATGACGAAAGCACGATGTTGTGCGTTCGACGTCTCCATTGCAACTGTAATGGCATTGAGCCGGGAAATGTTAGTCATTGACCCGGTTCTCCCCACTCGCATCGTTGCGATGTATAGTTAGATCAAAAACCATCCACTTTTTCTGCCGTCCCTGTACTATGTACTAATAACAGAAATACAGTAGAACGTCAATTTCACAGAAAACCCCAATTTATTTCATTAATAAAGTAGGAGAGTATATGTAGGGTTACATACATTTATGTAAAAATTATAGTATTTGACATGCAATTGGTATGTCCAGCATGTATTACCGAAATATAGTACTGCAAGTTAATGAATCTATTAAACAAAACTTCAATACACAATTGTCTGCTGCAGAATATGCTGCTGTTCTTACCCGCTTTCGACATTTTCTGTTTTTTTTTATTCCAGTTTTCCATAATTGTGTTTTTTTAAGAAAGACGACAAAGTATTCGGTAATTTGTAACATAATAAAATACACATCTAACGTTTCAAAGGATGCTTGGGCACTGATAAATAGTTATGCTAAATCGAACACAAGGGGTATACACATGAGAACATTGAGCTCGAGATTGATGGAAGGCTATTTAGTGATCCAGTAGAAGTAAGTGAAAGGTTTAATAATTTTTTTTACTCAGATTTCATCTGCCATGACTGGCGTTGAACAGATGAATATGTAGCAGGCTGCTTGCAATTCTGAAGATATTTTTGCTTCTCCGGTTATTAGAGAGGATAGAGAGGAACTAGATAATTGTATAAGTACTCTAAGCAATGGAATATGTGAAGGATGGGATGAAGTCTCATCTTTTATTATTAAACAATGTAGAAGTGAGATTCTATCTCCTCTTGTGCATTTGATAAATGTGTTTATTGAGGAAAATACATTTCCAAAAATTCTTAAAATAAATATTATAAAGCCCATCCCCACATCGGAGTTTTTGAATCATCTCCAACGTGGCGCGTCCCCAGGTGGTGGATAGGGAAATGCTCTGTATATATACAGGCTAGGTGGGAAATAAGATACCACCCGCGGACCAAAATGATTCAACAGAAATCCACTGACGTCTGTCTTATATAAAGTGGTCTATAGTGGTCAGCGTCTGTTCACAGATTGTGCGGCTGAGATTACCCTCTACAAATCACATTTGTAGTTGTAAGCCCGGGGAATATATTCCCACTCAGGAAAGATATATCCTAGAAAGTTCAAAATATGGAAAGTTATTTTAGGAGATCGGAATGTTTTAAGAAAATGTGGGCCAAACGAAAGGAAGCCACGCTTAGGAGAGCGCGCTTTTTAAAGAAACCCAACACTGGATCAGACCTAAACTTGAACTAGGGTGATCCTATGAGGTCTTAAAAGTAAAAAAAATCTAAACCATGAGAAGGGTTCAAAACATGAGGTAGGAAATTAGAGGCCAATTTCATTGACATCTATCTTATCCAAGTTGTTCGAAAAAGTAATTTTAAATAGACTAATGTACTTCTGTACAAAAAATAGCATACTGAAGGATCATCAGCATGGTTATCACAAGGGTTTTAATACAATTACAGCTGTTGCAGGTTTTTTCATGATGCTTTAATAAATATTGATTCAGGGGCAAGAGTGACTGGGATCTTCAAGGATATTTCAAAGGCTTTTGACTGTGTTGATCATCAGCTGATGGTTAACAAACTGCATAAAATTGGTTTAAAAAAAGTAATCTGACTTTTTTTAGGTCCTATCTAAAAGACATATATCAATGCACAGATGTGGAATTTGAAATTAATAACAATGTAAGGAGGTTAAGTTCTTAGCTTCAAATGACCAAAACTGGGGTACCTCAGGGGTCCATACTTGGTCCAGTGTAGTTTATTTTATATCTCAATGATATTATGGAGGGTAAATTATATAAGACAGTGTGTTATGCGGATGATACTTCTCTCTTATTTTGGGGCTACGTGTTTTGAAGCTGTAGAAAATATTTCAGATTATTTTGCTATGAGTAATTTAAAAATAAATTCTAGCAAAAGTGTATTGGTAAAATTTTTAACGGGTAGAGATGTTGGTGAGGATTGATCAATCAATATGGATGTAGAGGGATTGGTTCTTAGTGATAGTATTAGGTTTCTGGGTATTGCTATCGATTCGAGTTTTTAGTTTGTAGACCACGCCATCTGCAAAAAGCTGAGCTCTAGTTTGTTTTTACTGAGAAATTTGTCAAGATTTGTGAATCTTGATGTTCTTATGAGAGTTTATTAAGGTCTTTATTAAGGTGAACCAAGAACTACATGTGTGCTTCATAGACTATAACAAAGCCTTTGATAAAGTTAGGCATGATCAACTCATTGAAACATTAATAAAGAGAAGGATAGATCTCCGAGACATAAGAATAATATCGAACCTATACTATGGCCAAAAAGCAGCAATACGGATAGAAGACGTGACATCCGAGGAAATAGAAATACAGAGAGGTGTTAGACAGGGGTGCATACTTTCACCTATCCTATTTAATGTATACTCAGAAGATATAGTAAATAAGGCACTTACTGAGTTGGACACAGGCATTAAAATCAATGGCATGACGATAAATAATTTGAGATATGCTGATGATACAGTTCTTATAGCTGGAACACATGAAGAACTTCAGATGCTAATAAACAGAGTGGCCACAGTTAGTGAAGAGTACGGTCTTTCACTTAACATTAATAAAACAAAGTATATGTTAATAGCTAAAGCATATCAGAACGTTGGTAGGATATATGTAGGGAACCAATGCATTGAAAGAGTCCATGCTTACAAGTAGGCTAGGCACAACTGTTAATGAAAACAATGACAGCTCTCAGGAAATTCGCATCAGAATAGAACAGGCCAGAAAAACATTTATAAAGATGAAGAAACTGTTCTGCTGCCGAGATTTAAGCCTTGAATTAAAAACACGTCTCCTAAGATGCTATGTCCTATCCGTACTGTACTATGGGATGGAGGCTTGGACAATGAAGAAGATTGATGAAAGGAGACTGGATACATTTGAAATGTGGCTGTACCGGCGAATTCTGAGGATTTCATGGGTGGAAAAGATGACGAATGTGGAGGTGTTGAGACGTATGCATAAAGAAAGAGAAGTACTATTAACAGTGAAGAAAATAAAATTATTGTATATGGGACATGTCATGAGGGGAGAAAAATATAAAATTTTACAAGTGATTGTCCAGGGGAAAATCCAAGGAAAGAGATCCTTGGGAAGAAGGCGAAAATCCTGGCTGAAAAACCTAAGAGATTGGTATGGTTGCAGCAACAACGAATTGTTTAGGGCTGTGACATCAAAGATAAAAATCGCTCTGATGATTGCCAACCTTCGAAGCGGAGATGGCACCTGAAGAAGAAGAAGATTAAGGTCTTTTATGTCGTATATGGACTGCTTGTAGGGGTTCCATTGGTAAACAGAACCTTCAAAGATTTTGTTCTTCAAAAAAGAGCAATAATAATAATATATGGGTTGCCAAGCAGGTTGTCATGTAGGGATGTTTTTGTTAGTAATAATATTTTAACTTTATTCTTTGTATGTTTATCAGTGTTTACTTGCAGCTAGATATAATACAAATAATATATTGAACTGTAATATACATTATTATAATAACAGAAGAAAAAATAATATTTTTAGAGATCCATATAATCTTTCTTTAACTTTAAAGAACTTTAAGGAACTTTATACAAGGTAATCCTGCTTAATGGTTTGCCACATGATTTAAAAAAATTCAAATAATTTTAAAGCTGAATTAAAGAAATTTTTAATAAATAAAAAAAGGCTTGTATTTTATGGATGAGTTTAAAGATAGGTAATGGCAATTATTTAGTGATTTTTATAATATGTTTGGGGATATAGAATGAATATCCTTATTGTTGTAATAACTTTTTTTTATGTTTCTTCTCTGCTATGAGTTTTGACAAATGTATTTTATATTTTTGTTGTGATTTTGATGTCTTTATAGTATAGATGGAGCTTTAATTACATTTTTAAGTTTATTAAATATTATTATTATACATTTTGAAATTAATAATCTAAGAATTTGGTATATGCATATATATTTGCTCATTGACAATTGTATTATGCTGTTAATTGTGTTTTTTGCAACATTTTTTTTTTCAATTCCTAATATATCAATATCAGTGTTGCAATCTGTTAAATTCAGAACAATAAGCAACCCGATGACGCAATGAGATGAATATGATGTGTATGACGTATAAATGAGGTGTAGTCTTGTACAGAATCAGGCCGACCATTCCTGAGAGTATGGTTATAAAACCCCAACCATCAAAGTACACCGGTAACCACTGTCTAGCATTCAAATCCCTATAAAAGTAACTCCTTTACTAGGATTTGAACCAGGAACCATTGTCTCCGAAAATCAGCTGTTAAACAGCTGATTTTGGCGTCGACTTTACCTCTAGACCAACCCGGTGGGTTAAAATTTATATTGAGCAAAATTATATTGAATCATTTTTGTTGTGATATTTTATGATGTTAACGTTTGTTTGTGACAATGATAAATGACAATTTTGTTTATAACGGCAATTAGGAATGATTAGGATTATGATTTTCAACCCAAACACAGCAGGTAAATATGTCGTTACCTGTTTGTGAAAACCCTAGGTAAACTATTATTTATTTTCTTTTATTTAAGAACTTCAAATTAACCAAATAACATATTTTTAAACATCGAATTAGCCATGCCATTTTTAATAAGATTTTAATATGCTTTTCAAGGGAAATCTGCCCATAACAGACAGATGGAGTGTCAAATTAGTTACACTCAATCCGTTCATTGCAGGGCTAAAATAAATAGTTCTTTTTCTTATCACATGGTCAGCCAATTAAATGACTGAATCATTTAAGAACAGAAGAGGTAGAGGTGTAAAAGACACTAATCAGAGTCATCTCCTCTGAAAGTAATGAATTTCATTATACAGCCAGACCCTGTGGTGAATGAAGTGAAGGTGTCATTTGCAGAGTGGAAAATTTGTGCTTTTCAGAAGGCCCGGCATGCTGATAAGCGTACTTTTCCACTTAGTGAGGAAGGCAATTGTAAACCACCTCACTCCTCGTTTTACTTAGTAAAACCTCTACGGGTTCAAACCAGCCTTTCGGTTGATGACCTAAACAACAAGGGAAATACCAGGTTATTCGAATTATTCAAGTTCGAATAACCAATGTATTATATATAGAAAGTGTGTATGTATATGTACGTGCGCTTTATTTTTGTTCTACAACAAATATGATTATTCCAACAGAATTGAAACTTATTGACAGTAGAAAATTATAGTGCAAACCACGAAGAAATCCGCTGTGAACACCAGTTTCCCCTCAACCAAGTAATTGGGATTTTATATTTAAATCACTAGTCCCATTTCTGTTTTGTTTATAATTTTAAATGAAAAAGTCTGTAGTTGGCACAATACTGTTGTAAAAATGCATGGTTCAGTCAAAAAATCATCCCCCGATGGCCAACCATTCCCATGGAGCCAAAATAACATTTTTTTAAATGGCCGCCATATTAAAATGGAACATTGAATATTTTGCTTTTTAAATAATCACATTTAAAAAAAGTGAGATTTTTAACATAGGCCACTTAAAGCCCGATTTTTTAAATGTAAAGCCTGGATAAATAATAGACGTTTAAACAGCACACTAACAGAAAACCGATAAGAACTGGGTACATTTTTATCCGTAAATTGGAGTATCTCCGACAAATTTTTAAATAAATTAATTTGAATCATTCTACTGATTTAAGAAATTCTGTAAGTTTTTATGTTTATTTATAAAATGACCACATTGTACTTATAGTCTATAAGTAATTCTAATGTAATTTAAATGTTTTTTTTCAGAATTAATTTTCTTCTGATTGGTATAAACTGTTTGAGTTTAAGGAAACTTCTTCACACGAAATGGAGTTCGGTAAGTGCAATTTTGTTTTATCAATTTCATACGTTTTCAAGTACATAACAATCCGTTTAGTAAGGTTTTAAGTGACAGCTACATGTTAAGAGTGCCGAGATTCAAGACGGAGTAGGCCTAATATAGGCCCCTATTATATTTTTTCCTTTAGTTGACTCAGGCATTCAACTTTGAAATAACGTATTCCTAAATTCATTACTGTACGCAGATGAGACTGTTATTATTTTTAATACAGAAGAGAGGCTTCAATATGCCATTTATAAGGGGCACAACATAAGCGCAAAGTTTAGCATGAGAATATTGGCGCAAAAATCAAAGATTTAGGCATTAAAGGGAACGTGGCCGGTTTGCTCAAAAGTTATTTACTTGGAAACTGAACTATAGTACAAGTTCGAGATTTTAAATATTTAGGATTCCTATGATAAAGAAGATGACGTGGGGAAAACTGGCAAAATTCATAGCTGAAAACAATATTAAAGAAAACGAGACAGAATACCCAAATAAAATTTTATACAGTAATGGTCGTACCACTCATAACACATGGGAGTGAAACATGGGTGTCTTACAGAGGATAGGCTACTAGGCTACTTTAGGTCAAGGAGTATTTTCCGTATTATTAAGCCAAGCTGACGTTGGTTTTCATTTTGTATCATTCACTCATGATTAAAATTAGTTTATATTTTTAAGTTTTTTATTTATTTAAAGTCGCATCAAAAGCTTAATCATTAACAACGACGCTGGGTTAAGAAACTGAAATGATGGGTTTTGGCCCGTATTCCAAATTATAGCCGGATATCGAACCCGCGACCTCCACTTAGTAGGCTAGCGCGCTATCTACTCGTCACAGGGCAGCCATTTTTCTTTTTACGTTGTTTACCTATGTTAGGTTATATTGTTCATTATGTACAATTTTTCAAGAGAAAGTTTTCAAGAAGGAGAAAAAGGGGAAGTTTTCCAGGGAAAAGAATTTTTTCCAAGAGAAAGTCGTGCGAGTGTTTCACACCAGATTTTTAAATATTGAAACGTTTTAATAGTAATATTCTTTTTTTTTTCTTTTTTTTTCTCTTTAATTATTTATTTGCAACTGTAAAATTTTACAATAAGCAAATGAGCTGGTTTTAACATAGGAAAATTTACAATAACAAAGATTAGACCCAGTGGCTAATCTTTGTAGGTGCCACGAGTCATTGTCTTATAAGAGCAGGTCTCTATTCCATGAACGGCGAAGTCGTCGGCGAGGATTTCCAGGAAGAGTACGAGATGATAAGTTTTTGATGTATGGATTTTGATGGTTTTGAAGTTTTCCGAAGAATCTTCTGTAGCAGCTGTATGCCATATCTTTTATGTGTGTTATTTTGAGGTCGTCATGTAGTATTCTGTTGTTAATGTAGAATGGAGCATTGGTGATGAGTCGTAATAATTTTGATTGAAATGCCTGTAGTTTTCTGATATTACTTGGCTTTGCTGTTCCGTAGATTTCAATTCCATAAGTCCAAATTGGCCGAATGAATGATTTATAAATGAGTAATTTTGAACGTAACGGTAATCGGGAATGGCGTCCTATGAGGTGGTATAATTGTTTTACTTTTTTATCCAAAGTCAGTCGTGTATTGTGGATGTGTGTTTGCCAGGTTAGTCGTCTGTCCATCGTGATGCCTAGGTATTTTACTGTGTTCTTTTGTGGAATGGGTTCGTTGTTGAGGAATACCGTAGGACTTTCTCCTTTACATAATGAGAATCTTATATGTACTGACTTATTAGTGTTTATTTTTAATCTCCACTTTTTCAGCCAAATTTCAATTGTGTTGAGAAAGTGTTGTAAGTTGGTACTGGCCTGCGTTAAATCGTGGGATGAAGTCAAGATAGCAGTATCGTCAGCGTATGTTGCTACCGTTATTCCTGGATCAGATGGTAAGTCCGCAGTGTAAATTGTATACAGTAGTGGTGAGAGTATAGAACCTTGTGGAACTCCTGCACCTACATTTTGGTAGTCAGAAACTGATGATCCTTGCCTCACTACAAAGAAACGATCTTCTAGGAAGCTTTTCAGTACGTGATAATACGTATCCGGGAGGAATTTTTTCAATTTATATAACAGACCTGGATGCCAAACTTTGTCAAAGGCTGCTTGAACATCTAGGAAGACAGCGGTGGTAAATTTCTTCTCCTCCAGCGCAACAGCTAGCTGGTCCGTCAATCGATGTAACTGATGAATCGTTGAGTGCCTGCTTCTGAAACCAAACTGATGGTGTGGTATTATGTTATTTTCGTTGCAAATCGGCAATAAGCGGGCTAGTAATAATTTTTCGAATAATTTGGATAAAGTTGGGAGTAAGCTTATTGGCCGATATGAAGATGGAGTACTTGGTGGTTTATTTGGCTTCAGAAATAGGACGACGTGAGACAGTTTCCACTGAATCGGGAAGTGCGTCGTTCTGAGGACGGAATTGAATATTTGAGTTATAAGGGTATATCCACATAATGGTAAGTTCTGAAGAATCTCCGCCGTTATTAAATCGTACCCCGGACTCTTTCTTGATGGTAGTTGTTGGACAGCCGCCTGCACTTCCCTTCTTGTGAAGTTTTCCGGAGGCAATGACAAATTCAATGGTGAAGACAAGAAATTTTCTACATCTGAGGTGAAACCAGGTAAAGAATTGTCATTGGGCTGAAATACGCGCGCTAGATGATCGGAAAACATGTCGGCCTTCTCTTTGTCTGATTTAGCCCATGAGGGACGTCCAATAATTACCAAGGCAAATTTATTTAGAGGAAAACGATCTATTCAATTACAATAAAATATTTTTAGGATCAAGTTAACAACAACCTTGAAAACACTGTTTATCTACTATTTTATCATAATTTATATAAACATAACCTCTTTTGTTCATTTCGAAGTTTCATCTCTACTTGAAACGTGTGTCCTGGAAGAGCAATATTCAGTTATAAAATTTTTGCTATCCAAAATTGTAAAATCAGAAGAAATTTACTCCAGAATATTAAAACGGTATGGTGAAAATATTTAAATCACGTAGGCCTAACGTGTATAACATATAACACAGTCCTTTGAATGACAACGCACGCCTCTATACTGTTCAGAGAACGAGAGACCGCTTGAGAAGTTGTGTTGGGAGTCAATGCCCCATGAAACGTACAACCCAGATCTTTCCCTAACCGATTTTTATTTGTTCAGCTCGCTAAAAGAGTTTTTACGTTGCAAGAAGATCGACGACAGCGAAACGTTTACAAAAGCGGAACTCGAATGTTTCAATGCAGTAATTGCAGAACAGTCGGACGTTAAACAGAAAAAAAAAATCGAATGGTTCAAAGAGCCAGGTAATGACTTCTACGCTGTGGGAACCAAAAAGCACAAAAATGGACGGACAAGTGGCTAAATGTTGCTGAAGAATATGTTAGAAAGTATTGTTAAGTGTATCATTGTCTACATAAATTTTCTCGTAAATTATTGCACTTCCCTTGTATGATTACATTTCGTAAACAGAGCAGTACAAGATCACATTAAATGTGCAATATGATAACCATACAAGCTTAGGCTATTCCGTAAAATAAAATTTATTAGTTAGTTATTTTTTGTGTTAGTTTTATCTTTATTTTCCCAATATTTTCTGCATTGTTTTGAGTTGTGTATATCCAAATTCTGAAATTATAAAAGAAAAATGTTATTAACATTATATTTTCAATTATGAAATTATACGAGTATAAGAAACATGTGGGTAAAACACTCAACACGATTTCCTCTTGTCAATGTAAAAATTGAAAATTATAAACTTTATTTAATCATTCGCGAACAATTTAATACGAAATCATAACATAGTGTGTCCACAGCTCGGTGGCACCTAGACCATAAACCGACCCTGACACACACAAACATTCACACGCAGCAACCATATCTGCCATAGCCTGCCTTACCAGCGTTCTACATTGTTCATTAGTGAGTCGCTACTAAACAATGTAGATCACTGCTAAGGCAGGTATAGGGGTGCTGCGCGCGCGCGCGCGTGTATGTGAAAGAGTCGGTTTATGATCTATGTTCTTCGCTGCTGTGGACACATTATAATTTTAAACATGTTTAATGAATGACGCTAATGCAGTGAATGCCGATAAATGAAAATCAGTGTCCGTAAAAACTAAAAATGTGGAAATCACAATTGATGCTAAACTAGGCTCTGTAAAAACATTTGAAATAAAATTGTGACCATCCATAGGAAAAGGGACTTTATCTTCACCCAAGTCACTAATGTAAAAAATAAAAATTGGCCTAAACTAAAATTTTATATTGTGAGAATTTTATTGATTTTCATGTTAAATGGAGGCACAAATCTTGATTTTTTTTGGAAGGATATTCTGCAATGCTTTTTCACGTTTTTCAGTTTTTTTCTCGCCAGAAAATTTTGTTACATGAAGATAAGGTGTTTCTTTGATATGGACGATCATATATTCCGATCACGAACTTTCTCTCATGGCACGACCCTCCATCAGCGTCTTTAAATGGATGGTAAATCAGACCGAATGTCGCAGCAGATGCCCAATTATACTTTTCTTCTTCCTTTAAATGTGTGTAGCAGAGTCCTTTTCTCAATCACTCTTGTTAGCAAAAATATCATTAGTCACTTCATCTGTCCATGGAAACTTAGGCATTTTCCGCCAGCACCATTTTTAATTGATACCAGTGTTTTCCTATCCACCTTCGGTATATCCCTCCATATCTTCGAGGCGTAAGTGGTTATACTCTACATGAAACTTCCTTGTTTCCAGAGAAACTCCAAGGCGACCGCAACCGCCTACCAACCAAAAACCCGCCGCCTGGCCACTTAATCCGACTTTTGATCACTTTTGACTGGGGTGAAGATAAAGTCCCTTTTCCGATGGATGGTCACATATATGGATGAAGTATGGAGGGGAAGAGGATATAAAGAAGTAAAGAGACTGGCTATGGAGAGAGAAAGATTATACTCCCACCAACCTAAGGGCTGAGAAACAAAATAAGCCAATTGGGAATTTTACTTCTGTAATATGCGAAACAAATAATTAAATCGAATGAAGACTTACGGATTTTGAACGTCTCCTAACAGGTCTTTGCCTGACAAACCTTCCTCTGTTTGAAATAACCGAATTAGATGCACTACTTGTTAATGATAAATCACATAATGTTAACTGTAAAAGAAGAAGTTTTTGTTTAATATACAGAATAAAATATATACAATTGTCAACCAAAACTTTGCAGACTTCTAAATACATGTACTAATTTATAAATGTAGTAGTTTTTTTTGTTTAATGTCCGACAAATGTAGTGCCTAGTAAGTACAAATTTTTACATCCCTTCTCATTAGAGATAGGCTTATTCTTCATTATGTGTCAGCTAAGTCACTTCCCCATCTAACATGCTAACTTATGATGTGTCTTAAAAATCTTACTAAAGGCCAAGCCAATTGCTGTGAGCGCTGGGCTACGCATGCGCGTACTTGACTTCGACTTTCCATCCCCTCCGACCTGCAGTTAGATGTGCAGTCAGAAAATGTGCTGTTGAAAATTGAAAGCACCCATTGTATTTTTTAGGCATGCTGTTCCATTGTTGATTACGTACACTGCACTATTACAGTACGTACAAAACTATACTAATGCAGACGCACGTTTTTCCCAGCGCTCTCCTTAAAAAAACCAAGCTATAACCAGATTGCACTGTAATTTGTAATCCATTAGTTTTAGTATAATGTTTGCCTATTTTGGTCAAGGTTTTCGCACAGTTATCCTTACCTTCTTTTAGCAAAATCCTTGTCAGTCTCCTATTTATCTTCGGTGAAGTATTTTATTCTGCCCATTTCCTACTCCAAATTTTTTGTCTTGCTATATTATTATGTACGAAGCATATTCGTAAAGAATGGAGTTTTTTTTAATAAAAACATAAATATTAGAAATAATATTATTGATGGTTTTAGTTTTCTACAAACCTGTTTCACTTTTCTACATAATTGCTGTTCACTTCTAGGTAATTTTCGCAGCTTTTATTCCCTCTGCATAGAATTTCGCCGCCTATGAATTGAACCAGTTAACAACGGCCTAATCTGTTTACCAAACCTTTGATCTGGTTTCTACCAAACCGCTCTTTCAAGTGCAAGAAGTTATAGTCGCTAGATTTATATCTAGGTCGGGGCAGTAAGGTGGGTGACCAAAAAGTTTCTAACCGAAATCTTCAATCTTTGCCTTGGTTTGGAGAGCAATGTGAAGATGAACGTTAACATGGAGAACAATTGTAGACAAGTTGCTTGTACCATGGACTTTGGGACGAACGTCTCAGTGTGGTTAGAGTTTCGCAGTGAGAATTTGTCAGCTCCAAAATTGTTGTCACGTGTTTTATCAAAACAAACGAATGCCCTTTTCGTCTTAAAAACCGGTAGCCATAATTTTCCGACTCGAGTAAGGAGATAGGTTGAATTTCTTTGGTTTTGGTGAAGTTGAATCGGCACCATTGCATTGACTTTGTTTTGTTTCTGCATTGGTGTAGGATATCCAAGTCTCGTCTCTTCTAACAATTTGGGAAAACAATTGGGAGAAAATTAAGACGGCCGTTGTCAACTGGTTTGATTCCCTTGCGGCGAACTTCTATACAGAGGGGTCAAAGAAGCTAGTGCAGCGCTACAATAAGTACTTAGAAGTTAAGGATAACTATGTAGAAAAGTTAGGCAGTTTGTACGAAACTAAAACCTTTAATAAAATTTTTATGACCAAACGACCTCCTTCAAAAATATGCCTCTAACATTTTTCACGTGGCAATAAATATTATAATTATTTTGATTCCTAAAAAGGTTAATTTTAATAATCGTATATTGAAATTTTCTAATACTAAAACGTATCAGAACTCAAAACCGACAAAAATGAAAACTTAAGCTTAATTGTAAAACCAAAAAGTTAACTCACCAAAATTAATATAACCTGTAAACTTAGAAGTTGTTTAATTAAAACTGACATTACAAAACGTTTGTAACAAGCAATCACTTTTTACTGGTGATAAAACCTTAATCATTTACAACTTCGTATGCATCAAATTTATCTTAAAATAAATTATTCGTCGACAAATTCTTCATGTGCGTAGTTATTATTTACACTATTTATAACTCGTGTAAGTTCTTCTTGCAAACTCACGTTTTAAACGTAAAGCTGTCTACATTCTGTACAAACTCTCATTGGCTCTTTTTTTTCTCTAATTTATTTCTTATGATTTTGTCACATCTATGGTTGAAGCAGTATGGTACTAACTTATATTTTATGGAACCTCTGCTGAAAGTTTAGAACTGATTTTGCAAATAATTAATAGAAACAAAAAGGACCTGTTTCCATCGGAACAGCTTTTTCAAGAATTCATTGTACATTATAATGAATGTGAACCATATTATTTTTTGGGACGGAAACTATTTTTGTTTTATAGTTTATAACGGGTGTTTCAAAAAGGACGCACTTCGAAGTTTGAGAACGCTAATTTATTACATTAAGTAATTACAAATTATACAAATTATGCGGTATGAAATTATTAGGTCCTACCTTTATAACATTCAGATTACCTTTAAAATTTCACAATAAATGTTCAAAATGACTTCTTTCGCTTGTAATGCAAGTTCGGACACGTTTCATAACATTTGCAGCCACTTTTCGTAGTGTTTGCTCATTAATGTTTGTAATCTCACTTTCAATATTAGCCTTCAATTCTTCAATTGTATGAGGATTGTTTTTAAAAACCTTACTCTTTAAATTCCCTCAAAGAAAAAAATCCGCAGGAGTAAGATCTGGGGATTTTGGTGGCCACAATCCTTTTGATATCACAGGATGGCCAAAAAATTCTCGTAACATATTCAGCGTTTTAGTAGAAGTATGGCACGTTCCGTTATCCTGCTGAAACCAACAATCTCGATCGTGTAATTCTAACAACGCTATAAATTGTTCAATTAAGTTGCGGTACACCACACCATCTACAAATGTGTCAAAAAATGAAGGCCCAACAATACGACACCGGGAGATCGCACACCAAACACCAATTTTACGTGCGTGTAGTGGACGTTCATGAAATGTGTGAGGATTATGAGCGCTCCATATTCGGCAGTTTTGGCTGTTGATGTAACCATCCAAGTGGAACCATGCTTCGTCACTAAAATAGACACGATCCAATATTTCAACACCGTTTTCGTTAACAAGAGAACGTATCCAACGACAATACTGTATACGTTTCCCATGATCAAATTCTTTCAGTTCATGAAGTACACTGATGCGGTAAGGATGCAGATTTAATTTTTTTGTAGCCCTTAAAGCGGAAGATAGTGATAATCCAGCCTGTGAAGATAACTTTCTAAGTGATTTGCCGGATGAGGTAGTCAAACGTTGTTTTACATCGTCCAAAACTTGTTCTGTTAACACTGATGGTCGATCTGTGCTTTTCCGATCCTGTACACTGCCAGTCTCACGAAATTTATTAATCAGACGTGATATTGTGGTGTTATTAGGTACTTCAGAATTGGGAAATTTTAACTGGAACTCGTCTTTCACTTGTTCGTAACATTTATATGCGCAATAACGTTCAATATTAAAAACACGTTCATCCTTTGAAAAAACTATGTTTGAACTTATTAAGACACTACAGACACAAATGAATACTGGGATAGCACTAGTCGTTTCACACCTACATACCTTGTAAAGGGATTTGAAACGGATTTAAATAAAATGTAACAGAAATGAATAACTGTAAAGAATGAATAAAATAAAGACACTATTGAATTTTATTAAGTTAAATGATATTTTTTAATGAACGTTTATGAAATTTACTTAATTTAAAATTGACAAAATTTGGATTACAAAAAGATTATTGATTGTTGAAATTAAATTTAATTTTTATTGATTGACTGATGACGCCTTCTTATAATACTAAATTTTAATGAATTTAATTGAAATTATAATATACTTTAAATAAATTTATAATTATTAAATGAGCTCAAAATTATTGAAAAATCTTTAAATGTATTGACGAAATTTGTGAAGTTCTTGTAGACTCCTCTGACTCGCCTTGTACCATTGACCTGGATCGAATGGGAGACTAGACCATTGTTACAATCAGTTTTATAGTTTTTAATTAATTCTTTTAAAAATTCCATCTGTTGGTTTCAAAATCATTGTGTTATTGAATTAATTTCTTAATTCATTTATATTTTGATATTGTCATTTGTTTTATTAAAAAATCTGGTGTGAAACACTCACACAACTTTCTCTTGCCAGTGCAAATAATTAACAATAAACCTAACATTAGTAATAAAACATAAGAAATAAACAAAAAACTAACCTCAACAAACATAACCTAATTTTAATCATGAGTGAAAGACGCAAAATGAAAATCAACCTCAGTTTGGCTTAGAAATACGGAAAATCACTCTTTCTCTCTAAACTAGGCTCTGTAGAGAAAAATGCTTTAAATAAAAGTTGTAGATCTTTTAATTTTCTATAAATTTAATTATATACACTTTTGTCGTAAAATGCATACTAAGGCCGAAATGTTAAAAAAATCGATTTTTCTCACGTTTTCGTGAGAAAAAAAACAGAAAATCGCAAATTACCGCTAAACTAAGCGTTATACAAAAAAATGTTTGAAATAAAAGTTGTAGGTTTTTAAATTCTCTACAACTTTTATTATATAAGGTTTTGCGCTAAAATTTATATTAAAGCCGTAATCTTAAAAAAACAACGTTTTTACGTGAAAACAGCCTCACCGAGAATTTCAGCAAACATGGCGCCTACCCTATCTTGTAGAGAATAAAAAATTGAGTAAAATAGGCAATTTTAAAAAAAATCGTAGGACCAGTTTTTGAGAAAATCGCAAAAAACTGAAAAATTATACGAATAAACTACTACTTCCGGTTGACCGATTTTGATGAAAATGTTCGTGTCGCGTCTGGTAGTGGTATGCAACTTAAGTTTCAAGTTTCAAGTTCGTACGATGTTCCGTTCTTGAGATATTCTGTTCACACACAGACACACAGACACACACACACACACACACACACACACACACACACAGACACACACACAGACCAATTGCTAAAACATTTTTTTTTGGGTTCAGGGGGTCTGAAAACGTATAGATCCGGTGAAAACTCGATTTCGAAAAATCGACATGAAAACAATACTTTCCTTCCTATATATTCATATAGGCAAGAGAAAGTAAAAAACAAAACAATTAAGACAAGCATTTATTAAAACAATTAAGTGAAGGTATTAAAGCTTCACTTTCATTATGTTGAACTATTTGACTTCTGGAATTATTATTTACACTCTAATATTTCTTATTAAATTTTAGTTTTGTGTATTTAATTCTTGATATAAAATACTAAGATAATAACTGGAATTTTTTTTATTTTATTTATTTAACGTCGCATCAACTGCAATGGTCATTAGCGACGACGTTGGGGTGGAACTTTATGCAATGTAGGATGAAATGATTTTTTGTAACGTATGAAAATATGCCATGCGAAGTGGGATTCAAACCCAGGACCGCATGATAAAAGACGAGCACGTTACCAACTGCGCCAATGCGGCCGGCGACTGAACATTATTTATCCTGATGTTTAGTTATTTAATTTTTTTTAAATATTTCTTTGAAATTCTCCAACAATTGACTTTTACTCTTGACACTTTCTCAACGATACTATGTATAATAGATTGCTATTCTACAACCTGTAACATCCTACATCTTTTGTAATTTGTTTTATAAATTTTCCCCTTTGCCTCCCCCTACAATTCATTCCCTCAGTATTACTCTCCATTATTGATAGACCATTACCAGGATGTCTTCAGATATGCCCCACTAGCCTATCCCTTCTTCTGGTAAGATGCTTCCCCATATACTTCTTTTTTCATCCACACAACTAAGAACCTCTAAAATACTTATCTTGTCCACCCACCTAATTTTTAACATTTTCCTATAACACCACATTTCAAAAACTTCTATTCTCTTTCTTTCTACAGCCCCTATCACCCATGTTTCACTCCCGTATAATGCTGCACTCCAAACATAGTGTCTTAAGAAATTTTCCTAATCTGTAAATCAGTGTTTGTAGTCACTAAGCTGTTTTTCATTTCAAAGGCTTTTCTAGGTTGAGCAATTATACTTTTGATATCACTTGTGCATTTACCATCCTGTGTTATTTTACTCTCTAGATAGCAGAATTACCTAACTTCCTGTATGTTTTCGTTACCTACTTTTAAATTTCCCATCTCTTCTAAACCACGTTTGCTGCTGCATAACACTTTCGTTTTGTTCTTATTAATTTTCATGAAGTAATCCTTTCTCATAATCTCATCCATTCCATTTAAGATATCCTCTAGTTCTTTCTCTGTCTCGGCTAATACTACTATATCATCGGCGAATCTCATCATTTTTATTGTTTCTCCTTGAATTTTTATTCCTGCGTCAAATTTTCCCTTCATTTCTTTAATAGCCTCTTACAAGTTAAAAAGTAGTGGAGACAGTGAAAATCCTTGTCGTACACCTTTTCTTACAGCAGCTTCTTTATCGTACCCCTCAATTCTCAAAACAGCCATTTGATTCTTATACAGACCGCAAATAACTTTCCTGTCTTTGTATTTAATTTATAGTCTTTTCAAAGTTTTAAACATTTACTCCTGTCTAGATTGTCAAATGCTTTCTCTAAATCTACAAATGCCATTTAAGTAGTTTTATTTTTCTTTATCCTTTTCTCAATAATCAATCTCAGAGCCAATATTGCATCTCGAGTTCCCATTCTCCTTTTAAATCCGAATTGTTTATCATCCAACATTTCTTCTTCTCGGTGTTCTATTCTCCTGTATATATTTCTTGTTTGTATCTTGGATGCATGGCACGTTAGAAAATTTGCCATATACGAAGGAATATAGAAAATAATGTTTTGTTTTGAGATTCAATTACAATTAGGTTTTGTAGATTTGTAACCGAATCTAAAATGTATACCATTTGGCCTATATTGTATGTTACGTACTGAATTAACAATTCAAATAAACTTGATCCATGAATTGTAATAAGTTTAATCAGATGTTTAAATAATGGAGGTCGTTACACGCTTTAAATTGTGTAGTGATTAACCTGTATGTACTTTCACAGTTCATTATGTGCTATGAATCAACTTTAACTCCTATTAATGTTAACATACTTGCAGTATTAAACTAAACAAAATAAGACTGAATTAAGTATAATTTTTCAGAAAATAATTCTTACTTTCTCTTAGTTGTATGAATGAATAGGAAGGAAAATATTGTTTTCATATTGTTTATTTTGAAATAGAGTTTTCACAGAGTATACAAGTTTTCAGAAACTCTCTGAACCCACACACGCGCGCGCGCGCGCGTGTGTGTGTGAACAAGATATTTCAAGAACAGAATATTGTACGAAGTTGAAACTTAGAACTTAAGTTAGGTACCACTAGTGGACTCGACACGGTATTTTCATAAAATTTGGTCAACAAAAAGTAGTAGTTTTTCCTTGTAATTTTTCACTTTTTTCGATTTTCTCAAAAACGGGTACTACGATTTTTTTCAGATGACCTCATTTAGTATATTTTTTATGCTCTACAAGATAGGGTAAGCGCCATGAAATGGAAAGGCTGTGATCTTGTAGAAATAAAATATTGTTTTATTAACATTGTGGCCCTAATATGCATTTTAGGGAAAACGTTTATATAATCAAAGTTGTAGAACATTTTTTGTATATCGATTAGTTTAGTGGTAATTAATAATTTTCAGCATTTTTTAATAAAAATCTTTGAAAAAAATTGGAATTTTTAAGGTTTCGGCCTTAGTATGCATTTTACGACAAAAGTGTAACTGTATAATCAAATTTATAGAAAATTAAAAACTTACTACTTTTATTTTGAACATTTTTCTATAGACTACTTTACGTTAAAGAGTGATTTTCCGTATTATTAAGCCAAACTGAGGTTGGTTTTCATTTTGTATCATTCACTCGTGATTAAAATTAGTTTATATTTTTAAGTTTTTTATTTATTTAAAGTCGCATCAGCAGCTTGATCATTAGTAACTACGGTGGGTTAAGAAACTGAAATGATGGGTTTTGGCCCGTATTCCAGATTATAGCCGGGAATCGAACCCGGGACCTCCGCTTAGTATGCTAGCGCGCTATCCACTACGTCACAAGGCAGCCATTTTTCTTATTATGATGTTTATCGATGTTAGGTTATATTGTGCATTATTTACGATTTTACAAGAGAAACTTTTCAAGAAGGAGAAGAAGGGGAAGTTTTGAAGGAAAGAGAATTTTTTGCAAGAGAAAGTCGTGCGAGTGTTTCACACCAGGTTTTTAAATATTGCAACGTTTTAATAGCAATATTCTAGAAATAGTTAAGGTAATGAATTGTTTAAAACTATTGTTTGTGAGTTTAAATTTCTGTTTATTTGTTAGCGCTCACAGATAAACCATTCCTATTTTTAATCACACATTTTACTTAAAATACTGTCATTGTGTTTTATCTTGAACTTAAGTTAAATTTTGATTTTTTAATTAAATGTTTATTGTGCTAAAATAGTTTGTGTAAATTTTGAACCTCCAATAATTACCAAGACAAATATTAATGTAGAGGAAAAACGATCCATTCAATTACCATCAATATTTTTAGGGTCAAGTTAACAACCTTGAAAAAACTGTTTATCTGCTACTGTTTGTCTGTAACTTGATGGTCTCCGGCAGAGGGAGCAACACGCGGATTTTAAAACGTTTTCAGAAAACACATTTCTAATTTTTTTAAATAACTGAAACTTGTCGGAAATGACGTGATTTTATAAAACAAAATATTTTGCATTTTTTTAGTTTTGTAAAATTATCTCGAAAGACACACGCTTAATGAGATAATGTATAATTTTTGAGGAGATAATTTTTAAGAGATAATTTTTGAAGGAAAATCTATCTGTATTTTTCAAATAAATCGTCATTTTTCAACTACTATTTTACGGATTAACGGATTAACGGTATTTGGCAGGTTATTCTGTAATATTTACGGAAAACGGTGATGCAATATAATTTGAGAAAAAAATCATTACTTTTTAAATTACGAAGTATTTTCATTAACAAATTTTGTAAATTCACGAAACGTGACATAAAAAATTCAGCTTGCGAGAAATTTTTCGGTCTTTAAAGATAACTGTACACAACATATAGGAAACGAAATAGAGAGAAAATTTTAAATGGCGATGTATTCGAAAAAATACGGGTTTTCTTCACAAAACCCAAAACTTTTACTAAATAATACATTATCTCATTAAGCGTGTGTTCTTCGAAATAATTCTATAGAACAAAAAACATGCAAATCCTTTGTTTTATAAAAATACGTCATTTTTGACAAGTTTTAGTTACTTAACGATCCGCATATTGCACTTCTCTGCCAGACCCCATCAAGTTGTAAACAGGACACTATTAGATCATATGTAATATAAACATAACCTCTTTCGTCATTTCAAAGTGTCATCTCCACTTAAAACGTGTGCGCGGGATCAGTTATAAGATTTTTGCTATCAAAAGTTGTAAAACCGGAAGAAATTCACTCCAGAATTTTGAAACGGTACGGAGAAAATATTTGAACCACATAACGTGTATAAATATATAAATCAAAATTCAAAGGTTTTGGGTCAGCCATTAAAGTAATGTTGATTGCCTTTTAGGACTCGTTAGACCTAATTTTTTGTGACTATTTAAAAGATTGATGTACCGTCAACATTGATTATTGTTCTTAAAGGGTTCAACATAAAACGAAACGTGCAATAAGTAACGGTGCTTTTTCTAAAGATGTGATTCTTTTAAATGACAACGGACGCCTTCATACCGTTCAGAAAGAGAGAGAGAGTGACCGCGGGAGAAGTTGTGTTGGGAGTTATTGCCACATCAAACGTACAACCCAGATCTTTCCCTTACCGATTTTTATTTGTTCAGCTCCCTAAGAGAGTTTTTACGTTGCAAGAAGATCGACGACAGGAAAACTGTTACAAAAGCGGAACGCGAATGGTTCAAAGAGCCAGGTAATGACTTCTACGCTGTGGGAATGAGAAAGCACTTAAAATGGACGGAAAATTGGCTAAATGTTGCTGAAGAATATGTTAAAAAGTATTGTTAAGTGTATCATTGTTTACGTACATTTTACCGTTAATTATTGCACTTCCCTTGTATAATTACAATTCGTAAACAGAGCAGTACAAGATCACATTAAATGTGCAATATGATAACCATACGAGCTTGACTATTCCGCAAAACAAAATTTATTTATTAGTTACTTATTTTTTGTGTTAGTTTTATCTTTATTTTCCCAATATTTGCTGCATTGTTTTGAGTTGTGTACATCCAAATTCTGAAATTATAAAAGAAAAATTTTATTAACATTATATTTTCAATTATGAAATTATATAAGTAACATGTGGGTGAAACACTCAACACGATTTCCTCTTGTCAATGTAAAAAATGAAAATTATAATCTTTATTTAATCATTCGCGAACAATTTAATATGAAATCATAACCTATAACGTGTCCACAACTCGGTGGCACCTAGAACATAACCGACCCTTACACACACACAAACATTCACACACAGCAACCCCTTACTTGCCTTACCAGCAATCTACATTGTTCATTAGTGAGTCGCTACTGAACAATGTAGAACACTGCTAATGCAGGTACAGGGGTGCTGCGAGCGCGCGTGTATGTGAAAGAGTCGGTTTATGATCTACATTCCACGGAGCTGTGGACTCATTATAATTTTAATCATGTTTAGTCAATGACGCTAATGCAGTGAATGCCGATAAATGAAAATCAGTGTCCGTAAAAACTAAAAATGTGGAAATCGCAATTGATACTAAATTATGCTCTGTAAAAACATTTGAAATAAAATTTGGAATTTTTTTTTAATTGTCTATAACTTTGATAATATAAAGAAAATTACTAATTTCTGCTAAACTAAGCGTTGTAGAATTAATGTTTTAAATAAAAGTTGTGGGTTTTTTAATTTCCTACAACGTTAATTATGTACACATTTGCCTTAAAATGCATATTTAGGCCGCAATCTAAAAAAATAGTTTTTACACTGAGAGCCTCCTCCCCAAGAATTTCAGCAGACATGGGATTTTTAAGATTGCGGTCTCAATATGCATTTTAGGGAAAAAAGCGTAATAATCAACATTATAGGTAATTAAAAAACTAATTACTTTTTTAAACATTTTTTTACTATGCTTAGTCAATTAGTAATTTTTTGTATTCTGCTCAACAAAATCCGTTAAACATGGGACTTTTTAAAATTACTGCGTTTGTATGAATTTTACGACAAAAGTGTATAGGCCTATAATTAAATTTATAGGATATTAATTTATAATAATTCATAAATATATTCATAAACATTCACACACAGCAACCCCTTACCTGCCATAGCCTGCCTTACCAGCGTTCTACATTGTTCATTAGTGAGTTGCTACTGAACAATGTAGATGGAACTCTATCTAGTAAGGCAGGTATAAGGGTGCTGCGCGCGCGCGCGCGTGTATGTGAGAGAGTCGGTTTATGATTTATGTTCCACGGAGCTGTGGACATATAATTTTAATCATGATTAATAAATTACGGTAATGCAGTAAATGCCAATAAATGAAAATTTGTATCCGTAAAACCTAAAATGTAAAAATCACAATTGACACTAAACTAGGCTCTGTAAAAACATTTGAAATAAAATTCGTAAATTTTTTAATTGTCTATAACTTTAATTATATAATTTTGTCGTAAAATACATACTAATGCCGCAATCTTTAGAAATCCTATTTTCTACCGATTTTGATGAGCAAAATAAAGGAAATCACTAATTACTGCTAAATTAAGCGTTGTAGAATTAATGGTTAAAATAAAAGTTGCGGGTTTTTTTAATTTCCTACAACTTTAATTATGTACACATTTACCATAAAATGCATATTAAGGCCGCAATCCAAAAATTAAAAATAGTTTTTACACTGATAGCACCTCCCCAAGAATTTCAGCAGACAAGAGGCTTAATTTGACCCATTATTTTTATACTTATTTATATGGGGTACGTTCATTCATTGGATCACAATCTTAAGATTGCGATCCAATGAATTATTTTTGTACAGAGCGTAGTTTAGCGTCAATTAGTGATTTTTCGTATTTTTAAGTCAAACAGAGGTTGATTTTCATGTAGCGTCATAACTCATGATTTAAATTAGGTTACGTTTTTCATATCAAATTGTTGACTCAGAATTAAACATACGTCATATTCTTCATTATTTACATTAGCAAGCAAAAGTCAGGTTTTTGTTTCACACCAGATTTGTTTTTGTATTTGTTTGTTGTATTTCTATTCATTTTTATATAAAAATTCAATTCACAATATTTATAAACCATCTTTAAAACTTTCTAACGTTTTTTCTCTTTCTTTACGTCTGTCACTTTTGTAACTTCAACATTACTATTTTATTTTTACATACATTATTTTTATTAATACATACATTATTTAGACATACATTATTTGGTTTTTACATACATTATTTTATATTACATTATTAGGTTTTTGTACTTCAACATTCCTTGTGATATTTTTTTCTAATTTAATTAATTTTATTGTTACGAAGCCAATAGATGGATTAAAAAATTATGACTTACATATTTTTTTCATTCAGTATATTTTCCACGGCTGGTTTTATTACTGGTTCGTGATCTATGCTATGCAGTCCTTTTCCAGTTATTATATAAACATAACGAAGTGTTTCTTTGGAACCCAACATTTCCGCCAGATTTCTTTCGATAAATAAATTTGTCTCTTGCTTGGCGTCAGAAAGCTAAAAAATAATTATATATTTAGTAAAGGTATGGAATAAATCATCGTATTGTCTCGGTATTGTGTTACAAAGACATCTAGATGTAAATATACGTATGTACCGTGCACCTAAAGTGTTTGGGAAAGCCTAAATTGTAGAAAACTCAGTGTGACTAGGTGACCAGATAATCCAAAACATGCTAAACACATGTTAAAACATATTTTTTTGGGTTCAGGGTGTATGAAAACGTGTAATAATAATAATAATAATAATAAATAATAATAATACAATGCCTTTATTTAAAACATAATTGATTTACAGAAAATCACAAAAAACATTAATACAAAATGCAAAAGAAAACAAATAGAAATAAACAACAAACTCAGCATAATCTTGACGTGACCTATAGATGGTCGTCTATCAGGATGAGTAAATTGAGGATAAATCAAATAAAACTCGCTGTTTTCCTTGAGCGTAGCTATAAAATAAATCGCTATAAAATTGGGAGGATATCCGGAAAAATAGTCAAAAAATTCGTAGACCACTTTTTATATTTTTTCCGATTTTTAAAGTTGCGATCTGCGGCGGGTAATCATCAAAATTGGAACATGCAAAATTGTGCGGTTTGACTGTTGGACCCTATAGAAAAACATATCAGCATATCGAGAAAAATGGTGAAAAATTTTCAGACTTTTTTAAAATTTTAAAATATTTTATCTGTCACCTAGTCACACTGAGTTTTCTACAATTTAGGCTTTCCAGACACTTCAGGTGCACGGTATATACGTATATTCAGTTAAAAACTTTTAAAATAAATCGCCATAAAATTACGAGGATGTCGGGAAAAATAGTCAAAAAAATCGTAGACCACTTTTTATATATTTTTTTTGATTTTTGAAGTTGCGATCTGCGGTCGGTCGGTATGAAAATTGGCCTATGCGAAATTTGATGGTTTGAATGCGGGAGGCTCTGCTACTTGTTGCCCAAAGTGTGGGAAAAATAGTAGAAAAAATCCTAAATAATTGTTTATATTTTTTTCCAAATTTCAAAGTTCGATCTGCACTGCCGGTAGCGTGCTTGCGGCGGGGTTGATCATTACTCTGCTTTGTTTACTTGCTGCGTGCTTCGCAAGAGCGGCAGGTGACGTAGCGAACGGTTAGGCCTTAACACGATAGCGACAGCGTATTATATCACCACCACCGGGATTACCCGGGCCAAGATAACTAAATAAGGCCTACCCCCTCTTAATTATACATACAACCTAAAAACTGAAAACGTTTATATCCGGTGAAAACTCAATTTCGAAAAATCGACATGAAAACAATACTTTCCTTCCAATACATTCATATAGGCAAGAGATTGTAATTACAAGGTGTCTATTCTGAAAGAATTTTCCCAGATGTGTTTCTTCATTTTAATTACATGTAAAACTGAATCGGTTCAACAACAGTAACACAAAGATTTTTTTAAGAAACTTAAATCACTTACATGTAAAGAATGTAGATCAAGCGTGGAAGTACTACTACTGGCTCTTAATAAACACTGAATCGCTTTCGCTTTTGCTTCAGCTATTTGAGTGCTGAAATCAACCTGTAAAATCTTATCAAAAAATTTGATAATTAATTTTCATGAAGTACTCTTAATTTTTTAATCGTTTAATACCTTTACAGACCACTTAAGTTACCAAATACAGCTCTAAAAAAACATTTCTCAGCCACATCTTTAGAATACCTATTTCTTAGGTTTTTTTATTTTTCTACCGTTCATCTTTTTCAGCTTTTTATTTTCATGAAAATTAAATGTAATTTTTTGCCTGTATTTTGTCTAGTCTTTGATACTATTTTTAGTTTAATCTTTTGGAGGCTCTTTTGGTGTCTTGAACAACTAGTCAGATATCTAAGGTATACTTTGTTACATCCCAAATATTTATTTGGTTGGTGTCAATAATTGTGTTATTAATATTTTAAATTAAGTCCGTGAAACTTAAATCTGAATTTTCTGATCGTCTCAATGAATTGTTTGCTTCCTGGTTGAAATATTATCTTCCTTGAAAACTCTTCTCCCGGTGGAGGATCTTCGGGGCCACTGTCTGGCGTAGAATCTTTCTCTAGGGGTTTTTGACTACAATCAGTCTTTAAAAAGATTCACTTGGATTTTTATGCTTTTTATAGTACTTATTTATTTTCGTATGTGGCCTACGGATTTAATCATTGAAGTAAGGTACCTGAGCTTGCATTTTTTATCTTTAACACGCTATTATTCTTCATATTGTTGGCACCACTTTTCCTCGCTTACAAAATTAATTTCTTTCTGGCAGGTTCACGTTGAATTTTCTTGGTAAGTTAATTGAAGCTCTCAGAAGGTACTTGAACTCTCCTACAAGGACAAATTCAGTCTCCTCCTACGCCTTTACTCTAGCATCTACCTCATACCACTTGAAGTCACCTGCCTTGAGGTACCCTCCTAATGCGCTTATGTCCATTAAATCTTTTAAACTCCACTGTTTCCACAATGTTGATATTAGTTTCAACTCTGCTATAACTTATATTTGTATAACTTAATTTCTAAGTTTGTCCGATTTACTGATCCAACAACTCCGTTAATAGGTCATCTTCAATGATTCCAGGCGTTTTGAATTTGTATCTAACATTTTTTCTTTAATACTACTTCATTTAGATAGCGATACGTTCAATAACTGCGTTTTGATTTCCATGCTTGTATTTAGGGTCAAAACAAAATGATTCTTTCATTTATGGCAGGTTTTCCTTTCAAAATCTAAACTGGAATTTCTCTTGAGCTACCAACTTTTGCAGATACCTGTAAACGGTGGTTAAATGAATTTGAAATATATTACTTAAATATTAAGGGAACCAAATTTTCAAAATAATTTTCACCATTTCTTTTTATTTGTTTATTTAATTCTACTGGATTTTTGGAGTAAGCTGATGTACTTTTTCATACAATAAGTGACATTTTGATAAGGTTATATATATTTTTTGACTTTTTTAAATTAACACCATTATGATTTTTATACTGTTTCTCAGGGAACTGCCAAAACTTTTAGTTGGATAACTTTTGATCCTCTTTATTTAAAATCTGTTTTATTTTTTTAGAGGAAGGTAACTTTTCATACATATTGTTGGCAGCGTGTTGTTTTGTCTTGCTTTCTAATTTATTTTACTGCTGATTTTTTCTTACGAGTAAGGTTATTAAGTTTGTTCGCTTCCTTCGTTTCTTCGCTTCCCGAAAATTTTCGTTTTTCGAAAAAATTTTTATACAAAAGGACCACTTTTCAAAAAACGGTTAGAGATATTGACATGAGATTTTCAGCGTACATTTACTGTATAGGAATGCACATTTCAACATGGTAGTTGAATAAAAATTAGCTCAAACAGATTTTATCGTTACATATAGGTTAATTTTTGAAATTTATTGACATTACCAAAGAATAATTTTTTCTGATGATCTAAAACTTAATTTGAAAAACTTCTACGTTAAAATGTTTGTGGAAAAAATTCAGCCAATTATCTCTATTACAGGCTGAGAAAATGTAATGTACCTCCATATCAATGGCATATTACAAAAAGGATTAAACAAGCAGAACAAACTGTCGTTTCGGTCAAATAAAAGAAGTTTCAGTAAAATGGATGTATTATGAGATTTCCAAACAACTTTGTGTTATTGGAACTTATTCTGTAATGTGAAGATGAAGCTTTCAGAAGACCGGAAAAACGGGTTCTTTGCTTAGGAAATTAAAAGGATATGATTTAACATAATCATTTATCTGTAATATGCGTTTTCTGACAAGATTAAGATTTCCACGTGGTTGACCAACATCCAGTACGAGATGAGAAACAGGTTAATTCTTATGCCGAAGTGGATTGCTAGTTAAGTAGTGTGCCTAAAAAAATTCCTCGAGGAATTTTTGTAAATTTTAGTACAACATTTTAACGAGAACTACGTAATACAATTGAATTACTTTACCTCCGCTGCTTTTTGTAAGTCAGTTAAGCGTTCCACTTCTTTCATCCAATCGTTATATGCCTTCATGTAAACATCTTTCAGCCTTTTATCATCGTAGTTTCTCTCCAAAAACTGTCTTCTGTTCTGAAACATTCATTAAAATATAACTTATGATTATCAGTTTTCAGAATACATTCTTCCTACATTATCATAAACAACTAGATGACATACGGGCGTTCTTAAGTAATGGGATGCTTGAAAAGAATTCTAAATTTCCCCCACTACTGTTACGTATCGGTTTCTCCCACAAATTCATTGTTGGTTTGAATCTAACCTCGCAATTTTAGCCTCGAACAAAGGTCTTAGTTTAATTTTTGGGCCATGGTTTTTATTTAGTTTGGGTCATTTAACTCATTAAATTTTTTCTACTTCTTACTAGTCATCTTCAGCTTCAATTACTTCATGTTTCAAGATATTAAAGCACAGTTCAGTCAAGTTCAGTTTTTTCAGAGTTCTGTTTTGTGTTTGATACAAAAAACTCAGTGAGTTTATATTTTTTAATTCAAATAACCATATTAAAAAAAAATTAATAAAATTTAGTCTTTATCGTCTTTTATCGAACAAAAATAGTTAGGCCTATTATATAAAATGTATAACTTTCTCTTGCCTATATGAATATATAGGAAGGAAAGTATTGTTTTCATGTCGATTTTCGAAATCGAGCTTTCACCGGATCCACACGTTTTCAGACCCCCTGAATCCAAAAAACATGTTTTTAGCGATTGAACTCTGTTTGTGTTTGTGCGCGCGCGCGCGCGCGCGCGTGTGTGTGTGTGTGTGTGAACAGAATATCTCAAGAACGGAACATCGTACGAACTTGAAACTTGAGTTAGATACTACTACCGGACCCGACCCAAACATTTTCATCAAAATCGGTCAACCGGAAGTAGTAGTTTATTCGTGTAATTTTTCACTTTTTTGCGATTTTCTCAAAAGCGAGTCATACGTTTTTTTTAAAATTGCCTGGTTTACTAAATTTTTTATTCTCTGCAAGATAGGGTAGGCGCCATGTTTACTGAAATTCTTGGTGAAGCTTTTTTCACGTAAAAAATTGTTATTGCGGCTTTAATATGCATTTTAGCACAGATATTGATATAATACAAGTTGGTGAGAATTTAAAATCCTACAACGTTAATGTCAAACATTTTTTTTATAATACTCAGTTTAGCGGTAATTAGCGATTTTCTGTTTTTTTCTTACGAAAACGTGTATAAAATTGATTTATTGCGATTTCAGCCTTGGTATAAATTTTACGACAAAAATGTATAATCAAATTTATAGAAAATTAAAAGATCTGCAGCTTTTATTCGTAGCATTTTTCTCTACAGATCCTAGTTTAGCGAGAAAGAGTGATTTTCCGTATTTTTAAGCCAAACAGGGGTTGATTTTCATTTTGCGTCTTTCACTCATGATGAAAATTAGGTTTCTATTATTGAGGTTAGTTTTTTTGTTTATTTTTAATGTTTAATTACTAATGTCAGGTTTATTGTTAATTTTTTGTACTGGTAAGAGAAAGTTGTGTGAGTGTTTCACACCAATTTTATTTTTTAATTCAAATAACGTTATTAAAAAAAAATTAATAAAATTTATTCTTCTATCGTCTTTGATCGAACAAAAATAGATATTATATTAAATTTATTTTTATATTAGTAATGTGATACCTAATATTTTTATTTATTTCAATTTGAGTGTGATCTAAACATTTTTTAAATGTATAGCGTAATGTGTGTTTTAATAATTTTTTTTAATCACTGGACTTGAGTATAAGATTGATAGTAAACCGTTTACTTAATGTAGTCGCTTTAAAATGTTATGTCCATTCAGAGTACTATATAAGAAAAACGTACATTTCTGGGAGGGGCTTTGCGTAACAAACACCACAGCTGGCTTCTTCAATAGAACCTCTGTTGTATGATTGTGTAGCGTCCAATAGGCTCACTCGCTTAGCACTAGAGATTACGCTATTGGTTGATTGAGAAAAAACAATGTCTTCTTTCTTGCTTAGTTCTATAATTAATGATTAAGGGGAAACTGTACTTTGTATCCCGCCAAGGTTAAATTTGGTATTTTTAGGTACATTTTTCATAGGATTGGTGAAAGATACGAAAATGAAACTTTACACACTTGTAGTTGTAGGGTTGCTTTAGCGCCATTTGTTCGGTTTAATCTGTTGGACCATAAAGTTTTTAAAATAACGAATAACATAACATTTTTACAATTTTTTTTTACGTTTTTTGGATATTACTAATTTTTTTGTGCACCTGAGGAAGTAAAAACAATATCAGTTTATGTGCGTGTACATGATAATTAACTGGTAAAAATTTTAGCCTGGTAGGTTAAATGGTTTCTGAGAAAAACGTATCTAAGTGGTTAAATCTAAATTTACGGGAAAAAGCACAAATGAAAAACAAAATGTAAACAAACATGTTTAATTTCCCATCTACAGTTGGTTAGAAACCTGCACCAACTACGGAGGATATTAAAAATAGTGAAGCAGATATTTAAAAAATAAAGCTAAATTCTTTTTGCACTAAAACGAGCAATATAAAAATATTTGTCCTTGGAGACATGTTAATTTTTTAGGATAAACCTAATATAAACTTAAATTTTTTTTATTAAAATAATTTTTTTGTCGTAAATTAATGTTTTTGTGGTAGATCTAGGTCTAAAGAATTGAAAAAAATTAAAAACCGAAAATCAAAATTTTCAGTCAAAACCATCATACAATCTCCCCTGTCGTAATATATAAGTCGTAATAGGTAGATATTTTTACTTCTTACTTGACTGTAGTGACCGCAATTGGGTATTCTTACTCCTAACGCAGGGCCAACCTAAAAATGAAATTGTTACAGTATTTAATAAAATTATAATGCAAGTTTGATTATAAGAACGTAAAATATATTATTAAGTTACCTTATATGCCAATAAACATTTTGTATTATTTTTGTTTTTTTTTTTTAATTGCGTCCAGGAGATTCCTGACGGTGATATTGAACGCTTCAATAAGTTTGTTGTTTAGCTCATCAGCCAAAAGGCTGGTTTGAACCTCTACAAGCTTTACTAAGTAAAACGACGAGTGAGGTTGTTTACCTTTGCCTTCCTCGCTGAGTAGAAAATGATGCTTATCAGCATACCCGGCCCTCAGAAAAGAACATATTTTCTACTCTGCAAATGATACTTTCACTTCATTCACCACAAGGTCTGGCTGTATAATGAAATGCATTACTTTCAGAGGAGATAACTCTGATTAGTGTCTTTTACAACTCTACCTCTTCTGTTCTTAAATGATTCAGTTATTTAATTGGCTGATCATGTGATAAGAAACATAACTATTTATTTTAGCCCTGCAACTAACAGATTGAGTGTAAATAATTTGACACTCAACCTGTCCGTTATGGGCAAAGTCAAAAAGTTATAACACTTGAAATACATGTTTCAACCACTGATTGATTGAATGTGTTTCAAGAAAAATGATAGATTGAACGGGATTAAAATCCGGGACGCATTGTTTAGAAGTCAGTTTCGCTTACTACTACACCAATGGGCCTATTATAACACTTATTTTGTTTCTAATTTTTTTGGTATTATCGGGAATTTTTTGAACTGAAATAAAAACCCAATTTTCAATCGGTAGTATTAGTAATTGTTGACGTAAGACATTTTAAATTTTAATTTGGTAATCCGTATTGTTTATTCCGAATTGGATGTCCGCTAGTAATCTTATCTTGATCCGACTTTTGATCACTTTTGACTTGGGTGGAGATAAAGTCCCTTTTCCAATGGATGGTCACATATATGGATGAAGTATGGAGGGAAGGAGGATATAAAGAAGTAAAGAGACTGGATATGGAGAGAGAAAGATTATACTCCCACCAACCTAAGGGCTGAGAAACAAAATAAACCAACCGGGTGATCAATTTCTATAATATGCAAAATGAATAAATTGAATAGACTTACGGATTTTGAACGTCTCTTAACAGGTCTTTTCCTGACAAACCTTTCCCTGTTTGAAATAACCGAATTAGATGGACTACTTGTTAATGATAACTCACATAATGTTAACTGTAAAAGAAGAAGTTTTTGTTTAATATACAAAATAAAATTGCCAACCAAAACTTTGCAGACCTCTAAATACATGTAGTAATTTATAAATCTTGTATTTTTTTTTTTGTTTAACGTCCGACAAATGTAGTAGTTAAAGTACAAATTTTTACATCCCTTCTCATTATAGATAGGCTTATTCTTCATTATGTGTCAGCTAAGTTACTTCCCCATCTAACCTGCTAACTTATGATGTGTGTTAAAAATCTTATTAAAGGCCAAGCCAATTGCTGTGAGCGCTGGGCTACGCATGCGCGTACTTAACTTCGACCCTGCATACCCTCCGACCAACAGTTACATGTACAGTCTGAGTACTGTTAAAAATTGAGAACACCCATTTTATTTTGTAGGCATGCTGTTCCATTGTTGATTATATACACTGCCTTATTGCAGTACGTACAAGACTATACTAATGCAGACGCACGTTTTGCCCAGCATTCTCTCAACGAAAATCAGGCTATAAGCAGATCGCACTATAATTTGTAATCCATTTTTTTTTTTTTTTTTTTTGAGTGATGATGCCTACATAAGCCTTGGGCTTGTTCGTAGGTAATGATATGTGGTGATTTAAAGATGAAAAAAATGCCAGACCTGACCGGGAATCGAACCCGGGACCCCGGCATAGTAGCCAGTTGCGCTGACCACTACACCACGGGCCGGCCAAAGTTTTATTATTAGTTTTATTAGTTTATTAGTTTTATTTATTTATTTTTTTTATTCCTAATTTATGTACGTTGCAATCTGTTCAATTCAGAACAATAAGCAACCCCATAACACAATGAGCTGAGGATGATGTGTATGACGTGTAGTAAGTGAGGTGTAGTCTTGTGCAGACCCAGGCCGACCAATCCTGAAAAAGTATGGTTCATTGAACCCCAACCATCAAAGTACACCGGTAACCACTGTCTAGTAATCAAATCCGTATAAAAATAACTACCTTAACTAGGATTTGAACAAGGAACCTTCGTCTCCGAAAATCAGCTGTTAAACAGCTGATTTTGGCGACGACTTTACCTCTAGACCAACCCGGTGGGTTGATCTAGGTTGATCTCGGTGGGTTGATCCACCGGGTTGGTCTAGAGGTAAAGTCGTCGCCAAAATCAGCTGATTTTCGGAGACAAAGGTTCCTGGATCAAATCCTAGTAAAGGTAGTTACTTTTATACGGCTTTGAATACTAGACAGTGGTTACCGGTGTACTTTGATGGTTGGGGTTCAACTAACCATACTCTCTCAGGAATGGTCGGCCTGGGTCTGAACAAGACTACACCTCATTTGCACGTTATACACATCATCCTCATCTCATTGGGTCATGGGGTTGCTTATTGTTCTGTATTGAACAGATTGCAAAGTACACAAATTAGGAATAAAGAAACAAAAGAAAAAAATGTTTTCGCTCAGTTTTCCTTAGCTTCTTTAAGCAAATGCCTTGTCAGTCTCCTATTTATCTTCTGTGAAGTGTTACAATCTCCTCATTTCCTACTACAAATTTTTTGTCTTGCTATATTATTGTACGAAGCATATTCGTAATGAATGGGCGTTTTGTAATTAAAAAAACTGGTGTGAAACACACACAACTTTCTCTTGCCAATACAAATAATGACCAATATAACCTAACATTAGTAATAAAACATTAGAAGTAAACAAAAAAACTGACCTAATAAAATATAACCGAATTTTATCGTGAATGGAAGACGCAAAATGAAAATTAATCTCACTTTGGCTTAAAAATACGGAAAATAACTCTTTCACGCTAAACTAGGCTATGTAGAAAAAATGCTCTAAACAAAAGTTCTAGATCTTTTAATTTCCTATAAATTTTATTAAATACATTTTTGTCGTAGAATGCGTACTAAGGCCGAAATCTTTAAAAAAATTGATTTTTCAAACGTTTTCGTGAGAAAAAACCAGAAAATTGCTAATTACCGCTAAACTAAGCGTTGTACAAAAAAATGTTTGAATTAAACATTGTAGGTTTTTAAATTTTCGACAACTTTTATTATATACATTTTTGCGCTAAAATGCATATTAAAGCCGTAATCTTAAAAAAAACAATTTTTTTACGTGCAAACAGCCTCACCAAGAATTTTAGCAAACATGGCGCCTACCCTATGTTGTTTTTTTTTTTTTTATCACACAATATTTTATGTACAATCTGCTTAATAGCAATAAGTACAATTGATCAAATGAATAATTCACATAAAAGGATAAAAACCCAATGGTTTACCCTATATAGGGAGCAATATTTTTAAAAATATCGTTATATCAAGTGTAGTTTATATGTTTGTTTTATATGTTTGTGTAAGAGTAAGTGCTTGTGTTTGTGTGTGTTTTTTAGAATCTGAAAGGTAAATCTAGAGGATCAAATCTTTGAAGTCTACGTAATGTGTCACTGTTGTCCAAGAGATTAACTGCCAGAAAGTTCTCATGATTGTTTAATTTTGAAATGTACTTATCACTAAATTCACTGATCACTTCTTTGATTGGTTTGATGTTACAGTCTTCATGGATTCGCAAGTTGTTGACGTACCAAGGAACAGCTAGCATTGTCCTGAGGGTCTTGGATTGGAATCTTTGTAAAATTTCAATATTTGAATTTGACGCAGTTCCCCAAAGCTGTATACCATACGTCCAAATTGGTTTTAGTATAGTTTTGTACAACAATAGTTTGTTATCTATCGAAAGTTTAGATTTATTTCCAATTAACCAAAAATGTTTGCTGAATTTAATGTTGAGTTGTTTGCGTTTAGTTCTTATGTGTTTAGCCCATGTAAGTCTTTTATCCAAATGCATCCCTAAATATTTGACGTCGTCATTTTGTGGAATTTGGATACCATTAAGCGTTACTGGTGGACATGTGTTCCTCTTTAAAGTAAATGTGACATGATTCGATTTTCCTTCGTTAACTTTAATCTTCCATTTACTTAACCAGTGTTCAATTTGTATTAAACTGTGTTGTAATTTTTCTGAAGCAATCACTGGGTTACCATCAGAAGCTAGAATAGCAGTGTCATCTGCAAATGTAGCGGTGAGAACATCATTTCCATTCGGTAAGTCTGATGTATAAATAGTGTAGAGAACAGGTCCAAGAACACTTCCTTGAGGGACACCAGCTTTTATTGATTTCAAATCAGTAATTGTATCATTTAATTTAACTTGGAACATTCTTTCCGTAAGATATGAACGTAAGATACGATAAAAATTTCCTGGGAGTTTTTCTTTAATTTTGTATAGAAGTCCTGTATGCCATACGCGATCAAATGCTTGTTGAACATCCAAGAAAACGGCAGAACAATACAATTTATTCTCAAAACTGTTTCGGATTTCTTTAACTAAGCGATGAACTTGTTCAATCGTTGAATGTTGTTTTCTAAACCCAAATTGATGATTTGGAATTAAATTATTATTTTCAAGAAGAGGACTTAACCGTAGAAGAAACATTTTTTCGAATAATTTTGAAAGGATGGGAAGAAGACTTATAGGGCGGTAAGATGAAGATACTGATGGAGGTTTACCAGGTTTTTGAAGCATTATTATTTTAGCTACTTTCCACTGATATGGCACGTAATTTAGACGGAGAACAGCATTAAATATTAGTAATAAAACCACTAGTCCTTTACGAGGGAGTTCTTGAAGAATATTTCCAGTGATAAAATCATAGCCTGGAGCTTTCGCTGGATGAAGGTTCTTAACACCTTGTTTTAATTCCTGTAACGAAAAATGAAGTGGAGGCAAGTTATTTTGCATTTCTTCACAAAGAAACCTTTGCATTATAAGTTCATCATGTGCATGACCCAAATCATTGAAAGGTGTAAAACGATCTTCCAGTTCTTGAGCAAATAATTTTGCTTTCTCTCCATCAGTTCTTGCCCAGGTGTTGTCAGCCTTTCTTAGGGGAGGAATGCTTTTAAAAGTACGTTTTATTTTTTTAGTGGCTTTCCACAACGAATAATCAGTATCATCATTTGGAGATAAATTTTTTAAATAATTGTGAAAAGTTTCATTCCTAAAATCAGATATCATTTCTTTTAAATTACGGCAAGCAATATTAAAATTTCTTTTATCTCGCTGGTTTCTACTATATTGCCAAATTCTTCGAAGTCTCCTTTTTTCTTCAATTTTTCTTTTAATGGAAGTAGGAAAATCAAGGAAACAATTGACTTCATTTTCACTTGGAGTTGACTGCCATGCGCACTTTTGAAATGTTTTGTTTACATAATTTATTGCTACTTCAATATCATCAGGCGTTCGAAGAGGAATGTTTGATATTAAATCCCTTTCCACCATGTCTTTAAAATTACGCCAATCTGTTTTTCTGGTCGTAAGTTTGAATTGTTTTTCAATACGGATTGCACCAGAACTTACTGTCGCTATTACAGGAGAATGGTCAGAACTTAGATCTGCACAAGAATTTACATGTATATAATGTGGTGATATTCCTTTAGTAATTAGAAAGTCTAAAAGATCTGGTATTCTATTGTTATCACTAGGCCAATATGTTGGTTCACCAGTTGAGATAGCCTGTAAATTTAGATTTGTAACAGCTTTATATAATTCTCTTCCGCGAGGTGTGTTGAGACGTGAGCCCCAGGACTGGTGTTTGGCGTTGAAGTCACCACCTGTTATAAATCTGTTACCTAGCGTATTAAAAAAAATTTGAAATAGGTTTTTGCTTATGTTGTGTCGTGGAGGACAGTAGACAGCTGATATTACTAATGGTCCATTCCAGTCTTCTACACAAACACTCGTTGCTTGGATATGAGCAGTCTTATAAGCTGGTAACTCGTAATGTTTTATGCTCTTACGAATTAATATGGCACTTCCAGCATGAGCTCTTCCATCGGGATGCTTGGACCATTTTTTGAGAAAATTGCAAAAAAGTGAAAAATTACACGAATAAACTACTACTTCCGGTTGACCGAATTTGATGAAAATGTCCGTGTCGGATCCGGTAGTGGTATGTAACTTAAGTTTTACGTTACAAGTTCGTACGAGGTTCCGTTTTTTGAGATATTGTGTTCACACACACACGCACACACACACGCACACACACACACCAATCGCTAAAAACATGTTTTTTTGGGGTTCAGGGGTCTGAAAACGTGTAGATCCGGTGAAAACTTGATTTCAAAAAATCGATATGAAAATAATACTTTTCTTCCTATATATTCATAAAGGCAAGAAAAAATAAAAATGTTAAAAAACAAAAATTATTGATGGTTTTAATTTTCTAAAAACCTATTTCACTTTTCTACATAATCGCTGTTCACTTCTAGGTAATTTTCGTCACGCTGCACCAGTTTTTAATCCCTCTGCATAGAATTTCGCCGCCTATGAGTTGAACTAGTTACAAAGGCCTTATCTGTTTACCAAACCGCTGTTTCAAGTGCAAGAAGTTATAGTCGCTGGATATAAGGTTGGGGCAGTTGGGTTGGTGACCAAAAAGTTTCTAACCGAAATCTTGAATCTATGCCTTGGTTTGGAGAGCAATGTGAAGGTGCACGTTCTCATGGAGAACTATTGTAGACAAGTTTCTTGTACCATCGACTTTGGAACGAACGTCTCAATTTGGTCAGAGTTTCACAGTGAGGATTTGTCGGCTCTAATATTGTTGTTACATGTTTCAGCAAAACAAACGAATGCCCTTCTTGTCCTAAAAATCGGTAGCCATCATTTTCCGACTCGAGTAAGGAGATAGGTCAAATTTCTTTGGTTTTGGTGAAGTTGAATGAGCACCATTGCATTGACTTTGTTTTGTTTCTGCATTGGTGTAGGATATCCAAATCTCGTCTCTTCTAACAATTTGGGAAAATAATTGGGAGGAAATTAAGACGGCCGTTGTCAACTGGTTTGATTCCCTTGCGGCGAACTTCTATGCAGAGGGGTCAAAGAAGCTAGTGCAGCGTTACAATAAGTACTTAGAAGTTAAGGATAACTATGTAGAAAAGTTAGGCAGTTTGTACGAAACTAAAACAGTCAATAAAGTTTTTATGACCAAACGGCCCTTCCTTTTAAAGTATGCCTCTAACATTTTTCACGTGGCAATAAATAATATAATTATTTTGATTCTTAAAAAGGTTACTTTTAATAATCTTGTATTAAAATTTTCTTATTACTAGATCTTATCAAGACTCAAAAATGACAAAAATTAAAATTTAAGTTAAATTGTAAAACCAAAAAGTTAACTCACCAGAATTAATATAACCTGTAAAGTTAGAAGTTGTTTAATTAAAACTGACATTACAAAACGTTTGTAACGAACAATCACTTCTTACTGATGATGAAACCTTAATAATTTACATCTTCTTATGTATTTAATTTATCATGAAATAAATTATTCGTTGGCAAATTCTTCATCTGCGTAGTTATTATTTACACAATTTATAACTCGTAAGTTCTTCATGCAAACTCACGTTTTAAACGTAAAGCTTTACATTGTGTACAAACTCTCAATGGCTCTTTTTTGTTACCTAATTTATTTCTTATGATTTAGTCACATCTGTGGTTGAAGTAGTATGGTACTAACTTATATTTTATGAAACCTCTGCTAAAAGTTTCGAAGCTGATTTTGCAAATAATTAGTAGAAACAAAAATGACCATGGTTTCCACTGGAACAGCTTTTTCAAGAAGTCATTGTACTGGACGTTTAACATACTATTATTTGTGACGTAAACTATTTTTATTTTATAGTTTATACAAAATTGTATCAACATCTTAGTCATTAGCAACTACTTTGGGTTGAGGAACGGTGGGATTAAACTTGTAATAATTTTCCTGACCCTAGCCGGGAATCGAACCCGGGATCTCCGCTTTGCAGTGTAGCAAACTAACCACTGGGCCACGGAGGCGGCCGACGGAACCTATTGTTAATTCGTATTTTCTCATATATATTTTTTGTCATTAGTCTTTCGACTGGTTTAATGCAGTTCTCCAAGCTTTCCATCTTGCGCAAGTCGTTTCATATCTACATACCTGTAACACCCTACATCTTTGTAATTTTTTTTATAAATTTTCACCTTTGCCTCCCCCTGCAATTCACTCCCTCAGTATTACCCTTCATTATTGATAGGCCAAATCCTTGATGTCTTAAGATATGCTTCACTAGCATATCCCTTCTGGTAAGATGCTTCCATATACTTCTTTCTTCATTCACTCGCCTAAGAACCTCTAAATTACTTATTTTGTTCACCCACCTAATCTTTAACAGTTTCGTGTAACACCCAATTTCAAAAGCTTCTATCCTCTACCTTTCTCATATATAAGAATAAAAATTATTTTCAATGCTCTGTTGAAAAAATGCTTGAAATAAAAGAAGTCAAATTTTTGATTTCCTATTACTTTTATATAGGAGTAGGCTATATACATATACTTTTGTTGTAAAATAAATAATACTAAGGTAGTGATTGAAAAAAAAAAATAATTTTTACTAAGAGAGCTCTCAGGAATTTCAGCAGTCATGCCGCTTACCCTATCTTGTAGAACATAAAAATCTAATATATTAGTCGACTTAAAAAAAAATCATAGAGCCATTTTAAAGAAAACCGCAAAATAGAGAGAAATTGGACGAATAAACTATGACTTCCGATTTACAGATTTTGACGAAAATGTTCGTGTCGGGTCCCTAAGTGGTATTTCACTAAAAACACTTTGAATCAAAGAACTAAGAACACTCTCGATCAAGTCATCTTTCAAACAATAAAAAAAAATCAAAATTGGTTCATCCGTTTGGGAGCGACGATGTCACAGACAAATACAAATTTGTGATTTTCGATTTTTTTTTTAATTGCGTCCTAAATATGCATTTACCCACCGGGTTGGTCTAGAGGTAAAGTCGTCGCCAAAGTCAGCTGTTTAATAGCTGATTTTTGGAGATGATGGTTCCTGGTTCAATCCTAGTAAAAATAGTTACTTTTATACGGATTTGAATGCTAGACAGTGGTTACCGGTGTACTTTGATGGTTGTGGTTCAATTAACCATACTCTCTCAGGAACAGTCGGCCTAAGTCTGTACAAGACTACACCTCATTTACACATCATACATAAATCATCCTCATCTCCTTGGGTAATTGGGTTGCTTGTTGTTCTGAATTGAAAAGATTGCAACGTACACACAGGGATAAAAAAAATATGCATTTGAGAGCAAAAGTGTATAAAATAAAAGTTGTAGAACCTTTAAAAACCTACAGTTTTTATTTAAACATATTTTTACAATGCTTATTTTAGCAGAAATTAGTGATTTTCTGTTTATATTTATTTTTTATCTTTTTTTATTGCTAAGAACACTCTCGATCAAGTTACCTTTCAAACAAAAAACTAAATTAAAATCGGTTCATTTGTTTGGGAGCTACGACCTCACAGACAAATAAAAATTAGTGATTTTCGTTTTTTTTACTTTCTCTTGCCTATATGAATATATAGGAGGAAAGTATTGTTTTCATGTCGATTTTTTGAAATCGACTTTTTGCCGGATCTACACGTTTTCAGACCCCTGAACCCAAAAACATGTTTTTACTGATTGGTCTGTGTGTGTGTGTGTGTGTGTGTGTGTGTGTTGTGGGTGTGTGTGTTGAGGGTGTGTGTGTGTGAGTGAACAGAATATCCCACGAATGAAACATCGTACGAACTATGGAACGTGAAACTGAAGTTAGATACCACTACCGGATCCGACGCGAACATTTTCATCAAAATCGGTCAACCGGAAGTAGTGGTTTATTCGTGTGATTTTTCACTTTTTTGCGATTTTCTCAAAAACGGCTCCTACGATTTTTTTAAAATCGCCTCATTTACTAAATTTTTTATGCTTTACAAGATAGGGTAGGGTAGGGTATAGTAGGGGTGGGTAGGGTAGGGTAGGGTAGGCCCCATTTCTGCTGAAAGTCTTGGGGAGGTTGTTTTCTCGTAAAAACGTTGTTTTTTTAAAGATTGCGGCTTTAATATGCATTTTAGCGCAAAAATGTATGTAACAATGGTTGTAGAGAATTTAAAATCCTACAACTTTTATTTTAAACATTTTTTTTGTATAACGCTTAGTTTAGCGGTAATTGGCGATTTTCTGTTTTTTTCTTACGAAAACGTGTAAAAATCGATGTTTTCAAAGACTTCATGCATTTTACGACAAAAGTGTAACCATGAAATTTATAGGAAATAAAAATATCAACAACTTTTAGAGTATTTTTCCCTAAGAGCCTAGTTTAGCGTGAAAGAGTGATTTTCCGTATTTTTAAGCCAAACTGAGGTTGATTTTCATTTTGCGTCTTTCACTCATGATTAAAATAAGGTTATGTTTTTTGAGGTTAGTTTTTGTTTATTTCTAATGTTTTATTACTAATGTTAGGTTATATTGTTAATTATTTGTATTTGCAAGAGAAAGTTGTGTGAGTGTTTCACACCAGATTTTTTTTTAAATTGTGGCCTTAAAATGCATTTGAAAGCAAAAGTGTAGCCTATACAGGTATAATGAAAGTTGTAGAATCTTAAAAACCCTAAAACTTTTATTGAAAAATTTGTTTATAATGCTTAGTTTGACGGCAATTAGTGATTTACTGTTTTTATTTATTTATTGTTTGGTTTATAGCTAACAACACTCTTGATAAAGTCATATTTCAAACAAAAAAAACTAAATTAAAATTTGTTTATCCGTCGGGGGTTAAAAATTGACATGAAAATAATACTTTCCTTTCCTATATATACATTTATAAAGGGCAAGAGAATGTCAAAATTACTTTATGTCATACAGCCTGTATTACTCAGTAAGCTCTGATGTTTCCAACAGTGAAAGACTTTTCTAATTTGGTTGGGTAATTTCTGAGATTACTTTTACAACCATTAAAACCTTACTGCTTTAAAATGTTAGTGTTTGCCTATAACAGGCAGGTGGACTGTTTTGATATTAGCACTAGATCTGCTAGTTCGAGGACTACAAAAATTGTTCTGTTTCTCTTCACATGGTTATTTAATTATATAGCTATGTCCACACTCGTTCGACGTCGCATGCCACATCGCATGCGCTTAGAGGCATGACACCATCTGTCCACACTCGTTTGAAGTGCTTTATCTCAAAAATAACAAAACGAATAATTTTGAACACTACACTAAATTAAAGCCTGTTATTTCCTGCGTTGATTGGTTTGACTTAGATTATTTTAACTTGAAACTAGTCGGAGATGCAATAATTTACGCATAAAGAGTACTCTGATTTTAGCCGGTTTTCCGTTAATGTGGTTTTTGAACGTCCGTTACTCCATCCAGGCTTTTCATAAAAGAACGGCGTTTAAGTACGTTGAAGATCAGAGTTTTCTCTATATGAACATTTTAAAATCGAAGTCTGATGTTCCATTATAAAATGCCAGCCATTTTTTTAAAGTGTATTTTGGCTTCACTTAAAGAGAGGGAAATGAATTTTGGACTAAACCAAGCATTTTTACAGCAGTATTGTGCCATGTATCGTATTTTACATTTGTAATTAGAAATATGTATGTGGAGTTAATAGAATACTCTGTTAGTCTCTAAACTTCTTAAGAGGAAACTGAGCTCTATAGCGGTATCCGCTCCGAGTATAGTCGTTTAGAAAAACAAACTTCAGTGTTTTTTCTTGCTGCAACTCATTCTGAATAATTTAGTTCATTTTGAATAATTTAACGATGTTTTCATTTAAATTAAATAAACGCTTTGCTTGACATAATACCGTTGTGAAAATGCATGGTTCACTCCAAAAATCATTTCCCTACCCTTACGTGGAGCCAAAAAAGCTTTTTTTTTAAAATGGCCGGCATATTAAAACGGAACGTGAGATTTAACTTTTAAAATATTCATATTATAAAAACAACTCTGATCTTCAACGTACTTAAACGCCAATTTTTATGAAAAGCCTGGACGGAGTAACGGACGTTTAAAAACCACATTAACGGAACACCGGCTAAAAACTAAGTGCTTCTTTGCGTAAATTTCTGAAGTTATCTCCGATTAATTTATAAATAAAACAATCTAAATCAAACCATTCAATGCAGGAAAAAACAGGCTTTAATTTAGTGCATTGTTCAAAAATATTTATGTTTTTTTCTTGAAATAAATTTCTTCAAACGAGTGCGAGAAGGTGGCATGCCTCTAAGCGCATGCCACGTCAAATTGAAAGTCGAATGAGTGTGGACATACCTAAAGACTGAATCATTTAAGAACAGAAGAGGTATAGGTGTAAATACACTAGTTAGAGTTATTTCCTCTCAGAGTAATGAATTTTATTATACAGCCATATCCTGTAGTAAATGAAGTGTACATGTAATTTTCAGGGTAAAAAGTTGATGCTTTTTGGAGGGCCTGGCATGCTGATAAGTATACTTTTCCACTTAGTGAGGAAGGCAATTCTAAACCACCTTATTCCTGGTTTTACTTAGTAAAGCCTCTAGAGGTTCAAACCAGCCTTTCGGGTGATCGCTTAACATGTTTGTGCCGATGGAATAATACATATAAATTAGAATACCACCCATTTTTTACTTGATGTTTTATACTTTTATTTTATTTCAATTATTAATTAACCTATAATAAACTTGAAAATAATGAATACCATTTTATAGAAAGTTCTAAGGAATGTATAAAAAACTTTCACTAGAAATACTTTTCTACTGGTACCTACTGTAGATTCTAGACAACATCATTTAAAATTTAATTATTCTAACTGTTATATAATAATTTATTTATTTATAATCGTTTATTTACTGTTTATATTTTGTAGGAATTTATTTGGATATTTTTATTGTAATTATATAGTTGTCTTTTAAAATTATTACCTTCCTTAATTTGTTTTTGAACTGTTATTTAATAAAAGTGATATAATATTAAAATTTTTCAATTGTAGGCTTCTACACTAAAATAAATTATTGAAGGTGTTGATAAATTTTGCTAGTTTTTTTTATTAGGCATGGGATCTGCACGTTGTTGAGGAACACCCTATTAGTTAGATTATAACTGGTAATTTTTCTTTTTCTGTTTTTGCTTACGATTCCAATTTCAACGAAGGTACCCACTATTTTGAATCTATGACTTATTGTAAAGTGGACTCCTCAACAACTCATTTTCTCCAGCATTGTAATTAATTTCTTTTAAATAATTTCTGCATCTGTCATCATCTTTCTGTTTGAAAAGATTTGTTTATTAATTGAGCCAATGGCATTTCAACTTTAAAGATTATTACATTTTAATCCTGTCCTCCGTTTTAACAGAATATTTGCTTTTCAAAGCGTCCCGACTTCCTAAATAACTCAATGTTTACATTTAACTACAATAAGACATGAAAAATTTAGCACTTTTTTCTTTTTTTTGAAAAATGTGTTCGGATTTAGTTCAGTGTGGGCATTTATTGAATAGTGTATAAAACAAATTTCCCAAAAATATATAAAATTCACTGGAAATAAATTACAACAACCGGTTTCTTTTTTCAAAAAGTAATTAATTTAATTATGTATTATTTGAATTCCCTTCATAAGGAACTAGAATTGAACATGTTAAAGAAATCCTGAAAATGTTGTCACAATATCTATAATATTAAAATAATAATAAACGTGTGCAAAAGTTTTTAGAGTTCAAATTTTTTAATGGATTAAAGATATAGCTATAGCTAATATATATATAGCTATTTAAATTCTTTGTATTGTTGGGTCAAATAACTATTCTTTATGGTAATTTTTACTTTCTCTTGGCCTGTATGAATATTATTAGGAAGAAAAGTATTGTTTTCATGTCGGTTTTTTAAAATCGCGTTTTCACCGGATATACTTATTTTCAGGCTACCGAACGCAAAAAACATGATTTTAGCGATTGGTGTGTGCGTGCGTGCGGGCATGCGTGCGTGTGTGTGTGTGTGTGTGTGTGTGTGTGAACAAAATATCTTAAAAACGGAGTATTGTACGAAGTTGAAACATAGAACTTAAGTTAGGTATCTAGTGGTACTAGTGGACCTGACACGAACATTTTCATCAAAATTGGTCAACCGAAAGCAGTAGTTTATTCGCGCTTTTTTTCATTCTCTTGCGATTTTCTCAAAAAAGTCTCCTTTGATTTTTTTAAAAATCGCCTCATTTACTACAATTTTTATACTCTACAAGATAGGGTAAGCGCCATGTCTGCTAAACTCCTTAGGGAGTGTATTCTCTCGTAGAAAAAAAATGTTTTTTTTAGATTGCGGCCTTAATATGGATTTTAGAGCAAAATTGTAGAACATTTAAAAACTTACTACTTTTAATTCAAACATTTTTTTGTACAACGCTTAGTTCAGCGGCAATTAGCGATTTTCTGTTTTTATCATGAAAATCTGTAAAAAATTGGGATTTTGTTAAAATTCCAGCTTTGGTATGCCTATGCATTTTACGATAAAAGTGTATAATCAAAGTTGTAGAACATTTAAAAACCTGCAACTTTTATTTCAAGCCGTGTTTTGTACAACGCCTAGTTAGAGGCAAGTAGTGATTTTCGTTTTGTTTTTTATCAAAATCGGTAAAAAAATTGGATTTTTCAAGGCTGCGGCCTTATAATGCATTTTACAAATAATAATATTGATAATATTGTAGAATGAAATTTCACACAATTATTTTTAGTTGGCATTAAATTTTAGAATAGTTGAATAAACTACTTTAAAGTTAGATAATCCAAAAATCCTATTAAGCAATAAAATAAATTAAAATCACTATAAAAGTTAAACGTTATTAATTAAATTTATAGATCAAGATTACCCATACAGATATAAAAGTTAAACAGAAAAGTTTCCAACTTTTATATCACAGAGTACACAATACAAAACTAAAAAGACTAGTTATAGAAATAAGAAATTGTTTGATAAAATTGTATTAACGTTGAGGTCAGTTGCCGTCTGGACAGGGATTTAAACCCTCAGGCGCCAATGGGGTGCACTGCCCCCTAGAATAACCTGTCACAGAAATATTTAGAGAGCCATCAGTTCTAACAGAACACAATAAATATCCTATTAATTTACTTGAAGATTTTCATACAAAAATTTAATTTTATGTCTTCTTGACATTCTTACTAATTTGGATGAATTTGAATTATAACTAAAATTGTCATTTTTGCTAAAAATCTGGTGTGAAACACTCACACAACTTTCTCTTGCCAATGCAAATAACTGACAATATAATCTAACATTCGTAATAAAACATTAGAAATAAACAAAAAACTAACCTCAATAAACATAACCTAATTTTAATCATGAGTGAAAGACGCAAATTAAAAAACAACCTGTTTGGCTTAAAAATACGGAAAATCACTCTTTCACGGGAGATTTTGTAAAAATGAAGAACTGTATATTCTCTTAGAAGACAGAGTCGTAGTGTGTTCCATAATGACCCAGAGTTTGAGATTCTTCAGGAACATTGAGAAAATAGAAAACGAGGATGAGTAAAAAGAAATTAACACTGTACAAGAGATGTACTTTGATGGTTTGTGTCAATTAACCATAACCTTTCAGGAATGGTCTGAGTGGGTCTGTACAAGATTACACCTCATGTACACGTCATACATATCATCCTCATCTCATTGGGTCATGAGGTTGCTTATTGTTCTCACTTGAACAGATCGCAATGTACACACATTAGGGATTAACAAAAAAAAACGAATAAAAAATTAAAATTATTTTTAATTTATTCAAAATTCAAAATTACAACTTTTCAATTTCTATTATATTCTTGAAAAAACCATTAAGTTTTAGCTTATTTAAATAATACTTTGTTTAAATAAATTTTTTTGTAATAACAAATTATTTCATTATGTTATTTTTATTACGTGGGAATTAATTACCTAAATAAATGAGCATAGAAACGAAAAATTCTTCTTTTTCTTTTTCTCTTCAGGGGTTAGGCATTTCTACCTGTTTCGGAACCCACCTTTTCTTCGGCCTGCCAATATCTCTGCTTCCTATTATTAGTACGTATCTCTTTTTTCACAGAAAAATAAATTGAATGTAAGAAAAGTAAACCTAATCAGAGAACAGTTATTTTAAAACTTTGAAAAATTCTCAAATCTTGCTCGTAGATCGATAGGACATGATTTTACAATTTGTTTCAATAGATGTGGTGAGATACTGTGTATGTAGGATGGAATTATAAATTAACGAACCGCCCTTCAAGATAGGGAAATGACTTCTGAAAAACGTACTGTTTGGTTTAATTGTCTTTATATTTCTAGCGTTCCTATAGCATAATTTGTTTTTTGTGATTTATTATATTACTTGACGGTTACCACAAACCCAAAAGAACCTGTAAGAGCACCTTCTACACATATAAGCGCCTTAAACGTTGCACTCCAAATTCCTGAAATAGATTTTTAATTTTTATTACTCCTTTTTATTCTGAACGTCCTCAGCTTTGTATTTAGGATCATACCAAGATATTTGGGTATGTTAACAAAATATATTACCATTGACATTTAGGGGAAATGATTGCTTCTTTTTATGCTAAAATTGACAATAAATTCAAAATGTATTTTGTTTAAGGGGGAAGCCTACCTTAATTTTTTTATTTTTTGCTGATACTCAGTAGAAATAAATGTTTTAGCACAATAAAATAGTATGTGTAGTAGCATTTAAAGAATTATTCTAAGTTTAACAAATATACACACGTATCCCTACAATAAAACAAAATGGCGGATTTTAGCGCAATCTTAAAAGAAACATACATTTTTAATTTTTTAATCAAATTTATTTAAAATTATGTCAAATTAAAAAGAAAATTCTGCTCAGTGATTTGTAAGAAGCTTTTTTCAAGATATCGTTTGTAAGGAACAAAATATTTTTTTAAATTTTTTAGCAAAAATTTACTGCATTTGTATGTAATTGAGCTAATTTTAAAAACTTTTCTATAAAGATTACAATAAAAAATGCTCTATCAGATCAACAGAATGTGAAAATGTGAACAATTTTAAAAAAAGTTACAGCTCCAGCTTCTTTAGATCAAAAGTTCTGTTCATTCTAGCATTTAAACTACACGCAAAAAACATAATTTGCGGAAAACGATAAAACAAAATAACTAAGTTTTTCTTACCGCTAAAACACCCATTTATATGTATTTTTATAATGTTACTCAGCAAATGCCGATGATAAAATAAATTATACCACCTTTTTAAGAAAATAATGGAGATTAATTTGGAACAAAAAAATTTTTTTAACAAATATTTTGGTGTAAAATAAAGGTAGATTCCCCTCTTAACCTGTTGTTACTAATGAAAAAAAACCACCTTAAGTTTTTTTGTGAAAGGGTAGTTAGTTTTGTCGTTCTGAAAATTAATATATGAAATTAAATGAAATGTTTAGTGATTAGTAAATTTTATTAACGATAGATAACTTATTTCAGACTTAAATATTATTAATTTAGGAGCGCGACTTTACTGTATACTACATTAATATTAATGTTGTACATAAAATAAATAATGGATTAGTAATGTTTGAAAGTTACAAATGATTTATGTTTATATTTAGTAGCACTGGTGTGTCATCAGTACATTAAATACATAAAAATAATAAAAAACGGTGACAAATGCCAGATGAACTTGTGTAGTGTCGTTTGAACATAATTTTTCCTAGTATGTCGAACCAGGATAATTATTATATCTATGACTCAAATTACCAACTCGTGCTGCCCACTTCAAAAACACTGTAGATGTCTTTTCATCCATCTGTAAGATAATATTATAATATATTTATTTATATTAATACAGTATTATTTTTTTATTTATTAACTGTAATAAAATATAAAGCTACATTATTACTATGTGCGTTGGTATTCGATCCAATATAGGGTGATATAAAGATATTAAAGACCTTCTAATTACAATTGAACGGTACAGGGGAGGAAGGATGAATATCAATTTAATAAAAATTCTCAGGAAACGAATTTTTAGATTTGAACAATAGTAAACATGATTTTAATAAGTTGTTTGGACATAATTTTACGTTAATATAGTAATCATAGTATTTTTAACATATTGCCAACGAGTCAATATACTCATCACTTTTTACTTTCTCTTTCCTATATGAATTTCTATAGGAAGGAAAGTATTGTTTTCATGTCGATTTTTTAAAAATCGAGTTTTCACCGGATCTACTCGTTTTCAGACCCCCTGAACTCAAAAAACACGTTTTTAGCGATTAATGCGCGTGTGTGTGTGTGTGTGTGTGTGTGTGTGAGAGAGAGAGAGAGAGAGAGTGTGTGTATCTGTGTCTGTGTCACTAGTCAGAGTTATTTCCTTTGAAAGTTATAAATTTCATTATACAACCAGACCCTGTGGTAAATGAAGTGACGGTGTCATTTGCAGGGTGCGAAGTACGAGCTTTTATCGTACATGCTTTTCGAAGGGCCTGGTATGCTGATAAGCAGAGGCTACTTTTGTACTCAGTGAGGAAGGCAATTGTAAACCACCTTACTCTTCGTTTTACTCAATAAAATCTCTAAAGGTTCAAACCAGTCTTGTGGCTGTTGACCTAAACAACAAAACTACAGTATGTACAATGTATCCATTTCGGGTACTCGAAAGAAATGTTAAATTCAATGGAAAATATTGTCCTATAGGTTTCATACGATACAGGCATATTTTTGCACTTTTCAGTATATAAACCGTGCATTTTTTAAAATATTAAATAAATTTATAAAACAAACGGGAATAGAAACAAACAAGGGTACTTATCAAGTGTGTCACTATGACTATCCCATCCCCCTTGTTAGCCTGTAACGCATGGATATTCCCTCTTTCTTTGCCTGTATAGAAAATTTCAGTTATATACTGTTTATTTCATGACTATTCTTTTTATTGGCCGTTATGAATACTGCAGTTTATAGTTCCTTATAATCAGCTACCTGATCATTTTATTAACAAATTTTTAATTTTTTTGACATTCCTCCTTCTTCCACTGTACCGTTCAATTATAAAAATCTGGTTTGAAATACTTAGGTAATACTCTCAGGGGTCTAGGCGGCTCTTTTCTCGGGCTGTATGATAAATAATGAAAGATATAACCTAAGTTAACCATGGGTGATTGACGCTGAACCATTTTTTCTCTAGAAAACATTACTTCAAATAAAAGTTGTAGGTTTTTTAATTTATTATAATTTCGGTTATATACGTATATTATAGTTGCAGAACGCATAATAGGGCTGCAATCTTAAAACCCACTTTTTTACCTTTTTTACTTTTTTAAGCCGGCCGCATTGGCGTAGTTGGTAACCTTCTCGCCTCTCATCATGCGGTCCTGGGTTCAAATCCCACTCAGGCACGCCATATTTTCATACGTTACAAAAAAATCATTTCATCCTCCATTCTACAAAAAGTTACACCCCAACGTTATCGCTAATGACCGTTGTAGTTGATGCGACGTTAATTAAATAAAAAAAAACTAATCCTCTAGAAAAAAAACCTTTGAAACAAAAGTTAGTGTTTCATTTATTTTTCTAAAATGTTGACAATGATTATACAGTTTTGCCTTTAAATAGTACTTATTAAGGCCGAAATTTGAAAAAAAAAACATATTTTTAACACAAGATTTTTTTGTTTTACGTGTGACTGTTTTGCAATTTCTGCTAATGCAGACGGTGGAAAATGATGATAATGAAAATGAGTGATGAAAAAAGATGTAATTTAACACGAGAGAACAACAGCTTCTAATAATTTTAGCAGACAACGATTACTCTATCTTAGAAAACACAAAATAGTGTAGTAAATGAGGTGATTTTTAAAAAAATCGTAGGAACCGTTTTTGAGAAAATAGTAAAACAGTGAAAAATTGCATGAATCTGCTACTACTTACGGTTGATCGATTTAAATGAAAATGTTCGTGTAGGATCCCCTAAGTGGTACCTAACTTAAGTTCCAAATTTCCGTTCTTAAGGTATTTTGTTTAAAAAAAAACACACACACATACCCACCCATACATATAAAATATATTTTTGGTTAGGTAACCTGAAAACCTGTATTTCTTTCTGAGTTGTTTTTTTAAAAGCGATACTTTTTTAATTCTCGAAAAAATTCTGGTGGTGTAAGATCTAGGGATCTTGGAGGTCACAACCCTTTCGATATCAAACTTTGGCAAAAAAATCCTGCAACATGTTTAGTATAACTTTGGTATTACGGCAGGTTGCGTTTTCCTGCTGGAACCAATATTTTCGTTCTTGTAAATCTAACACTACCTACAATAAACTGATGGATTAAATCGTGGTAAACCATATAAACAACAGATTTTAAAAAAAATAAAGGCTCTATTCCACGATGCTGAGAGATGTACTTCCGCGATCTTGTACTCTACCAGTCTCACAAAATTTATTTAACAAACGCAAGTTGTCGATTTATTGGGAAGTAGAACTGGGAATTTTCACTGACACTCGTTTTTAACTCGTACGTAGGACTTATAAACGAAATGGATCTTAATAATAAATACACGTTCGTCTTTAGTAAACGACATCGTTGATACAATAGAGACCAATAGATATTATAATAGTGCACAATAACGACATTTCAATCGTTACAAGCTGTTAACTATGAATACAGTATTGCCAGAAAGATGATATCGTTGACACAGGAGAGACGAATTGATACAGGAATAGCACTGGTGCAACGACATTTCAATCGTTACAAGCTATTAACTTTGAATACAGTGTTGTCAACTGAAATGTAAGAAGACATTTAATTTACCTATGCGTTACTCCTACCTTTATAATGTTAAGGTTACATTATTTTTGAAACACCTGTTATTATAATAGTTTCCACACTTTTTAAACACTCTGTAGTACACTACTGTAAGTGAGAGGTACTAGAACTATTACGTCATAACGCTTCATCACCTCTTATCTTAAATTTGATCTTTATTGTAAACCTTCTTTACATGATTACGCTCCACCCCTTTGCAAATTTTATAATAATCGACCTCGCATTTTGTAACCTTTCTTTCGAGGTAAAAATGCTAATAAATAAAGCGTTGTATTAACAAATAATCAATAAATAATAAGGTGTTTTATTACCACTTAATAATTTATTATTTATAATTATCATTATTTTGTATGTGTGTACGTGTCGCGTAAGTAAGTGTAAATATGGTTACTTATCTTTTCAGTTTGTAGGAAAAATATACTAACGTTTAGCTTACTTTTCATAACTCAATAATAAAATTTTTATGAATAATTAGCGGTATTTCTGTAATTTTTCTTCAAGTGCCTATCAGTTCCGAATGTTGGCGACCATCATAGCAATTCTCACTTGTTCGTTGCAGTAAAAAAGCTCTTCTGAGCTCTTTCCAAACCAGGTTCTCAGATTTGGAATCCATGATACCCTTCTTCCACCAGGTCCACGCTATCCTTATACTTTTCTTTCAGAATGGATTGCAGTAACGAATATCGTGAGTCATTCCGCATAATATAGTCACTTGAGTCACGAGTTTGCCCTTGTTTGCAACGAGGGGTAAAGCGGGAAAAGCATCAGTACGCATGCGTGACTGCTTTAATTTCAGAACGACAAACATAACATCTTTTACGATACCCAGAGCATATACAGTATATCGCGGAACCTTTTGTAGGTTAACTGTACGAATATAACTGTTTGTTACCGTTAACACAAATGTCGGTTTCTCGAAAACGTGGTCGAACTATTCACAAAGCTGAACGCAATGTAATAAAATGTTGTGAAGTTGAGGCTAAACAAAAATGTCTATCCATGACTCTTAACAAAAGCCTTGAGCGGGGGGTTAACTACTGTGATGTTTCTCTTTCCACAATTCGAAAAATAAAGAAGGAAATTAAGGACGTGAAGAAGCTATTCTTTAACAGTTTTGTTGACCCCTGGTAAAAAAAGAAAACAGGTAGGTAGATACTAGAGAGACTGATAATAAAAACGCCGATTACAATAGTAAAGTAGGCGATTCTTTCGTAATTACAGTAAATCAAACATTCCTAGTTATGTAATTAAGCTATAGGCAATATTACAGGTCATATTTATTTCTTATAAGGTTTATGAAGAAAACATTTTCTCGGAATAAACCACAGCTTACAAAATGTATCTAGAAACTGCACGGTATAGAAATGTACGGTTGGTGTCTCACTGTTGAAGTTGGCAGCACTGCAAATATTTCACTTTCCTTCCTTACAGCCCATACATACGCAAAAGGCAATCTCGTGATTTCAGTATCTATATATCCAAAATATTGGAGCCTTCATAAGATTGATGATAGGAGTGATCTCCATCATCAAATTTATAAAAAAATTAAAAGGTCTACAACTTTTATGTAGAGTATTTTTCTCTAAAGAGCCTAGTTTAGCGTGAAAGTGTGATTTTCCGTATTATTAAGCTAAACTAAAGTTGTTTTTCATTTTACGTCTTTCACTCATGATTAAAATTAGGTTATAATTTTTGAGGTTATTTTTTTGTTTATTTCTATTGTTTTATTACTAATGTTAGGTTATATTGTTAATTATCTGCATTGGCAAGAGAAAGTTTGTGTGAGTGTTTCACACCAGATTTTTATGTTTGTGAATTGTATCCAGTATCTGCTTATAGACAGAGACTGTTGAATGCAGCAAGTACCTCTAGTTAAAAAGAAACGTAAACATCATATTTCTACAAATATTACGTTTTTCTATGTTATTGTTAAAAATTCAAAATTCTGTACACTTCTTCACATATTTATTTAAGGAAGATGTAAAACAAGATGCATGCATATTTATTTGCTTTCTTAAAAACAACTACTGTACAAAATAAAATAAGAGAGCACGTTTATTTATTATCAATACATACGTCTCCTGGAATACCATTCTTATTTTTTTCAAAAGCGCTCATTTAAACTGAAGAAACTATAATACCTTTCTTCGGAAATTTATTTTATTTCGATATTATATTTATAAAAATGTTTCTGTTACGAGTTTACTACTTTCTCTTGCCTTATATGAATATCAATGTATTGAGAAAGAAAGTATTTTTTTCATGTTGATTTTCTCAAATCGAAAAATCAAAAATACGCGTGTTCAGGCCCTCTGAACCCAAAAAAAGTCATGTATTTAGCGATTAATTGTGTGTGAACAAAAGACAGTTAAGTGTCAGTTATCCGAACTAATTGGGACCAGAGCGGTTCTGATAATCAAATAGTTCGGATAATCAAACTTGCTAAATTCTTTAATTTGATTCACTGTACCATAACAATGTAATAAATAACCTAAACGGTTGCAATAATAAAACTAAATGTTTAATAGGTTAATAAGGGACTAACATAAACATAATTTTTAGTGGAAAAAACTTATTTATTGCAATTGTTGGAAATATAAAGTAGCTACTAAAGATTATAAAAACAAACGGATAAATACAGAATTTCAAAACTGAATAAATTGATGAAACGGTAAAATCCTTCTGAAATACCGGGGGAGCATAAAGTCTTGCCCTGATTATAAAAATTTATTGCAGAATAACTGTTTGACATAATAATTTAAATTTGATGCTGTTACATAGGTTAGTGTTAATAGTTCTTTTTTAAGATTACTTACATTAGTAACGACAACGTGTACCCCCTTGGTAGCTCGGAGAATGTCGAAGCGGTATTCCAGTTCCCGCCAGGTGTTTTGTAACATGTGTTACAAAACTGTGTCACAGTACCCACAGCAGCTTGTATCCTACCCTTCAGTTCGTCAACGTCAGCAACTGGTGTGGTGAAGACTCTATCCTTGATATAGCCCCAGAAAAAAAAGTCAAGGGGAGTAATGTCTGGAGAGCGGGGTGGCCAGGGTGTTGGACCATCCCTTCCAATCCACCGATCCGGAAATGTTTCATCCAGGAAATTACGCACTATCAAAGCCCAGTGGGGCGGTGCCCCATATTGCTGGAAAATTATCCATGGTTGATATTCTTCTAACTGTGGTGCAATGAACTGTTGCAAAACATCTAAGTAAATGTTAGCGTTAATGGTGTTTTCCGTGAAGAAAAACGGCCCGAAATCCTTATTATGCATGAGGCCACACCAAACATTCACATTTTTGCTGTCTCGCTGTAACTGTACAGTAGCATGTGGATTCTCTGATCCCCATATATGGACATTATGCCTATTTACCATTCCACTGACATGAAAGGTGGATTCATAGGTAAAGCATATACGATTTAAGTAATCGTTAGCGCCGTCAATCCTGTTGAGAATCTCAGTTGCGAATTCTGCACGTCTCAGCAAATTATTCGGTTGCAAGGCCTGCACGATTTGCACTTTATAAGCATGCAACCTAAGCCTTTTATGAAGAATTTTCACCACACTTGCTTGCGGTATTTGAAGTTCACGTGATGCTTGACGAGTTGATTTAGACGGACTCCGTTGAAACGATTCCCGAACAAGATCAACAGTTGCTTCACTCACACTAGGCTTGCCACTTCTAGGAAGATCTTCAACGCTGCCTGTTTCTTTAAACCTTTCATACCATCGCTTTATTGATTTAACATCAGGAGGGCTGCGTCCATAAAAAGCCCGAAAATTACGCTGAACACTGATGGGCGATTTCATTTCGTGAAACCAAAGCACACATTGTGCTTTCTCCTGCTTCAACGCCATTTCGCCAGCAACTAACGTGAACTAACAGACCATGTCATTGTTGAGGAGCACTAGCGCCATCTATTGGTCACAAAATCTACTAACAATAACCTATGTAACAGCGCCAGATTTAAATTATTACGTCAAACGATTATTCTGTAATAAAATTTTATAATCAGGGTAAGACTTTATGCTCACCCGGTATTTTTAAGGCACTTATACATACAGTAATTTTTTTAAAAAATCTTGAATTTTCTTTTGAACTGAGACTAAACTGTTTGTAGCAGCAAAATTTCTCATTGTTTTTAGTGATAATGCTTTAGCAGCACTAAATTCAGGCTGTTGTTCACACCGTAGCATTACAGTTTCTGGAGCAGAGAAGGCCTCTGCGTGAGTAAATATGTATTTTTTCCATTGATGGCAGTTCAGATATTGACGATTCGGTTGACTGACGTTCGGATAATTGACGCCCCTGTGTGTCTCAAGAATGGAATATCGAAAGAAAATTAAAAATACAATTTAAGTTTGGTACTTTACTGGGGGAGCCGACACGAAAATTATCGTTGAAATCGTTCAACAGGAAGTAGTAGTATAATTTTTTTGTCTTTTCGTCTATTCTTTGTCAATCCATTGAGACAATTACAACCAAAAGAAATAAACAGTTTTTTTTATAAGAAGTTTTATCCTGACATGAGTTCGTTTATATTTTGAAAATTGGAGCAAAATTTGAAAAAAATTGTACATTTATTTATCTGAACTGGTTTTACGTTAATATTTAACTGGTTTGTGTATTTAATGTAACATTTTTATTATGAATATTTAATTCAGAATTTTATTGTTTATTTTTCGAAAACGTCAAGCAACTTATTTAAAATAACATAAGATTTATATTTATTAATAATTTAATATCATTGTATTCGCGTAGGTAATGGGCGTTAAGAAAGTAATATTTCATTTGAAGTTAAGGTTTCTTATTTGTTTGAAGTTTACAATCGTGTCCTATGTGAATATATGGGGAAAGAAAGTACTACTTTCAGTCGATTTATCGAAATCGATTTTTCACAGGAAATACACATTTTTACCCATCCTGGACCCAAAAAACATGTTTTCAGCGATTGGTTTGTGTGTGGGTGTGTTCACAAAATATCTCAAGAATGGAATAGCGTAATAAGTTGAAACTTAACTTAATTTACTTATGAAGAGTGTAGGGTATTCGATTGCAGTACACCATGCAGCGTTGTGCTCCTTGTGTTCGGTTCGTGAGTAGTCAATCCCACTTCTACGGAACAACTTTTCCGTGCCCTAGGAATTTATTCTGATGGGTTCGTAAAGATTCTATCTATGATGTGTCTTTGATCATCGCTTGGTATTGTATTGAGCCACATAGACCAATGACTGTTGAGATATCTTTTCAATATTTGTTATTTTTTGTAATATAACTTAATTTGTTTTTTACTATATTCTGTTTTTCAGATTTTTAAGTCTTGTTTCTGATTGAATTAACCAAGTTGTGTGGGATTGCGAAAAGAACTCTTTTGAAAAAGAGAAGCAACCGCTTTTTCAAAATTTAAATATTCTACTTTTTATTTGTGTTAAATACATTTGGACCAATATGTAACGCAGGATCTCAAATGGCTGGAAAAGTCCTTCTCGATAAAGGTTCCAGTCACGGGTATGATCCAATCTTTGGTATGCTGATACAACAATGGACGATGTCTGAGCATCGCGCTTTGTCATGATCCCCTATGGTGCGGCTTTTGCACTCGTGTTTGACCGGCAAGCAATCACCCTGGGCTCCGTGATATCGCTTGAACTATGAACCCCATCTCAGCAGGAGTTCCCCAAGGATCGGTTCTAGGGCCGATTCTATACCTCATCTACGCGAATGATTTTCCACTTCACCCCGGTATCCACGCTGGTGTCTACGCCGATGATATTATCTTGTACCGCTCCAGTCCTAGTCTTAAGTTCAACGCAACTAGGCTTCAGCTTCAGTTACAGCTCCTAGTGGAGTGGTGTAACAGTTGGAAGTTATCCCTTAACTCCATGAAGTGCGAAGCGATCAGCTTCACCAGAAGGATAAAAATTCCCGAACGACTGGAGATATCTGGACATCGTTTGGAGTGGGCCTCTATTGTGAGATACCTAGGGTTGACGTTGGATAGGCGTCTCACTTTCTCCAAGTTCACGATGGATAGGATACGCAAGGGTAGAGTCCTCTCTTTTATCTGGCTCCTCTTCTGCGTTCCACTTGCCTGAACAAGGCAGTCAAACTTCTGATCTACACAGCCATCATTGGGTCGTTACTGTTTTATGGCTCGCCCGTCTGGTGACCATTCGTAAAAACAGGCAGTGCCTGCACTGGTTTTTCTGTTTTCCGGTGGTGAAAAAACCAGTATTCTGATTCATCGTTTTACCATACCGCGGGCGATTAGCCAGGGGGGGGGAATACTACGGAGTGTAATGTGTTGCCTGAATCTTGTAACAAGCGCTGCACCGTAGTGTGTAATTGGCGTGCGTATGATTCTCATTAGGGAGTTGCATTTTTCTGTGCAGATGGTGTCTTGGACATTGCGTCGCTTACGACCTTCTGTCTAAGGTCACCATGTTCTTTGAAATTTGCCGTCTGGGGCCTAAAGCTGTGTGATAACAATTACTGTCACAATATTACCAAGTTACTGGAAGGTAAATCCAGAAAGAAGCTCTGTCCTCAGCTTCTAAGCTACCGAGCGAATACTAGGTACAAGGGGTTATCTTTCTTAAGTCTCTAAGCCTCATCGCTGAAAACTACTCTTTCACTAGAACAATCTCGGTCTTCCCCCCAATCTCCAATCTTCCCAATCTCGGTCTTCTTTTTTTTTAATGAATCTCCCTAGCTTCATCTCCTGTATCCACCTTCATACCAACCGAAGCCATCTACCCTTCTAGCATTCTCTTCATTTTTCTATACCAGTTTAACCTTTTAAACTGCATTGTTTCCTTAAGGCTAAAATTAACTTCAGAACGAGCCCTCCCAACCTCATTTCTAAATCTGTCCGATTTCGTAACTCCAAAACTCCAACGTCAATAATCATCTCATTGGCTTCCAGGCGTTTTGCATTTCTATCTGACAACTCCTGCACCTCACTGGTAGTATTACTTTCAATTACTGCTTTATGCAACCACCTTTTAACTTCCATGGTTATGTTCCGACTCCAAATTATGTGATGCAGTGAATTCGTTTTTTTACTTTATTAGGAAAACAATTCACAATTACACATAACAAAAACGAATGAATGAGATGATTATGAAATGAGATAAAATGTGCTTTAAGACTTTGAGATCACCATTCAACAGTGAGCCCCAGCTGGAAGTTTTCTGAAACGGTTTACATAATTGTGTGTACTATCAGAAATAACTTTTTATTAATGATGTCCCTACTCCATCATCGATGTAGACGTCTGTGGGGGATTTCCGGGAATATATGGTAGGTATAGGGTGTGTATAAGTTCGTTGATATGTCGAAATAATTTCTTAAGGAATCTTGTGTAAAGTTTACGAAATAAATCGTTTACGTACGGAATTTTTAAGTCATTTTGCAAAGAGTTATTGGTAATATAAAAAAGAGAATTTGTAATTTGCCGTAAAAATTTTGACTGAAATCGTTGAATTTTTGAAATTACAGATGTCTTAGCAATTTTTGAGGGAATTGCAAAAAGAATAGCAGAAGTAAAATTATTTCATCTTATTAACACACCAAACTGTGTAATTTCACTCACTAATCTGTGATAAATAATGATATAATTGGAATGATTACACTAATAAGATTGCAGAATTATTTATGGGATACCCATTACAGTTGAAACCCAATAATTGTTTTATCATTTATTCTAATGCTATCATTAGTGTATTTGCGTTAAATGTAATGACAGTTGATTGATTAAACTGTAAGAATTACATAAATATTTAAAAAATAAGTAAAGAATAATATAAATAAAACAGAAAATAATATAAACTGGGTGTGTATAAAATAATAAAAGATTGATCGGTTTTATTTAGACACAATTTATTTATTTATTTTTCCTTTTTTTTATTAATCTATGCTTATTTATATAACATTGTCGATCAAAAATAAAATGTGTTTTGCAAGAATAGGAAATGCGTTCAAGGACTTATAAACGCATTCAGTTTATAGTAATGGATATTATTCTTTATAATATTTATATTATAAATCAGTTGCTAATGTGGAATTACGTACTGGACTCTTTTAGAATTAAAAAGCTTAAGAAAAATTAATAGTGAATAAAATTTATACATGTACTGGGTGTCTGAGAAACTGTATTGACCCCTTCAATAAATATTTAAATATTTGATACTAATTTAAAAGGTTTTGTTAAATTACAAAAAAATTATTACGGTCGTTCTTATACCAAGCAGTGAAAAAAGAATTTAAAAATATTCGTATCAAATTATTCCCTTAATTTTTCTAGTTTAAAAAAAACTTTTAAACAAACGAAAGATTTCCGAATTCAGTAAAAATTGTTTAAATATATTGAGTTATCCCTCTAAAAATGAGCAAAAATTTCTATCAGGGTTTGAATAAAATTAATTCTTTGTCAAAATATATCATTCCTGTACTTAGTAGCAAAAAGTATTACGCTTAGTCTATATCCATTTTCCCTCCCCATTGTAGGAAAAATTATTAAGGTATTTATTTAATTTATTACTTTTAATGTTACAAAGAAAGATTAAGATTTACAAATTAGTCTAAGTACAGAAAGAAGTATGGCGCTCGGTCGCATCTCTGAACTGTTAATCTTCAATAAATTGCTTCTTTACAATCAAGTGTTAAAACCGGAATGGATATAAGGCCTGCATGAAGTTAAGCAACCTAAATGCTATCCAAAGGTTTCAAAACAGAGTGCTTAGAAACATTGTAAATACTCCATGGATGTCTGTAAAAGTGACATCTATCGTGACTTGCAAGCTACGAAGCAGAAGTTTGTGTAAGCAGTGTATAATGCAGTAGATAAGATAATAGTTTTTTTATCCCTAATGTGTGTATGTTTCAATCTGTTCAATTCAGAACAAGAAGCAACCCCATGACACAATGAGATGAGAATGATGTACGAGGTGTGGCTATAAAATAAAGAGACTGACGTTGTAAAATATTTTATTTTTATTTTATACATAATCACTTATTGTCACCTTCAATTTACACTCCTTCTCTATCTCTACAACGCTTCATGCGAATTTTCCATTGTTGGAAACAGTGCTGGAAGTCATCTTCTGTCAACTCCTTCAGGACACGTCCCACTTTCTCTTTTACAGCTCTACAGACTCAAATCTTGTCCCTTTTAATGCATATTTCACCTTAGGAAACAGGTAGAAGTCACATGGTGCAAGATCTGGTGAATAAGGTGGATGTTCGAACACTGAGATGCTGTATTTGGCTAGGAACCTCTTGACAGATAACGCGGAATGAGCTAGCGCATTGTCTTGGTGGAGAACCCATGATTTGTTCTTCCACATTTCGGGGCGTTTTTCCTCACTCTTTGACGTAGTTCAGAAAGTACCTCAAGGTAGTAATATTGATTAATTGTTTGATCTTCAGGAACCCAGTGAAGGTACACAATCCCATGGATATAAAAAAACAATCATCATTGCTTTAAATTTTGACTTGCTCATTCGAGCTTTTTTGGCTCTCGGTGAAGTTCGGCTCTTCCAGTGCATGGATTGGCGCTTCGTTTCTGGATCATAAGTAAAAAAACCACGTTTTATCTCATGTTATTATCTTCTACCTGTTCCCTAAGGTGAAATCTGCATTAAAAAGGATAAGATTTGAGTCTGTGGAAGCTGAAAAAGAGAAAGCAGCACGTGTCTTGAATGAGCTGACAGAAGATGACTTCCAGCACTGTTTCTACGCCTCATTTACACTATGTCGTGTAAATGAGGCATAGTCATGTAGACCCACATACGACCATTCCTAAGAGAGTATGGTTAATTGAACCCCAACCATTAAATCATACTAGTAACTACTGTCTAGTATCCATATCCGTATAAAAGTAACTAACTCTACTAGGATTTGAACCAGGAACCTTCAGGAGAATCTCTATTTCTCCAGGAAAAATCAGCTGTTAAACAGCCACACACGGCGACTACTTTCCGTTTAGACCAACCCGGTGGGTCAAGATAATAGTAAGCTTGAGAAGATCTTTTGACCACTTCCGGTTAATACCGGAGCTTCAAATCCAATCCAGGCAACTGCCTTTTTGTAGATTACGAATCCGAAAATCGTTTGTTGATATCTCTTGTAGTTTCTGACAACTGGATATGACGGACGGACGTTGGAAATGATAGATGACAATTTAAAAAATTGCCTCCAATAAAGAACAGTAAAAGGACAAACGGACAAATAGCCTTATGGATCACACCCGTTGGTAATATGCCACATTTATATTTCTTTTGTATCCGAGGCGGCGATAAAACTCATGTTCACTCGCTCATGACGAGGGAAGTAGTGTTGGACTTAATTGAGGCGTTCTCGTTCAGTTTAGAGGAGGTCGCAACCTCCTACCAATCAAAAACCTGCCATCTGGCCACTTGATCCGAAAACTGGAAAAATTCTCCAACTCCTTCGGGACTGTTACTTAATACTACAAGGAAAACGTAGGGTTAAAATTGATTGGACTCACTGTCCACGGGACGTGGAAGGGAATCGTAGCCTAATTCATCCATTATCTTGAAAGAATGTCTCCAGACAGGATTCCTAGACTGGTCAGAAGTTACAGGTCGATTGGACGAAGCGATCCGGGGCGACCGGTGGCTTGATGGATACCGAAAGAAGCCCTGGGATCTAATCATTGACTGGTGAAGAAGAAGAATAACAACCTATATTTACTAATGGCACAACATTCTTATCCTTTTTTGATCAACCTATACATACAGAGCCATACTGTATCTATTTTATAATACAAACTGTTAAATAGAAGGTAATTCAAGTATATCTTATATACTTCTATTATTACTTTAATAAGAAATAGCAATAATATATGATTATTGAACTAAGTAATTATGTATTTTCCGCGTTAAATATAAATACACATACGGCTGTGTATTATATTATAATTTTATTTTCCCAACCTTATTGTATTATAATTAAGATGTACGTACTCAATAATAATTTTTCAAAAAGATCATTTTGTTATTAGTATTTTAAATTCAGCTTATTATTTGAATGGCGCCAGTGGTTACTATCTCATTATTGTTGCAGTTGTTATTTTATAAATAAAATAACTTGTTTTTGAAATTATTAATAATAATTGTTATCATTTGTTTTGTTTCTGTTATTGCGCTCCTTTTATTTATAATTTTCTTGTATTTATAATTTTATTGTTTCTGTAATACTTGTATCATAACCACAACTTTCCTGATGTACTGTATAATTTCAATTGTGATAGCGTTCTTTAAATGGTTAACAATTTTTTAATTTAACCGTTTATGGAAAAAAATGTTGTAGAAAATCTATAACGTATTTCTATGCTGTAATTAAAGTTGTATGTTTTTCAGTACATTATAATTTTTATTTTTTTAAACATACGAGTAAATAACTCTTATATTATTATTAATTTGTTAAACATTACAGTATATATCCACCGTTTAATGAATTTTTTTATTTTATTTTATTATAAATAAAGTCTATAAAAGAGACACCAAGTAGATGGAGAATGGAGATTAATACCAAGTGAACAGGTCTACCAGGAGACCGAATCGGTAATAAAAACGATGAGAAAACAGGAGAATATCCTTTTTTGGACGTATAATTAGAACACCAAAAAATACAATCACAAACCAAATAATCAGAAAACTCTACCAGAAAAAAAACAGAAGTAATATGATTAAGAGAAATTAAGAAAGATATGGAAGAATTAGGCATCACCTTCGAAGATCTAGAAAATAAAACCGAACAGCTGAAACTATTAAAAGATAAAATATTAGATTTTAAGGAAAAGTAGGTAAAAGCGGAAGCAGGAAAGTGATCTTTTCAGAAGCAGAAAGGCAAAGAAGAATATCTGCCAGAATGAAAGAAAAGAAAATCAAAGAAAAGAACCAGAAGAGACTGTCCAGAAATTGACTCAAGTGATCCGCTGCGGTCTCGGAGATAAAAAGAAATTATAAAAAACCACCAGAAACGGTCGAAAAATGAGTAAGAACACTTACCAATTTAGAAGTATTTTCGTAGCTTCATCGTCGCGTCGGTTCATCACCACATGTAAAATTACACAATTAAAACATTTATTACGTTTATTTTTTCAGAGATGTATGTATGTATGCTGCTTTGCATTGTTTAATTCTCTA